>JAKSZT010010858.1:14185400-14498155 GCA_026826555.1 Tolypeutes matacus
TTCCTTCCTTCCTTCCTTCCTTCCTTCCTTCCTTCCTTCCTTCCTTCCTTCCTTCCTTCCTTCCTTCCTTCCTCCCTCCCTCCCTCCCTCCTTCCCTCCCTCCCTCCGTTCCTCCCTTATTCTTTCCTTCTCTTTCTTTCCCATCCTCTATCTATAATGATTGCTTTTCCAAGACTGATTTCCTATGTTCCATTCATATTTTTACTTTATTTCCTGTAGTCACGGCTTTGTTCTGCCAAGATACTCATTGAATATTTTCGTATTTATGGTGGATTTTTTTCTTTCTGTGGAGATTTTATTCACACTTAAACTGTACATGTTATCATCTGTGTGGATCACATCACTTTCAATGACAAAAGTTTAGAGTGAGATCTACATGAATGGAAAATTGGTGTTTATTATTCTAATCACTGGTGATTGTAGATTTTTAATCTTGTATTTCTTCTAACTATGCTGAAGGTATGCCAAAAGTGAAATTTTATCATACTTTTGGTTAAGTTGTACAGTTTAGGAGGGCATATTGGATAATTTGGATTTAGGCAAAGGCCAAGGCATGGGCTACATGAAGCCTATTCAACTGATACTGATAATTTTAAGAAAATATATTAGAATAGTTTTTATTTATTAGCATATTTTCAAGCTCTGGCATTCTCAATTCTTTCCTGTACATGTGAATTTCCATCTAGAATACTTTCCTTTCAGCTTTAAGAACTTCCTTTATCATTGCTGGTGGGGAATATCTTCAGGTGGCAAATCCACTCACATCTTTAAACAATGACTTATTTCACATTATTTTTTTTAATTTTTAAAATTTATTTTTATATCAATGTTATATGTTACTCAGTTAATACAAGACAAAAACTACAAAAATAACAAATCTGCTTTAGTCAGCAGTTTCATCCCTCTCTTATTTTTGTTCATTTCTCAGTCTTGTCGGATTGGGGATGATATCTACTATGACTGCCTCAGGCTGAGAAGGGACATAGTTATTATGGGCAGAGGAATAGAATTGTTTTGCTTTCACTTGAAGATACTCCTTCCTTTTGGGGTGGGGTTCGTCCATCATCATCATTTTGTTAGTTGTCCAGGGCAGCCCCAAAGAACTGGAGAGTGGGAGTTGGCCACATATCTGCTGGGTTTCAAGGCTCGACTGGCATAGGAACAATCCAAAGGCTTTAAGTCTTGGAGAAATATATTTAGGTATAAATCCCCTAATTAAGATTCTTATATTTCTTTTATTTTAATCTATAATTTTCAATTCATTTTTGAAAGATATTTTCTCTGAATAGAGAATTCTAGATTGGCAACTTTTGTCTTTGCCCTCACTTCTTATTCTATTGTCTTCAATGGACTCCATTGGTTCTAATTAGAAGTCAGCTGTCATTCTTATTGTTCTTGTTTTTACATGAAACACCCTTTCCCCCTCTATTTTTAAAATTTTGTCCTTATCTGGTTTTCAGCATCTTAAATATGAAGAGCTGGGATGTGGTTTCCTTTCTATTTTGTTGTGCTCATTTTGTTATCATTTTTCATTACTTTTTTATTTTGTTAAAAATACTTTAGATTATGTAAATATTACATAAAAAATATAGGGGATTCCCATAGGCCCCACTCCCCACCCCTCCAACACTTTCCCACATTACCAACATCCTTCATTAGTTTATTTATGGTTTACTTATTTATATATCCACCAATGACATTTTTGTAATCACATAAATCATTGCATCTAAACCTGAGACCAACAGATTTATAAAACCTATTTGACTTTTGATTTTGATTCTACCTCAATACTCTGCAGAATATAGAATAAAATAGAATGTTAACTACCTGGTGGGAGGATATGTAAAATAATGGGGAGTGAATTACACGAGAAGGGAAGTTCAAACAATTTATATAAATATGTTGGTCTCAGTATTGATGAAAATAGTATAGATAATACCATTGCTTTTCTTTAAGTTGTCACAAGTCATTGGCATTCATTTGTTTTATCTCCCTCTATTAATTATATGTTACATCCATGTGATCATAGAATTTCAGATCACTGGAATTATTAGTTATCATAACCAAAATCTTTATTCTTATAAAATGTTTAACCCAGAGAGTCTTCTTTGAGTTTGTTGTCAACTTTTAAATATATTATTTATGATAGCTTAAGAAGTTTTCATAGAAATTTCCTTAAAAATATCCAATATTATGTCTTGTAAGATTGTGTAACAGCAATGCAAATTTTCTTCCTCTCCAGATTAAAAGAACAGTCAATACCTTAAAGAGAGCAGGATCTCCAGTGTCAAGAAAACTCCACATGAATATTTGGCAGGCTTGTTTTCCAATTTCTGGACATTTATTTTCTCCTTACTGGAAGAATTCTATTCTATTGTTCTAAATAACAGAAATCAGAGTTTTACAGATGGAAAACAATGTATTCATGGGAAGATAATTAAGTATAATCATGAAAAAAGACATACTAATTCTATTTCTTGTCTCCTAGTTGATTTTTTTCTGGCTGCAAGGAAAACAAAACTTTTATAATTGTATTTTTGGTGTAGAACATATACAATATTTTTCAGGAAATAATTTCAAACTGAACAGTTATTGCTTCTGAGCTGATACTATGCATAAGAAGTATTTTGACTTTCTAATTTTCAAAATTATATAGTGGATATATAGTAATACAGTGACTTCCACATACACTGGTCTATTATAGATTTATTTATTTAATTATTTTCTATTATGGCTCTATTTTCTGGAAGTCAGTAGAAGGTAGTTATGTGTGCCTTTCAGTTTCATTCTTTTATTTCTCAAGATCTTTTTTTTTTCTGTCTTAGTTTTCCATGGCTGCTTGAAAAATACCAAAAATTTGTTGGCTAAAATAACAAGAATTTGTTGGCTCACAATTTTGGAAGATAGAAGTCTAAAGTCAATGTGTTGATTTTACTGTAAAGTGAATTTGTAGTTCAGAAGAATTTCAGTGATGGTGGTTGCCATGACAATGTATAATACATTTTTCCAGTCCAGAGATACTGATATTTTTCCATGACAGTCAGGAAAAAGAAATGATATATTAGTTATTAGTGTCTTCTTCCTGTTAGAAAAAAAGTGCTGATCCTTCCACGTGTTGTGAATTCAGCATATTCAACATTCCATCAGTGCTTGATCAGACCTTTCAGTGCATATTACTATCATGTTTGGTCGGGTTTTTTTTGTTTGTTTGTTTTGTTTTGTTTTTTGTTAAGTTAGGTTTTTGTCACTGGTGATAACCAGGACAAGCTTGGTGAAGTTTAATGCATGTTGTCAAGCATATGCATCTATTATATTCCTACCAGCATGGCTGATTTTTATGAGCCTAATAAGTAAATATTAGGCTGTTTGAAGAAGTAGGTTGGGTACCCAATTTATTAAAAATCTCTTTTAAAATGGTTCTTTTAGTGAACATGAGACACATATACCTTAACACACACTATGTACGCAACAAGAATTGATAAATAACAATATTCCCCAATGACTTAAATCATCATTTACCCAATTTTGTTACTTCTAAGAGAAATTTAAAATTTTTTAGCAAATACGAATAAATCAGCCTGAATCTTTACTTTGGGCCATCACTTTTCTTTAGTAAGCATGGAAAATAATATATAATTTCAAAGTGTTCAACCTTGGAGAAGTTTTCTCTTCCATTGTCCTCTAATTCCTTCTCAGGGTCAAGCTGAAATGATATGGCAATTCACTGCCAGATTGTGATGGTTCTTTTAGAGATTTATCTAAAAATTAGTCTCAACATTCAGTCAACTGTTCATAGGCACAAGCAGGTGTAGACTAAGGAAAACGTGACATCATAGCCAGAGTAGTTATGTTGATAAAATAAGGTATTCATACCACTCCCATACTGGGGGCTTGCTTTGAAATGCTCTCAAATATGACACCTATTCTTGACTTAGAAACCTTGGTCATAGCTTATTTTATAGCTTAGTATATCAGATATACAAGCATCATATTATGAAAGAGTATATCAGACGTACTCTTTCATAATATGATTTTCAAGTCAAATAGCCACTTATTTTCCAAAGTTTAGATATTCGTTCTCCATCAAAGTCAGAGTAGCAACCCATGAGCCTGTGTCTCACAATAAGATTAATTACTTGCCAAAGAGTACATAGCTTTAAAATAAAACCTTAGGAGACTATGGTTCTGAGCCTTGTACCACAAGACTCACAGCATCTACAATGCCTTTTGTTTGCCTCAGACACCTTTGCAACTTTGGATGTCTTAAGTTAAATGATAGAGTGTTGAAGCTGAATTCAATGCCACAGAAACTTCTCATTTTAGAACCCACTCAAGGTTGGAAACCTTTCACTCTAGCCAGAAAATAATGGGTCCAACTGGACCTCTAAACTATAGAATTGTGAGATAAAAAATTGTGTTTTCTAAGCCACAAAGTTTGTGGCAAAGTTATGAAGGCACTAGAAAACTAGTGCCTTTGATGAAATAAGAAATGTATACTTCTTTGTAGCACATGAGAAATAAATCAATTCTGATATACTTTGCTTAATTTAGTGGAAAAAATAGACCTTCCACAATTCCAAATTTAAATATTTTTAACCAAGAGCTATAGTGCTTTGAATAATATAAGACTGAATTTTGTACTAAACACTTGAATTACTATATACTTATGCTAAGAAATCTGAAAGTTAAAAGTAAATGTTGCTTTTTTAATCAATATCATACATCTTTCTAGTCTTAGATATTAGAACTAATTTCTTTGGTTTCCTTATAAGGTAGTATTCTTTTGGATTTATTATTTTAGAAAGAAAGGTGATATAGAAGGCTTTAACATTGTTTTTCCTACTAAATTAGCCTTTTATTTTATGGTCCAGAAAAATAACAGGAGGATTTATCTTGTTACTAAGATATCTGTTCCAACTCTGCCCTCAACAAATAAGTAACTCACATTAGATATCGTGAATTTGTACTGTGTCAAAAATTCATTAATCACCTAAAATCCACAAAATTTCATTCTGATTGGTGGACCACTAAGTATATCCTGCACCCAAGAATAAATTTTAGATAGAAGTCACTGTACAAAAATATTTAATACTTAATTTCTTTGTTAAATTGTCATCATCTATGTAAGGAATCAGGAAGACATATTAAGTTCAATGCCTCCACCTTTCTCAGTGACATTTTTCATAAATGAAATCCAATTGTTTGTAATTGCACAGATAATTAAATAAGTTGGCCTACTATAAAATTAAGTCCTTCTGTATTTAATCTGATATGTTCATAATCCACTCTTGCAGATATCCTGAAAAACAATTAGCTATGTTTTGGAATTGCATGTTGTCTAAGTCTTCTCCTTTTATGTTTAACATTCTTATTGGTCCTTAGGATGTAAAGACATGTGACTGTAGTTGTGTCTTGGGAAAAATTATAGATGGTGAGTGAAGGGAAAACAGAAAAGTGCTTGCGCTTTCAGTGAAGTTAGGTTCTTTCATTCATAGACAATGTGGGAAAAGCCTTATTAGATAAGGCAATAGTTCAATGGCATTTTGAGGATTCAAAGTAACCTCAATATACTGAGGTTTCCTCCACATTCCCGTGATGATTATAATAACTTCAGGGCTAGAATGTGACTTTAAATGTTCTTATTCCTTAACCCTTAGAATCAAACTTGGAATCAAAAACAAAGTTTTATGTCCTGCTTTCTAAGCCCTGTGGCTGCAACAGCTAATATATTCTTTTATAACGATCCTAGAAAGTCCCTGGGCTTTAGTCTGCATTCACCCAAGAATATAAGGATTTCAGACTGTCATTATCTTTCTTAAGCTATTCAGTGCCTTGCAAAAATAATATTTTTTGTTTCAGTGTCCAATTTCTCAATGATATCTTCTATGCAACTGTCACTGAGTGCCCTGAAAACCTTGACTTTAATGAATACTTGAGTCTAGGTGACCACAGATAATAGTTTAGTCAGATATCTCATTCCTTCAGTCAAAATTTCTAACTGCTACTGATAAGAAATCTTGTACTTCCACCATTTCTCAGAGGAGTCAGTGCCTACACATTTCTCAGTGACTTTTTTTATATTAGTATATAATCTTGGTTACCAAAAACAAAAAAATTGAGTTTTAAGTTATTAGAAAAATAATTTTTAAGGAAATAAAAAATTTCCTGAAAAGGATAGCAAAATATTAAAGAAGCACAAAATAAAAAAATAGGAAAATGCATGGGTTTTGTATTTAAAATCTCTATATGAAGTCATGTTGGTAAAAAAATTAGTCACAAAACAGACTTGAGTAAATAACATAAAATTTTCTCTTTTAAAGGAAATGAAGAGAGTGATATCAGGGTAGAACATGAATAAAGCTTTATGAGCATCTAATCCTTAACAAAGGCAACAAAACACTGAGAAAATTATAAAAATAAGAATTTTTTTCAGAACTCTGGAAATTAAACAAAAGCTTACAAAAATCTGAGGTGTGATTTTTTTCTAGAAAAACATGAAATTTGGTACAAATGCTGCTTTTTGTGCTGCATTATTTTGCCTTATTCTCTTCTCTTTCTCCCCAGTCTTACGATAACCATGAAAACGAAAAATCCTTCCAATTACAGAAGCTGATGAACCCCAGCAGCTTAGTAGCCTCTGAGGGGGGCAAATAGATTTAGAGCATCTCAAGCCGTATCCATAGAAAATTGTCATTACCAAGCTTGTCTGGCAATTTCCTGGAGACCCCAACTCAAAGAGCTTGGTGTAACTTAAACCTGTACTTACTTACTGCAAACAGATTTTTCCCTAGGTATTTATCTAAAGTAATCAGTGGAAATTGCATTGTATCTACCTGCGTTGGAAATAATAGTCAGGACAAACAAAAAGCTAAACAAACAAACAAAAAAACCACACAAGAAATGCTGGAGTATGGAATTGTTCCAGGGTCTTGAAAAGCTCTGACATACTTTTTGTGCAGGACTGTGCACTTGCTCAGGAGAGACCTAAGAAGGCGCTAATATTGCATTTCTGCTGACCTTGAATTTTCTCAAGCAAGAAGGAGAAGCTAAGGCAGGATTGTAAACCACCTATGAACTGTTGAAGGCATGTGCCAACATGTGTACAGAGTCCCTCAGAAAAGACTGAGAGGCATTGTTTCAAGGCACTTTAGGAAATCTTTGACCAATCATTTGCTGACCTCAAAGGTAACTGTACAGAGACTTCAAGATTCATATGACAAAGAATACAGAACTTATTGAATCAAAGATGTAAAGTTACTAAACAAACAGAAACAATAGCAACAAATAGAAACAACACACACCAAGTATATATGGTGGGGGACACCTAATTTCCAGAGGAGCTACATTTTATTATTTTAAATGACCAGTTTTCAACAACAACAATAAAAACATTATGAGCCACGCAAATAATAAAGTATGGACCCAGGACTAGGAAAAAACAAAAACAAACAAACAAAAAACAGTCAATAGAAACTATTTCTGAGGAAACTCAGACATTGGATCATTGGATTTACTAGACAAAAACTTTAAGTCAGCAATTTTAAATATATTCAAAGACTAAAGGAACCCATGTATAAAAAAATCTAGAGAAAATTATGAGAATGAGTTCTTACCAATTATATAATATTAATAAAGAGATATAAATTTTTTTAAAAAACATAAATCAATATTCTGGAGTTGAAAAGTATAAACACCAAAATGAAAAAAAATCACTAGAAGTTTTCAAAAAGAGATTAGAATTAGCAGAGAAAAGCATCAGTAAACTTCAAGACAGATCATTTGAGATTATCAAGTCTGTTGAAAAGAACAAAAATAATGGAGAAAAATAAACAGCGCCTCAAAGAAAAGTAAGACAATATCAAGTATATCAACATTAAACATGATGGAGTACCAAAAGGTAAGGAGAGACAGAAAGGGGCAGAAAGAGTATTTGAATAAATGATGGATGAAAACTTCCCCATTATGATGAAAACCGTTAATCTACACATACAAAAACTTCAGTGAACTCCAAGTGGAATAAACACAGAGAGATCCATTACAGGGGGCCGGTCACAACCAAACTGTCAAAATAGAAAGAATCCTTAAAGTAGGGAGAATGGAGTGACAAGAACAGGATGTCCACAGGTAGCTTCTATTTAAGATTATAGTAAAGGTTCTACCCTGGACAATTAAACCAATAAACAAACAAACAATAAATAAATTGATTCCAGCTTTGAAAAGAAGAAATAAAATTATCTCTATTTCCAGGTGATATTGCCTTCCATACAGAAAATCCTAAGGAATCAAAAGTATATATTAGAGGTAATTAATTCAGCAATGTTGCAGTATACAAAATCAATATACAAAAACTAATTACATTTCTACGAACTAGCAAGGAACAATCCACAAATTTATATATAAATAATGCACCATAAAGAATTAAATACTTAGAAATAAAAGAAACAAAAGGAATATAATACTTATACACTGAAAACTACAAAACATCATTGAAAATATTAAAGAAAGTCTAAAGAAATGGAAAGACAACCAAAGTGCATAGATTGATAGACTTAATATTGTTAAGATTACAATCTTCGCAAAATTGATCTGTACTTTTAACACAATCCCTATTAAATCTTAGCTGCACTTTTTTGGAGAAATTGAGAAGCTAGTTCTTAAATTCATGTGGAATTGTACCCTTGCAAAATACAGAATAGACAAAACAATCTTAAAAAAGAACAAAGTTGGGTGATATATCCTTCATGATGTTCCAAAATGCTACAAAACTACTGTAATCACATGTGTAGTTAGCATAAAGATAGACATATGTAGCAGTGGAATAGAATAAAGTGTTTATAAATAAATCCTTACATTTATTGTCAATTAAATTTTGACAAGGATGTCAAGACAATTTAATGAGGAAAGAATAGTCTTTTAAAAAATAATGCTGAATATGGATCAAAGATTGAAGTGTATATACTAAAACTCTAAAACTACTAGATGTAAGAATGCATAAAACTAAGTGACTTTAAATTAGGCAATGGCTTCTTGGATATGACAACTAAAGCACAAGAAACAGAAGAAAAAAAATGGCTTCTTGGACTTAAAATCTTTTGTGCTTTGACAGACACTGTGAAGTAAGTGAAAATACAACACACAAAATGGAAGAAAAAATTGCATGGCATATCTCTTTCAACTCTTCAACAATAAAAAGACAAATAGCCCAATCAAAGTAGTCATGTGATTTGAAGAGACATTTCTCCAAAAAAAGATATATAATAAACACATGAAAATATGTTCATCATGATTAGTCATAAGGGAAGGAGTGACTGCTAATGGGTAAGGGGTTTGTTTTGGCAAAGTGAAAATATTAGAGTTACATAGTGGTGATGGTCAGAATAGTTTATGAAAGTATTAAAAACCAATGAATAAGTGTGCTTTTACAGTATATGACTTGTATCTCAATTTTTAAAAAATGGAAATGAAGGAAGTGAGTGCAAGTGAGGCATGACTCAAGAACTTTGTCCAAAACCAAAGGGCAAGTTTTGACAAATCAAAACCCACACAAGAGACATAAAAGGGTGACAAATTCTGGGCAAGTAAAGGTTACATATGTTGTATCAACCAGGATTTAAGCAGGAAAATAGAATCTATCATAAGTATTTCAGGTTGGAGAATATTTATATTTTGTAATGAGTGTGATTTTATTTGATTATTTTAAACAAAATTGTGTAAATATACAAATGATGCAAAGAATAATCGAAGTAACACTCAGGCAACCAACAAATGCATATAATACTTTACTACATTTGCTTCATATATTTTGCTTTTAACAATAAACATTATAATTGTTAATGTTATTGTATACAAGATTTCTTTTTGGAGTGATAAAACGTTTCTAAAATCTACTTATGATGTTTGTTGTAAAACTTTGTATTATATTTAATAATCGTTGACTTTTACATTTTAAACAGTTGAAACTTACATTATGTAAACTATCAATAAACTGATGAAATACTATAAACATTAAACACTCTTTTTTAGCCTATCCCTGATTCTATCACCTTTCCCACTTCACCCTAGCTTTCCCAGGCTTATTTGGGATAAATCTTTTCTCATCATTTTTATACCTTTTCCCCATAAGCAGAAATCTGTAAAAATATCAAGTGTTGTTTGTGTTATTTTTAAAACTATGAAAATGGTATCTTCCTGTGACTGTGGTTCCACAATTTATTTATTTACTTACTATTCAATTATGGGTATATACTTATTGATACATATAAATTAAGTCAATTTTATTCTTGTGTAGTATTAATTTGGGTAGGCCAAAGATACTTATTTTTATCCTATTAGTAGGTAATATCATACTTAAATTTTTTGTTATTGCAAATAATGCATCTATGAGCATTCTTGTACATATTTATAATATATAATAAGAAATATATATATATACAAAGGGTAAAGACCTGTACATTATCACATTTGCTTGATGTTGACAATTTACTCTCTACACTGTTTGGTGTACCAAGTTCTTGCTTCACTATACTTTGATAAATCATTTTACTGGGGACAGTGTAAGCATAAATTATGTTTATTTGAATAATTTCTAGGAAGTAAAATCTTCTGAAGATTCTGGTGATCAAAGATTACTCAATGGACTTAAATGTTCAATGAGAAGTTTCTCTATAATTAGATACATTGATCTCCTGTCTTTTTAAATCCACTAGTACCTCAAACATAAGACAAAAATACCAAAAAATGCAGCAAAAGGCAGGAGTGACATCTGTACTGATGGCATACTGTAGTCCAAGATAATCAAATGGACATCAAATCATTGGACAAACTTGATGACCTTAGTTTTCCGTTTGATTCACAGCGAAATTTTCAGTGCTCTGGATCCCATGTTAAACATATTTTAAATCTAATAATCTCATTCCTGTATAATATGTAATAACTAAGATATGTACAGTTTTATTAGCTACACAAAGCTTTTGATCCAAATATAATACTTTACTTCCTCCTTCTCATCTTTTAGATAATCTTTTAATGTGATGGAAAAATTTAATGATTTTATTCTACATCTTGCAACTAAATATTCCCTTCAGAATAATATTGTTATAATTCTCAAGAATTATGTTAAAATTTATAATATGGAAAAACTCATGCATTTTTAAAAAGTGGAAATATTAGCATTTGTTAATGTCTACCTCTGCACAAACCAACTTCAATTATTAGATGGAAATATAATTTTCATCTATACTACACCCAATTCTTCCATTTCATCACTTGATTATTTTCAAGGAAATTCCAATCATCATACCAGGTTATTTGTAGATATTTTAGTATTTATCTCTAAAAGACAAGGACTGATTTTTTTCCCTAACATAACTACTTACCATTATCAGTAGTAAATAATTGACAATAAAATTTTCACATTGTTAAATATCTAGTTAGTAGTAAAACTGCCCAATTGACAGAAAAATATTTTTAGTTATCTGTTTGACACAGTATCCAAAAATGACCCAAATACAATATTCATGTCAAATGTCTTTTAAGTTTCATTTCATAATTTTCCTTGACATTTTTTAATGAAAAAATTGAATTGATTGTACTATTGAGTTTTACATAGGCTACATTTTGCTGGTTACATTTAACATTTTTCCCTTAGCCCCTGTATTTCTTAAAGTTGTAGTTAGAAATGGAGGCATGATGAGATTCAGGTTTAATATCTGACAAGGTTATTGCATAGATGGTATTTTTAATTCTTCCAGAATGCCCTACCTCTGCTTGTTTCATTCATTTATCCAGCTCCCTTTTTTCCATCCTCCCTTCCTGCCTTCCTGCCTTTCTTTCTTTCCCCACCCTCTTTCCACAACCGCACACCCGCCCTGTGTGTGTGTGTGTGTGTGTGTGAACGTGTGTTTCTCTTTGATGATGGAAGATTGTGATATTCAATGCCAAAATCAAAAATCGCTGCAATTATTCGGGACTTTTAAATTCCGATTAGAGCATTCTATCTCCATAACTAGCTAGAATAACTCTATGAAGAAACAAAGGCCCTCATTAACTACTTGGTTACTCTGAAGTAAGGTTCATTTAGGAAAATAGGATATATTTTAAAATAGGAAATAGGAAAATAGGATATATGTTAAATTCACTACTTTTATATATGAGAGTTTAAAAATTAGTTGGTTTTCTAATTTCCTTCTGTGTTGTTATGGGGTTTTTGTTTTTTTTCAATTTAGTGATGAATTTGAATATATTTGATGGTTTTAATCCAGTACATTTATTATTCTTAATGCATAATTTTCAAACTTTTGCTTGTGAGTACCTTTCTTAGTTGGCTACTGAGTCCCTTTGATATGACCTGGTAGTCTATCAATGCTTCCTTTCATTATTTAATAGGAGGATATTTTTTGTCCAAGATATTTCTCAGACAATTGTGTTCCAAGTCCTAGAAAAAATATTTTTAAAAGAGGTTCTGGAAAATTTAGACTCCACAGTTTGGGTACTAGTGTTCTCTCCCAGAATTAAGAAATATATGTTTTTCTATAATAAAATGCATAATCATTTCGCACTAATAATTCTAATCCAAGTTCATGGTACAAGTTTTGACTTAATTTCTTTGATCTTGCACCTGTATCACCTTTTCACCACACATGAAAATGTCTCATATCAGTATATTTGCTCATTTGCTTTATTCCACAATATTCATACAGTAGTTTCAGAATAACAGTGTAGACACAACCTTCAACAATATAGTTACTGAAAACAGTTATATTACTATTATTATTATTATTTATTCTCTTAGTATATATCCCATTAGGAATGTTTGTCAAATTACTGTGTTTTAAATTCATTTATTGAATTCGGCATTGTATAAACAGCAATATCTTATTGGTAGGTTAATTTATTAGATTCTTAGTTTTAGACTCTTTTGAAAATTAAATTTTTAATTGTGTATATTATGTATATAGATG
The DNA here is from genome assembly GCA_026826555.1 of Tolypeutes matacus. NCBI lineage: Eukaryota > Metazoa > Chordata > Mammalia > Cingulata > Chlamyphoridae > Tolypeutes > Tolypeutes matacus. The sequence continues at coordinate 14,198,360 of JAKSZT010010858.1, forward strand.
CAAAGGCAAATTTACAGAGCAAAGTCTTTTCAAAATCATCTAAATTTTAGTCTTTCACCCTATACTTTGCCTCTCTTTATGTATAATTATTTTATTTTACATTTTAGACACTTGTCTCTCATAAAAAGTAACACCTTATTCATATTTAATTTCACATTGTTTTCATTTTGCTCAAAACTTTATCCTGCATATCATTAGAATTACTATTAGGAAGATACTCCACATTCCATTTCATAGCTTGCATATTATTCTGTTGTGTGGATGAACATAGTTCATTAAATCAGTCTCCTCTTCATGGAGATATAAGCTGTTTTAAGTTTTTTTCTATTAGACATATTAAAATAAAGACCTTGAACATACATCTCTTTCTGTTATTACCAGTGTGTCTTTGAGATAGATTTCTAGAAGTAGCATTTCTGGATTAAAAATAAATAAATAGTTGTGTTTTCACCTTTGAAATTTTCATATTAAATTCATGTCTAGGTGTTTTATTTATATTTTTTCTATCATAAATGGTGTATAATATTGGTTATCATAAAAAGTCATTACAATAGGCTATTGCCTTCATTAATTTTATGGAATTTTATTTGATTAATTCTCTTGTTGGGTAGTAGTATTTTAATTGATTCTTTTGGATTTTCCACATATATAATCGTATCAACTGTTTACATCATCTTCTAGAACTTAGTGGGAAAGGCCATAATGGTTCCTTGTTAAGCAAGATTCTGTCAGTTAAACTGAGGAATATCTGTGTGCATTATATTGAGTGATTTTGACATTAATGATTATTACTTTAGTCTAACATCTTGTCTGTGTCTATAGAGGTGACAGAATGATTTTCTTCTTCACTCTATTAACTTGATGAACTATATTAACGGAGTTTTTGAAACTGAACCTCAACCACATTCTTAGACTAGCATACATTTGACTCATATATTTATTATTTTTAAAGCACCTTTATAGATTTTACTTAAGATTTTTTCATCAATAGTTATAAGTGATATAAAACTTTTGTTTTCTTTTCTGGAGCAGTCATTGTCAGGTTTCGGAATAAATGTCATATTTGATTCATAGAAATATTTTGAAAAAATTTCTTAATATATGAGTTGTTTTATAAATAATTTATCTTAATTTTAGTTACTTCTCTTCTTAAGTCTTTTTTGTTGTAATCACTTCAGTTTTGGGGTTTTCTAATGCTAGTTAACTATGCTTTTTTCAAAATTTCATTCAATATCTTACTTTTAGCACTCTTTAAAATAGCCAGTTACAGTTTTTTTCTGTTTTGTGGACATACTTTTCTAACCAGTCTTCACTGTCCATAGAGATTTTATTCTGCTCTTGGTATTTTTTTCTTATAATAACTTTGTATGGGATTCAATTGCAATCGTTTTCTGTTTCTGAGGTTTTGGTACTGAGTTGTTTTCTACTTTTAACAGGGATTGGAGAAAGAAATTGTTTTCCTAGCTTCAGGGACTTAAAATTTCCCTTTCAATTGTTTTCAAGAAGTGATAAAAATTGTGTCTTAATACTTTCTGCTATTTGCCTCTTCTGATCCATTTTATATATAAACTATCTCTTTTCTTTCCCGCTGTTTTATCTGACCTGTTCAATTTAAATTATACTCCTAGCAGTATCTTTTAAGTCATGGGTTTGTCCTCAGAGGATGCTTTTGTTTGTTAGTGTCAGGAATTCATATTTCTCAGACAGCATTTGCTCTTTCCAATCTCCTGTGTTACTTCTCCCTAGGAAGAAGTTATACCTCTGCACTGCTGGATCGCTGTCTGGGTGAGCTCAGTGCACTGCTGCTGCTTTGGCGAAAAACCTAAATCAAGAAACTGGAGAGCTGAAGCAAGCATTTAATGTGGGATGTTGCAGTGATCACAGGGCCCATAGCTGAAATAAAAGGTGAGAGAAGAAAATGCCACACAGGGGGAAAAAAAATAATGCTACAGATCCAAATATCATCTCAAATATCCCAAAGATTTTATTGCTCACTTTTTACCTATGATAGTAACATTATCAGGTAAATTATAATTAGGATATTTTCCAATGCTATAAAATAACACCACCACTCAAGTACCATAATTTTGTACAAGCCATTTCATTGTAAATCATATTTTCTTTTCAGTGTTCATTAATACATACATAGACTGAGTGGCCATCTTCAAAAGTAGATAGCTAACTCAACTTTGGCAATAGAATAGAATTCATGAATATAAGTAAGCAATAAAGGAAACTTTTGTGATATTTACTCAAATGTGTTAGTGAAAGTAGAAAACAATTTCTTGTTAACCTATGGAATTACCCAAGATATTTATTAAATACTATCTCGGTGATATTTAATGAAATTATATATACCTTTTATACTTGAAATGATTAAAACATCTACCTTTGAATTCAATGGACTCTCCTAAAAAGATGATGATAGACAACACCCATCCCCCAAAAGAGAGTATCTACAACTGCAAGCAAGACAGTTCCGTCCATCCGCCCCATGGAATCTAAGCCCCCTCTCAATTAGAAATAGAGTGGCCCTCACCATCCCCAAATCCTCAAGATTGAGAAACGAATAAACATAAGGAGGGAATGCAACTGTGGGCTAAATAAGACTTATTATTATTCTAGCATTGGAAGAAGTTGTAACATTTATATAAAGACAGTGGTCACCAGAGGTTCTGAGGGGAGGGAGAGGGAAGAATGGGTGGAACATAGGCCATTTTGGGGACACTGAAATTGTTCTGCATGACATTGCAATGACAGATAAAGGCCATTATACATTGTGTCAAAACCTATAAAATTGTGTGGTACAAAGTGTAAACTGTAATTTAAATTATAGATCATGATTAGTAGCAATACTTCAATATGTGTTCATCAATTGTAACAAATGTACCACACTAATGAAAAATGCTGTTAATGGAGAAAAGTGTGGGAGTGGGAAGGGGTGAGGTATATGAGAATCCCCTATATTTTCAATGTAACATTTATGTAATCTAAAGCTCTTTAAAAAAAAAAAACAAGTTAACTTTCAGGCAAAAAAATAAATAAAAGGCAACAGCCCTATGGAAAAATAACAATCATAAGAGTGAATGTCATAAATTTTGGAAATATTTCAGAGAATATTTCTATACATCATTTCTCAAATAAAAATAAAACATTATTAGTAGGAGAAATATATGTATTTTAATGGTGATTTTGAATTTAAATATTTTTTGAGTTATTTAATTTGTGTTCCGTTTACCCAGGGAATAAATATAATAATAAAGTAGGAAAAAAATCTTTGTGTGTAACTAATAATATCTGCTGTGTAGGTGAGGAGATTGTGAGGTTATCACAAAAGGCCATTAAAATTAGAAAATTTCAGATTTTCAGAGTGTTTCTGTGTGTGGATATGTGTATTATTATCAATTTTTGCAATGTTGTCTTAGGATCAAATATGTCCAATATTGTATACAATCATTTCTTGAAAATAATTTAAGTATAATTTAAAATACATTAATATTTGCCCCACTTCCTATGATTTAAAACTGAACTAGATTTCTCTTTTAATATATTTAAAACCTTGAAAATGAAAATTAAACATTTGAATCCTCTATGTAAAGACTGAATATGAAAACTATTCCATGATATTTTATATTAATAAAAATCATTGATAAGTTTTTTTTTCATGTGAAATATGTGCATCTGTGTATTTTATTTTATTTTTTATCTAAAATGATCCTTTTGGACAGTTTGTTTTTGGGTTATGTATAACTATCCATTCATAAATCATGAACATTTTATACATAATAAGTTTTCACAAATAGAATATAAAGTTCCAAGTGGAATTTGGAGTGATGTATAATGCTTATAAATTTTACCATTATCACAGACTGGCCCAAAATTGGTTGTTGGTAATTCAGATCATTAATGAGGGAAGATAGATGTTTTGAGTCTCAGTTAATTTTTCTGAATGTACAATTTTAATTTCTTTCAAATACTAGAACATTACAATTTAAATTACATGAATGAAATTATAAGATCCAACTTATGACTCAGGTTAGTCATTTCAGATATAAAATTACAGTCTTATTGAGCAGAATTGCAATAAACATGTTTTGAAGATATTCATAGAGTCGTTGTTCAGTTGTCTTTGCCATAAGACAGTTAAATAAATATTATCACTTATGTGATCTACGGGTATGTCTGGGTTAGTGCTTTTCTTGTTTCCCAGGTACAATGTCAAAAACTGTTATATCATTCCCATTAAGTTATATTATTCTCACTCAATAAAGGAAGATATGGACTCAGTGGTTAAGATGTTGACAATGAACAGTTAAGATGGAATATTAATATTTCCCTCTAAGCATAACCACCCAGTTTGCTAAAACTTTTTGTCTTATTTCTTTTGTAAAATTACTTATTGATTTCCAATTTCCATGGTTGGGTGGAATGAGCTTAGGCTGTAAAGACTCCATAGGGAGTCAACCCATACTATGTATGATCTCAAAATATTGTGGATTATGGTACCTACTGTTCTGTGATGCAGTATGAAGGGAATTTGTCATTTTGGAGGCCAATGTGATGAAATATTTTTTAGTTTTTTAATTTTTAATTTTTATTTTTAAAGAAGCTTTAGAAAATGTTACATAAATAATATAGGGGATTCCTGTATACCCCACCCCCATACCCACCCCCCCAGTCCCACAAAAACATCTTTCATTTTTGTGGTATATTTGTTACAACTGATGAACACATATTGAAGGATTGTACTAACCAAGGATTATAGTTTGCTTCGCCCAGCACGATTTCATAACAAAAATGACAGCCTGTATCTCTCATTGCAATGTCATGCAAGACAATTCCGATGTCCCCAAAATTCCCCCATGTTGCACCTAGTCTTCCCTCTTCCTCCCCTCAGAACCTTTATATTTTATGTATGTTTAACCCTTTTGAAATGAAAGCTAAATAATTTTCATAGATCCTCAAAGGCTGTGTATGCCTTAAAGTAACTACATTGTTGAATAGATCTTAAAGTAGGTATATTTTGCATTAATGTTTATATTTCTTAGGGTTTGCTTTTCTCATAGCTATCATAGTGTTGTATTATAATTCCAGTCTTCAAAGACTGATCTGGGTTTGATAATGCTTCATTGTAGCATGAAATTAGCAATGGAAATAGTAACATATAAACGTCAACAGAATATAAAGACATAGATGTAAAATAATCAAGCCATTCCCCGGTCTGCTGGAATAATGAAGTAAGTCGCTACAAAGAGTTTGCTAAATCATTTTAAAAAGAAGCATTTTAATAGAGAACCAATTATGAAATATGGGGAGAGTGAACTTAAATGAGCTAGAGATCCTTCTGCTTTAGATCTTAGTGCCTTTCCTTGGCAACCAGGTAGATGGTGACGTGAAGCTACATGTCACTTTCAAAGCATTTTCACAACAGTACTGTATCCTACCCTCAGATAAACAAATGGAACTTTTATACAGAATAAGCACAAAAGAACACCTGCAAGTTTAAAATCGATGAATTATATTGTTAAATGTAGAGGAGAGATCATAAATACTGAGACATCATGGAAAGTTGCACTTCTAATTTTAAAAAATTTTAAAAAGTTGTTACACTTGCTCTAAAGCTTATAAAAAATAGCTGAAAATGTTATGACAAATATCAAGCACTGAGTAAAAACAGAATGAGCTATTGGCAAAACTCCTTTATCAGACAACATATTGGGTATCATCCAATTACTATCACGTTTGTCTGGCTGCAAATTTTTTGCTTTACACTTGGCTGAAAACAATTACGTAGAGGGTATGAATCAGCCCTTGGAATTTTTGTGATACATATACGAAAAAAGATGTGGTCACCAGATTTTGATCAGTTTATCACTGAAGTTTCTTGCTATAGGACAAATGATTTATTTAGGTAATTATGTTGTAAACTGTGTAGAAAAACTGCTTATTAAGATCAATACCAATGGAATTATGTTTTTGTGTACAGCAAATAATAAAACTACACATATAACTAAATGCCATTTTATTCACAGAGTAAGGGTCTTAGTCAACAAAATATTGATACATCTTTTGATTTGCATTAATGAATTAAATTTTTATGAGACTTTACTTTTAATTTACTTAAAAATTGTAGTCGGTTTTATAACAAACTAAGTTGTTTATGGAGGCAAGAAGCATTCAAAGCTGTATTCGACTGCTATCTAGTAGTGGTGAGAAAAATTACAGATCCTTCTCTCTGAATCTAAGTTTCCACATCAGTGCACTGAGATAATAATAACAAATCAATGGGGGTTAGTGAGGAATAAAATGTTGTTTATATAACATTTAGAATATTACAATATTAATACAATACTTGGTAATAGAAATAAACACTTATCATACATATATGCACATATTAATTTATACATATGTGTATAAACATACACATATGTATATGCTTGTCTATATGTATATATGCATATATGCTTGTCTTTTCTGTTGTAACTGCATCTTCCAAAACTCTGGCATAGGAAGATCAATTTTTACAAGTTTGCAGAAACCACTTGACCCCATTCTCTTCTGACAGCAGATATTGAAATAGTGGCCTTAAACTATAATCCTTTACAACCATTTGGGCCAGTTGTGACTTTTCACCTCACCTTCTCACTGGGCCTAAGCATGACAAAAGGAACTATTAATTTTTCTTTTGTTTTTTTTTCATGCAGTGAATCTGTATCAATGTAAATAGCCACTAAATAAAAGGATAAAGAAAATATCTTTAGAATATGAAAATCAGTCTATATCCATATATAATGTTGTTAGTTTTCTCATTCTGTGAACTGGTGGCATCAGTGTAAATAAACACTGACTTAAAGGATAAAGAGTATACCTTTGAAAAATGAAAATTAATCTTTAGTTGGCCACAACTGCTGTAACAAAGTATCACAGACGAACTGATTTAAACAACCAAAATTTATTCTTTCAATTTATGGAGGCTAAAAGTCCAAAATCAAGGTGTCACCAAGGACATGTTTCCTCTTAATTGAGTGAAACCGTGCCATGGCTCTTCATGGCTGCTGGTGAGTGGCTTCAATCTAATGTGTCCCTCGGCTTGTGACAGCAGAACTCCATCTCTGCTTCCATGACATGGCCACCCCTCTTTCTGCCTCTGTCTGCATTCAAATTTCCTACTGTCATGCGGATACCAGTATTACTGGACAATACTCTCATCATGTATTAGGGCCCACCCTAATCCAGTTTGGTCTCATGTTAACTAATAACATCTTCAATGATGCTATTTACAAATATGTTCATATTTGCAGGACCAGGCTTAGGATTTTGACATATTTTGTGGGAGACACAATTCATAATAGATGCTAATATAGTTTAACTTAATATTTAACCTTGTGTTCAGTTTGCTACTTTTGACATAGTGTTTGTTTACTTTTTACATCTTTGTCAATGTGATTTCTTTTTCTTTACTTTTTAAATTTCCCATAATGGAAAATTACAAGCATTCATACAAATAATAAACATAGTAATATAAGAAACCCCCATTACAATCAACCACCTTCAATAATTATTCTTGTTTCATCTATTCCTCTTTCATTGTTTCCAAACCCGCAGAAATCATAGCTTGAATATTTTGTAGTGAAATTCAGGCAAAATATCATTGTATCTGTGAATATTTTATAAATATAATGATTCTTTGTAATCGTTTGTGTACCACAACCATAATACCATTTTCACAATGTAATAAATTAATATCACTCAATTAATTCATTAAATATCAAGTCAGAAATAAAACGAAATTTTGTCTTCTGTGAAAGACTTTTACTTCTTTATGTGCAATCTATGTCTTTTATTTATTTATATTGCTTTAGAGCACTAACTAGAAATTGCAGTGCAATTTTCAGTAGAAGTAGTAAGGACAGACATTGTTCCTAGGTTTAGTGGGGGCACGTTGAGGTTTTCATCATTAAGTATGATGTTAGTTGTAGGTTTTCAGGAGATGTCCATTACTAGATTGAAGAAGTGTCCTCATACTGATTTGCTGAGGTTTTCATCATGAGTGCGTGTGTTAAAATATACAATGATTTTTTTTCTGAAACGATTGAAATGGTTTTATTGATTATATCCTTTATTCTGTTGCTGTTCAACATGGGGAATTAAATTGCTTGATTTTCAAATGTTCAAATTATAACTTTGTTTTGATATATTTCTTATTAAAAATAAAACTACATGTTTTGGCCTTTAAATATAAAACTTTTCCTTTGGTAGGAAAATTTAGTGTAATACTTATCATCTAAAAATACTTTGGCACTGTACTGGTATGTTCTAAATAGATAAGTTCACCATTTGAATGGCTTAATTCCCACTGCATGTTTTGGACACCTCAGTTAAAAATATGGAATCATCGATTACCTGAATTTTAGAACGGTTTTTCATTTTGTCCTCTTGAAAACTGATTCATGATGGTAAAATTCTCAAAGGCAGCTTTACTAATTCTGGAAAGAGATCATCCTGACAAAATTCCACAAGTAGGAATAGCATAAATGATATTTGCTCTAACCAAAAGTAATTGCTTGGCAGTATGCCCCAGTGTGCCACATATGTCAACCAGATCAGCATAAGGGTATCCACATGACATTTAAGGTCATAAATCAAAAATACTTTATCCAATGTATTTGGTTTCTATATGCTTTACAAGTCAGAGCAAATTGCACCTTCAGTCTGTGCACAATTTATGGAAATACTTGTTTTCAGTTACATCAGGTAAAATAATGATATCATTTCTTCATTCTGCAATGTGTTCTTAAATCTACTGCAAGATAGTATATAAATCATTCACAAGAATATCAAAAGGATCCCTACATCTGAGAAGAATGTAAGTCTATAGTGATGAGGTGATCTGTATCAGTTCTGAAAACTTATTGGCTAATAGATTTGCATATTTGGGGTATAACTCTTGTTTTATGTTTATTATTTAAAATATTTTGTTGTTTCATTTTTTCCTCCCTTTACTCTAATGTTAGCCAGTTTTATTTTATTTTCTTCTCACTCTTTCCCTTCCCTCCTCTGTCTCTCTCTCTCTCTTTTGCTCTCTCTCTTGCTCTCTTTCTCCTCTCTCTTTCCCTCTTTTCCACTCCACTTTAAATTTTGAAATTACAGTCATTTCTGTTTCACCAAGGAATTGATCATCTTCTTTCACAACCAGAATTAAATGTAAATTATTATATTATTTACTGAAAATCAAATTCCTATGCTTTTTAAAATATATTTTATCCATCCGTTCTCGTTTTAGTTTGCTAGGCTGCTGAAAGTAGATAACATAAAATGGGTTGGTATTTAACAATGGGAATTTATTAGCTTACATTCTTATAGTTTTGAGCCTGAGAAAAATGTCCAAATTAAGGCATCATCAAGAATATGCTTTCTTCCCAAAGACTGGCCACTGATGATCTTTGACCACTCTTCTACATGGCAATGCACATGGTGGCGTCTGCTGGTCTTTCCTTTCTATGCCCTGTAATCATGAAAAACTGCAACAATCCAATCCAGGCAGTTCCAGTAACATCAGGAATTAAGGTTTGAGTCACTCCATGAGTCAAAGAACCACATTCACCATAGGTGCTTGCTGAGGGTAAAGGGTACGTGGAATGTGTAGTGGAGGAAAGTAGTGATAAATATGAATATGACCATGTGGCTAGTTATAGTAATGAGGACTATAATGGTTATAAATAGTTCTTCCTTGTTTTGTTATAAGTATGTTTATGTATGTACATAGAGCAAATACCTTTGTTTTCTTCTCTGTCTTATCCCCTTATCATATGACATAAATTGTATTTGTTTCATGTCATAGTATTTAAGTTATTGGTTATTAAGTTTAAGAGTGAATATTACCAGGGACTTTCACCATATTCTGGAGAGATTTAGTGTGCTTCTGGTTGTAGCAGTACAGCTGAGTATTGATAGGTGAAAAATATGTCTGTTATTTTTTTTTTATTTAGACATTAAGAATGATTAATGCATATGCTTATGGCTGCCAATTTGACAAAGAGTGGAATGTGATGATTAGGTTCATGTGTCAACATAGATAGGTGATGGTGTGTAGTTATTTGGTCAAGAGAGCATTGGACTGATTGTTACTGTGGACTTAAAGCATCAGTAAGTTTATTGCATCTATGGCAGATTACATCTGAAAACTGAGATTACTTTTCAACAATGAGAGATATCTTATCCAATCACTTGAAGGCTTTAAAAGGAGAAGTGATGATTTCAGCAGTCAGAAGAGAGAATTTCCATCTCTACCACAGCCAACCCACTTTCCTGGGGGAATTTGTTGGAAATCTCCATTGGGTTCCAATGAGACCTATGGTAAATTAAATTGTATAGGAGCTTGCCCTACCGATTTTGGATGTGTGAATCCCCACTGTTGTGTGAGCCAATTCCTATATATTCTCATAATATTTACAGATATCTCCTGTTGGATTTGTTTCCCTAGAGAACCTTGACTAATACAACAACCTTACTATCACCATTCCTTTACCTCAGCCCAAACCATGTACTCCATCTCTTGTTTTCTTTTTTCTTTTTGGTATTTTGGAATATTTATTTCTAGGTTATTCACCTACATTCACATTTATGTTTTCTTTTTTTATTTGAAAACATTATTTTCTTGTTTCACTTTGTTACTCATACCTACTCATTATATTTGACTATAAAATATTGTAATGCCAATTCATCACCATTATTTCATGTACTATTCCTGAATTTAACAACTTGGTCTGAGTTAAATTTTTAATCTTTATAGAATGTTACTGACATGTTCCATGAGCTATTGCATATCTGAAGTTATCTTTCCTTTATTTTGAAAGATGGATAATTTTTATATAGGCATATTGAAGCAATAAATATTTTCTTTTTGTAATCTATAGTCATTGTCCCATTGTCTTTTTCAATTTTCTTTTTTAAAAGATACTTAGATTACATACATGTTACACAAATAATATAGGGATTCCCCATTATCTTCTTGCTACAAAGTGTGTCATATAAGAATTCCAAGCTTGTTGATTCTCTTTCCTTTTAAAGCAAAATATAATTTTTTTTTTACCTAGCAAAAAAATGTTATCTGTTTTATCCATTTATTTATTATTGCAGACACACAAACATCCTCTTCTTACATACATCTATAAATGAGACCTATGATGAATTAAATTTCTACTCATCACATATTTCATTTTTCTTGCCCCATGTCCTTTTCTGTGAAATGTTTGTGCTTTCCCATTCCATTGATGGCATGTTTCATCTCAGCGCTTGCTTCAGGAAAGGAAGTAGAAGTAGATCCGGTATATTTCAGTCAGAAGCTAAGTCTGAATCTGATGTGAGCCTGAGAATCTTTCAGGTAAGGACTTTTCTTAGCCTGAGTTCTCTGAGTAAAGATGACACTGAGCTGAGCTGCATGCCAAATTGCTAGGGACAACAATGAAAAATACAATTGATTATTTTTCTAAGCTGAAGATATTATAAAATATGTGTACAGTCTATAAACTAGCTTATATTGACTCATTCAGATATTGATACATAACAGGGTACAGCAATAAAAAATTACCTGTAACATATATGCATGCTTTTTGGTATATAAAGCAGCAACGAACTTTTATTAAAAGCTCAACGCATAGTGATCCATATTAAACAATGACACTTGAAACAACTGAAAAAGAAATAAAGTACCAAATGAGCTGATGGCTTAAAAGAAGAGATTTGAAAACAGAATGTTATTAAGGTGAGTTAGAGGTTTTTAAGTTAATTTGAAAAGAATTATAAGAATGAGATGATCTTTATAAAAACTTCAGCCATACTGCAAGTGAGAATGCAAGGGGAGAGAATGTAAAGAAAGAGAATTCAGAAATTCAGGGATTTGAAAGGATATAAATTTGCAACTTATTCTCATCTCCAACTGGCAAAAGTTGAAACTTTGAGCTATATATCTTATTTTAAGCCTCTTTCCTTAGCAATGTGATCTTGGGAGTGGTCAGCACATACTTTATTAAAATTTAGATCAGATTGAATTAGCAGACTGAAAATTATTTTAGTTGGGAAAAATGGCTGATGAAAAAGAATAAATTCATGGCTTCTCTTTTGATAGTGAACTGATCCCAGCAATTAATATAGAGAAAGACACCTGGAACCAAACATAATTGTGGATAGGCTATTGGCACATGGATCCAACTGGAACTCAACTGTAAAAAGGCTAGAAAAAGTATTAAGAGAGTTGTTCTGTCAAAATACCCACCGCCTGGATTAAAATACCATCCTCTCTTTTGATTTTTTTGAGAAGTAAAACAAACAAGGAAGCAAATTAAAACAAAACAAAACAACAACAACTACTAAATTGAAACTGCTGCATTTCACACAAAAGAAACAGCATGAGAAACTGGAAAGTTCCCAAGCCCTTTTTTAAGATGTTGCCAAGGAGCAAAATGAAAAAGAAAGGACCTCCCAGAGGATTGAAGTCGGAGGACTCTGGATTCCTCTAGGCTCTTGACTGTGTTATATAAAAGAATTTAGTTAGGGCAGTAAAAAGAGTTTAACGAGAAATGAGCGAAAAGGAAAGAAGTACACACCCAGATGTGCATGCGGGTTAACTCCAGGCAGAGAGCACCTGGGGTCGGGGGTTTACCTTATTAAAGCCGTTCTTCCCTCCTCCCCTTTCCTGATGTTGGGGAGGGACCCCAGCTGTTTGCAGTTCTGACTGGTTGCCTTTCAGTCTCCACCTGTTAGCTCTCAGGGGACCAGTGATGAGGCTTTTGTTTGAGGTTATCTGGGACCAATGGGCGGCCTGTTTGGAGTCATTCGGTGTTTCTCCTTGACCCCGAAGAGAGTTCAAAATAGGACCTCATGGCCAGGATCTCGACAGGGTCTTTCAGGCTTTGTTCTCAGTAGCAGCCTTCCCTGAGGGGATTTCTGGGTGGGGTTTCATGGCCATGTTTCATGCCAGGTCCCACCTGTGGCTCTTCTCTCTTTCCCTGTACTAACCTGTCTCAGGATGGAACCAAGGTATGTGGAGAACAGGGAGTAAAACCAGAGCCTAATAAAGAAATATTCTCCATGCCCAGTATGGGGCCTTTGCATTGTTTAACAGTAGAATTCCAAAATCAATATGCAGTGGTAGATATGTGCCTTATTCCTACTGTTTTCCTTTCCAAATGTGAGTTTTTTGATGGTTAGCTTCTTCCTGTTCCACCACTAATTGTGTTCGAAGAAGGTAGGTTTATGCTATAGTTAATAGGTCTAAAAAGGGGACCACATCCATTCCTGATGTAGAGAGCTGGGGTAGTTTGAGACCATATACCCCAGAAAATCATGTTCTTAAAACTGGTCCATTCCTGTGGGTGTGAACCTATTGTAGGTGGGATCTTCTGATTAGGTTGCTTCAGTAAGGCATAACACAAGGTGGATCTTAATCTTCTTACTGGAGTCCTTTATAGAGAATGAAATTCAGACTAAGAGGGAGAAAAAGCCACTGAAACCAGAAACTGAAGGCAATGAAACCGGGAAGAGAAGGGAGAGACCAGCAGATGCTACCATGTACCTTCCCATGTGCAGCCGTTGGACAATTTAATGTAATTATGAATTCCAAAAATATAATTGGATCATGCTTGTAAACTGATTTGTTAATCTGGGCATGATTAAGTTATGATTAGGGCGTTGACTGGGCCATGTAAGTAGGGCATTGAGTCCCACCCCCTGATGGGTGGGGAATCAAATATACAAGGCATGGCAAGAACAGAGTTGAAGCAGTTTTTGAGAAGCAGTTTTAATGTTGGAAAGAAGGCCCCAGGAGAAGAGAAGCAAGCCGTTCACCTGATCATCTACAGCTGATCTTGTGGAGGAAACAGCCTAGAAAGAAAAGCAGCCCCGGGAAGAGAGGAACCCAAGAAGCCTGAACCCAGTTAAATGTCAGCAGCTGTCTTGCTCTAACACGTGGCAATGGACTGAGGTTAGAGAAGAAACTTAACGCTTTATGGCCTGGTATCTGTGGACTTCTACCCCAAATAAATACCCTTTATAAAGACCAACCCATTTTTGGTATTTCACATTAGCACCCCTTTGGCTGACTAATACACCGTGTAACAAGAGGAGTCCAGGATCTCCAGCAGCTGGTCTTCAGGGAGAAAGCATCACCTGATGATGCCTTGAATTGAACTGCAAGCTTGCAAGTTAATAAATTCTCGTTATGAAAACCAACTCCATTTCTGGTATATTGCATTTTGGCAGCCTAGCAAACTAAAATAAGAGCATCATGAAATCTTAAATTACTGGCATTAGTGGAAGGAACTTTGAAGCATTTTTCCCTTGGTGTTCAATATAGAGAACACCTATAGATTATATTAACATTTCACTACATATTTGATTCTCACTGCATTTTGTTGCTCCTTCCATATGTGTGGATTATACATCCCCATCTCTTTTCAGGCTTGGCCTTGTGTCTTGCTTCGGCCAATGAAACATGAGCAGAAGTGCTTGTGTCTCTCCTGAGCAGAAGTTTTACAAGGTGGATCTTGATTTGATGTGCTTCCTTTTCTTTGCCAAGAGGTTGACAACTGCATGTGTCACGGAGCTAAGGCAATGTGATGCGGCACTTGAGCCAAACAGCTGTGTGCATGGAGAACTAGCAACCAATGTACTTGGTTTCTGTAAACTGCCCACATTTGGACATTTATTTCTTCCTTTAATCTAATCCACCTATCTTGATTGCCACATGGTCATATTTCATTGACATTCTTCTTTCCTTATCATCCCCTCCATTCAGATATTTAATTAAATTATTGACATTCACGTGGTTATCATTATTTCCTGATGCTGATTTTGTTTAGAAATTAAAGCAGAATTTATTATTTTTCTTAATGTACTTTACTGTCCTCTGATATTCAACTTTTATATTAGTTAGATCTTTAAATTGGCTTGTGTAATTACAGGAGTATCTATTCTAACACTTCTTGTTGGTGCCCTGACTATCACTTGGTTGATCCTTGTACTATAGCTTCTTGCTGCAAGCACCTCTTCCCCTGCCTGAGGCTTTTCTCTGAGCTCCTTGAAAGTCAGGCTAGAGATAATGGGTTATTGAGGGCTCTGGAAGCAGTCTTCTATTTATGATGCATTTGAGTTGGTAGCTAGTCATCCGGACCTGGGACCTGGAGTGAATGACTCTGAGGGACGTTCTCAACCATCTCTCAGAGGTCCACAGCAATGTGGAACCTGAGGTGCCCCAGGCAACCAGTTACCCCCTTGTTAAAATACCTTTAATTGACTTCTTTCTCTTGTCTCACTCACTTCCACTCTTATCCAATTAATGCTTTCTGGTATCACCACACAGATCAATCATTTTGTCTTCAAATCTTTGTGTCAGGGTCAGCTTCAGGGGAAGAACAATTTAAGACATGTACACACATATACACACAATTCTCTTTCTCCTTCTCTCTCTCTCTTACACACATACACACACACACACACAAGAAACAGAGCTATAAATGGCTTAAGATTTACAACCTGATATAGAAAGTGGAAAGAAATGAGATTTTCCTAATATATTATTTCTAAACACATAATCTTTTATTTAAACATTTCAATAGATTTAATATGTTTGAGACTTTTTAAATTATCAAATCTTGAAATTTTGGTATTACTACATTATTATAAATCAGATGTCTCAGCTAAGTAAGCATTTATGTCTGTTGTATTATTCACACATCATATGTCTATTTTGGAGTCTGATGAGCTCGATTATTTAAGATCAGATAGGAGAATTGCTATAACTTGCAGTACTCTGTTGTTGAGCAGTTATTGTGCAGTGAAGGAGTTTCACAAACAAATACTTTCTCAAAAAAGGAGACAGTTCTTGATTATTTCTAAGACTTTCTTTTGGAAAAGTTATATTTCACTTAGATATGATGAAAATAAAACATTGTAGACAGTTGACAGCATTGTAATACTTAAAAAATAAAAGTTTTAAGGATGGTCTGCAAAGTTAGCTATCATGTCTCAAAAATACATAGAGAAATATATATATATATATATATATATACACACAAGATTATAAGTATAACAGTCATTAAGAAATTATTTAGCTATTCATATAAATTTAATGGTTGACAACTACCTGATTCTATTTCTTCATCGTCTTTACCTATCGTTTCTTCTCCCCACATGACATGACATGTGTGAAAGTTAAATCAGGGAAAAAAATGTATCTAATTGGAGACTGAACACCATATAAATACTGTTCTTCCTCTTTTACATTCTTCATTGATTCAGTGAACTTTGAATAGAGAAAAGAATCTGTCAAACTTCTAATTCCCTTATATTAACTACTCTTTTTGATTTTATGGATTTGACAAAGCCAAACCAAATAGCAACCACAAACTTATTATCACTTTCTCTCAGTATCATATCAAATACTTACTAAAGCTGAAAGCAGAGCACATAGCTGATCTAATTGTATGCTAATTGTTAAAATATGTGCTCTTTATATTTTTCTGATCTTATTTTCAAAATGATTTTGCTTTGTATGATTAAATTACTTTTGGATTACACGGATCCCTTCATTTTCCTTGAAATTGCATGGTACTTTGGGTCCGCAATGTTTTAAGTCATAAAAGACTTAGCTAGTATTTGGTGGGGTTTGATTTTATTTCCAAATTATAATCAATCTCTTTAAGATGGGTCTCTGGTTTCCAATGGTAACTAAGTCCCTAATGAGGATTTTGCTACCTTTCCACTAAAACATCTAGAAAAATGCAATAAACAACTACCTCTCTTAAAACTGTCATGTGTAAAAGGCAGATTATCATTCAGCTATTGAGGAATTTCCTTTAAATTAAAAATGAATGGAACCATCATGGTCCATCCTTTACCAGTCACTGCCCCTGTACTCAGGGGATTCTTGCTGTCTCATTAGAGAATGTGGCAGAGCTCCCCAGGATGGGAATTCGATATTCTTTTGGTTATTGTGTGAATCTCCACTCACTGTGACAGTGCCCCATGAACACTTGAACACATTCATATGCCTTATAGGCATGCTCCAGGTAAACCTCTTCCAATGCATTCCCCATCTCTGCCACCCTGCACCAATGATCCTCTCCTGCCACAGTTGTTACCCTTCTGTGATCCAAAACTTCTTCAAAAATGAAGTCAACAAAATAATTAAACACAGTTAATAAGAAAATGAAAGAGTAATAATGGATTTTAAAATGATGAATAAAATACAAAAAAATTAAAAAATTAAAAATAATTTAAAAATATATAATTAAATATTTTTTGACATTATGTCTTTAATCAGTGTAAGATTGGTTGTCTTGGATGTACAGTGAAATTTTCTTCCATTTATTGCCCCAGTATCTTGTATTTTTCATTTTGTCTTCAAAAATGCTTTAGGTTACAGAAAAATCATGTACAGAATATAGGTGATTCCCATATACCCAACACCCTCCCCCTTTTCCCCTTTCCCCTATTAATAACATTTTACATGTGGATAGTACATTCATTACAATTTATGTACCAATATTGAAACATTGCTACTAACCGTGGTCAGTGATTTACATTATGGTTTACATTTTGGTACATACACTTTTTAAATTTTGATGAAATTTAAAATGGTCTGTATCCATCATTGCAAGATTATGTAGAACAATTCCATTGCCTCATAAATGCCCCATGTTCCATCTATTCTTTTCCTCCCTCCCCCTCCCCTCAGGACCCATGGTAACCACCAAGATTAACTCACTGTAGGACAAGATTCATAGTTACTTGCAACAACATGGAGGGCTTGCATACTGGACTGTCCTCCCCTATTAGGCACTTCTTATGCTCTTGAGAGATTCTCGTACCTCTATTTGAGAATATAGCTGTATGCCCCAGGATGGGAGTCCAACACATTCCCACTAGTGTTGACTGTATTTATGAAACTTAGCTTAGTATTATAGGGTGCCTATGAGTTACCTCCTCAAAGCCTCCTTGTTGCTCAAATGTGGCCTCTGTCTAAACCAATATCAGTATATTAATGTATTACCTACCCCTGAGCGTGGGAATGACTTCCAGAGATGAGCCTCCATGGCACTGAAGGATTACTACCAAGCACCAGCTAGCAATATAACTGGAAAATGACCTTGACCAAAAGTGGGAAAGGGTAAAAACAAATGAGTTTTATGGCTAAGGGATTTCAAAGTGAGTCGGAAGATCACTCCAGAGGTTATGGCTCATGCACGTCTCACCAGGATCTCACTGACTGCTAAGTAAATATTGTTTCAAATAGTGGGGCTCCTGAGACACTGGAGACATCCAGACACTGTAGACAAGGCAGATAGCTCAGGAGTTTGGCATCCTGCCAGTAGGACTTACTTTGGAATTTACACTCCCCAGTGTGACAGAGTTGGAATCAGTTGTGTTTCCCTGCCCCTTCTATTTGAACCTATTGTTAGTACCAGAGTGGATAGGTACATGTCCAAGAGACTTAAATCTTTGGCCTTTTCATGTGTCAGTTGGGCCCTGAATCTCAACAGCATTACAACACCTACTCTCCAGTTCATTGGACTCAACCAGGACAATTATCAAGGAAATGATAATGGACAAAGACCATCCCAAGAAATGGAGTCTACAACTGCTAGCAAGATAGTGCCATCCATCTGCCCCATGGGATCTAAGCCCCCACTCTGTTAGAGGTGGAGTGGGCATCACCATCCCAGAATCCTCAAGATTGGGGAATGAATAATGGAGAGTATACTTTCACTTATTCTGCTACAGACTCATTCTGATTCTAGCAATGAAGGACCTGTTATCATTGATGTGGAAGCAGTGGCCCCTGGAGGTTCTGACGGGAAGGAAAGGGAAAAATAGGTGTAATATGGGGGCATTTTTGGGACTTTGGAATTGTTCTGAGGACATTGCAATGACAGATACAAACCATTATATATATTGTCATAATTTACAAAATTGTGTGGGAGAAAGTGTAAACTACAATATAAACTATAATCCACACTTAGTGGCAATGCTCCAAAATGTGTTCATCAATTATAACAAATGTACCACACTAATGAACGATATTGTTAATGTGGGAAAATGTGTGAGGGCTGGGAAGCGAGGCATATAGGAATCCCCTATATTTTTAATGTAATATGCAATCTAAGTATCTTTAAAAAATAAAAAAGTTTATTATAAGGAAAAACAAGTCCCCTTCCCCCAATATTAAAAGTGAATGGAGATACACTGAGTGAAAAGTTCAGTGATAACACGCATCTTGTCTCATGAAAAAAGAGTAGTCCTGTCTCTGAAATAACACGAGAACACTTGTTCCTTTCTTGCTGCCATCTTTCTTCATACTGACAAGAACAGAGGCAAGCACCCCTAAAGGTTTTCAGCTGCAACAAAAGTAACCAGCGCAGTATTTACAACGGAGCTCCATATAATAAGCAGTCGTAAAACCAAAGAACACGAAGAAAAGAGATGGGGAATATTGGTTGCATGTTGCATTTTGAAAGTTATGGTGTATATAAGAACTGGCTGGAATTTGGGGATTGTTTTTGTGACAGAGCTAAGAGCAAGCCTGAGAACTCTGCATACTGGGTGTGTAATTTTTATATACTACATCAATTCAAATTTTGCTGAGAACCGGTCAGTGGTGGGAAATATAAAGAAGTATCTCCTAATGAATTAAATAAAGATGTCTCATAATGATTCCAAACTATACTAAATATATTATGCTAAGCTGTTCCAAATGTAAAAATGACTGGCTGCCTTCTGTATACTATACTTATTGTAGTTCCTTTAAAATAAGTGCTGAGTCAAAAATTTCAGGTCTCCAGGAGACTTTGAGAGCATCCGGTGTTACTTTCCTGATTGATTTTTGCTACACAAAACACTTTGTCATGACATTAGGATAATGCTTCAGTGATTTCAGTCTTTTGCCTATGAGAGTTCAATCCTGTTTGTGAGATTGACTCATTTTTCTGTACCTAATCAGAACTGGACCACTTTCCCAAGAATTTATTGCAATGGTATAGACACAAAGCATTTGCCAAGTGTTGTCCTACCAAGTTTACATGTGTACGACACTTCCTACAGCCTTTCTAAAGGAAATGTGGGTGGAAGTGAAAAGAATCAATCATAATTCCATTAACCATTTAGGATGGATTTCATGAACAGGTCCTTCTATGTTATTTAGAATTAGCTATCAACAATAAACTGCAAAATTTTATGGAGCGATTTCTCACAGTTGCAAGTATTTTATGTTCAATCTATTACAATAATTTGAAATTCATATCTCTGAGAAAGATAATACATGGATCTTTGCTGGAATTTACTTGAAAACAATCGTAATTACCAGTCATGAGTTATTGGTCCCGTTTTTTTGGGGGGAGAAGTCATCAAATGTGTTGTGAATAAAATGATTGGTGGTTTTTGAAAGGATTTGATGAAGGACATTGTTAAACTGCTTTTACCATACTTTTTCTTTCCATACAAATCAGCATTCATTAAAATTTTATGTCAAATTTAATGGTACACATAATTTTATACTTATAATTCATATCTTTAAAAGTATAGTATCAACATATTCCATATTATTAAATGATAATTATTAAATTTCACATGATACTCCATTTAATGGATGTGCAATAATTGATTTAAATATTTCTCTATTGTTGGAAATGTTTCTTATTTTTATAAAACTTGTGAATATTTTTAGATACAATGTCAGCATGGAAAACTGAAAATAAGAGTAACACACTTTTGGAGTTTTATACATAAAGGCATAGTTCTTTCATGTAAACTAAGTAAATGAAAAGAGTTTCAGTTTACCAAATTTACCTGTGAAAGAAAGGGTTATACATTTATCTTCTTTGGTCACACTTATTGCTGTTTGTGTCCTCCCCCCACCCCCATCCAATCAAATCCCTGCTAGATTGACTACTAGGCAATGATAATAATAATCAGTGCTTATAGTTCCTGCTAGTTGTCAAACATATATTAACTTATAAGTGTTTAATATTCCTGAATGCATTTAATTCTCATTTTACAGATGAGGAAACTGAGATAAGAATATGAATGGTAAGTTTACCAAGGTTACCTGAATAATATATAGCAAAGTTGAGATTCAAAAAATAATGGTAAGGTTACTGACTGCAGGTACTGGATTTGAAGACTCCACTAGGTGGACTCCGATTAAATCACCAATGCAAGAGTGGATTCATATTTTGTGGGAAACCGAGACCACTGATGGAACCTGTAGGGGATCCATACGCAAATGAAACTGCTTGCTGGGATGAGGTCCCAAAGGCTTCTAGGTAGCATTGTTTACCTGAGAACAGCATTCGGAGGAAGCCAGTTACCTGGGCAGCTGCATGAGGAAGACACAGCTAGATATAGGCACACTCAACTTCATCTGCTAACAACTCTGTTGCTATTAATTACACATGTGGACTGGAGAATAAGCTAAAATTTTCACCATGAGCTGCTTATTAGTTTTCTTCTACCTGGAATTCCAAAGAGGAAAACTAGGTGTATAAAATTCAAAAGTATAGGGAAGCGGCTATGGCTCAATCAGTGGGGCTCCCGTTCACCATATGGGAGGCCCTGGGTTCGGTTCCGGGGGCCTCCTGGTGAAGGTAAGCCTGCCCGCACGGCGTGGTTAGCTGACCCAGCGAGCACAAGCAGCAAGGGGGGGATAAATGAATAAATAAATAAAATCTTAAAAAAAAAAAAAATTCAAAAGTATTATAGAGCAATCTCTAAGGGACTCAAGATACAGAATGTTTAACATATGAGTTCATTTTTTGTAAAATTTATGTTTTAAGAAGTAAATACTCCTGTACTCCACAAAGTATTTTATAATACAGAAAAAGGCAGACAATTTATAAAGTGCTTTCCATTTCCTACAAAATTATATCATAGTTTGAAAGAAAGCTAAGATGAAACTAGTAAAAAGTATACAAAGAAAATGTCAAAGTTTTCTGTGGAACACAAAGGAGGGTTTGAATAAATTAAGATGTGGTGCAAGTTTTTGTAGCTAGACAAGCTGTAAGAGGTAAATCCTTCTCTAAAGAGCATAGAGAGTGGTTATGATTATAATTCATGTCCTAATGAAATTTAGGAAAAATTAAAGTGATGCTCAATTTTATCTGAAAAAAAATGTGAGCAAAAATTGGCATTTTATTAACAAAGTGAATTAATAAATACAATTAACACTGACACACATTTCTATGTATGGAAACAAAACAATGATAAAAAATAAAATCCAGGAATAAGAAAAAGAAAATATATTGATGAAATATTGCATTTAGAAATTACTGAAGTAATTTTATGTCTTGAATATGTGATCAAGGCAGATTTTAATGCAGTAAAAGATGACATATGGTTTTGAGCTTAAAAAATTCCTAAAATTGGTTAATGGTGATGAAGATAATAATGGACTCTGCACTAGTCACAAAAAAAAAAAAAAAATAAGAAAATATAGAAGTGAATGTTTAAAGAACCCAATGAAATGGACAACAATTGCAAGAATACAGGTAGCTGATTGTTTATTTGACTTGACAATAAGATCTGCAAACAACAAATTGTAACTCAGTTATTAATGCAATTTGTGTATAAGGTTTCAAAAACTTACTTTTAAATCCTGATTATTGACTTAACTAAATGTTTTCAGTTTGCCTGTAATTTAGTTTCTTTGACTGCTTAAATACCATGAAATGGGTTAGGTTAAAGAATGGGAATTTATTCACTCATGTTTTGAGACTTGGAAAATGTCCAAATCAAGGCATCATCAAGGTGATTCTTTCTTCCTGAAGATTGGCTAATGGTGATCCTTGGCTCCTCTTGTCACATGGCAAGGCATGTAGCAGTGTCTGCTTCTCTTTTGGGTTTCGTTGGTTTCAACTTCTTGCTTCTCTGTCTGAATTTTGTTCTCAAAAATTTCTCCAGTACGATTAAGACACATCCTGATTGAGGGGAGACACACCTTAACCTTGGTTACCTCATCAAAAGATACTGCTTATAATAGGGAAACATAGAGCTTCAAACCACACAACTGTTTGATATTTTCTGAGACAAGAATGTTCAGTCCATTCTTATTCTAATAAGAACTAGAAATAACTGTTGTTTCAATCACGGAAGAGGTAAAGTAGAAAACAAAAAAAGTAAAACTTATACTTTCAGCATCTCCCTTGTTGATAAATACAATAAATGCCAAACAAAAGGTTAATTGACTCTATGAACACTAAGTAAGTAAAAGTACATTGAATAATAAGAAAGTAGGAACAGAAATTACCTAAACTATGGTAATATTGTTTATTCTTTTTTTTATCCAGGTTATTAAAATTTAAATAAAATACATAAATGCTCTTTTATTTAGATTTTTCAAGAGTTGGTGATTGATAGTTGTCAGTATCATACCTTGGAAAAATCTCTTGATAATAAATACTAATTTTTACAGTGAAGTATTATTCCTCATAACTTTACCTTGTGTGTGGGCTTGCCCTTACATATATCTTAGAAAACTGAAGCAAAATATATTCCCCAGGACAGTCTTCTTACACCCAGAAATTTTTACATAGGCAAACAACTGATTACCATGAATTTTGTTTGAGAAATTTAAAAATACATATGTCTCTTGTAGCAGTTTGCCATTGTTTATGAATTCCAAGAATAGATGTTGGATTTTGTTTGTGAACTGGTCTTTTCCTCTGGGCATATTCGATTATATTGGATTCAGAGGTTTACTTGATTAAATTATGATTGCGGCTTTGAATGGGTCATGTCAGTAGGATGTTGAATCCCTGCCCCCTTGGGGACTCACAGATAAAACTACATGGCAGAGCAGAGGAGTGAGTTAGAGTTCTTATGCAGAGCTGGAGCCTAGGAACACACAGGAGAAGAACACAGAGGAATAGAGATGGCTCCTTAGACATGGCAGAAGTCCTGGAGAAAGAGACAAAGCTATTTGCCTGATAGTCTACAGCTGGCCTTGTGGAGAGAGCACAGCAGCTGAGCCCAGAGAGAAACTGAGCTCTGGAAAGAGAGAAACCCAAAAAGCCTGAACTTTTGGCAGACATCGACAGCCATCTTGCTCCAACATGTGGCAACAGACTTCGGTGAGGGAAGTAACTTATGCTTTATGGCCTAGTAACTGTAAGCTTTTACCTCAAATAAATACCCTTAATAAAAGCAAACAGATTTCTGGTATTTTGTATCAGCCCCTTTGGCTAACTAATACAACTACAAAAACAAATTTTGTTTGTGAAAAAGTGCACCATTTTAAACCCTGAATAATTATAGGATCTGATATTTAGTTAGCAAATTATGGAAATAATGATATATTTATATCCCTATATGTGTGGAAACACATACATTATATGTTATATAATGTTACTGTTATTATTAGTTAATAATAATTGTATTATTTATTATATAAATATATTAAAAAATATTGATAATGCATTTTAATATTATTTAATTATAATATAATATTGTTTATTACATATATTAAATACTTTTGCTTAAATAAAGCAAAAATATTAACCTAAACTTTATATCTAAAAAGTTAAATAATTGAGAAAATGGTGTTGACTTATATTGTTCTCTATGGAACTCTTTTCTCTAAATTCTCAAAAAAAGAAATGAGTTTCCAACACAGTGAATATTTGGCTTTTTGTTTGAATGTGAGTTTAAACAAAGATAATTCATACTCTAATTACATTGCTCTATTTTTTTGTCATTGTGGATTTCCCAAATAAGAGCAACCTAGTCTGTTTTAAAACTATTCTAGTTTCAGTTGAAGTTACCTTAAGCTTAAATTTCTAGTTTTCCATTTCTTTTATACCATAAACAAATCCAATATATCCATTATTTTTCACATCTCTAATTTGAAGACAGAAATAGTTTCATGCATAATTTAGCAGAGAACACTTATATTTTCTTTTCAAAATTTCGTAAAGTAGGTTAAAGCTTTTTCCTTCACTTTTAAATAACATTTGTTGAATTTAAAAATACCTGAAGGGAAAAATAGTATCTTAACTTTGAGAGCATTTCAAAGATTTTAATAAGCATGTTTGTATCTCATGTTCCAAATATTAATCTGCAGCCATGACATACTTCTAAAACTCTAACCCTTAACTTTTGTCTCTCAGCTAGACATTAAAAGTTTAAGTTCACTACTTTATTAAATTCAGTAAGTCTAAAAATAAACATGACTTGCATTCTATTTTTTTCTCCTCTACACTCCTTTGATCAACAGTTTATAATTTTACAGTAAAATCCCAATAAGTACTACACAAATATCTTTGCCATGAGACTTAGAAAATTTTGTACTCTGAATCTTAGAAACATTGATATTATTACATTTATTGGAACAAATAGTAGAAAACAATCTCAGATGCCAGTATCCCTTTTGCCCAACAATTAGCCCTATACTCGCATAGTCACTGTTATTTTCAGTGTTAAAAGATTCTCCATTCTATACTACTGATGATGTTGCTTGCACAGAAATAGTTTTTTCATGCTATTCCAATAATTATTAGTCTCCCATTATATTTAGGAAAATGAACTAAGTAAAATAAATAATTTTATCAATAATTAGTTCATCCATGATTTGACTTTATCCTTATTTATTACCCTCTGTTTTATTTCATGGGTTTTTAACTCCAGCAATGTAAATAAGTCATTGAACTGGAACATCCAAAACGGCTCATTCATGGCTGGCAGTTGATGCTGGTTGATATTTAGGGGCAATAAAAGGACTGCCAAACTGAAGGTCTACATGCGGTCTTTCCATGTGACTTAGGATTCTCACAGCATGGCTGTTTTATTACGCAAGGAAGGTCAGATAAAGGCAACCCTCAGTCTTGGCAAAGCAGTTATTGGTTAAAATATTAGAGTGCCCAGGCAGATTCAAAGGGGTAGAGACAGAATCCATCTCCTGATGTGGGTAGGAATAAGGTCTTATTGAAGATGTACTTGTAACAGGGACATCTTAGAAAATACAATCCTCTGCTCTCACATGTAATATATACTCACTGCATCTCCAAAGATTTCCAAACTCTCATCTTATTGTGTCATCAATTTGAAGTCCAGGATCTTGAAATCCAAAGCAGGTCCAGTTTTGGGAATAGTTTCATTCAAGTATGGTCCCTTTATTTTTATTTTTTAGAGATCAGTGAACAAAAGAGACAAGTATCTGCCTGGCCCCTCTCCAAAATTTGTGTTGGTATCAGGAAAGCACAACTTCAAAAAACATTTCCATTTGAAAGGGGGAGATTGGAATAAACAGAGTAGTCACCAATTCATCATAGATATACTGTTATCATTCTTAGTATATATTGCTAGTTTCTTGATTAGTGTTTAGTTCTGTCTCTTGGGACTTTTTTCCTCATGGCTCTTGGTTTTGTCCTCTGGGCTCTTATTCTGCATTCTGAATCACCTTTCAATGAAATGGCTAATATATTGCTCAGTAGCTTTCTCAGCCTGCTTCCTAAATGTCCAAGATTGTGGAATCCAAGCATGCTCTTGATATTGATCACCTTTTGTCCTTTCAAATTCCAAACCAGTCATCCTTCTGTTAATACAATTCTCTTAAAATATTTGTTGCTTCTTATAGAGCATTTAGAGGTTGAGACTTTTAAACCAAATGCCAAATCCACAAAGCTTTAGAAGATGGGACTTTCTCTTCATTGAACTTTGAACCACAGTGTAGAGCAAGTTCTTAAAATACTTACAAGCCCTTCTGGAAAGCCCAGAGAGTACATGAGGCATACACTTTATGTCACTTAGAAATTCTTTCTGCTATCAGAGGGCATATAGGAAGCATGTCCATAAGATTTTTACATAAAATATGTCTAAGTAGAGAGAGTTTTCAAGGAAACACAAGCTATCTTTTTGAGATGTTAATAGTCTTACAGCTTACACACTTCATCAGAAAATCACTCTGAGGCCATGTTTTACTGGTAGCTTGCTTGATATGATATCTTCCCAGAGGTCATTTATTACCTGTAAAACTTTTGGATGCGTGGAAAAACTCTCCTATTCTCCTTCTATCTGTCCTCTTAATTTTGATAAACAATTTAGTGACTCCACCTTTAGTTTATTGCTCTCTTTCTGCTTTTCAGACAATCTAGAAGAATCAGTTGACATGAAAAATATTCTTAGACCCATTCATAAGCTCATAAATTGCACTTTTTACTTTTCATATTACTGCAGGCAATAGTTTTACTGAATATTCTTTTCCTACAGAACATATGTTACCATCCTTCCAGTATCTCATATTGTAGTCCTTTTAGCTTCCATCAAAGTCTCCCTAAGGCCATTCTTGCTGCTGCTAATTTCCTGGTTCCAAAGTAAAAGCCAAATATTTTAGGTTTTTGTTGTGCATTTGTCTGTACCAAATTTCGGTTTCACATATTTATTGTGTAAATAAGTCCCAAAATTTAATGACCTTAAAAAGAAACGACTATTTTATTTTCTTTCATGATATACGGATTGATTAAAATAAAGAATCAGGCAGTTCTACTGTATATGAGGTGGTTAGGACAACAGATATCTGGATCTCAGTTGGGATAGTACATCAAGATGACTTATGCACATGGCTGGTGAGTGTTGCTGGTTCTTGAACGAAAACTCAGTGGAGACTATTTACTAGAGAATCCAAATATCAATATCAAGTGGAATAGACTTCTTATTGTATGGCTGCTGGGTTTCAAGAAACAAGCAGAAATTCTATGTTAGCTTACTATGCTAACTATGTTAACCTGACACTTCTAATATGCTATTGGTCAAAGCAGTCTCAGAGCTTACCCAGATTCAAGAGAGTAGAAAGATTCACTCCAATATTTAATGAAAAAACAAAAAACAAAAACAAAAAACACAAGTTTACTTTGCCAAAGAGCATGTGGAAAGGCATTTAGAAGTGCAGCCATATTTCTAAAATACACTCTTCCATATAATCTCCTTAGAATGATTCTAATACCAGTACTTCGTGCCCATTTTCAATGTCCATTATGATTTAAATGTTATACAATTTTTAAAGAAAATATTTACTGATAGCATGTTTTGTTTCAGAAACAATATGAATCATTATGGTCACAGTGGTCAAACAACCAAAAAATGTGACCACCTGAAAGAACTAACACTATAGTAGCAGAGATATTTATTAAACAATAAAACAAACAAAATCCCATGATTTTCATTATGAAAGAAATCATAAAGTGTGTTATGAAGGCAGTGTGGTATTGGCAGAGATCATATATATAATAAATGGAGAAGAATAGAATTCATAAATAGATCCACATAAATATGTGAAGGCAATTTAGTGAAGATAGATTATTTCAACAAGTGATTCTGGAGCAAATGAATATTTATTTTCAAAAAAATAAACTTTTACACACACCTTGACCCATAAAAAGAAATTCAAAATGTATCATAACCTAAAAGTAAAACTTAAATCTATAAATTTCCTAGAACTATATATAACATATATATTTATGAGATTGGGTTAGGCAAATATTTTGTAGATAGGAAACTAAAAGTGCAATCAATAAAAGAAAAACTAAGGCTTTATTATAAAGTCATAAATTGAAATTCAACAAATTAAAAACTGTAGCATTTAATAACAGTATTAAAAGAATGCAAACACAGTCCACAAACTAGGTAAACTTATTTGTACACTCCACCTTATAAGTTCTACATATAGAAAATGTAAGGCCAAGAGAAAATGTTAACATTACTAGTCATTAGGAAAATGCAAATTAAAACCATAATGATATAACAATATACACATACATGAATCTTGACAGTATTGCCAAGGTTTTGGCACAATGCTGGGTGGAATGTAAAATGGCACAACCACTTTGTAAATAATAATGATATTTTCTTTAAAATATAAACATGAGCCTACTATATGATACAGTCAATTCATTTCTAGGTATTGATCCCTGAGAAATGAAAGACTGGACACAAATTGTTCAGAAAAGTATTGTTTGTATTAACAAAAACGTGAAAGTGACCCAAATACCCACAAACCTGAGTGGATAGATAAATACTGATATTTGCATAATATCAAATAATTGTGTTCAGCAATGAAAAGGCACAAATTATTGATACTTTCGTCAACATCGATGAATCTCCAAATAATTATACTGCTGGAAATAAGAGAGAAAAAAAGAATACATACTGTTTTATTCCATTGGTATAAAATTATAGAAAATGTGAATTAACCTATAGTAGCAGGCAGCAGATCAGTGGTTGCCTGAGGATGGTGGTGAGGAAAGATAGATTTGAACTTGAAAGGTGTAGAACAAGAAGTAAGAAGAAAATTTGAGGGGTGAAATAAATGTGTTTTTTTTTTTTTTTTAATTTCACAGGTAAATATATATGCCAATATTTATCATTTTATATACTTTATATATGTACAATTTATTGTGGTTCAATTACATCTCAAAGAGCTGTTTAAAATATTAAGGCAAGAAAATTCTAATACAGTATAGTACAGTATGTTAGCTACTATCCTCTGTCATCATTTAAATTTAAATGTAATTTAATTAAAATTAAGTACTTTAAAAATTCAGTTCCTCAATAACACTAAAGCATATCAAGAGCATAATAACATGTGATAAGTGGTGACCATTTTGGACAGCACGTATATAGAACATTTTCATTATCACAGAAAGTTCTACCTCATAATATTATACTATGAGATTTTAAAAACTCTCCAAATTTAACTCCCGTGTATTATTCCTAACAGAAAACCCCCACAATTTTAAAGAATTAAAATATAATTTGCTATCCTTCAGACTCATTGGCTTAAGAACTACTCATTTTGTAATGTAAAACAATATATCAATTATGCATAGGTTCCTTTATCAATTAAAACATAAAATCAAATGTATAGAGTATTAGGATTATATAATGTATATAATGTTATATAATGTATCAGCCAGGATTCAGACATGAAAAAGAAGCAACTCTGATTTCAAGTTTGACTTTTTATTTTTTAATAGAAAAAGTTTGGTGGCTTGCACTTTGTACCACAGAAAATCTTAATCTTAATCCATCCCTGTGGGTGTGAACCCTTGTAAATAGGAACTTTTGATGAGGTCACATCAGTTAAAGGGTGGCCCAGCTGAATCAGTTCTCTCACTTTATGACACTGATGCTGGTAATCCTCTTCTGAGGAGCCTTTGAAAACTCTTGAGACATGATATCTTCCCACACATCTGCCTGTAACAGCATCTTGCCTTTCTGCTTTCAAAATCTTGCACAAATAAGCTGTGATAGAAAGTTCCATCTGGAATCATAAAGAAAAGAAGATGCTGACAAAGATAGATGCTGTTTTTTCAGATAAGATGCAGTGATGACTTTATGAGGCAGTTGTGGTGTGACCACTAGACCATAGATATCCTGTCACATGCAAGAAACTTACAATTCCCTGGGATATCCAAGCTTCTGAATGTCTATTTCTTCACATCAATTTGCCTATTCAAAAATATTGCTGCCCATTAAAATATTTAATCCAAATGTCTACCAACAGTGAATTTAAAGGACATATACGTCTCTACAGTCACTCAACATAATACATGTAATGATGAGAATGATGAATTTAGGTAAACACAAAGCATGATAAAACTCCAAACACCTAATATTTAATAAAAGGAGCCAGTTTCAAAGAATAAATAAATCATCAAAACTATTCTATGAAACAAACATGATCAAGGGGAGGAAGGGGCAAGATGGGGGCTGAATAACATGTTCTAAGAGTCAGCTGGTCCTACAGGGCAGTTAGTAATCTAAACAGAGCTATCTATAGCACCTCTTTGGGGACTCCAGGAGACCAGAAGAACATCCTGCAACATCCTTAAAAGAATGGAAGGAGGAGACTGCCCATCTGCAGTGAAGATTCAAGTAGAGCACTCCACACAGCAGAAACTGGTGCCCATCCTCCAATGGCTCCCCAAGAACCTCAGGAACTAGTCCATGCTTGGAGTTGAAAACTCTATTTCCCAAAAACAGGGGAGGAAGAGATGGTTTGACACCAATTTCAAATACTGTTTAGTAAATTTGCCTGGCTTAAGTTCAATACTAAGAACAGCTAAAGTTTGAAACAGTCCAAGTCAGAAAGAAGCCGATAGCTGCTATTTTAACTCTGACCCCAGCTTGAGGGGAAGCAAGCCTAACAGAAAATCCCAGTGCTGGTAGGGACTGGGTTCTTTCCACCCAGATCAGATTGCAGCCCTAACATAGGCTCCAGCCCCACCTCCAGCAGGGAGGAAGCTGGGGGTGGGGGGTTGAACTAGCCTCTCTGGCCAACTGCAGGCACTTTCAGCTGACACAGACTCTCTACCTGGGGCTCCACTCTACCCACCCCAAAAAGAAAAGAGGGGAGCTGTGTATTATTGGCCTCTAGGGCAACTGCAGGCACTTTCAGCTGCATGAACTGATTTGTTAAGCACTTTTGATTCCATCTTCATCTTCCCACCTCCAAAGAACAGAAGGAAAACTGTGTTTCCTCAACCTCTCCAAGCAACGGTAGGCACTTTTGGATTATAGGGACTGAACTGTTAAGTTCCTGTAGATCCATCCCTACTCCTCCAATAAGACAGGAGGGGGCTGGTATTTCCTTAACCTCTCTGAGCAAGAGCAGGCACTTTTGGCCTAAACAGACTGAACTGATGGGGACCTCTGGTCCCATCCCTACTCCATAAAGGGTATAAGGGCAGTGCACCCTCAGCCAATCAGGAAAACTGCAGGTGCATTTGTCGCACACAGATTAGATTATTGAGCACTCCAGAAGTCCATCCTCACCCCTGGCAAGAGAGGAGGGGGTGCTGGTGCTATGTCAGTCTCCAGGGTAACTGCAGTCATTTTGAACACACACAGCACAGATTGTGGCCTACACCTACAGCTGCAACCCTGGCTCAGGCAGGACAGGAAAGGGCTTGAAGCTTCATCAGTCTTTCTGGGCAACTACAGACAATCTTGACCTGCACAGCTTGGATTACTGCACAAGGCTGTGACTCTGTCCCTACCCCTGACAGACAAGAAAGTTGGGAGAAATTTCAGCAGTTCCTGGGGCATTGTGGGCAGCTTCAGCCTCCAGAACTTAGAGCACCAACTACATCCTCAGTTCCTACTACACAAGCAGCAAGGGAGAAAGGGCAAGAAAGACCTAAACTAAAGAGACAAACTTCACCCAGAATAAATACACCTAGTAAGCCAGATGCCAAGAAACCAACAAAAAACTACAATCTATACCAAGAAATAAGAAGATATGGCCTAGTTAAAGGAACAAGATAAGCCTCTAGATAGCATAAAGGAATTGAGACAACTAATTATAGCTGTTCAAATATATCACCTTAATAAATTCAATCACACGGCTAAAGAGATTAAAGATACCAAGAAGACAATGAGTGAGCATAAAGAATATGAAAGCATACATAGAAAAATAGCAGATCTTATGGGAATGAAATGCACAATAAATAAAATAAATGCACTGAAGGCATGCAACAGCATGTTTAAGGAGGCAGAAGAAAGGATAAGTGAGCTTGAGATGACCTCTGAAAGTGAACATACAAAGGAACAGATGAAGAAAAGAATGCTAAAAATTGAACAGCATCTCAGGGAACTAAATGATTGCAAGAGGTATGCAATCATATGTGTCATGGGTGTCCCAGAAGATGAAGAGGAGAAAAAAGGGGAAGAAGGAATATTTGAAGAAATAATCATAGGAAATTTCCCAACCCTATTGAAGGATGTAGATATCTATATCCAGGAAGAATAACATACTCCCATCTAAATAAAATCTGAATAGACTAACTCTGAGGCACATACTAATCAGAATGTCAAATGCCAAAACTGAAGAGAATTCTGAGAACAACAAGAGAAAAGTAATGCATAATATATAAGGGATACCCAATAATAAGATTAAGTGTCAATTTCTCAGCAGAAACCATGGGGGCAAGAAGACAGTGGTATGATTTATTTAAGATACTGCAAGAAAAAACTTCCAGCCAAAAAACTTATACCTGGAAAGTTTGTCTTTCAAAAATGAGGGTAAGTTTAGAATAGTCATAGATATACAGAAACTGAGAGAGATTTTAACAAAGAGAATGGGTTTGCAGGAAATACTAAAGGGAGTGTTACAACCTGAAAAGAAAAGACAGAGATAGAGGCTTGGAAAAGAGTCTAGAAATGAAGATTATATCAGTAAATATAACTAAATGTGTCAAAAGAGTGGTTAAAATAAAATGTGACAGATGAAACCCAAAGGTTAGCATGAGTGAAATAAGAACTGACTTTAGAGTAATAAGATTGAATGTTAATGAATTAAACTCCACAGTCAAAAGACACAGACTGGTAGAATGGATAAGAAAATATGAGTAATCTATATACTGTCTACAAGAGACTCATCTAAGACCCAAAGATACCAATAAATTGAAAATGAAAGACTGGGAAAAGCTATTCCATGAATGCAGTAACCAAAAGAAATAAAAATAAAATTAAGCTAGAGTAGCTATACTTATATCAGATGAAATAGAATTTAAAAGCAAAACTGTTATTACAGACAAGGAAGGACATTCTATATAAGTAAAAGGAGCAATCCAACAGGAAGAAATAACAAACATAAATGCATATGCACCTAACCAGGATGCCCCTAGGTACATGAGGCAAACACTGGCAAAACTGAAGGAAGAAATAAATTTCTCTACAATAATAGTTGGAAACTTCAATACACCACTCATAACATTGGACAGAGCATCTGGGAAGAGGATCAATAAAGAAACAGAGAATTTGAATAATATGATAAATGGACTAAACCTAATAAACATATACAGAACATTACACCCAAAACAGCAGGAGGTACATTCCACACAAGTGCTCAGGGATATTTCCCCAGGATAGCCCATATGATGGGTGGCAAAGCAGATCTCAATAAATTCAACAAGATTGAAATTATACAAAACACTTTTGCTGATCATAATGGAATAACGTTTGAAATCAACAAGAGGCAGAAACAGAGAAACCACAAATATATTGAGGTTAAACAACACACTTTTCAATAACCAGTGTATCAAAGAAGAAATTGCAAGAAAGAACCAACAAATATTTTGAGACAAGTGGAAATGAGAGCACAACATACCAAAACCTATGGAATGCCGTAAAGGCAGTTCTGAGAAGGAAATTCCTAGACCTTAATGCTTACATTAAAAAAGAAGAAAGAGCTAAAATCAGTGACATAACTACATAGCTGGGGGAACTAGAAAAAGGCCAGCAAACTTCCCAAAGCAAGCAGAAGGAATGAAATAACAAATATCAGAACAGAAATAAATGAAATTGAGAACAAAAAATAAAAGAGAAGTTTAACAAAACCTTTTTGAAAAGATTATCAAAATCAACAAACTCTTAGCTTGACTGACAAAGGAAAAAAGAGAATATGAAAATAAATAAAATAAAAAATGAAAACAAGGACATTACTACTGGCCACACAAAAGTAAAAGAGACCATAAAAGGATATTATGATCACCTGTATGTCAACAAACTAGACCATGTACATGAAATGGAAAAATTCCTAGGAAAGTACAAACAACCTACAGTGTCCTTAGAAGAAATAGAAGACCTCAACAAACCAATCACAAGTGAAAAGATTGAAATAGTTATCAAACAACTCCCCAAAATGAAAAATCCAGGACCAATGGTTTCACAGGTGGGTTATACCAAGCATTCAAGGAATACTTAATACAAATCTTACTCAAGCACTTCCAAAAAATTGAATATGAAAGAACGCTACCAAACTCATTCTATGAAGCCAATATTAACCATTTCCCTAATGAGAATGGATGCAAAAATCCTCAACAAAATACTTGCTAATCAAATCCAATAACACAGTAAAAGAATTATTCATCATGATCACGTATATGTTTCAAACTAGTCTTGCAAGAGTGGTTCAACACAAGAAAACCAATGAGTATAATACAACACATTAATAAATCAAAGAAGAAAAATCACATGACCCTATTGATTGATGCAGAAAAGGCATTTGACTAAATACAGCATCCTTTCTTGATAAATATACTATACACATAGGAATGGAAGGAAACTTTCTCAATATGATAAAGGCCAAATATGAAAAACCAACAGCTAACATTGTACTCAATGGTGAAAGAGTGAAAGCTTTCCCACTGAGATTAGGGACAAGACAAGGATGCCCACTGTGACAACTGGTTATTCAATGTAGTGCTAGAGATACTAGCTAGAGCAATCAAGCAAGAAAAAGAAATAAAAAGCATCAAAATTAGTGAGGAAGAAGTAAAATATTTGCTTTCCACAGATGATATGATCTTATACCTAGAACATCCCAAAAAATCTTCAACAAAGCTGCTAGATGAAATAAACAATTTCAGTAGAGTGGCAGAACACAAGATCAATGCGCAAAAATCAGTGGCATTTCTACACTTGTAATGTGCAATCTGAGGAGGAAGTCAGGAAAAAAATTCCATATACAATAGGGACTAAAAGAATCAAATATTTAGGAATAAACTTAACCAAGGATTTAAAACACTTGTATTCAAAAAACTACAATGCATTGCTAAAATAAATTTTTAAAAGTTCTAAATAATTGGAAGAACATTCCAAGCTTATGGATTGGAAGACTAAATATTGTTAAGATATCAATTCTACCCAAATTGATATACAGATTCAATGCAGTACTTATAAAAATTCCACCAGCATTTTATAAACCAATGGAAAACACAATTATCAAATTTATTTGGAAGGATAAACGGCCCCAAATGGCCAGAAAAATCTTCAAAATGAGAAGCAAAGTTGGAGGGCTTTCACTTCCAGAATTTAAGTCATTTTATCTAACTATAGTGGTACTGGCATAAAGAGAGACACATAGATCAATGGAACTGAATTGATGGTACA
Source organism: Tolypeutes matacus (assembly GCA_026826555.1). Classification (NCBI taxonomy): domain Eukaryota; kingdom Metazoa; phylum Chordata; class Mammalia; order Cingulata; family Chlamyphoridae; genus Tolypeutes; species Tolypeutes matacus. Next base: position 14,234,294 of record JAKSZT010010858.1, read on the forward strand.
GAAACATACCATCACATTTATGGTCAAGTGATTTTTTTATAAGGTTTTCAACCCCACAAAAATGGGGCAGAATATTCAACAAATGGTTCTGGGAGAACTGGGCAGCCATATCCAAAAGAAAGAAAGAGGACCCCTATCTCACACCTTGTACAAAAATTATCTCAAAATGGATCAAAGATCTAAATATAAAAACTAGAACCATGATGCTCCTAAAAGAAAAGTAGGAAAACATCTTCAAGACCTGATGCTAGGTGGTGGATTCTTAAACTTTACACTGAAAGCACAAGCAATGAAATAAAACAAGGATAAATGGGGCCTCCTCAATCTTAAACACTATTGTGCTTTAAAGGACTTTGTCAAGAAAGTGAAAAGGCAGCCCACTCAATGGGAGAAAATATTTGGAAACCACATATCCAAAAAGAGTTTGAGTTCCATTCTATATAAAGAAAACTTTCACCTCAACTATAAAAGATCAAGCAGTCCAACTGAAAAATGGGCAAAGGATTTAAATAGACATTTCTCCAAAGAGGAAATATAAATAACCAAAAAGCATATGAAAAGATGTTCAATATCACTAGCTATTAGGGAAATGCAAATCAAAACAACAATGAGATATCATCTCATACCTAATAGAATGGCCATTATTAGAAAGAAAAAAAAAAACAACAGAAAACTACAAGTGCTGGAGAGGTTGTGGAGAAATAGGAACAATTCTTTACTGCTGGTATGATTGTAAAATGGTGAGGCTCTGTGGAAGACAGATTGGGGTTTCATCAGGAAGCTAGATATAGAAGTGCTATATGATCCAGCAATTCCTCTACTAGGAATATATCCAGAAGAAATGGAAACTGTGATAAGAACAAACATTTGCACACCGATGTTCATAGCGGCATTATTCACCATTGCCAAAAGATGGAAACAACCCAAGTATACTTTAACCAATAAATGGATAAAAAACCAATGTGGTATATACATATGATGGAATACTATGCTTCTGTATGAAGAAATGAAATTGAGACTCTTATGATAACATGGATGAATCTTGAAGACATTATGCTGAATGAAATAAGCCAGGCACTAAAGGACATGTATTATATGAACTCACTAATTGAACTAAATACCAAGAATAAACACGTGAGGTTAAAACCTAATGTATAAGTTATTAGGAGATAAGAGGGCTGAGGAGTACTGATGCTTATTTTATATAGAAATTTTAATTTACTTAACTGTAAAAGTGTGGAAATGGATAGAGTTGATATAAATACCTTATAGTGAGTGCAGCTAAAGCAGCTGGTCTATATCAATAAATGGGATTGTGGCTGAAAAGGGTAGTCTAGGGATGTAAATGTCAATTGAAAGAAAGTTGGAGAATAATCTAGAAACTGAATAATACAGCAAACACAGAGGTGGATGAGAATTGTGGTTAATAGTACAAATGCAAGAATATCCTTATGTGAATAGGAACGGACATATGTCACTATTGCAGGGTGGTGGGAATGTACAGAAGCATGGAAAAATACAATTAATGTAACCTATAGTCTATAGTTAAGAGCAATTCTGTAATATTCTTACATCAATGTCAAACATGTACTGTGTTAATAAAAAGGAGGTATGGAAATAATATGCCAAATGTATGCTATAGACCATGGTTAGTGGTAACAGTCTGATGATATCCCACAACCTCTAACAAATGTTTCAGAACAGTGTGGTGTGTTGGTGAAGGGTTCTTTATATGGGAATTCCACACATGTGCATGACTGTTTTGTAAGTTCACAACTTCTGTAATAAAAATAAATTTTAAAAAACTATTCTATGTATTTGGAGGTAAGATAGTGCCTTCCTTTGGTAAGGAGTAAGAAGTAAAGAATTGAAAAAGTTTTGCCTTAGCCACTTAAGTCCAAGTTATATCTATTTGTTGACATACGTGATATTTACAAAGATACGTTAATTTTGTAATAATTTACTGAGCTGTATACATATGGCTTGTGTTCTGTTACATGTATATATTAATATGAATGTTAATATACAGAGAAACATTACAGATAAGTCTCCACAGTGCTTGCTCTATGCTCATTTTATGTGAGTTATTCCCTAACATTATCATGTGGTTTTCATAAAGAGTATAGCAAATCAATTGACAGTATAAATCTGAGCATTTTTATTTGATTAGTTTACACTTGGTGAATTAAAGTATAGCCAGGTACTACTTTCATTTTTTGTCTATTCACTTTCTTGATAATGTCCTTTGAAGGACAAAAGTTTTAATTTTGATGAAGTGGATGAATTTATTTCTTTTGTACTTTATGTTTTGGATGTCATATCTAAGAATCCATTGACAAATCCCAGGTCATGAAGAGTTTCCCCTATGTTATCTTTTAATAGTTTTATTTCTATACCTCCTTTGTTTAGGTCTGTGATCCATTTTGTGTTCATTTTTCTTTGTGGTGTGAAATAGGGGATCCAACTTCATTCTTTTGCATGTGGATATCCAGTTTTCCCACCACCATTTCTTGAAAAGTCTATTCATTCCCTGTGAATGTACTTGGCCCCTTGTCAAAGATCAGTTTGCCATAAATATGTTGATCTATTTCTAGACTTTCATTTCTATTTCACTGGTCTGTTTGTTTCTCGTAATGCCATGACCTCACTGGCTTACTTATTTTAGCTTTATAGTGCATTTTGCAATTAAGAAGTGCGAGTACTCCAACTGTGTTCTTCTCTTTTTTATTTATTTTTTTGCTAGTCAGGGCCCCTTGAAGTTGTATTAATTTAAGGACTGGTTTTTCTCTTTCTGCCAAAAAATGTTGCTGGAATTTTGATAAGGATTCTGCTGAATCTATAGATAACTTTGAGTAGTATTAACGGCTTTAAATTATTAAGTCTCACAATCCATAAACATGGAATATCTTGCAAGTTATTTATAACATGCAAAATTTTATTTTCTTTAGGAGGCACCAGAAACTGAACCTGGGTCCTCCCGTGTGGAGAGAGGAGCTCAATCACTTGAGCTACCTCTGCTCCCGACTCTGTTGTGTCTCTCATTGTGTTTTCTGTCTGCATCATCTTTGCTGCACCAGCCCGTCAGACCAGCCCATCACACCAGCCCACCATCTTTCCTGGTCTTCTCCAGGAGTCACCAGGACTGAAACTGGGACCTCCTATGTGGTAGGCAGGAGCTCAATCACTTGAGTCACCTCCGCTTCCCCTATAACATGCATAATTTTTAGCTAAGAAATGGCTATTGCTTTAAACCTCTAAGTTTTTAGGTGGCTTGTTTCACAGAAAGATCTAACTGATACTATGCGCCAGCCTACCTTTGTAAATTGACTCTTTGTAATTAAGTCCTCATCTAATGATTGTAATTTTAGCATAGCATCAATTATTTTCTGTTCCCTGATTGATACATTGGCAAATGGTAAAATTCCAAGGACTTGTCTATGGAAATGCAAGGGATCCAGTACACCTCTCAAAACTATTCATCTCTTTTGCCTAGGTCGTTAGCTTTCTATAAAATGTTCCCATTGCTAATACGAATTTTCATGACATAATTTCTTTTCATTTACATTCCAGGATGCTAACTAGTAATATTCTTATCTATTTCTGGTTCAATACTTGATATTGTTATTTTGATTTCAGACTACAGGGCATTAATTCTTTGAGTCTGACCAAATTTGGTTATATTGAGAACATTGGCTTTCTAGATATGGCCTCAGGCTTGCTGCCATGAAGCATCTTGGAAAAGACTCCAATTACCCATATTTGAACATATTCCATCTCATTTACACATCCTTGAAATAGGACATAGAGGTACATACATATTTCATGGCACATCATGTCAGTATTATTTTATTTAATTTTTTAAAGGTCAACAAGTAAATCATCTGATTTAATGTTATTCATCTAGCAGAGATAAATAAGCAAAGAGTGATGATTTATCACATTATACATATGACATTTAAAATGCAAAATATTGGTAGTAGTAAAATTTATAGTTAAGTATGTTCTTAATTAAACTCCAATATTACTTATGAGGTAATAGTTTAAGAAAAAGGTGTTTGAAAGGATAATATGTTTTTCTTATGTTTAATTTAACAGTTCTACTCAATGTATCTCTCTTTTCTTCAAGAAGTTAAATGAAATTTCTCATAAAATACCAATTTTACTATTCAATAGTAGGGATCACACTGAGAGAAAACTCAGGATATTTATTCAAGACCTGACTCATCAGATTTTATATATGCCAGGATTTTGTTGACCTCAGAGTCAATGGAACTTCAGTCAGAAAATTTGGTTGAGCAAACACAGCTGAATCAGGACCCAAGTGAATTAGTTTAATGCCTACCTGAAATATAGATTGGCAGTCTTCCAAAATTAATAAGTGGAAAGGAGTCGGGTTTCTAAATGTAAATCTGAACTACTTGCTATTTCTCCTTGGCAATGTGAGGAGAAATATAAAACTATGTAAAAGGATGCAGAAATTTTCTAGCATAAAATAAGTTTACTCAATGATTAAATGAAACCCAATGTTTCATGTTTAACTTAATGTTTTGGTTTGGTGTTGATATTATTCCAGGGTTTGGTTTGATAAATTTGGGGACAGATCTATAGTCTGAAGGGAAAGAAAGGTATATTACAGAGCAAAGCAGGCACATATTCAAAGAATATGACTGAGAACAAGTGAAGAACTTGACAAAGGACAGGGTACAAGAAAAGGGTGTGATTACTTAAACTGGCACACAAGGTGGCCTAGGTTACTGGTGGATGATAGGTAATAAGATCTAATATTTATTAAGAAGTTTAATTGAGTCCTATACTCTTTGAAGAGCTTTATTTGCATTGACTCATTTAATACTCACATTGACCTTGTAAATTGTGTGCTATTAATATCCCCAACTAACAAATGAAGAAAATAAATTAAGAGAAATTATGTAAGTTTTCCAAGGTCATACAAGAAGTCAGTTTCAGAGTCAGAATTTAAATCCAAATCATATCACTGCACAGCTCATGATCTTAATGACCACATACTTTTTCTGTATTTGGAATTTGATGAATTAGAGACAGATCAAGAACTATACTAATTTTAATCAATGTTCTGAATATTCAAAATTATTTTCTAAGTTCCATTTCACTAAGAAAAATTTGTCCTTGGGAATAAAGGGATAAAATGAAAGGTCTGAAACTATTTACTCCCTGGTAGGGAAGTCTTATGGATTGAAGAGTGTCCTCCAAAAAGACAAATTCATTTCTTAAACCATAGTCCTGTGAAAGTGACTTTATTTGGAAATGGGTCCATGATGATGTTATTAGTTAAGATGAGATCAAACTGGGTTGCGTTGGGTTCTAATCCAATATGACTTGTGTTCTAAAAATAAGAGGAAATTTGGACCTGTGGAGAGAGACAAAGGAGAAAATGCCATGTGATGACTGAAGCAGAGATTGAAGCCCAGGGAGTGCAAACCACCAGAAGGCAAGGAAGATGTCTAGAATAGCTTCTTCCCAAGAGACACCAAAGGGAGCCAGGCTCTGTTGACATCTTGATTTTGGAGTTCTTGCCTCCAATATTGTAAGACAATAAATTTCTGTTGTTTTCAGTGACCCAGTTTGTGATTCATTCTTAAGGCAGTGCTAGGAAACTAAGACAGGAAGCCAGAGGGAAAGAATAACCTAGAGAGGACCTTTGGGTAAGTACTTTAATGATTTGGGCCAGACCTACTAGTAAACATGCTAATGGAATTTAATAGTGGACAGGGGAGTATCAATCTATGAAATGACTTTATCAGATTATAGTCAGTCTCCTGAGATTTTAAATCAATGGCATTTATAAGTTTATTGTAGGTAGCTAGCTGGAGAATGAAGGGTAGTTCCATAGACTATGTGATTAAGGGAGTATAAAATAAAAAGGTTCCAACACTGAAAAGGCTGTCTTAGTTATCAGTGATTCCAGATATATCACTCTTATTCTGAAATCAAAATGTGTCTTCACGTAGGCAAAAAGAGACAAACAGTGTGGGAAGTAATATCTAACAGGTTTTATGCTTCTCCATGAAAACAATGTTTTATCTATCCCTTGATTTTTCCTGCTTTTATATCATTAGTAAAATTCAGGTTATGTAACATCTATGATTTGTGTAATCCATTTTGACAATTCCACCCAGTACACTAACTGTTGGCAGTGATGGAATTGTCTTTCAGACCCATGAATCATAGCTTCTAAATCAATATTTAATTTTAAAAATAGTGGGCATGAAAAGAATAATAAGAATGTGATTCCTGTCTAGCTCTCTATGTGTCTTTTTAATGAAATAGTGAAAATATTGAGGCACTTTAAAGAAAAATTATTATCAATGGAATCTTAAGGCACTTATATCTCTGATAATTTACTAAGTGAATAGATGTAGAATATTAAATGGAAAGAATGTGAATAAACATATTTTTTATCCATTGTCAGCTTCTCTTGTGATATCTAGAATAGGAGGAAAAGAAGATTGAGTTCTCTTAGTACTGGAATGGTTTCTCATGTTTCAAAGGCCACCTGACAGATCTGATAACCTGCAGAACTACATAAGTAGTTGTAGGGCATGGCCGTGTGACCACAGAATCCAAAGATTATTATGTTACACATTTGACAGATTTTGCAGAAGCTTGATTAATTCTTATTGGCATGGATTTTAACATTAAATTATTAGGAACACACATAACTAATTCTAGATACTGCTGAATGGAGGAATTATTTTGGTTTATGACCAATTCCCACTTTGTTACTTTACCAGGGCTTCTATGACAAATACAACAGAATGAGTCGACTTAAACAATAGGAATATATTGTCTCACAGTTTTGGAGGCTAAAAAACCAAAATCAATATATTTTCTTCAAAGTTTATAGCATGCTGGTGGTGGCTCAAGCTCTGCCTCTGTCACATGGCAATTTGTCTCTTTCTATCTCTCCTCTAGTTTCTCCTCCTCCCACTTGGCCATCTCTTTATGAAGACTCCATCATAATGAATTAAGGTGCAGTCTCTTTCATTTTGTTCTCACCTTAACTAATATTATCTTCAACAATCTTATTTAAAAGTGATTCACAAAACAAGAAAAAATAAAATAAAATAAATTAATTAAAAAAGTGATTCACAGTCACAGAACTTGGGGCTACGACTTGAACATGTGTATTTTGGGGTATGTGACTCAAACCATGAACCCACCAAGCACTGGTAACTGTAAATGCTTATGATCAAAGACGATATGACAAATTGTTTCAATGAGTAAAGTTAGGAGTTTACACTTCCACCCTGAAAGAGATAATAGTTCCCCCTGGACAGACAGTTTGATAATCAGAGAGACACACTTCATTTAAAATGGCATTGTAGAACATAATAGATGCTATATAAAAGAGGCCTCCTCATCTTCAGAGACTTGTATAACCTTTCTCTATGGTAGCTGTGACAGTTTGAAGTTCTTTTATGAATCCCAAAAAGAGAAAGGTTACGTTTTTTTAATGAATTCATTCTTGTGGGTATGAGGCCTTTTTGTTAGACTACCTCAGTGAAGCATGACTCAGGTTGAGTTTCAGTCCTTTTGCTTGGTAAGATAAAAATGGAGACACAGAGAGAGACACACACACAAGAAAAGGAAGCTGCTATATTTGATCCTGCCATGTGAGAGAAAGGACTTCAAGTTCATCTACAGCTGCAGAAAGGCAGAGAAGCCCTGAGAGACTGAGAGGAAGCCTAGAAAGAGAGAAACCCTATAACTGGTTGACCACAGCTGGCTACAGGAGATGGTAGATTATGGAGGAGAAGACAGAGACCTCGGCAGAGATTGGCAGCCATTTTGCTTTAACATATGGCAACTGACTTTGGTAAGAAAGCATCTCTGCAGATGCTTTGATTTGGACATTTCCTGGCCTTGAAACTGTAAGCTTTTACCATGAATAAATTCCTGTTATAAAAAGCCAACTCATTCCTGGAACTTTGCACAGCATCCCTTTGTCAAACTAACACAGAAACCTTAACTAATTAATTAACTAATATTTGCTGGCTCAGTTTCCATACTTGGGACTTAATGAAGGGAAAAGATCTGAACTGTTTAAAGGATAGATAACAGTAAAAGAAAAAAAGAAGTAAAAAGACAGAAGGGGGGAAATTAGGCAGTTTTCTTGAGTGGGGTTGTTTAGATGAACCTTGAAGAAAGGAATGAAAAGGGGGACTATTGCTAGGGTTGTCACTGAAAATAGGGCATTATACATGCTTGGGGGAGTGAGGATATAACATTAGCACTGTCCACAATACTAAATATCCTGTCAAATTCACCCCACATTGCTCAGTTGTCAGTTGGAAAAATTAAAATTAAATTATGAGGTCTATAATTTAAAAGAGAAAATGCTTGATTATAAGGATGGTATTACCCCATATAAAATGAAAAATACTGATTGAATGAGGAAAATACCCTTGGCCAAACATCAGAGACTACATTTTCAAATAATTTTTGATAATATGGATGAAATGTCCCTGTGGTGGTACCCAAAGTATATTGGTTTCACCAGACGAGAGGAATCAGGGTATAGTGATTTCCATATGGAGAAAAGAGAGAGCACTATAAAAGGTCTAAAGATGAAACTTAAAAGTTACAGAGGTGCTATTCTAACATCTATTCTAACACAACGCTGCTTCTCATTGAAGAGATGCAACCAAATAAAATATAATTAAAGGCTTAGAATTTCAAATTGCCTGTCAGTTTAGCTCACCAGGGTATAATTCTCCCAATCAAGACAAAAAAATCTATTGCTTCTAATATAGAAAACTGACAAGGAATCATAGTAGTACAAGGACATATTACATTTTAATCATCTTCATAGCAGTTGTCTCATTGAATATTGGAGTATATAATAAAAACATTTGTTACTTAAAAAGAGGTAGAGATAATGGAGGGAATGACTGAGTTTATTACAAGATTGTTTCAACATTCAATTATTTCTGGGATTGGGAGTTGGAAATAATGGTGGGTCTTGATATAATCACATTATTTATGACATTCCCATATTTTTTTCTTTGTCTTGTTTATCTTGATGTCTGAGGTCCATGATTTAAATTTCATGTTCCAGTGGAAGAAGAAGAATATGCAAATCACAACATCCATACACTATATTTGAGAGTGTGTATTCTAAAAATATACAACCTCACATCTTTACGTAGTAAAATTTAATTCGTGGAGTAAAATTAGGAATATATATGTGAATATAGCCCCATTATCAGGTGGTGGGGCACTTCTGTAATTTTTTACCTCTCAAGCAGTATGATGTCTTCCCCGGAATGGAACAAAGGAGGGGCCCCTGCAAGTCTGTTGGTGCTGTCTGCTCTCTGGATAACGAGTATAGTAGAACCCATCATGCCTCACCAGAGGAGAAAGAGTATGGGTAACAGTGATAAATAAATGGATATGCAGGGAAATCATAACAATTAGGAAGGCGTGCATGAGTGGATAAGTAAGGGAAGATGTAAACTTGTAAATTTCAGGAGACCTTCTCAAAGCAAGGGGATAATACTCTTTGCAATCCCTCTCACGTCTAGTGCTGATATGACCAGTGCAGGGAGGAGCCACTTCATACGTTTCCTCCAGAGAAGAGAAATTTTACTCTTGTAAAATTCTTTTGCTGAAAGAGGACCTGGATAATCTGAAGAAAAGATACAACATGCACCAGCCACCACCAACCACAACCTACCCGTATCCCGCTGGAGCTAATATTTGTCTCATGCCTTTGGATTTATTTAGCATTTTAGCTGCTTTTTTCAGGCAACCTGAAAAAATGCTGTACCTGGGTTGTACATCATGGAAGCTGCTGAACCACCAGTATCTGCACACTGAGTGGCTGAGAACCAAGGCTTCTAAGATGGCAGCCTTTCTATAATGAGAATCAGATTGAAGTCACCTGCTCAGATCATCAGAGATTGGATTGCTTTCTTGAAGACAGCAAATGTTAATGCATAAAATGCCTTTAAGTAAATACAGAACCTTGATACCATAAAAGTGAAGTAAGTTGTGGTATGGTGATCATATCACCAGCTACTCCCTTTGGACCTTCAGAGAGGCCAGCTGTGGGAAGCCTTAAAGCACAGCATTGAAGAGTTGTATTTAGAAGTAGAATATACTCAAATGTCTGGGACAGTCAACACATACAGTGTATCAAGCTTACATATAACATATGTGGTGGCTTGGTCAGCATTCAATCCTTCCGTACATTTTCTGGGAATTTTAGAATCTGGTCTTAGGGTGAAAACTGACTAAATTAAGAGAAAATATCATTATTGGAAGAAATTTTATCTTGTTGATGGAGACTTAAGTTTGGGTTTTCTCTGGCATGAGGCTGATTTTAGCTGGCAATCAATTTTGGAGGAAAATTAAATGCTTCATAAGTGAACTTGACATATCACTCAGCTGACAGAACAACACATCTACCAACATAAGAGAAGAGTTTTTGTACCCTCATGCCAGAAGCACTGTTGGGAATTCTAATCACAATGGACTGTTTATAACAGTACAAAAAGCCTAAACCGAAGGTCAGTAAACTTTTCTTTATTGTAAAGGACCAGGCAGTAAATATTTTAGGTTTTGCAAGGCATTAAACTCACTGTTACAATTACTCACACTTTCTGGGGAAACACAAAAGCAGCCAAAGAAAAAAGGCAAAAAAAAAAAAAAAAAAAATAGGCATGGCTGTTTTCCAGTAAAACTTCCTTCACAGCACCAGAAGACAGGCCAGATATTGCCACCCCCTGGCTGAAGTATGGAAGTATATCACTAGAGAACAGATCTTTTATTGTTGTTCTCTAATGACCTGTGTACTACAGAGAAAGAGAGAGAATGCTTTCTGTGGTGCAGTTGATCAAGATAAGGCCCAAAATTGTTCAATACTGTGTCATCCTGGATGGTATCAGTTAGAGCTGGAGTATGATAGGTATAATCTTGTACCAATTAAGCACCTATACTCTTATATCTGGATTAATGTCCACAAATGAGAATTCATTATTGAGCCCCCTAGGCACTCACAACTTGTGATACATGGAAAAATAAGTTATTTTTGACAAGAAAAAGTATAGAATGATATTATAATTTTAGTATGTCAAATGTTACTTGAAATTTTCTGCCATGGTTATTTGGTATAACACTGGTGATTTGTCTCCTGTCTGCTCCTCTGGCTTCTACTTCAATGACCAAATTTCTTTTGCTTGTAAAGATTTGATTTAATTGAACCTCATCTTAATAGACTCTTCCAACCTCCCATTTGCAAGTGAGTTCACACTCATAGGACAGGGATTAGGACTTGAACATGTACTTGTAGGGAACCTGATTCAACATCCAAGACTGGCCTTATGAAATCAGACATTTAAATAAAGTCTTGTATTGATACATATAAAAACCTTCAGATAACTGTTGATAATGAAGGCTAAAGTAAATTTGAGCTAATAATTATATCAAAAGGCTCATATATAGATATGTTTGTGGTTAACATGCTTTGCATCAGACTTAAAGTGGTTGTTGGGGTGTTAATGGCTTACTCTTTTGCAGAAATATTGAAAGACAATTTGTAAAAAGATATCTAGGAAATATATGATAAGGAAATAACCATCATGGTTAGAGGTTGAACTGGAAAGGAAAAGAGTTAGCCACAGGTCAGAAGTGATACACTGACTGTTAGGGACACCCAGGGGATTGAAGTCCCTCAAGTTCTCCTTGTAAACATGCTAATGGCCTCAACTGAACTCCTTCAAAACCTTGTGAACATATTAATGGTATCTTACGGGGAAAGAGTAATAGCTATCTACAAAATATTTCACCAGGATATACTAGTTCTGCCTGCACTTTGCATTATAAACCGAGAATGTGTGGTTTATGGGACATGGCTGGCTGGAGAATGAAAGCAGTCAGGTAAGACGTGGACACAATAAGAGGTTCCAGAACAGAATTGGCTCCCCTAGTGGACCATGACTCTTCATAGATGGCTCAAAATCTTGCTTGTCATTCCAAAATTAAAACAGGATCTGATTTGGAGAGAGAGAGAGAGAGAGAGAGAGATTTTGCTAGCCATCTAATTATTTCAGTCTCTCCTATTTAAAAAAGAGTATTTTGTCTGTTCCTAATAATTATTTCCATATTTTCCAGATCTATAATTTTTCCTTTGTTTTTATTCAAACTTTTTCTATCCACCTGTTTTAGTTCCCTAGCTACCAAAATAATTACTATGCAATGGATTGGCTTAAAAAACGGGAAGAATGCATTGGCTCTCAGATTTGAGATTAGAAGTCCAAAATCAAGGTGTTTTCCCCCAGAAAACTGGCATTGTGGGGATGACTGCCAGGGACGATTGGCCCTTGGATTTTCTATCTCATGGCAATGTACAAGGCAGCGTCTCCTTTTTCTTCTGGGTTCTGGTGGCTTTCAGCTGCAGGCTGTTCCCCCTGGGTTTTGTATCTCTGCCTGACTTTCACTCTGTTTATAAAGGGCTCCAGTAATCTGAATTAAAGCCTAACTTGATTCGTTTGGTATACAATTTAACTGAAGTAGCAGTTTAAAGAGATCTTATTTACAATGGGCCCATACCCACAGAAATGAGCTAAGTTTAAGAACATGTTTTTTCTAGGGTACCTACCGCCAAGGGATTACAACACCTAAATACAATATTTCATAGAGCAAAATTTCAGTTAGTTCCAACAGTAATCCCCTTTACAATGTTATTAGTTATATTAGTTATATCATCGGGAAAACCAACTCTAAACTCTTTTAGCTCTTCTGGTGTTTACTTCCACATTCGAAAAACCATGATTATGTAGTTATTTTATTTTCAATTTTATATATTATTATTTGACTCCTGACAATGGAAGAAAAAGATTTTGCTCCTTCTAATGGTCTTCTACGCTCACCACACACATCACATAAATCTAAGTCTGAAAAATAGGCAAATTATAAGTAAGTCAATTACATTAATTTCATAATAATATAGACATAATCACGAATGAACTATTTTGTATGCTATCATTAAATTAATTTTTTCCCATATTTTATATTCTTTGATGCTAAAAATTGCATTGCTTTTTCCCCTATTTACTGATTACTAACACTTTGTCCAAGAATTGTATTAATGTACTCAGAAATTCCAGAGACTATATAATACATTCCCTTTGTTTTTGGAGAAATCCCTCCTGGAATCTATCATCCATCAAATCTGTTTTGCTCTTGAGACCTTCTGCCCAGCTTTTATCCTTGAAATTCCCACTACCATTCTACTTGAAATTGTTCTTACTTGCTTTAGTAGATCATGTCCTTCAGGAGTTTTCTTAAAAAGGAGATATGGGAGGTAAAATTTTTGAGTTTTGCATGCTTGAGAATATCTTTATTTTACCCTTATATTTTTTTGGGGAACTAGCTGGGTTAAAGACTTCTTTTTTTTTTTTTCACTTTCAGTAAACTTTTTTTTCAATGCCTTTTCAGAATAAGCACCAGTATTGAGACATTTTAAGAAATTCTAAGAACAAATAAATAAAAGGGATTTTTTTTTATCCTCTTTGTATGATTTTAAGACCCACTTTTTCTATCTTTAGTCTAAACTTCCTAATGATATGCTGTAGTATAGATTTTTTTTATATGTCTTTTATTCTGGAAATTCATATGCTTCACTTCTTGACTGCCATAACACTGCAATTATCTACATGTCTATATATTCTCTGATTTCACTCCTGGGAACTCCTATCAGTATTTTATTGGACATACTTCACTTCTTTATATTTTCTACTTTTGCTAACATCCTCTGACATTTCTTAAAATTCTAAAATATTTATTCAATTAATTTTCAAACCATCATATTATATTTTTTAACTTATACTCCCATACATATTTCACTGGTAAAGAAATAATTTCCTTTCCTATTTTTGCAGCATCATTTCTTTTTTGTTAATACAGTAACACTCACCCATTTCTCTGAAAATATCAAAATAACCAGGTAAAATAATAATAATGTCATCACAACTTCATATTTAAATTTTGAAATGCATCTTTACCTCTGTGCTTCCCAATCATTATTTAGACCACTCCTTTAAAATGTACTTACTTTAACAATAAGTGTTTCTCATGCCACTTCTTGAAAGCTACCTCACTCAGTCACCTTCCACATTCATAAAAAAGTTTAACCTTCTTGTCTTGAAATTAAATAGCCATAAATTTTATTTATGAATTTACTTTACTGTACACAGGTATAAAACTCTGATTGATTTGACTTTATTGGAAGTAACATATCTGTGTGTTTGTGTGTATGTGTATCCATTACCATTTTACCATGGTTGGTTATTGTAAATATCTGGTACTGGAATATATTTGAAAAATAAACAAGGAACATTACACTATTTGGAAAACAAACAATGAAAATTCAACTATAGTTGTATTTATAAGCAGAAAAAAATTACCACCAGTAAATGAAAAAAAAAAATGAAACAAAATATACAATTTCTATTGTAGAATTAATTGAAATGATGTATGTGAAATAAAGTGGGACTAGGAAGACTCTTTTCTTAAAAATGTTTATAAATATTCACATATTGTTAATTTTATATTCATGTTTTAACAATAAAAAGAGTGGAAGGTAAGTGAAAGAAGGAGACCGATGTTTTGAAAAATTTGCTGACATTGTTGTCTGCTAAATTGTCTGGGTATGGGCAAAAGAGATGCTCATCAGGTAGAAAAGACAGTTGCTATAAGTCAAATCCTGTCTGGATTAAGTCTTGTATGTCAAATCGTGTTTATCAGACATGGTTACAACCCAAAGCCCAAGTTGTAGGGTAACACAAAAATTCTATCTTACACACAGCAGGAACTTAAAAATGAACACCCAGCTATAGCTAAACTCCTTTGGAGTCCATTTGATAGTGATATGTATGCATTTGGTCTACTTCACAGGGTATCTCCTTGTTTAAATTATTTTCTTGCTTCCTCCCAGCAATACATTTTCTTGGTTTTCTATTATCCTGTTCTTCTCCTGTGCTGCTTTTTATGTTGTGTACTGACAGAAAATCTTTCTATATAATATAATAATAATACATATATATGTCTACTATATTTAATATGCATATATGTTATATATCAAACAATTGGAACATGAAATTAATCATAAAATTGTATTTTTAATTTTATGTTTTAATTATGTATAATTAATGTATTCAAATTTATATGTGCAATATAATTCACAATATCAAAAAACAACCAATACCTAGGACTTAATACATTAAAAATGTAAGATCTCTTATGGAAAACTACTGACTGTACTGAAAACTGCAAAATAAAGCACAAGTACCTTGAAGAAGACCTAAATAAATGGGAGATATGTGATCTCTGATTGGAGAATTCAGTATTATTAAGATGTCAATTCTCATCAGATCCATTCATAGATTCTATGCTTTCCCAATCAAAATGCCAGATTCTTTTAAATTTTTGGTTTACTTTTCCTTTAAGAAACTGAGTAATTTATTCTGAAACTGATGGAAAAGCAAAAAATCTAAAATACCTAAAGCAATGATGCTGAGGTGTCTTGGAGCTACATACCGCAGAAAAACATGTTCCTAAACTTAATCCATTCCTGTTGTTTTGAAGAGGATCCTTCAGTTAAGGTACACCCCAGCTGATTTAGGATGGGTCTAATCCCATTACTAAAGAACTTAAAGGGAAAATCACAAAGAGAGAGAGAAAACCAAAAGAAGCAGCCAGAAGCTGGAAATCAAAGCAACATGGTAAAGAAAAGAGAAGCCAGGAGAGGCTGCCATGTGCACTGTCATGTGATAGAAAAGTTGAGGACCAAGGATCGGTGGCTGCCAGCCTCAGAAGGCCACAGTCTTCTGGGAGAAAGTATTGTCTTGAGGACAACTTGATTTCGGACTTCTAGTGTCAAAACTGTGATTCAATGAATTCCTGTTGTTTAAGCCATCCAGGTATTTACTTCAGTAGCTGGGAAACTGAAATAGCTCCCATCCCCCACCCACCAACATAAAAAGAACAAATTTGGAGGAATTATATTACCTGACTTCAAAATTTAAAAAAAAAAGTTAAATTAATCAAGAATGTGATATTGATAGAACAAATAGGTACGTGGAAGCAAACAGAATCAGTATATTAATGGAATCTGTTCATGTATACTATATTGATTTTGTACCAAGACACCAAGATAATTCAATTAAGGAATAAAGGTCATTTTAACAAATGGTGCTAGAACTGCTTATGGCTATATAAAAAATAAACTTGACCTCTCACTAACTTAATATAAACATTAATTCAAGGCAGCTCATACACTTTATTTAGAGAAGCTAAAACCATAAAGCCACTAAAGGGAAAGCTATCTTCATGCATTTGGGGTAAGTAAGATTTTTTTTTTTTTTTTGACAGGACAATGTAACATTAAAAGAAAAATAAATGTCAATTGAATTTCATAAAAACTAAAAGCATTTGCTCATCAAAAGGGAGCATTAAAGAAATGAAAGGCAAGTTACAGACAGTGAAAAATCGTTTGTAATTTATATATCCAAAAGGGACTTTTATTCATAATACACTTTAAAAATCTCCTACACATCCGTAATACAAATATATACAACCCAATTATACATGGACAGACACTCCAAAAAGACAAAAAAGAAATGATTGATAAGCCTATGAAAATTTGCCCAACATTAGTAGTTTTCAGTGAAATGAAAACTAAAAACATTATAATGGCTAAAAGCAAAATAGTTTACAATATAAAGTGTTGCCTAATTGATTAGAGGAGTGTAAAAATTCTATATCAACTTTGAAGAACATTTTATCTCTCCAAAAAAGTGTCTAAGAATATTCATAACAGCCTTATATATATAAAACAGCAAAACATTTAAAACCACCCAAATATCCATCGCCAGCAGAATCAATATTCGAATTTTGGTATTTTCCTACATAGGAATATTTCTCAGAAATAAAAATAAATTAGCTATATATACAGATATTAGCTTGGGTGAATCTCAAAAATATTTTGATTAGCAATGAAGGCAAACACAAAGCAATAAATAATATATTTCACTACTTATATGAGGTCAAAAAAAATAGTTAAAACTTATATATGATGCTAGATATGAGAAACTAGCTGCCATTGGTATGACTGGGGATTCTACTGGAAAGCAGCAAGAAGATAATTTCTTGGATGGAAATATTCTGTATCCTATTTTGGGTGTTTGGCACACCTGTCATAACATATCAAAATGAGCACTTACTTGTAAATGCTATTTCAATAAGGATATATTTCTCTATTAAAAATAATAGAAAAGGACTGTAAGTAACTCCTTCAGAATTAAACATACCAGTTTTGATTTTATTTCCACTTACAAATTTAATATATTTTCATGATACGTAATTTTAAAAATAATCAAAATTATTTAGATGAATGAAAATACATTCACAATCTCATCACAGAGAGAATGTTGCTTAGTATTTACACCAAACACAATTACAGAGACTTTTTTGTCTTATGAAGTATGAAATATATATATAAACACTATATTTTTATATAACATTATCTATTTTTCCTTTTTAATATATTTTAACATAACTCCACATTAGTAAATGGTCTTGAGCAAAATGATTTTTGAAACTGTATAGTAAATCATTTTATTGATATAACATCAATTAATCATAAAAAATTATTTTGCAGGTATACTGCTTATTTACAGTTTTGTTACAACTCTATATAGAAGTTTCTTTTGCTATTTCCTCTTTCTTATGGCATAGATGCTCTGCAACTGATTATAATCTGACATTCACTCGCATCCCTCCAGGGAACATGAGCTCCCTAGTATCATCAGTGATCTCTGTTAG
This sequence comes from Tolypeutes matacus, assembly GCA_026826555.1. Lineage (NCBI taxonomy): Eukaryota > Metazoa > Chordata > Mammalia > Cingulata > Chlamyphoridae > Tolypeutes > Tolypeutes matacus. The sequence goes on from JAKSZT010010858.1 coordinate 14,252,159, forward strand.
TCTTATCTTTATAGTCTCTGTAGTATTTGGCACAGTTCAACCTTCTCTTTTTCTCCCAGTTGTCTATGCCGTTGACTTTGGTGACTCCATTCTCTCTCAGCTTTCCTCTGTGGATGTTCTTTCTCAATATATTAATGGAATCTGTTTTTCACCATCCATCTTTTATAGGTTGTCCTTCAGGTTATCTCTCAGACCCCTGCTATTTTTACATAAAAAACTTTTCTTGGTGATATTATCTGAATGACATTATCTACTTCCATGTCTCCAACTACAAGGAGTGTACAGTGGTGACTCTGAAATCTCTTTCTAGACATTTAAAGCCTCTTATTTAAGCTCTGCTACATAGCCTGTAAGCACTTCAAAAAATTTTTAACTTTTATTTTCAATTCTTGCAAACCTGTCCTTATTCTTATATTCCATATATTGATATAGTGGCAAAATTCTTATATTGATAAAATTCCACTGTCACAAATACTAACATATTTAATGAATTTCATTTGGCAACATCTTAGTAGTATCTCAAATGTGTACCCTCCATTTTTGTTACCAACTCTGGCTCTCATCATTCTTGTAAGTTAATGCAATTGACTCTAAACTTATAACCAATTTTGGCTCCAACAGATGAGAACATTGTTTCCTCAGTTTTCACAGGTCCTTCGTATTGCTGGGATATCCTTTAGCCTGACTGTCTTGGGCTTTCCCCACACCATTACTTGCTCTTCCATGAGAGCAGTAAAGGTGGGAAGAAATGATTTAACTGTTTGATAGTTTAGAGATAATAAACTGTATTAGTCTGCTCTACCTCAACCATTCCTCACCCTTTTGGAAGCCAGCTTACTGGCAGTGAATGGAGTCTTGTTTTATCTTAGCCATATGGCAGTCTCAGCCCCTTTAGAGAGTCACTTTCTCTGGTCCAAGCATTAGTTGAGAATTCAGTAAGTCTACCAAATTCTAGAGTTTAGTACTGGAAACTCATCAGCCCACTGATACCTCAATCAAGTTAGTATAATAAATAAAGATGAAATCGTGCCCCCATCTGCGAACCGTTAAATTTTATATGTGAGTTGGTTATACTCAGATGGATTATAATCATCAGATTCCTGAAACACCAAGTATCATGTCTGTAATCCATTCTTCTCATAAGCCTGCTATGTACAAGAGTAAAACACAAGGGTAATATTCAAATATAGTATCATGGCATAAAAAGACCTCGATGGCCTACTTAGTCCACCTTTATTTTTGCTTTCTCTAATTAGAGCCTACTCTTGAGTCATGGGAAATATTTGAAATTTTCCAAAATGTAAGTAAATACTCCATATTCCCTTCTATGAAATCCCCTCTACCCCATCTTCCTTATTTTGCTAGCTTCTATTTAATACTCAAGACCCAAATTTGGCACTAATCTTTTAGATGTTATTCCTGATATATGTTATCATACTCCAGTGAAATATTTATATCTTTTACCATTTGATCAAAGACATCCAGACAATTGCTTACCAATATTGAGTAATTAATTGTTATTATATTTAAAATGCATGGTCCTAAATAAATAAATTTCAAATTGAATGTTTCCATTAATCCAAGTTCTAAATATTCTATATGCATCAATTTAAATTAAGAAGCCAACTAAGAATTGGATACCATGTTCTGAATATGTAATATCCCTCTATTTACCTAAATTAGTATTATTATCCTCTATAGATTATGGCTGAGCATTTTTCCCTTTTTAGACCAAATAGGAACAATTTATTATTTTTCATCCCATATAGCTATTTTCTGTTTTAATGGGTTCTATTTTCTACATTTGCATAGTGTTTTACATTTTAATTAAACATGTTTCCTGAGATTGATTTTAAAACCTCACCTCTTTTATTCTGGTAACCAGATAGTAATACAAAATATAGACAATATACTAAAAAAAAAAAAAAATATATATATATATATATATATATCTCCTCACCCTTCTCCCATTAAAAAAAAAGGAAAGAATTAGAAATCTTAAGTTGATCTCAAATACCATACCAGATAATTAATTGAGTCAGTTCTCTGGAAGCTAAAATGAAACATTTTATTGTAATCTTTTTGATGATATCTGAACTTTTTACCTTCTGTAGCAGTTGGGCAGTTTGATGGATGTAATTATGAGTTCCAAAAATAGATATTGGATCATGCTTGTAAATTGGTCTGCTAATCTGGGCATGATTAAATTATGATTAGGGCGTTAACTGGGCCACGTCAGTAGGGCGTTGAGTCCCACCCTTTCATGGGGCGGGAATCAAATATAAAAGGCAAGGCAAAAGACAGAGAGAGCAGTTTTGCTGTTGGAGTCTTGAGCTGGAGCCCCGGGAAATAAGAGAGCTTGGTCGTGAGGAAGGAGAGAAGGCCCTGGGATAGAGACAAACCATTCGCCTGATAGTCTACAGCTGGCCTTGTGGAGCGACGCAAAGCCTAGAGAACCTCATCGTCTACAGCTGACCTTGTAGAGGAAACAGGAGCTAAGCCCAGAGAGAAACGCAGCCCAGGAAGAGAGGAACCCAAGAATCCTGAACCCTGGCAAACGTTGGCAGCTGTCTTGCTCCAACACGCGGCAATGGACTTTGGTGAGGGAAGAAACTTATGCTTTATGGCCTGGTAACTGTGGACTTCTACCCCAAATAAATACCCTTTATAAAGACCAACCAATATCTGGTATTTTGCATCAGCACCCCTTTGGCTCACTAATACACCTTCCAACCAGAATTTTATAGTAAATTGTTTTACATTCAACTATTTACAAAATATTTTTAAAGATTTTGGAATTATCAAATAAAATATTGAAATTTTGCTTCCACTATAATGACTTAATTTTTTACTTTAATATGCATACTTTATTACTCTTGACAATATAAAATTATATTTAGTAAATCACATGGCAATAACTGGCATATTCTAATTATGTAGTGGTATATTATTATGTTTCTTATAACAATTTTGCCATATTCTTCTCTAAAATAATTTGACATATTTTATTCAATTTCCATTTCTAAACAAATCTGCATATTAAAAAAAAAAAAAAAAAAACACTATCCACAAATGTGCTACAATGAAAACTAACTGTTATATAGGCAGGAGAAATTTTAACAAATTGGAGGGTAGGAAGGAAGAATTCATGCAGCTGTTTTATGAGATTTATTTTTCTCTCCTTGTGGAGGGGAATGTGTAATGTGAGGGTGGGGAGGGGAGAAATTCCAAAGATAGAAATGAGGCAACACAATCCAATATCCTTGTAGACAGTTTAATAACCAACACTTAGAAAATAAAATGATGATATTTGTTGAAGGACCCTTATCTATGGTATGCTTTGGGCTGAATATCCCTTGTTTAATATTGCTTATGGTCACCACAGAATCTATATATTTATGGAGGGATAGCTCCCTGAAATAGATAAGCTACACAGAGACTACTCTCTGGATTCTTCCATCTACACAGAAGGAATGAATTGGATCTCAGCCTGGCTTTTCCATATCTTATCCTTTTCATTTGATTTCCTTAGCCTATTTATTTTTCCTATGGCCACAATAATAGTTGTTTCTGAAGTAACTTGATCTTTCAGAACAGACTGATAAATTGACTCATTCTCTTTGAGTGCCAATTATAAATGCCTGAGAGGAAAATCTATTTGCTTTATTTTATAAAGCAAACAACAAAAGTAGCTGGATATCAAAACACCATTCGTGGACCAATTATCTGTATCTTAGAGCATTGAGGTCAACTACCCAATCTTCAAAAATTATGGGGTAATGAAGCTATGTGCAGGGGTGAGCCTGGTACCCCAAATGTTACAAGGTCTCTTCAGGTGATTAAATAAGCTATTTTTATATTAAGTGGGAGGTTGTGTTAGATGAATATATATTTTTTTCCTTTTTATCTTTTTAAAATAGCAATAGTTATTCTCTGATTTAAGAACTTCATGCGATAAAAAGTCAATAAATCAGTTTGAAGGACAGTTTAATTTATTAAAAAACAAATTATTTTGACAATTTTGGTATTCCAACTTGAATAAAATTTATTTCAATAAATGGTCATATTAAGCTTTTACCAGATTGCTTATACTGCATTAGCAATTTTTATTTAATTTTGAGGCAATACACGTTTCAAGGAAAACAGATAAGTAAATCCTAACAGATATTTTTAAATATCTTTAGATACACATTAAAATATTTGATGAAAATGGAAAAATTGTAATTATATTTAAATAAAGTAAACATATCAGGGCCTACACTATAATAATAATAATAGAATAGAACAAAAATGTTTTTATTTAATTTATACAATTAAAAATGTTTAAAAGGGACAAAAATTTAAAAATATAAACTGAGAAGTAAACAGTAGTTTTCTTTATTATTATTATTTTTTTTACTTTTTTATTTTTTAGACATATCTACATTTTATTTTCTCTTTAGGTGACTTCTTTTGTTTTCTAAGAATCATCCCTTGCAAACAGTGAATAGTTCCAAAAATAAAATCCAGTATCTAGAGTCTCAAAACTCACAAAACCAAATCGAATGTCTATTGTTATCTAAAAGTGTCATGCTCAAGTCAGTGTCACATCACAGGGAATAATCTAAACTAATTTTAGTATTCAAATTCCAATTCTAAATATTGCTAGAGACCACCATTTTTCTTCTCAACTGTTTTGACAATTGTCTTATTGCTAATTGCACAAGATAAATTTTCTCTGGTAACTTTTTATACTATCGATTAACACAATTGGACTGCTATAACTGTTTGGATAACTTAGTATTTCAGGTTTTTCAGAACTTCTTTATAATTATTTAAATGTAATGTCTAAGAGATGCTAGAAGAGGAAAGCCTCCAAATATGTCTATAATGTAATGTAATATAATGACCACAAAAAAACTGCTAAATAATCACTACTAAAAGCCTTTCAGTTCTGTGTTCAAGCATATAATTTAATTCAACCACCAGTAAACATATTACAGTAGCTCCAATTCCCTATCAGATATGCTATGATAAAAGCCAAAAAAATAAATGGAGGACCTAATATCTAGGTTACCTGTCAATTCTTCTGGAAGGCTATTTCATATGAGTTCAGAATGACCTAAAAATAGCCAGAATATAATATAAATTCTTACTACAATACCTCATAAACTTGTACATAAATCAAAGTAGATTGATAGCTTATTAAATCTGTAAGTTCTTGTTCTGTGGAATAAGCCTATTTTGGAGGCTTGGCACAATATTACCAAGACAATTAAACAGGAAGCTCAAGTCAAGATGTGTATCTAAGAAATCTTTTCTATATATAACAAAATCTCCAATTTAAATTATAAATAGCTTCCACTAAATATTAGCACTCCAAAACTCACACAAAGTAAATTAAAATAGTTATGGTAGAAAGTGCACTCTGAAGCATGTTCATATCACAAAGATAAATGAAGGTTAATCAGCTAAATCTGAAATAGGCATATATACAAACATTTTTATGCAAGCTTTTTTGAGTAAAAGAAATAATTTGTTCAGATATTTTTATGTACAGCTTGTATACAATTTAAAATAAGTCCACCTGAAAACATTCCTATGTAAAAGCCACAATCAAATCAAATAAAATCAAATACCAAATAACAGTATTACAGATTGGTCTCTCAAAAATTCTTAAGAGAATAATTCTTATTCTAAGAAATGCCCTCCTCTTAATTATTGCTGTTTTAACTGAAAACACATCTGCCAACATGTTTTGATATTTCTGAACCTGTGACTTTCAAAGCATAACAAGCATTCTCTGCTTAGGTCAGACTTTTTTTCAAGGTATACAGCTTCTTAGAAACCTCATAAGGTCCAGGGTTGCCAATGAATGAAAACCCATCATAAACCTGATGTAAAAACTTGCTCACTTCAAAGGGGGTGCCAATGTCCCCATTCCCCACACAGCTGATACACACCCACATCAATTCTCCAGTTAAATCAGCCACTTCCAGAAGGTAATCAACAGGAGTGACTTTTGGCTCCACCTTTCAGACTGCTTATCCTGTGCATCAGAGGAGAGGGTCTTATTTTCTTTCCCATTTGTCTTCCGTTGTAAATATCAATTGCTTATTAATTTCATCCATACTAATTAATGGTCGTGTTTTGATAAAGTGTTGAAAAAAGACAGCCTCCACATATTCTTGCAGTCCTGTGGTAAATGAAACGGATGCATATCTTAGCTCTTGGGCTACCTGCAGTATCTTTTGTCTGACACCATCCAACTTAATTTCTGATTCAATCAATACTTCTTCCATGCACTTGTAATCCTATGGAGGAGGAAAATTATCCTTTTACTTTCAACAGTTATATCCCGACTAAGTTTCACAAGTCTGTCATATTTGTCATGCCTTGGATCAAGTTCCTGCTGAAATTATTTGAACACCAACATCACAGGTGAAGATGAATTAACAGCCTTCCCTTCTGTCCTTTGGTTATGTGGGAAATTTTGATGCTTCCTTTTCCTGAACCCTCCTGATCCTTCTTTGTTACTCATGGGATCTCAGCTATGTTAAGTTGAGTGGGGACTGGGAGCCTAGGAAAGAGCTGGAGTGCATCAGTGTGCCCCTAAGGTAGAGTTGCTGAATAATCAGGAGTGGTCTTGTTTTGGAGCTTAGTCAATATCTCTAGCCTAGGATCTCTGGGTATAGACAAGTTAGAATACTATTCCTAAAATAAATTAGGGGTCCTCTGAGGAAAATGACTGAGCATCCTGGCTACAAGGAAATATTATCAAGTAGTATCTGATATGCAGATTCAGGAAGAAAGGAGTTGTTCATGACATGAGGTTGAGATCAAGGCATTACTCTGGCTGGGTTATATATTTGTATCTCTGTTAGTATCTTTGAGGTGGCAAGCATTTGGCCCATATCCAATAAAGTTTGTTTAAGTCAAATTTAGAATTATCTAAGGTCTGATATATAGAAGCCAAAAATAAGTTATTTTGTTTTGAGAGAGGAACATGAGCAATCTCATAGGGTCATTGCTTAAGGCCATCTCTCTTTGTAAATGCAAGTGGAAATCAGCAATAATCCCCTATGAGACCAGAATTGTCCAGAGGTTTTATCTTGGCAATGGATGATGGATATCATTGGGGGGTGTGGCTACTGTTTGGGATAATCTAAGAATGACATTAGAATGAATATGCTATGACCTAAAAATTGTCATAATGGGGAAAGAAATCAATGATAGCATGGGCCTTCTGGTTACCATTTTTTGGAGAAATAATAGACAAGTCCCCAAAAGAGTGGACCAAATGGCCATAAGGGCTAGTGGGAATAGCAGTGGTCAGGGAATTCAAGGATTTCTGAAAATTATGATAGTTTTAATTTATAGAGGTACTGGTTCTTTAAATCTTTCCATAAGATGGTGTATGAAAAAAAAGCAGCATAATTTTGAGTAAGGAGTAATGTCTTACAGAATTCTTTAATTATTTCCATAAAGTGTATGCCTTAATTGCTCAATATAAAAGTTGGTATGCCACATGTTAGAAATACAAAATCAAGTTTTTAACATGAATATAAGGAAATGCTTCCAACCATCCTGAAAAAAATAGGTAGATAGTAACTAAAATATATTCAAATCTCACGGAAGATGGAAGCTGGATAAAAACCATCTGAATGTGTTCCAAGGGTTTATGACAGTTTGATATTATTTTATGAATTTCAGAATTATAAAGATTATGTTATAAACTAATCTAGTCCCCTGGGTGTGATACCCTTTGATTGTATTAGATTCAGTTGAAATGTCTTTGATTAAATTACCTGCTAAGATGAGGGCTTTGATTTGACCATGTCAGTAAGGTGTGACTCAGGTTGAGACCTTACCCCATTAGTGGATTGATATAAGTGAACACTCACTCAAGAAGACAAATAGAAAGAAAGAGAGCTCTGTCATATTTAATCCTGGGGCCCTGAGGTAAGATGGACGATTTGCCTGATAGTCTACAGCTGACCTTGGGAAGACAGCCAAGCCTGATACAGGAAGCCCAGAGAAATGAGTCCTAACCAGGAGAAAGAGAAGACTGGAAGCTTAAAGGCAAAGGAGAGACCAGGCAGAGGTCAGCAACTATCTTGCTTCAACATGTGGCAACTGACTTTGGTAAGAAAGAAACCTTGAGTTGGACTCTTTATGGCCTTGTAACTATAAGCTTTTACCCCAAATAAATACTCTTTATAAAAGCCAACAGATTTCTGGTACTTTGCATCAACACTCCTTTGGCACACTAATACAGGGTTTATGAGATTTGGGTTCCTGATCATGTCTCACATTTAGAGATTTTCCACGATGTTGTTATAGAAAAGTGACTCATGAACTGAAACTATTTTTAACTTCCTTTTTAAAATTCTCCCCACAAATACTGATTTAAGTTACTAGCCTTTTTGTCTAAAACATGAGTAGTTTCATGGAGAAATTAAGTTAATTTTATTAAAATTTATTTGAAATCATCACATGTCACTGTAAACAGTTGGTTAAATGTGATGCTTGTGTACTGTTTGCAGTCTTTAAATGCAGACCTAAAATTCTTCACTCTTAAACAAGTGGAAAACTAGAGAAAATATTCTGCCTCAGTGAAAGTTAAGTTCTCAGGACAAAAATCAAGACTGAAGGAAAAAGTTATCCATTTTTATTGATGACCTGTAACAATGTTTGTTCAAATGGAAACTGGTAAGGCCAGAACTAAAAATTCACTGGTCTTTGAGGCTAGCTTGAATAAGGGTCTTATAGGGTCTGCACCTGTTTGATATTATTTATGAATTCCAGACAGAGATTATGTTTCTAAACTGGTCTCTTCCTCTGGGCATAAAGTCCTTTGATTGTATTAGATTCAGCTGAGATGTCTTTGATTAACTTATTAGGACTTTGACTCAAACATGTCATTAGGGTGGAACTCATATTAAGTCCCTGCCCCCTTGGTGAGCTATATAAATAGACACTTACCCAAGAAGACACACAGAAGAAGATACATGAGAAAAGAGAAATAGCCCCAGGGATGCCAGAGGAGAGAAGTTTGTCATGACACAGAAGAGGAGAGAACTTTGATCCTGAGGCCCCAGAAGAAAGATGAGCCTTATGCCAGCCTACAGCTGAGATCGGAAGAAGCTGGGACCACAGAGCCTTAAGAAGAAAAAGGAAGGAGAGACCAGGAAGAGGCCAGCTGCCTTGTTTCAACATATTGTGTAGCAGTTTGATATTGTTTATGAATTCCAAAAATAGATATTGGATTGTGTTTAGAAACTGGTCTATTCCTCTGGGCATATTAGATTGTATTAATTCCAGAGTTTTACTTTTATTTGATTAAATTATGATTAGGTCTTTGATTCGGCTATATCAGTAGGATGTTGAGTCCCCACCCCCTTGCTAGAGTTTTGATGCTGGAGTCCTGGGGAGAGAACCAAGCCGCTCGCCTGATAGCTTGCAGCTGAAGAGACCAGAGTCCTGAACAGCTGAGAAAGCCCAGAAAGAAACAAGCCCTGGGGAGAGAAACAAGTCTTATGTTAACCTTCAGTTGAGAACAGAAAGATCTAGGACCATGGAGCCTTAGAAGGAAGAGGAAGTATAAACCCTTACAGAAACCAGCAGACATCTTGCTCCAACACATGGCAACAGACTTTGGTGAGGGAAGTAACTTAAGCTTTATGGCCTTGTAACTGTAAGCTTCTACCCCAAATAAATACCCTTTATGAAAGCAAACAGATTTCTGGTATTTTGCATCAGCACCCCTTCGGCTGACTAATACACATGGCAACTGACCTTGGTGTGAAAGGAACCTCGAATTGGACTCTTTAGGGCCTTATAACAATAAGATTTCACCCCAAATAAATACCCCTTATAAAAGCCAACAGATTTCTGGAATTTTGCATTAGCGCCCCTTCGGATGACTAATATAATGTTCAAGTGGTTTTCAAGGGTACACTATCTGGTCACAGGCTGGGGTCCATGGTGACTGGCCACCAGGAAAAATGTGGAAATAAACAGACTAACCAAATGTGAATAAACAGAGGCTATTTACACCATGCATGCTTATAGCAACAGAGTCATCCTCCTTCACTTGTGTTTTTTAGAGTTTCGTAGCTGATCATGGGAATAGAAAAACATTATATAGCCAAAGCGGTAAAGTGGAGGATTTAAGTTTTGCACCAACTGGAAGTTATTTGTATATGAAGCTAGTGGTAGGCTAACAAATAGTATGGTATCTTATCTGATTGGTTTAGAGACCATATGTGACTTTCTCTGGTTCATCCAGATTTGGAAGCTAGCACAAAGAATATGGAAGTTGACAGTTATTTACTCAGTCTTGACTTTAGTGTGCTGGTTGATGCAGAGTTTGTTTTTTGCCTTCTAGACTAGTTGCTGCAGAGATTTTAGGTAAGAGTTCTCTGACACTACTGTCCAGCTCTTTTTGATTTTTATATTTAGTCTCTCAATCATTATTTCCCTACAAGATATTGTCTCATAGTTGGTGCCATACTTGGTCTTCCATACATTATTCCCCTTCTAAGATCTATGAGTTCTATATTCTTGGGAATTATGGAGTACAAGATAAGAAAATTGAATTCTGTATGAATTCTTCCTGCTCTAAGATGAATTTCCTGAGTTGTTTATGAAACTATACAAAATTACGGTATGAAATTTAATATGACATGAATTCACAAACAGAAGATTATACTGAAGCATCATGTGTATAACAGGCATCCAAATCCAGCTTAAGAATCTATTGCTTCCTTTCCATTTTGGAAGAATCAATATGTAATCAATTTCATTGGGTAGCTGATTCCCCAAGAATTGGGTTGTTATTTACAGATTACTGTTAGCAGTTTGAATATTCTACATGGCAAGAGCAAAATCAGCCTTAGTAAAGAGAAGCCAGAGATGTTGGACCATGACAATGCTCCATTCTTGCCACATGGTCACATAGTTTATGAATCCATTAAACAAAGCCTAGTGTTGCCGGGGGGCAGGGGGAATTCTACCTACCATCCACAGGTGAGTTCATCTTCTCTTCCATCATTAAAAGCTCCCTTTAAATTATTTGACTTTTTCTTAATTTCTCAAAGGATTCAAATATCATATCCAGCCCATTCATAAAAGTTCCATTTATATACCTCCTTCACTGCTCTTCATATTGGAAGTTTCCAATCTTGTTCCTTCCAAGTCCCTGCCAATGAATCAGAGTAGACACTTATCTCTGCCATCTCTCCTTCGTGGAAAAATAAACAAATAGCCAGATGCACTGGTCTGCATTCTGCCCACAGGCAGGATTTTCCTTTATCATACTCCATCAGACCCACCCTGGAATGGCTGTGTTAGCTTTCCACATATGGTTGGTGTCTGGATAACATAAGAAACCACTTATAAACCAGTCCTGATTTTTTTTCTTCTCTAAGCCATAAGAATTCTCAATAACATCAAGATATAGGGTTAGGAAAAGGAGACAAAGAACAGGAGTAAGTTCCACTTGCTCATGTCACTCATTTGTGTTTCAGGACCTGATCCTGAAGATTAAGGAGTCTAAGTTCCTCTATACCACTTCCACTGATGATGGAGGGCTTATGTACAGGTTCAACCTTATGACTCAGTAGGCTGAGTTTATGATGGGCAGATAAGGGCATGTGGTCATCTGGAGTCCCATCATTATGTATTCTGTATCTATTAGAATCCAATAAGAAATAAGGAGCTGTGTTTTTGTTTTGTTTTTCTTTGTTTTGTTTTGTATTCCCTCAAATCTAAAGAATATTTTTGCAATTCTCTCTAGACCTTCTTTGTCAATCACATAAGCAAAGCAAAACTCCATCAATAAATTAAACCAGAATTAACCATTTTCCTTATTCTTTCATTTGGGACACTGAAACTCTGGATATTATCCATTTTAGGCATTTCAGAAAGAATCATGTGCACTCATTGCTTTTCTTTCTGACCTGTCATTCACTTCCCAAGCCATAGCAATCTGACTTTCGCGCTTCAATAAAATCATTTTCTCTGAGTTCACAGCCAACTATTCTGTTGTTAAGAATAGTTAATGGGCCAGAACTTTTTATTATAAATTGGTATGAAACATTAATCTGCCCACAGCTCTCTTCTGTTTACTTTACAGATTTTCCCTTGGATTCTTTATCCTTTGTCATGGGTTCTCCTTAATTTATATCTGCTCTTCGGACTTCTTTTCTAAAGCAGAACCTGCCTGATTTCTCTGGCTTCCTATCTCAGAGGCATTTAAAAATCAGCTTGGTCACAACGTTCCTATTTCTAGCCTACCAGCTGCTCTTCTTTTAGCTTCTTCCATTGGCTCACAGCAGAAGCTGGTAGTGATCTTTGACAACTCTCTCTTACTCATCCCCAAATCTAAAATCTTACTAAATTAATTTTCTACTCTTTAATATCCTTTAAGTCTCTTTGTTTTCCTTTTCCTCTGTCTCAATTTTGATTAATCTATCATCTTTCATTCTAAGAGATTATCTTAATAGTTTAACAGCTACTTGAGTATTATTGTTTGTATCTTCAATCAACTATATTCTAATCTAGTATCCACCATGGAACCAGAAGTATCTTTCTAACTAATAAACCTAATCAAGTCACTCTCCACATGATAACATTACTATGGCTTCCTATTAAATTATAATGTTATAACATCATAAATCATCATAACATCATTATGATATAATGACATCTTAGCATGAGGTAGGATGCTCTCAAAATTATTCTAACAAGGAAACATTTGTGGAAGGGAGGATAATCATTCAAAAGATCAATTAATCCTACAACTGATATATCCCAGAACTCTCTGGACTATCCAGAGACTTTTATCACCCCAACAACTATGTAATTTTTATAGATCTTTCCTGTGTTAGAATAGCACAGAGAAATTAAGCAAGCTTTTTGGTTAGCAGGGAATCTCTGCATATCAGTCTCATCATGATTCCAATTTTAACACAATCCACATTCCAATAGATCAAATGACTATTTGTTCTCTAGATTATACTCAGTAATTTTGGATATTGATTCAAGGTAGCTAAACCACCCAGGATACAGAATAACAATAAAAAGGAATAATTAATGAAATGAATTTCCCAATAGTGCTGGTACAACTTACATATTGACTATCCCAATATCCAAGAAGCACATATTAAACAATAGGTAAAAATCAGTAATTTATAAAAATACTGTTTGCCACTTAGGCAACAAAAGAAATGAACAACATTGATCTGAAGTTATTGTTTTTGTATAACTCAAATGACATTGGCTTTGTTAAAAAAAAAAAAAAATACAATTGTTTTCAAATGTACCCAGGAGCTAAAATAAAACCAGCTCCCAATATAAGATTAGAAAAACTATAATAATTCCTAACGTCTTTCAAATCAATAAGAAAAGGCATATATCACATTAAAAATGTGAACAGAAGATAAACAAATAACAGAAGAAAAATAAATGAAACGCAAAAATGCCCACTAGTAATTTTTTAAATTGCAAAGTAAACCCTCAGTGAAAAATATTTCATTTACTACTTTGGCATAATTCAGGAATGCTAATGTTCAATACTTTATTGTGTGAATAGAAATTGCAAGAAACTTTGTTTTAGAAATTGGCTAAATGATTTAAGAGCCATAAAAAATGGATGCTGTTGAGACTAGGAGTCTTCTCTCAGAAGAACATTAAAACCATAGCCTTCGTTAGTTTAATCTACTTATCACTAATCATACTGCATATGCTTGAAGAGTTCATTCCAGAGGACTATGATAAAGGCCAAATATTATCTGTGACCTTCAAAATTGAGCGTTTATCATTTAGAGTGAAAATTGAAGTTTGTTTCATTCAAAAGGCCTGGATTGCATTGCTTTATCTGTAAACTAAGTTAAAAAAAAAAAAAAAAGAAAAATGAATAAATAAATTAAATTAAAAGATTTCAGCCAATATAGATCAGAGACCCAATACTGAAATTTTCTTTGAAATTCTGAATGGATTAAACAGCATTTTCAAACTGTGTTCCTTAAGTCCCCATCTCTTAAAAGAACTAAAAAATAATAGTCTGCATTATCAAATTATTTTGAAGCGTAGTATATGAAAGCTGCATCTAAGAGACTAATAAGCATTAGAAAAATCAAGAATCCAAGAAATCCTGGAAAAAACATAGGCACTTCTTGAGGTTTACTTAACTCTGCATTTCCATAACATAATTGATGACTTAAAATTGTTTTCCATTTTTCACCTATATTAATGACCCATTTTATGTGAGTTATCTTGTTCTAAGCCTTTTGTCCATAATGTGCTAACATTCCTTTTATTCCCTAAATTTTGAAAGACTAGAGATTACATAACTCACAATTATATAAAATGGGTTATGCTCAATCAAGTTAATGTCAGAGTAATGATCACTTATTATACAAAGGGCTTTCTTTATTCTATGCTTGCATGTATTGATTTTTAGAGTTACCCCAAACCTCAATTTTTCTACCTATGTAATAGCCTGGATTTCAGCATAAACATTTTATGACTGTTCAAGTCAAGATCATTTTGGAAAAATGTGCACTTCATTGCATAAAGAATTATAAATTTCTAGACAATAGGATTGATTATAAAATAGAATGTGAAATTCCAAAATGTCTCAAAATCCATTCTAGTAAATAATCAGTTTTAAGGAAGGTATATGTTTAACTTAGTTGAGTATTTTACATTCAAATCTCCAAGTGGTGTTATTATTTCTCTTGAGATTTTGGAATATGCCACTAGGTTAAATTAAGATTTTTCAAAGTACCTTCTTACAAAAAAGTAAAAATACAATTCAGTAAATAGCCAGAAGTAGTTTAACAAAAAGATATAGTGCAAAGACAGCATATATTCTATTTGGGCCATAATAAAAGGAAGACAGTTTTAAAACTCAGCCTCTCTGGTACTTCAGCCACATACTGTAAGTCTCTCCTTTAAAATCACACTTTTATACTTACAACATAAATTCCAAGATAATTTACTAGAGTCAATTATGTGGCACCACTGATTCTATCTTATGGCATGGGTTAATCTCTTATGACATTACAGTATCATGTATAAATAAAATATTACCAAAATACAAATCAAAACATATAACTTCATGCCAAAATATGTAACCACAGGCTTATCTAAAACATGCAGGACATGGTAGAAGATGTTTGACTGATTCTGTATTGTATGCTTTAGTTCCAATATCAGCCTTCATCTGGCTGAGATTCATGCTTGTCAGAGAGTGGCTGATTTTCCATTCCTTTGTGTTATTAGTACTAGGCATAGTAACAGGTTTATTGTTGGTATTTCATGATGAATTCAGTTGATTGAAAAGGAAGACAAAATTATTCTCTTAATTTCATATATGATTGATGTATGCTTACAAATAAACTTTTTTAAAAAATGCTATAGAACTACATTGCTAACTATAATAGCAGATATATAACTGCCACACACACTCTAGTCTATCTGTAACTATAATACTCTGTAATGTTTAATCAATATTCTGAGCAATTCTTTTTCTTTGCTAAGGCACAGACTTTAAATGAGTATTTTAAGGCATAATAATCAGGTAGTTTATTTGCTTTAAAACTGTTTCCCCATTCTGGAAACCACAGTCTTAAAACACAAATATCTCTTGTATCCAGGTGTGTTTCACAGTGAGTCCCTGATTTTTAATCCATTCCTTTTATAGGTTTTCTCAGTTAAAAAAGAAAAAGAAAGAACAGGAAAAAATTACAAGAAGAGTTTTCAGCATTTATTTTTAAAATTTACAAATTGAAGGAGAAAACTCATTCCCTTCAAGGAAGAGATATTATCTAAAGTATTATATGACAGAAAATGTTTTGCAACTAATAATAAAATTCATTGTCATTATATATTAGATAAATTTTTCTATAAATTTAAATAGCTGTGCAACTGGAGTTATTAGTTCATTTGACAAAAATTGAAAATAATTCTGGAGAATTTTTCTTTTTGTTTTGGCATTTTTCTTTTGATATAGTTTATTATGACTTCACTCCTTATCCAAAAGCAACCAAAGCCTCTGTTGCTGTCCCTAAATCTTCTATCTTTAATATGATGCTATGCTTATACTTAAATCCGCAGACAGACAAAACTTAAACACATTGGACATCAGACATAAAACTAATGCCAAAAGGCAGGCTGTAGCAGGTGCTTTGATGGTTGTGTTGTTTATAGTCATTGGGACTTTTACAGTAGGATATTGGGGCACCATCACCAGGGTCTTAAAGTTAATGAAAAAAATAATAAAAATGAGAGACCCCAAGTCAGGATACTTTAAATTAAAAGTTACTGGTCTACACAAAGAAAAATTATCTCAAATATTCCTAAAAATATTTGTTCAGGAGAGGGATTAACTCTTCTAGGTGTTTTTGTTTTGTTTTGTTTTGTTTTTTAAATGAGGTTTCTATTCTTCCTCTCCCTCTTCTTCCTACCTTTCTTCCTCCTGAACAACAAGTCATTCCTAAAGCTGTTAGGTGGTCTCCCAGCAGGTAGGCTTCCATGCAGGTGGGGTTGGCTGAGGAGGAAATGCAGCTGCCTGTAAGAGGCTGTCAGAATATGAACTGGGAGAAAATGTATCAGGTTAGGGACACATAGGCATGGGAATAAGAGCTCACTTCAGTGTTATATTATATATTTGAGGACAAGACTATTAATTCACATTCTCAACTGATTATCTGCTTTTTAAAATTAACACATGGAAGCAGAAAGAAATTTATTCTTTTCAAGGATGAATAAAGACATCTGCCTTTGATTCTAAATGATGAGAAAGTTGCCTAAGCAGAATACATAACTATCTAATATTTGCTGAAGGAGACACCCTACTTGGGGAAAAAAATTAGTTTATAAAATGAAGTTAGAAATAAAATGGTTAGTCATTTTTAGCTGGAAAATTAAACAACTCTTGATTAAGATTGCTCATATACCCATGAAATTTGCATGGATTTGAGATCCTGCTAGGAAGTAGAAAGTGTCAAATTATATATAATGAACTTTCTCAATGAGTCAAGTTTTATTTAGTCTAAGCAACTACAATATAAATTATATCATAAAATTCTTAGTGTGCAGAAATGGAACTTCAACATGGTATCTTCTCTTCAATTTGTTCAAAAATGTACTAGCATCTTCAAAATGCCCATTGTGTCTTAAAATTATTTTTATATCAGGCAGCTATTTTTATAGTTCAATGTAGTTTTTACACCGAGGAAAAATAAACCCTGGTATTTTCTATCTTATATTCTCTAACTTTTTGTTTTCCCAATGCAAAAATTAATACAATCTGTTTACTGATTAACTTTTCAAATGGTTTATACTTACACTAAGTTACAATTACATACAACCCATTTGTTATTATCAGTCTCTTTTTTATTTTATCTCATACTAGTTCATTACTAGTAAAATGACTAACAGAATAGAATCACATATAATTCTCCCAATTTCAATAATTACAACTCTACCATAGCTATAACCTATCAGTATGATTAAAAAAAAAAAAAAAAAAATTCAAACCAGTGACTTTCCCTTGTATTTGAAGTGATATCAAATGATAAATCTGAAGCATCAGGGAAAAAACTTTGAAAAAATTTAATTTAATTATAATCTCAAATGCAATCAGTGGTAATTGTCAGAGGGTTAGCTTGCATTATGGGTGTTATGACTGAGGCAGAGATTGAAGTCAAAGCCAGGAAGGATTCTCCCCTACAGATTTTATATTCTTAGCCTCCAAATTTGTGAGACAATAATTTCCTCTTGTTTCAAGCCATCCAGTTTGTGGTACTTTCTTATAGCAGCCCAAGAAACTAATAGGTGATAGCAGTAGGTAACTATTGCTCCCTTCATGTGTATTTGAATGTGGGGTGAAGGGCTACATGAAAGGGAACTGGGACCTTTCCCATTCTCCTTCCTTCTTGTATTTTACAAATTGTTGGCTATATGTAGGCTAGAAATAGTTAAAAATGTTTTTTAAAAACTTTGAATATTCTTCAGAGTCATTTAATCCATAGGAATCTATTTACAATACATACTTATTGAACACATACAAACACATATACACAACATATAATTTAAGTCTTAGAAATTCTATTTGTGTAAAAAATACTCCACTCCAAAATCAAGCACTGATTTAACTACCAAAAAAAAAAAAAAAAAAGAAAAGAAACTCTCATGAGTCTGCTATTTATTATTAGCCATTGGAACATATGCTATGAGACTGCAGATTAATGCATATACAATAACTATTATTGATTTGAAAAGCATAGATGACTAAAAGAACAGTTAATATCTATAGTGGGGTTGTTCTTTGAAAACATTATTTGAGGGTGTAGCAGTTTGACATTATTTATGAATTCCAAAAAAAGATAATTGGTTATGTTTTTAAACTCATCTGTTCCTCTGGGCGTGGATACCCCTATGATTGTGTTAAATTCAGAGGTTTCACTTTTACTTTATTAAATCAAGATTAGGGCTTTGATTCCACCACATCATTAGGGCATGCAGTGTTGAGTCACCGCCTCCTTGGTGGGGATAAAACAGACTCCTACATGGAAGTAGATACACAGAGAAGCAGATATGTGAGAAAATCACCAAGTTTCCATTAGACACAGCAGAGGCTCCTAGAAAAAAGATGAGCCTGATAGCCTACAGCTGCTGCTTAATCAGGAGAGAAAAGAGCCCTTGGGAAAGAGATAAGCCTTATGCTAGCCTACAGCTGAGATTGGAAGAAGCTGGGATCATGGAGCCTAAAGAGGAAGAGGAAGGCTGAACCCTCACAGACAGTGGCAGACATGTTGCTCCAACATGTGGCAAGAGACTTTGGTGAGGGAAGTAACTTACTCTTCATGGCCTTGTGACCGTAAGCATCTACCACAAATAAATACCCTTTATAAAAGCCTACAGATTTCTGGAACCTTGCATCAACACTCCTTTGGCTGACTAATACAGAGGGCTTCATAAAAAGTAATTTATTTAATAATTACAAACAAAAACATCAACTCAGTTTTATGAATGGGAGACTGAGAAATAGATAGGTTATATAATTTACTCAAGATCACACAACTAGGAAATTTTTGCTGAAGATGATCAGAAGCAGTCCTCCTTTAAAGCCCAAGCTCTTTAACGACTTTCTTTAGTCTGCTTTTTCTCAGACAACACCAATTAACAATTTAATAGACAGTTACTCCAGTAACATTTTATAGGAAGATCTATGGATCATTTCTATTCTAAAATAATAGAAATAATTTTATTAAAAACAGTTATAAAAATACCTAATTGCATAACAAATATAAATAATATTTAAACTACCATAGAATTAGCCTAACTAAAAGTTAGGAGTAGCAATTTAAATAAAGCAGGGTTGATGATTTAATTATTTTTAAAAATATGTTTATTTAATTTCAATCCACAGACATAAAATAAATTAAAGCCGTTAATCCTTAGAATTGTATTCTTGCCCTGAATCTTTAGGACACTAAATTACTCTACAGGAGTAAATAGTGCAGTATGGATATGTTCTAGTCATAGGGATGGGGAGCAGAGGAAATGAGCATTTTGTCAGGTCTTGTGTATGGGGTCTATATTTAGGTCTTTATAGAAGAAGAGGACTCTGGGGGAAGTGTGCAGTGATGACTGAAGAAACAAATGTAATTAATGCATAGTATCATAATTTCTTGCACATGGTTGATGAATACAAAATTAAAAAAATAAGACAGAGAAAACAAAATTTATCTTCAATGGACTGTTTTGACAATCATGAATTAGAAATTTTATGACAATAAAACGTAATCCTAATTTCCAGTGAAATTTAATGCTCTGAGGCAGTGGATCTCAATGTATGGTTTATAAGCCAGGAACATAGGTATCACCTGGGACATCATTAGAAATGAAAATCTTGCCACCCTCCCACCCACAGACCAGTTAGATTACAAATTGTGATGTATTATAACATTTGAGAATCATTCCTTCAAGATACAGCACTAGCCCAAATATTAGGCTCATTTCTGTCAAAGATGTTATCCCCATTTCGAGTGATTTCATTATTCTCTTTCAGTTATAAATTATATGACTCCAATGCTGCAGGTATCCTTGATGGTTGAATTCTTGGTGGCAGAAAGCCCACAGTGCACTTCCTATAAAGAAAGCAAACACAATGTTCTTATTTTGTGAGAAAAACTTTCTGTGTTAAGGTAATCCCAAAGTACAATTATATTTATGTACTCCAGACTCAATGGCCAGTGTTCTTAGAACCATGTAAATTTACATTGAAGAGTCTTTAAAGGCCATCTAGATGTGGAATTCTTAAATCGGTGTCTATAATGTGTCTTGATTTGTCTATGAAAATGTATGTTTATGTACACTCTTATACATAAATAGAAACTTTTAGTGACCTTTCAGTGCAATTAATTGTGAAAAAATGCTATTAATCATCTAATCTAATGAACTTTTTCTCATAAGTGGGCAATCTGAAACCAAGGAGAATTTTCTAAGTGGAAGAGTGTGGTCTTGTCATGGACAAATCATAATTTTTATATTAATTTTAATTTTATTCATAATTAATGCTAAAATTAATAATGTGTTTATACATATACATTACAAGAACATTTTCAGAATTATATTTATCTGAAAATCAACAATACCAAATTAATCACTTCCTGCAATTAAATTTTGAATCAGGTAAAAGAGATATAATAATCAGAATCCCACAGGACAAAAGGCATGCTAAAATTAGCCTAGTTTGCATGTGTGGACAAGGTGTAAGGAATCCAGTTGTATACATGCACTGATACTTAAAGGCTGGCAAGAGACAACTGAGAGTATTCCTTCCCATTCCATCTTCAGTGACATCACATCAGTAGTTTGAAACTGGCCATAGTGCATATATTTGCACCATAGATGTGGGACAATACTGTGAACTGGGTATTTTTGAAAGAGCAATTATTAAACATGTATGATCGCATCATTCAAGATGCTCATGGTGTAAGTAACAGGGACTTGGGGCTGGCTGTAGTAGATCTGCTGCCGCCCTGTACTCAAAGAAGTCGTGTGTGGAAGAGGTAATAAAAAGCACAAAAGGAGAATCATGCAGAGCAGGCAGCCTTGAAAGGTGCAATGGAATTTTAATGAAGTACCCATCCAGCCCAAGCCACATTCATAGGACAGAAGTAAGGGTATAAACACCTTGATTTCATTCCCCGTCTCCCATCTCTTGGATCTCCTCTGTAATGATTTCTGGTACAACTTAATCTGAAGCCAGAGGGTATAGGAACCCACAAATATATTTCACACACTTCAGCCTCCAGATGTAAAGATAAGATGAAGAAAGTGGGAGAGTTGATTTGGATGGGCAAACATAAGCTATCAAAACATGAATATTAGCTATGTTTTAGTGGCTAGTTTCCCAATTTAGTCCAGGAATATTGTGAAGTTGATGGACAGATTGATGTTTAAACTGTATCCACGAGGTGCATCAAACACAATTATAAATTTCACATATTTTGCTTATTTTTGAAAATTGACATTATCTTTGAGGTAATAGAAATATTTAGTCAAAAGATCTTGTAAAAGCAAATCATTGCATGCTCATGGATGGGAAGATTAAATATCGTTAAGTTGGCAATTCTACCCACATGATATACAGATTTAATAAAATCCAGTTAAAAATTCTACCAGCATTTTTTAAACAAATAAAAAACAATATTATCAAATTTATTTGGAAGTGTAAGGGGACCCAAACAGCCATAAAAATCTTCAAAAGAAAAAGCGAAGTTGGAAGACTTTCACTTCTGGACTTTAAGTCATATTACTTAGCTACAGTGGTAAAAATGGCATGGCAAGGGAATAACGATAGACAAATAGACCAATGGAAATGAATTGTTGGTTTGGAAACAGACCGTCACATCCTTGGTCAAGTGCTTTTTGACAAGCCTGTCAAACCCACTCAGCTCAGGCAGAACAGTGTATTCAACAAACGGTTCCAGGAGAACTGGATATCCATACCCAAAAGAAAGAAAGAGGACCCCTATCTCACACCTTATACAAAAATTAACTCAAAATGGAACAACACCTAAATGTAAAACCTAGAACCATAAAGCTCCTAGAAGAAAATGTAGGAAAATATCTTCAAGACTTGAAGATGGTATATCCTTAAACCTTACACTGAAAATATGAGCACTGAAATAAAAAATGGATAAATGGGACTTCCTCAAACTTAAACACAACTGTGATTCAAAGGACTTCATCAAGAAGGTGAAAAGGCAGCCTACTCAATGGGAGGAAATATTTGGAAACCATATATTCGATAACGGTTTGATATCCATGCTATACAAAAAGATCACATAACTCAATTTAAAAGGAGCAAGCAATCCAATTTAAAAATGGGCAAAGACTTAAATAGTCATTTCTCCAAAGAGGAAATACAAATGGCCAAAAAGCATTCGAAAAGATGTTCAATATGACTAGCTATTAGGAAAATGCAAATCAAAACGACAATGAGACATCATCTCACACCACCAGAATGGCCATTATTTAAAAAACAGAGAACATTAAGTGCTGAAGAGGATGTGGAGAAATGGGAACACTCCCTCACTGTTGGTGGGATTGTAAAATGCTGCAGCCTCTGTGGAAGACAGTTTGACTGTTCCTCAGGAAGCTAAATATAAAACTGCCATATGATCTAGCAATTCCTCAACTAGGAATATATACAGAAGAACTGAAAAACTGTGACATGAACAGACATCTGCACACTGATGTTTTAACAGTGTTGTTTACAATCGCCAAAAGAAGGAAAGAACCCAAATGTCCATCAGCCAATGAATGGATAAACAAAATATGGTCTATACATACAATGGAATGTCATGCTGCAGTAAGATGAAATTGGGACACATATGATAATATGGATGAATCTTGAAGACATTATGCTAAGTGAAGTACCTCAGACACAAAAGGAAAATATTATGTGGTCTCGCTAATATGAACTAAATACAAAGAAGAAATGCATAGAGGTAAAGCCTACAGTATAGGTTATATATAAGAGGAAGGTTGTGAAGGAGTACTGATGCTTAATGCACATAGAAATTTTAATTAACTTCACTGTAAAAGTGTGTAAATGGATGGAGTCGATGGTAACACATTATAATGAGTGTCCAAATGGGGTTGTAGCTGAAAAAGTTGGTCTAGGAATGTAATGTCAATTGAAAGAAAGCTAAAGAATAATCTAGGGACTAAATAACACAGTGAACCCAGAGGTGCATGAGAATTGTGGTTAATTGTACAAATGCAGGAATGTCCTTCTGTGAACTAGAATGGATATACATCACTGTTACAGGGTGGTGGGAATGTGGAGAAGCATGGGAAAATACAATTAATGTAACCTATGGACTATAGTTAACAGGAATACTATAATATTTTTGCATTAATGTCAAAGATGTACTGTGTTAATAATATGGGATATGGGAAAAATATGCCAAATGTACACTATAGACCATGGTTAGTGGTAATAGTCTGATGATATTATCTCATGATCTTTAACAAATGTTCCACCATGATGTGGTGTGTTGATGAAAGGTTGTATGGGAATTCTACACATGTACATGATTGTTTTGTAGGTTCATAAGTTCTGTAATGAAAATATATTATTAAAAATGATATCCAGTATTGGAGATTATGCTGGTTAATAGGCCATCTCAAAAATTGTCAGTGAAAATTGAAATGGTTACAAGAAACAGAACAGGGATTTAATCTAGCAATGTACACATAAGTCAAAACACATTTTTAACCTACATTTTTGTAATCTTTCCTACAGATTTTGTGAAAACACATTGAAATAACCCAAATTTCCATCAAAAGGAAGTGGTTTAATGTATTATGTCTATCTTTAATTGTATTATTGTTAATGTATTAAAAATAATGTATTAGAAAAAAATTTCTTTTGAAGAGTGTAGCCATTTCATCAGCTGGAATTCTGACACATTTTTCTCTGGCAATGATTGTGCACCATTCTCATATAGTATGAATTTAGAGTCCTTCTTGGTGAGGATTCTAAGTGATTACCAGGTCTAAGGCCACCTCTATGGGAATGACTGGGGTTTTACCATCAAATGCCCTTCACTTCAGCCCCAGGCTGTTGAAGCCACATGTAGGATTCCCTGTATGGGCTTCATGGTGATTGCCATATATAAACTTTGCAACCAATTGCAGGTTTTTGTTTTAAATTAAATTTTCCTCCTAATTTTATAGTAATATAAATTGCCTATATAAAATCTGGAAAATGCAAAAGTAAAAGTATAATCATTCGTGATTCCACCCTACAAATATCAGTAAGTTTATACTTGTGATGCTTTCTTTATATGTATATTTGAATTAAAATTTTATTTTAAAGCTTCACTTTGAATTTAACAATAAGCAAAACCTGTTTAAAACAATCCCCATAGGTAAAATTTGAAGTTTTGGATATTTAAGTTATTTTCAGTGTATCACTATCATAAGTATAATTTTAATAAAGCGCTTCACAAATGAAAAAAGCAAATCAGAATATTATAAACTTAAATTAGTTCTTGTATTAACTGAAAAAAAAAGAAAAAAGATAAGGAAAACTATTTGAACCCATGATTAAAATCTCATTAATTGCTATTATATGTTTATACTATAAGTTGGACATTTCTACTTCAAGCAAATCTTTTGATGGCAAAGCTTTCTTTTAGCATTTTTAGGTTTGCATTATTAAATAAGGCAATCTGCAAAGACTACATAAATTGTATACAAAAGGGACTGAGAAAATTCTAGTGTAAAATAAACTAAATAACTCATTTGATTTCCTTTAAAGAATGAGTATTCATTCTATCACTCTTGTAACAAATTGCCACAAACTTGATACTTCAAACAAGAGAAATTTATTCTCTCACATTCTGATTGCCAGAAGTCTGAAATCAGTTTCACTGTTTCAAAATCAGTTTTCCCTGTTTTGAAATCAAGGTGTTGGTAGGGCTGCACTCCCTCCAGAAACTCCAGAATCAGTTCCTTCCTCTTCCAGCACCTGGTGGCTGCCAGCCTTCCTTGGCTTGTGGCTCCATCACTCCAGTCTCTACCTTCATGGGCACATTGCCACCATTTCTTATCTCTGGTAAATCTCCCTCTTCCTGTTTCTCATAAGGATACTTGAACTGTATTTAGGGGCCATTTTAAGATTTAAAGACTCTAGCATAATGCACCCATTTTAAAATCTATAAATTAATTGCATCTTCAAAGATCTTTCTCCAAAAGAAGGTCATATTTGCAAGTTCCAGGGATTAGGATGTGACACTTTTGGGAGGCACTATTCAGCTTACTAGAGAATGATGTTGCTATTAAAAATATATGGATGGCATATGAGATTTAGAATTTTATTTATGCTAAAATATATCACATGTGTTTTTGTTAGGAAATCTTTGCAAATTGGCCTGTATTAGAACACAGGTAGCAGAAAAGTATGGATAGAAGAATGGACAAGTCAGGAGGTGGCAATGCAGCAGTTAAAATATGTCAATTAAGAAATACAAAATTGTTCATTGTGGTACAATGAGAATATTTAAAACATGATATAGTGGAGGAGGAAAACAACACCTGACACATTAAGATAATCTAAATTAAAATATAAGCCAGTCAGTAACTAAGAGTATTTTAAGGAAATAGTACAAATTAGAAAAAGGAAAAAATAATACAGATTGATTTCTGAGTGTCATCTACCCTATAGTTCCTGGTCATGAATCCATTCCTTCTCTCAAGAGATGGAGTCCTTAATGACACCATGAGTTTGGGGTGGCTGTGTATCTTGATTTGGACAAGTGACACAAGCATAGTCCTGAGAAGCACTTCCTACTTGCTCACTTGGGGTTGACACTTCTTCCTGCTCTTTGAATATAAAGACCATTATAGCCTATAGGTAATGAGATATTCATGTCCCAAGCACTTCTCTCATTCTGGCTAATAAGCTGCCAACCTCCAGACATATGAGCAGGGCCATCCTATGTTATCTTGATCCTACCTCCTACTGACCTGCCATTTGAAGGAACACTCATGACTCCTTCTAGAAGAGATCAGTTCAGTGTGCAGAACCAGACATGTAACCAACCCATAGAATTATGAACTAAATAACATAGTTGCTTTAATTCACAGAGATTTGCTGTTGCTGTTGATATACAAATTAACTTGTATATTATAGGTTACAAGTGTTTCAATCTGTGGAGCTTCTACTGCTTTTTCAATTCTTTCAGATTTCTGATGGCTTCACTATGACTATGGAAATGTTACTAAAGATCTTGGCAATACTGTCAACTGTTTTCATGTAGGAACCAGGGCCAGCTCCCACCAGCTAAACTCTTCATTATGGTTTTTCACAGAAGGAACAAAAGTACATGGCATAGCGGCTGATTCAAAAGTTTACACCATTTTCCCGAGAGAGATGTAGTGACAGGTTCAGTAGTTATTTATGATTCTGCTCGACCTCATGTGTTTAGCCATGTCACACAAGAGTAGCTCTGAGCCCAGAAAGGAAGAGCTAAGTCATTAAATTTGAGTGGTTTGTTATGCTTCCAAAGCTAACTAATAAAGCTTTTAAATGGTGGTAGCTAATTCTAGTTTTAATATTGTAGCACTTGGTAAGTTGAGTTATGCAGGTACCCCAGAAAATAACATGCTTTTAATTTTAACTCACATTCCTGTGGGCGTGAACGCATTGTAAACAGGATTTCCTGAAGATGCTCTTTGAATTGAGTTGTGGCCTAACTGAATGAGATTGCGTCAATCTGAATACTGGGTCTTTTGTAAGCAGAACAAATTCAGACTTAGTGAGAGACAGCCACGAGGAGGAGCTGGAATCTGGAAGTCAGCAGGAACCTAGAAGAGAAAAGAGGGGGCACTGCCCTGTGAATGGAAAGCCAAGGAATCCAAGTATTACCAGCCATCAAGAATACTACTGACCCTGGGAGGAAGCAAGAGTTCTGGCCAATGCCTTGATTTGGATTTATGGGCTTTGAAATCTTGAGCCAATAAATTCCTATTGTTTAAGCCAACATATTTTGTGGTATTTGTCATAGCAGCCTGGGACTCTAAGACAAGCCCCAATAGTCATTTGAAAACTCATAGTTCAGAGAGGTCCTCAACATGAGATTTGATTTGGAAAAAATTAATAATAGCAGAAAATGTATAAAATATTTTTAAATGCTCCTATTTTTTTCAATGGGTAGAAAGTAATCTTATTTTTCTATCCTTTTACAAATGTATATTTAGATTTCAAGTCAATTTAATATTTTGGAAATAAGATTTAATTATTATTGCTCTGTGCTACAGAGACTGCTGTTTAAAGCATTTTATATGTAAAATTTTATATATATATATATATATATATATATATATATATTTACTTTATTTTCATTCCATGAGCTTGTAGTCAGTTCTATAATGTTTCTAGTGTGTTATTATAACCTCTATACCTAGGATTTCACTGTTCATAACAACAACATTGAACAAAAGTATAACTTCATTCTATTTCTTATAGAAATGAACCTGTCCTAAAAAAGATTTAAGGTACAGTTTCCATTGTGCATTTCCAGTGAACTGTCAAACATGACTTAAGAATTGACAATACATTCAATCACTAGAATAGTGTCCCATTTTTTGTTCCTTATGGTTACTAGAATGTATAGTTACAAGGGTAAATTTTCTTAAGTTTAATTGCTGGAACTTTAATGCAGTATTTCTTTAAACAATAGATGTATTTGGTTCCATTTAGAGGAAAGCAACTATTTTCTAAATATTATGTTTAGAGTCCCTTTCCATGTTGAAAAACCACCAGGTACTGTTAAAAGAGAATGTCTTGCTGCTTATGATATTATAGCCTAATTCAAAACCTTTTTACCATGAAATGTAGCATACTATAAGGTGGTAAGATATTATTCCATTTTTAGTCCAGTAGAACACTTAGTTAAAAGAAATATATTTCTTGTAGTTACTTGTTACTACTGGCTTTTCATTTCTATGCCTCTTTTTGAGCAATCTTCAAGCAGCCCATTGAAACTCCTAATTAAGTAGAATATTACTCAAGTTCAGATTAAATCAATATATCCTGAAAACCAAAGGAAATTGAGGTGCATTCAGAAATTTAATAGACGTTGATTTGATTAGTGTTTCAATCAGTCTTTGATTTACCTACCCACAGAAAGTAACATTATGAACTACTAAAAAAATATCATTAATATTTGTGTTACCTACAAGTAATTATCTTTCCTTTGTTTAAAGTTTTCTAATATTATACTCTTACTTATTGATTTAATGATTTTTAATAATAGCTTTCTTGTTGAGGCAAGTTAGTATAGGGAATGAGGGAAGATGGGGGAAGATGTCCAGTCACAGCTGGGACCCAGCAGAGAATATGGCTGTGAGACCACTACACAGAAACCACCTGAGGCAAGGCCACTACTAAGAACAAAGTCACCTGCCGAGACCCTAACCATGAGGTCCCACTTGAAACTCCGGTGTTCAAGAGGAAACCCCAGATAACTTGAAACAGGCTTCTGTATTAGTTTCCTGAGAGCTAGCAGGTGAAGATCAAGACAACCAATCAAAACAGTAGACAGCTGGGGTCCCTACCCAGCATCAGGAAAGGGGAGGGGGGAAGAACGGCTTTAATCAAGGTAACCCCCTGTGGCAGTTTGATTCCACTGCCACATTCCAAAAATATAATTGTATCATGCTTGTAAACTGATCTGTTAAACAGGGCATGATTAGATTAGGATTAGGGCATTGAGCCCCACCCCTTGGTGGGTGAGGAATCGAATATAAAAGGCAAGGCAAAGGACAGTTGAAGCAGTCTTCTGAGAAGCAGTTTTGATGTTGGAAAGAAGGCCCCAGGAGAAGAGAAGCAAGCCATTCGCCTGATCGTCTACAGCTGACCTTGTGGAGGAAACAGGAGCTAAGCCCGGAGAGAAACGCAGCCCCGGGAAGAGAGGAACCCCAGAAGCCTGAACACTGGCAAACGCCAGCAGCTGTCTTGCTCTGACACTGTGGCAATGGACTGTGGTGAGAGAAGAAACTTAATGCTTTATGGCCTGGTATCTGTGGACTTATACCCCAAATAAATACCCTTTATAAAGACCAACCCATTTTTGGTATTTCACATTAGCACCCCTTTGGCTGACTAATATACCCCCTAAACCCAGGTGTGCTTCTCTGCCTGGAAGATGCCCACATCCATGTCTCAGGTATTTTTCTCTTTTCTCTCATTTCTCAATCAAGTCTTTTTACTGGCCTGTTCTTAAATTCTTTTATGCAACATAGCCAAGAACCTAGAGTCCAGCATGTTCCAATTACATCATAATATAATTCTTCTATCATAAAGTCATTTTGTCTTTGGTTTTTAATACTATCATTGTCTTTGGTTTTGGCAGTTTGTCTATGATGTGTCTAGGTCTCTAGCTCTGATTTTTGTGTACTTTGTGTTAGTTGAGCTCATTAGATGTATATGAATGTTTTTCATTAAAATTGGTAAATTTTCAGCCTGATTCCCTCAAATAATTTTTCTGCCAGTTCCTTTCCTCTCCTTCTGTTAATCTAATTATGGGTATGCCATTATGCTTGATCATGTCCCACATGTCTCTGAGGTTCTATTCATTTTCTCTTAATTTTTTTTTTTCTATCTGCCAGACTGGATAATCTAATTGACCTATCTTCAAGTTTGGAGATTTTTTTCCTTCTTTTAGCTAAAATCTGCTACAGAACTGCTCTAGTAAATTTTTCATTTCAGTTATTCTACTTTTCAACTCCAGAATTGCCATTTGAGTCTTTATTTTTAATTATGTCTTTATTTAACTGATAGCCTATTTCATGAGAGATCATTCCCATACTTTCCTTTATTTCTTTACACATGGCTTCATTAGTTCTTTGAACATATTTAAAATAGTCATTTTATATTCTTTCCCTCATAAAATCAATGACTGTTTTCCCACTGTATTAGTCAGGGTTCTCTTGGGAAACAGAATCAACAGGAAATATCTGTCAATAATATGAGATTTTATAAGAGTCTCTCATGTGACTGTGGTGATGCACAAGCCCAGGTTCCGCAGGCAGGCTGCAAACCAGGGACTCTGATTAAAGTTCAATGTAAGGTCCTTGATGAGTTTTTGGGAGAAGTTGGCTGTCCAAAGAATGAGCTGGGAAATTCTTTCTGAATGTTGAAATCACTTCCTCTTTTAAGGCATTCAACTGATTGGATAAAAGAGTCATCCACTGCTGATGCAATCTCCCTGATTGATGCAGATGTAATCAGCCATCTAAGCAGTAAGCTCACTGGTGACCAAAGTCCATAAATGCTCTTGTATTACAATTAGCCCATTGCTTCCTGGACCAAACACTTGGACACAATTACCTGGCCGAGTTGACACATTAGCCTAACCATCACACCCACATTATATTTCTTGACGACTTTTTTATTTTGTTTATTTTTATGGTCCATAATTTCCTATTTCTTTGAGTGTTCTATAAATTTTTGTTGAAAATTGGACATTTTGAATAATATAACATGATAACTCTGGAAATCACTTCTAATTGTTGTTCCTAAACAGACACCTAAATAAACAACTCCGAAACCACAATTAACTGTTCTGGATGCTGTTTGTTTGTTCACTGAATCTCTTGGACTAATCTATAAAGTCTATATTCTTTGTTGTATAACTACTGAAGTCAATGCTCAATTAGTGGTCATCTAATCATTGAATAGAGATTTCCTTAAACACCTGGAAAGAATAAGTCTCCCAGTCTTTGCTAAGAAGTTATGTGTGTGTTGGAGCACACCATAGTCACTCTCATAAGCAGTTTATTACTTTATTTTAGCCTTCACTTCCTGCTTGCACAGGTCTTGAAGATCAGGCAAGGGTGAAAGAATATGGCTTTATTGAGAGTTTTTTTTTTTTTTCCTGAGCAGACACATAGCCCTGTACATAATGTGTATGGCCTTCTGAAATTCCAGGAATATGTTGGAGCTTTTCAAAGCCCCATATGGTCTTTCCATTCCACAGTTTTCCCTTTTACATTTATTCATCAACCTTTTGTTAGCTCCAACTTGTGACACCACATTAGGAAGCTTCAACCATTGATTGTTTACATCAAATGCCCTGTGGATAAATCTGTTCACAAACAATGAACTCTAAGTGAGGTCAGTTAAAGATCAGTCATATGAATGGAGCTTTTTACATGAGCTTCCAGATCAAATAGTTACAAATCTCTGGATGGGGGCCTTTTGGGGAGCTCCAAACCCAGTTTGAGGCTTCTAGCTTTCATAGCTACCATAGTTTTTAGGCTTTGGGTTTTAATACCTTTCCATTCCTGGGGAAACCATGATATGAGTAATGAATGTTGAACGTCTCCTTCCTGAGTCTCAGCCGTTTTTCTGGGGAAAAAAAAAATCTGATTGTTGTTGTGAAATTGGAATGATCGATGATTTTACTAACCATCTTGATTTGCTTGAGCTTCCATTTCGTCCACGGAATTATAAAGAAGAAACAGAGGTTAACTGAAGCAGGTTTACATACCAATAATAAACACCCTTGCCCCAGCTTGGAAGAAAGAATTGTAACAAAGAGTTCAAAGCTGACACCAGCAAAGTCTGCTGGTCTTCACCAACTGGCCATGATCTTACATCAACATCTTGCTTGCTAATTAACAAACTGGACCTCCAGAACACCCTGCTCAAACAGCCCCTCTAGTGCCAGTGTTAACCATGGATCATGTCCCCTTTGCCCCTCGCCATTTCCCCCAAACTTCTCCCTTCATTTCAAGCAGCCATATAAACTGTTCCCCCAGCTCACCCTTTTGAGCAGAAACCTCTTTCAGTGCTGCTCCTGCATTAATGCAACACTAGCTCTATAAATTTGCTCTGCAGCCCCCTTTTTTAGTCTGTTTTATTTTCAGCACATTATAATACTTTAGAAAATTTCTAGAATACCCAAAATTTGATTCTGTCAGTTTTGCTAGTGTTTTCATTGCTTATTTATAGTGGAGTGTGTTCAGAGTTCCTTATTCTGACATTCCAAAAGTTTTCCCCTCCCACTGATTGTTTCAGTGGACATTGTAGAGAGCCTATTATATTTTTGCCTCTGCACAATTACTGAAAAGTACTAGCCTTATTCCTGACCCTTCCATAGTAATTGAAATTTCCAAAGGTATGCATCCTTACAAAAATTTTGCTTGTTCTTTACTTTTGATTAAACATCAATATAATCTATTTAATCAAAAAACACATTTGAATGGACAGCTTTGAAATGAATTGGCAACAGTATTAACCATAGCACAAAAGTGAAATGTGTTGATAATTTAAAAGTAACTTGGAATTATCAAAAAGGTAAGTAAGATTTCAGAAAGTATGCTTTCAATAAATCAGAGATGTTGCCAGATTTCCTCTAGATTCTTGGCTATGTTATATAAAAGAATTTAAGAAAATGCCGTTTTCATTAGGCCAGTAGTTTATGAAGGAAATGTGAGAACAGAGAATAGAAATGGGAGAAAATAACAGATTATGGGTTCCAGATTTATTTGCGGGCTGGTCCAGGCAAAGAGGGAGAAAAAAGGGACGATTTAACTCTGTGCTTGTTTTTAAACCATTAATTATTCCTCTCACTTGCTAATGTTCGGGGGAAGGGTCAGAGTTTGTTGTTTTGATTGATTAGTCCACCACTCAATTCCTGGGAAGAGGGGCATTGATAAGGCCACTTGGGAATATCCTGGGCTTTTCCTTGACTCCAGATGAAATCCCATTCTAAATGGAATATTTTCGTGGGTTCCAGCAGTTTACTGTGGGGGTGTTTCCTTCAGAGGATTTCCAGGTGGAAGCCCATGGCCATGTATTTCACAGTCATGTTTTTCTGCCAGGTCCCAGATTTGTCTTTTCATTCCCTAAACTAGGCTGCTTCTGAGGGAGGAAAAGCAAGATCAATATCTGAGAAGCTAAAAGGATGAATACAGATAATGAAACTTCTTTTCCACAACCAAACAAAAGAAAAATGAGAACTCTTTATTTTGATCAATCCCTGATTATAAAATGAAAACACAAGGCATACTTCCTTCCTAGTCTTTTGTGAGAGCCACAAGAATAAAAAAGTAAGAGCTCATAAGACAAATGTCACAACTCTTCATTTTGCATACTATTTGAATAAAAATGAATATTTCAAAAAGTCTTCTCTCCATTAATAAAGTACAAATGCAAATAAAAAACTCATCTTAGCAAACTGCTTTAACTTGACATGGCAAATATATGACTGTATAAGCAATGCTAAAACGTATCAAAATAGCAGACCTCTAGAAAACATCATTTCTTTGTAATACTATTTTGTTTTAGGTTTACAGATTTATATTGTGTGAACGTTTAGCATATAGGATGCATGTGTTAAGTACAATTAGACAAATATCTGATGTGCAATAGCCTTAAGACACATTTAATTAAATTAATCAAAATTGTGGGAGGGAGCTAGTTATTTATCATTGCACCACCATATTATACCTTTCTCATGTTGATATTTGAGTAAAGAGAGGTGAGAGAATATTTTAATTGAACTTTATTTTTAAACTAATAAAGTATCCTCATGAATACTGAATGAGTATTTGTTATAGAGCATATGAATTCAGAAAAGTTCTTAGAAGGTGGATGTCAAAGACTCAGTTATATGCACCCAGAAAAATCATGTTCTTAATCATAACCCATACTCCTGTGGGTGTGGATCCATTTTAAATGGAATCTGTTGAAGATGTTATTTCATTTAAGGTATTGTCAGTTGAATCAGGGTGGGTCTTAATCTTATTACTGGAAGACATATAAAGAAAAAAAGTCCATAGAGTGGAACCAGAATCCTGAAGCCAGAAGTCAACAGAACTCAGAGGGGAAAGGAGATGATATTGCCATGTGATGGGAGAGTCAAGGAATCCAAGGATTACTTGCAAGGCAGAATACTACCAACTCCAGGATAAAGCAAAATTCTTCTAGCCTCTGAAACCATGAGTCAATAAATTTCTTTTGTTAAGCCAACATATTGTGTTGTATTTGTCACAGCAATTGGAAAATTAAGCCAGTGGAACATATTGAAAATCTATTATTTTATTTTCTAAAGACTGTCATTTTCCATAGAAAACATACAAATGCTTTTTCTCTCAGCCTCTTGTTAGTCCCACTGGTATTACCACCACAAGAAGTTTCAATGTTAAGCAATTGTCACTGATTGTTTACAACAGATGTCCTTTGGAAATTAGACTGATTTCCAAAAACAGGATCTGAGTTTCATCAAATAAATAATCACAAGCCATGAGAATGGAGATTTTGAGTACACTTCCGGGTCACTCCAAGGATGGCACTTGGGGGGATTCCAAGTCCATTCTGTCCCTTCCCATGATGGTAATGATGCTAGTTTCCATAGCTACTATATCAGCTTAATTTCTTTTCACCACAAGTCTAATCAAAGTCTGAATACTTGACCTAGCATAATTTGTAATTCAAGTAACAAAAATGATCCTATTGTATGAGAAAG
Organism: Tolypeutes matacus; assembly: GCA_026826555.1. NCBI lineage: Eukaryota > Metazoa > Chordata > Mammalia > Cingulata > Chlamyphoridae > Tolypeutes > Tolypeutes matacus. Next base: position 14,286,712 of record JAKSZT010010858.1, read on the forward strand.
ATTCCATAAGCAGTAGTTAAATGAATAATGAAGCATTAAATATGAGCTACTAAATGAAGGAAGTAATAAAATGTTTTCAAAACCATATAACCCCGCCACTTAAAATGACAAGTAGAAGGATTATAATGCTTTATTGATGAAAAGTTTGAGTAATAATCTCCCCGTCCTCACTTCCATCATATATATTTAATAAGTGCAATAAAACATTGATAAAGAGTATTGATATATGTTACATGTCCTCAAGAGATAATTTGGTTCTTAACTATGCTTCAATTTTGCATCACTTCTGAAATTTTTAAGGATGTTTACTAGAAAGACTAAAATAAATATACTGGAAAAACATTGAATACATTTGAGACAATTGTTTGTCAGGAGTACACACTTCTAGAACTATTTAAAAAAATAAGGAGACTTTCCCTAAATATATTTAATATTATCTCACTCTATTTCTCATTCAAAATAATTTCCTTGTATTTGAGTTACTATAGTAGGCCTTTGGGATACAGATATGAACCTGCCATGTAAGATAATTTTACATAAAGTTCATATTTTAAGTGAGGAAGAAAACATAATTACTCAGTTCCTATAGAAGCTGAGGGAAAGCTGTGGCTGCTATGTAAACTTTGCAAATAGTGGCTTCAGATCCCTTAATTTACCCATCAGACATATTCAAGTATCATAGAATTAACTGGGTTTCCTGTACTCATTTAGGGTGTTTGTTGCAAAATTTAAAGGATTGCCCATCAGAAATGTGAAGACCAGTGATATGGGTGGCAATAGAAAGATTACTGCTCAGTTTTGCTGAGTTCATATAAGGCATTGCATTCCATTGCATTTAATAAGGAATAAAACGTCTATTTATTGTTGCTTTTTTGTGATCAGCACGTTCATATGTGATACATAGTAAGGAAGAAAAACAGGTAAAAGATATGAAATGGAGAGGAAAAGGAGAAGATGAATGAAAAATGGCAAGGAAGTATGAGAAAATGGATCACTAAATGTGGATGGTACTGATATCAAGAAGTGAGTGTCTGCTTCAACTTGTAAACCATTCATTGACTTGTACAAAATAGACTGCATACAAGATATCCATTGATAATAATCTTGTTTGTTGCAAAATGGCATCCATTCTGCAGAATACTTAACATTGCCTCCATATTACCTTTATTTGTAGGTATATTTAAAAAAGCTCATTCCAGCATAGATATTTACCTAAGCTACAGGTTTCTTGTTAAAAGAACTCAAATAAACGAGTAAAGATTAAACTTAAGCTATTTTATCTAATTTTTACAAAGAAGAGAAATTTTTCTTTACATAGGGATTAGCTACACGATCACAGATAATACTAGAATTTATAAAGTTCTGAAACATTAAATGATAATCAGTTCTTAATAATTAGAATTAAACCCCCTTAAGAAAAAGACTGAAATTATCTATATGCAAAATGCAAAAAATCGCATTTTATTTTTATGTGAGGTTAAAATAATTCCAAAAGTTACTTTCTTCTCATTGAAATGGTATGTGTATTGTACTGTTATATGTTCTGATAATGTCAAAACATAAGTATCCAAGTATAGTATATTTGAAGCACCAAATTGGTTGCTTTCTATTGGTTTTGTGTGGAGTCTCTAAGTTAATGCCAAGATAACTTCTTATACAAAAATAAATATACATAAATAAAACACTATTTAATTTGGTATATTATAAGAAAACAAAATGCCAGAAAATATTAAGTGAAAATATTACCAAGTGTGACAGTTTGAGGCTGGGTGAATCCCAGAAGATCATGTTCTTAGAGCTAATCCGTTCCTATGGATTTGTATTTATTATAGGTGGGACAGTTTGATTAAATTACTTCAGTTAAGGGTCTGTGATTAGATTACTTCAGTAAGGCATGACCCAGGTGGATCTTAATCCTCTTACTGGAGACCTTTATAAACAGGATGGATATGGAAAGACAGAGCAGAAAGAAAAGACCCAAGAGCTCAGAGAGAAACCCACAGAAGCTGACAGTGAAATCAATGGACCCTGGAGGAGAAGGCAAAGACCTGCAGATGCACCACTGCACCCTGCCATCTGACAGGAGTCCAGGAACATTGGCAGCCATGATTTTGGGAAAAGAGATTTGCCTGATGCCTTGATTTGGTCATTATTCTCAGCCTTGTAAATGTAAGTTTATAAGTTAATAAATCTCCATTTTAAAAACCAACCCATTTCTGGCATATTGCTTGGCAACCTTTAGCCAACTAAAACACTAAGGTAAAAATAATCAATTTAATAATCATTACAGGGGAACATATAAATTTTTAACTTTGATAATTATTTTATATGTAATGGGGAAATTTTTCTTACTTCTCCCAGTCTGCCAATATTCATTGAGTGTCCATTGATTTGTCAAGTAATTTGCAGGTAGTTGGGATACAGGAAAGAAAAATTGAAAAATGCCCATGTCATTATAAAACTTATATTTCATTTTTGAGAAAATATAAACCTTAATTTTTCTAGAAGTCCTCAGAGCTACAAACCAGCAGCTACATCAAAGGAAGGACTTTATCAAGTTTATTTAAAATTTTACATTCAAATTTAGTTGTAAAGAACAAGCTGTCTTAACAAGTCACCATAATTTGTGGACTTTGAATATTTTAGTGAGTTCATCTTTCAAAATAAAAGATCTTCTAAAGACCATTTCAGAGAGAATCATAAAAAATATTTTCTGGCTTTCTTCTAATTTGAAAAAAAGAAATAATTGTTATAACCAATCATTTACCAATGGGAAGGAAGGAAGGGAAGGAAGGAGGGAGAAAGGGAAGAAGGGAGGGAGGGAGAGAGGGAAGACAGAAGAAGGAAAGAGAGAAGAAGGGAAGGAAGGAAGGAGGGAAGAAAGGAAGGAGATAAGGAAGGAGGGAAGGAGGGAAGGAGGGAAGGAAGGAAGGAAGGAAGGAAGGAAGGAAGGAAGGAAGGAAGGAAGGAAGGAAGGAAGGAAGGAAGGAAGGAAGGAAGTTATGGCTTGATTTGTGTCTTCCATGATTCATGGAAGTTAATATGTGTCAACTTGACTAGGTTATGGTGTCCAGTTGTTTGTTCAAGCCTGATTGTTACTGTGAGGGTATTAGGTGGAATTACAATCATTGGTCAATTGATTGTATCTATGACTAATTATATCTGCATCAAAAAAGGATATTGCCTTCAGCAATAAGAATTTGCCTCATCCAATTAGTTGAAAGTCTTAAAGGAACTGAGTTTTTCAGCAGTCAGAAAGAATTTATATCCATACTCCAGAAAAGCAGCTTCTCCTGGGGAATTCACCATCACCTTCATCAAGTTTCCAGCTTGGGGGCTGCCCTATAGAATTTAGACCTGCCAATATCCACAGTTGCATGAGCCAATTCATGCATCTCTTTATTTGCATATATATAAAAAAAGAGAGAGAGAACCCTGACTAATATACCTCATAAAGACATGCTCATGTCCAAGCCCCCAGGCCTGTAGAGGGAAGCACATTTGAAAACAGGATATTTGAACATATTAGTGAAAGTGAATTCAAACAGAATTAGGATGGGCCTTAATACAATATTACTGAAGTCCTTTTTAGCAGAGGAAATTGGAGCAAATTGAGTAGCAGGAGGCAAAAGGAGATAGCTCGTGATATGACAGAGACAGATTTAGTTATGGATTGACAGGAAACTACCATTAAAATACTAGAGACTTCAGGGAAAGCATCATCCTGCCGACACCTTGATTTTGGACTTCTGACCTCCAAACTGGAAGACAATAAATTTCTTTTATTTAAATCAAACAGTCTGGTATTTGCTAGAGCAGTCCTGACAAACTAAGACAGAAGGAAAAGCACACGCATTATTTTAGAACCTATGGTAATTCTGTAACTTGCTCCATTAAGTTGTGGCTAAGATATCTATATTACCTGGCTCAAAACTTGGAGTCCTTTGTAGGCAAAATGACCTACCTGAATCTGTTGTTTTTCCAGAGAAAGGCAAGTTGTCAGAGCATAATGACTTTTCCAGTACATGAACTATGGTAGATTGAATTATGTGTCCCAATTTAGACATGTTCTTAAACTAAATAGCAATATCTATGAGCACAAACCCATAATAAACATGAACTCTTGAGAAATATTACTTTTAGTTATGATTTTTTTTAATTATAAAGAGAAAGAAACTGGAAGCCATAAGTGAAGAATACCGTGGGTAGGAGACAGAAGCCAGGAGCCAACAGAACTGGAAGAGAAAGGCAAGGGCACTGCCCTGCTTTGAGAGGCAGTGAGATAAACCAAGGAACCCAAGGGTCATCAGTACCCAGCACCAGAATGTTACATTTTTGGGGAGAAAGCATTGCCTTGTTGATATCTCAATTTTGTGTTTTTCCTATACTCAAAAATACGAGCTAATCAATTCCCATTGTTTAAGCCAATCCATTGTATGGTATTTGTCATAACAAACTATCAGACTGAGACACGCATCTACTTTTCTTTTAGTTAATCTAAAAAGTAAATATTTGTTATTGATTTTGTATGACAGTAAAAGATAGAATACTTATATTTAAAACAGAGGGAGAGGACATATCTGTCATATCCAGTAGTTGATATATTGAGAAGGAATAATAGTGATATATCTTCCTTATTTCCCATAAAATGCTCATCTCAATTCAATGCAATACAATTATCCAATTACACACTGAGAATATTTCAGAGGAAATTTTTTCTTTACTGTTTTCTTTCTCTTACTACTCTGCTCAGTAGAGGTATCGTAGAAATAACTTTGGGTTAAGGAAAAAGCCTAGTAGTATCAAAGACAGGAGTCACTCAAATTCCCTTTGATAATAAAGTATTAAACATAAGTAATCTGTTATATGAAATAGGAAACTAAGTACAGAATAGACTGAGAAATGCACGAAAACCTTAATTTGCAAAACAAACTTCATTATGACTCTCAAGTCAGATGAACTCTTTCAAATGATGGGGTGTGCTACAAATGATCCAAGCTAAAACTATTGTAATAACATCTGGCTCAGAATCTTATTTCCAAGAAAAGACCAGACAAAAAATGTTTTAACCAAAATTAACAGGAATTCTGTCCATACTCATACATTCCAAAGACTTCTGACAGTTCCAGAAATATGCCTCGCTTACATATTTATGACTAACATGACTAATTCTTCCCCCAGGATACCCTTTGCACACCCTTTTCTAATTTCCTCCAACTGAGAATAGGAAAAACTCTATCAAGGTGATATCTTTTCCTCAGTATATTAAAAGAACTGAGATTTCAATAAGCAGTGGGTAACCTGAAGTTCTCTGTAGAGGATTAGATAATTGCATGATGCATTCATATATAAAATACAAAGATATAAAAATGCTTTTTATATCATGATAACAAATTATATTTGTTACTAATAAATAGTTTATGCTAGTGATAAATTTGTTAAAAGTATAAATATTATGAAATAAAATTTTTTTAAAAATTTATCTTCATGCTTTTTGTTCACATTCAGTCCAATTCTCCCACAATAAAGGTGATATAAGAATTTAGATATGCATCCTTCTAAACATCTGTTTGTATTCGTGTTTTAATAATGACTGTTGTGCCAAAAAAGCAATCAATATAAAAAACATACTAAGAAGAACTTTGAAAAAATAAACCAAAATTCTGAAATTATATTTTCAATCAATAGGCAAACGACTTTTTTTATGTGTTTGCTATACTTATAGGAGATAAACAGGCAGATAGGAAGAATGAGGAAAGGATAAAAACAAGAAAGAAAAAGGAAGCAGGAGAAGGAGAAAGAAAGGAAGAAATAAAGAGGGGAAAAAAGAGAGAGGGAGGGAAGGAAGAGGAGACAAGAGAAAAAGAGATAAGGGGGAAAGGAGGAAGGAAGGAAGGATGGATGGAAGGAAGGGAAGGAGGGAGGGAGGAAAGAAGAAAGAAATAATTTATTTAAAACTAGTGTACAAAAATAATACTTTTGATATAGACTGTACTTATTTTAGTTAAATTTATAAAAAGGAAAAGAAAGTAAATTAAAATTTTGTAAATAATATCTGTATAAATATTTGTTCACCTTAAGGGACAGTTATTTCTTAAAAGATACCTCAAAATTTAAAGAAAATATTAAGAGTTTGGATTTTCCAGTTATTTCAACTTGAGATAATATATCCTGAATAATCTTGGACATCTCTCAAGATCACATTACTAATGTACATAGTATTAGCCTTTTTACCCAAACTTTTTTTTTTTTTTTTTTTGGATTCTCACAATTCTATCCTCCTTCCTTTATTACTTGAATGGCTTAATTTTCCAAAACATGTTTTGTTTGTTTGTCTGTCTGCTTATTTCTTTTCTTTTCCCAAAACACCCCATTGATGGTCCATTTCCTCTTTTATTTTTTGTTTTCATATGGAGAGTGATGGTCTCATATGTTCATGCCTGAATGACAACTTGCCTGAATATATAAATCTTGAGTAGCACTTGACTTCTAATTTTCTTCAGAACTCCACAGCTCTTGTGCTATTGTCTCCCATCATTGAATGCTTCTGTCAGTAATTCTGAGGCTAGACTGAAGCTCTCCGTCTGGCCCTTAACTTTTCTTTACTCCCTGTGGGCCAGACAATTCTTAATTCTTCATTTCAACTCCATCACCATACTACTTCTCAGGGCAGATTGTCCTGCAACTGTTGTTTTTGGAACACTGTATTCTGTGTAGTCTTTGTTTCAGCAGATATATTTCAAACTATTCTGGGAAATTTTCATCCCCATCTGTTGAATGATTTTTGTTAATTCTGTTGGGTTCTCTACATCACAGACAACAGTAATCCTCATGTGAAAACATCTTTGTTCTCTCTATCTATTGCCATTCATGTAATTGTTTTGATCCTCGTATTTTTCCTCTGCAGTCACATAATTTTAATTTCTCCATTGTGTCAGTAATAGCATTTTCAGTCACATCTGTTCTGTTTTGTGCTGGTAGAACTTATTTATTATTTCTGTACTGTAACTTTGTTTCTCAGTTGGTTTCCATAGCTCTCCATTTCCCATTTTCTTCTCATTTTTTTTCTGTTACCATCTGGTCTTACACTCTTCTGCTTTAAATTAATATTTTTATTAAGTACTTAAAAATCACTTGTGGAGCATTTTATTTATTTAATTCGTCAATGTTTTATAATTGGTTAAGGTAGTTGCTTGCCTTTTACAAATTATGCTCTACAGTTTGCCTTTTTTAAAAAAATATATTTACAGTGTAGTCTAGGCTCTTGTTTTCATCATGCTAACATGATATTTTTCATAGAGTTTGACAGAACCCTCTTTTCTGTCCTCCCTTTTACCTAAACTAAGTTTGTTTTCCCCTCTGATAATACTGCTCTGGTGATTTCTGTTGTATAGACTGAGTACCTGAATAAAAGGGAAGGCTTAGCTTTGAGCAGACATTCTTATGAGAAGTGGTTGCTAAAGTATATATTATATATTTTGTTTAAAGTCCTTTAAAACTGTATTTTATAAAATTAATGTCTTAGGGATCTTGCTAAAATGCAGATGGGTGTCCATTCTTCATTTCTTACAAGTTTCCAGACAATGTCAGTGTTGCTGTTCTGATATTCATAGTCTGAGTAGCAAAAATCTAAAAGGATTTACTCTACTAAATAAAGGTGAAAGGCAATCCCACTGAGGAGATAACCTGGTAATTCAGCTTGTTTCCCCAATTCACTGAGGATTCCTGGGGTTGATGCTAACAGAAACATTCAGTACCCAAAGGCTCTCAGAGTTAATGAATATCTTCCCCACAGACATTTCCGTTCTCCGCTAGCCAGGTGGAAAAGATAAAGCTAGCCTCTGATTAGCTTCTCAGTTATTTGCTGTCATTGTGAGGATTGTCAAGGGTAGTCAGGACTCTAATATTTCACCTTGACTAGAGAATTAGGGAAGAACAAATCTAGGCTTCCCTTTCCTTCCTCCCTCCCTCCCTTTCCTCCCTCCCTCCCTCCCTCCCTCTCCTTCCTTCCTCCCTCCCTCTCTCTCTCCCTTCCTTCCTTTCTTCCTTCCTTTCTTCCTTCCTTCCTTCCTTTTGTTTCTGTCCATTTTCTCTAACCTTTGAAGTTTAAAATATGAAACTGACATTCTCCTTGTTTGTTCTCTTCATAATCTTAAATTTAATTTCCTTCTTTGTCCTATCTTTTTATTTCCTTCTTTCTTTAGTTAATCTTAACAAATAGGGAGGCAAATTTCAGTGAATAAGCTCTATTCTGAATCTCCATTGGAAAAATCAAAATCATTTTTTCATATCTCTTTGATGCATTAATTTGCTCATATACATATATATAGTTGAACATTTAAATGGCTTCCTATAACATATATTGTTTTGTAATTTTTTGCTTAAAGTAGTTGTTAATGGTTTTTCTAGAAAAGTATATATATAGATAGACTTCATTGTTTTTAATGACTAAATATTTTCCATTTTATAGAGTTCCTATCATCCCTCAATTATAGTCTTCAGTAATTATAATCTTTATGCAATGCTGAGTTAATCATTTTACATTATGTTTTTGTAAATATTTAAATAATTTTAAAGAATATATTCCTGGAAATGGAAACCTTGGTCAAATATGCACACATTGTAAAATATGACAACTATCTACCTTATTTTGATGTTTTTCTAATTTATATTTCCACAAGAAATTAGTGATATCCTTTTTTCCTAACATTATCAAAATTATGTGTTATCTCTCAGACTTTTAATTATGTAATGAGTGAGAAGTGTTATTTTTAATTGACTTTTTCTCGATTTCTACTAAGAATTAAAATATTTTCATTTTTTATTGGCCATTTCTATTTTACATTATGGAGGCTAATTTTTCATTAAATTTATCATTTATGGCTCTTTTTAAAATATGAGTTTCAAGGATTATATAATTTAAATATTTTATATGCATTAAATATATTTCATCAAATATATTTAAAGATATACCAAATTATGATGTTGCATTTTCTAAGTAACATAATTTGAAAATAATGGGCCTTACTATCATTGCAGGCTGAGAATTATTAGCTCTTTAGTTTCCCAGAAAGATTTTAAAGTGTGAATTGCCCGAGTTTCACTAAATTACGCAACAAAAGATACAAAGAGTAGTTAGTAAGAATTTCATTCATGTATATTCCTTTGAAATGTATTCATTTTTGTCAAGAAATTAGAAGCATACTATCCAAAATTGAAAAGTATTGCTTATATCGTTTGTTAAAAATAATTTTTAAGTAAGAAGTTGTGTTTAGATTTCTGAAGGGTCCCTGAAGGTTGAGCAAGCCTGGCTTTACTGAAGAGAAGATTGAACAAGAGCAATTGAGTCAGGTCCATAGAAAAGAAGACATTGATTTATCTTCTTATTCTTTTCATTAAAAAGGGCCTTTATAAGAAATAAGAGTGCTCTCCACTTTAGATTTTAAAATATCAATGAGATCTGTCAGACACAAGCTGAAACAAAATGTTAAGAGCAGACTACACATGAGGCAATTTTTCATTTAAGACTAACTTGTTTATTCATTCTGTGCCCTTATCCTTGTGAAAAAGATGGTAAAATCAGAAGAGCTATGTATTTTATTGAGGATATGGGAAAAAAGGAAATAGAAATGTCAAAGGACATATTCCAAAACAGATTGCAATACTCACATTAGATTTTGTTTCCAATTTAAAGAAATGGAATGAAATCATTCCTCCATGCAAAAGTGTGTATTCTACACTAATAATAAATTCTGAAAAAATGATCATTCTTGAGAAAACTTCCATTTCTAATACTATTTAGTTGTGTTTCCTATTAGAAGAAATATATAGTAACATGACCTTGAAGTTAATTAGTTTTCACAAAGAAAAACTAGAACCTTCAGTAGATAAATCACATAAAATAGTGGATTAAAATCCCCTGGAAATTATTTGTAGTTACTAAATTTGCTAGTCATTTACCCATAGTCTTTCCATTTCAAATCCATCCTTTATATGCTCCCTGAGATTCTGAGACTGAGACTTTGCAAACTCTGTCTTTGATTTTCCCAACACTATCCATAGGAGGTACTAAAGAGAAGGATGATTAAAAGGGAAGAAATTGCCTCCTGATTTGTTTTTTCATTATATTTTCCTGTTCAAGTCAGCATTGCTTCAAGAGAAGTAGCTGGCATCAGCCTCCAGCTTCTTTTGCCAGTCCCCAAACCAGGCTCATGCCCCTTCATTATAGACACACTCAGCAGACAAAAGATACTTCCTCTTCAGAGATCTGAGCACAAACTATGGGACCCTAGAAAGAACACCTGGCTTCTACTCCTCCCAGATCTTTCTCACCTCTCTTTTCATTAGTCATTATCTCTGTTAACTCATTGCCACCTTTTGATCTTTTAGTTCCTCAGTTTTTGCAAAATCATTTTATTCTATGACACACACCCCCGCATGAAAAAATTATATATATATTTTGGGTGGGGGAAAGCAAAGTCCAGTTATCAAATGGACATCTTTATTGAATTTATTGAACACCTACTATGGGAGTGGGAAGATGGGTGGTGGCTGGACCTGGTGGCAGCCATGCCTAACTGCGGCCACCCCCTTCCCAGAACCCGTTCCTCCTGCAGCTGGATTGGACCAGGCCCCCGGAGACGCTGCTGCACGTGCTGGTACCTGTGCTGCCTGCACATGCCGGGGAGGCGCTTTGCCGCGTCCGGGATTCCAGGGGCTTAGTGGCCCTCTGCACAGGCCGGAGTGTCCGGGTCCGCAGCTCCTGCTGGACCTGAGCCGCTTGGACCCTGGGGCTGAGCTGAGGGAATGCCTGGCCCCACTGGGAGCACAGGCGGGGGACAAAGTCCCGGTGCCCGAGGCCATCCTCCTTGCCTGTGACGCCTCTCGCACCTGCTTGGTGCTGGAAGCCTTGACCCACTCTGGGCCCCGCTGGGCACGCCGCTGCCCGCCAAGGCTCCGCCACGGTGGGGGAAGTGGCCGCTCTGGTGGCCGCCATCCACGACGTGGTGGAGCGGGTGGCATAGGCGCCGCGCAGTCCTGCCGCCCACCGTGGTCAGCTGTCACCACCCCCAGCCCGTCGGGCCTGAGGCCTAGGCTGCCTCTTGGCACCGTGAGTGGGTGCCCTGCTGCCGTGAGGCGGTCCTGGCCCACTTAATGCCCCCTCTGCCCGCGACTCAGCACAGGCAGCGCCACTGGACCCTTGCTGGATGCTAGGCCTCGTGCCCAGTCCCTACAAGATGGCCCGGTTCGTCCCTGTCTCAGGTGAGGTTTCTTGAGTCTGGGTTTGCCTTCTCAGGAAAAGATCGTGGCTGAGACAGCACTTTTACAATTAAAGTTGAGGGATTCAGCAGCACACTCCCAAAGACACACACACAAACCAAGTTAACTCCCATCTGCACTGCTCAGATTCCTGCGCTAATCCTTGAGGCTCAGTTTATCTCAGGGAATTGATCCTCCCCAATCATTCTGAGTTATAAAGGGGATACCGAGCACCACATTCCATATGGAAGTCAAGCCAAACATCTCACTAAAATGGACAGTAATCTGTACATTATTAATTTCACCATCACTGTATAAACCTAGTGCGTGTCTCTCTTCTTCATTTAGAAAAAATTTAGAAAATTACAAAGAATATTGGCATATAAAACATTTCATTCAACACTCAGAATTGACAATTTCAACACTTTGACCATTGTTATTTGTTGGGAGACAATCATCTGTGGTATTTCTACACATCTCAGAGGGGCATAGCAAAGAGCCTGGGAAGTTAGAGTGTCTTCCTCCTGCTGTAAAAGCAGATTTGTTTCCTTATCAGTATAATAAAAGTGGACAGCATCTCATTCCCTGGAGACATTTTAGGGTAACCAGGCCTCCCTCCTCTCACAGCAGGAGATTAGATTACATTCCAGGATAGTGTCTCTGGGATGGTGAGTTATGGATTGCCAGCCAGCCACCCCTAGAATGCTTCAGACGTTAGAGAAAGCATGGTCTGAAGACGCTTTGATTTTGGACTTCTAGCCTCCCAAACCATGAGACAATAAATGCCTACATTTAAGTTGACAGTCTGTGCATCTGTGGTATTTGTTTTAGCAACTCTGGCCAACTAGGACATACATTTATATACACATAGCCATATATATACATGTATGTAAACATAGCCATTTTTATACATATATAGGTACACATGTATGTAAGTATGTTTATATGTATGAATTCATTTAAACTTCGTGGGTAATTATTACATTGTGAGTGCATAAAGATAAGCCTAGTCAAAAAAAGAAAAAAAGAAAGTAGTGCTTTTATTATTTTCATTATGCAACAGAATTCCAAGAGGAAGAAATCAGCCAATTTGGATAGAATTGAGCATGGTAAGACGTCTTGCGATTATGCCCTTTCTTCAGCTGGAACCATGGAAGGATGCGTTTGGAGGTTGCATGAGCTTGCAGATGTCTGCTGTGAACTTCATTATGCAAACTAGTACCCTCTGATTTGTGCACTCCACTAATTTTTTTACTTTCTGAGTAGGGTCCTGGTGTTTATACGCCCATCATTCATCAAAGGATGGTTTGGATATTGCCATTCCATATGCTCATTATGATGGTTGATTTCTGCACCTCTAGAATAGTGTTTGATTTACCAAGGTCTGTCTTCTCCATCAATCTGGACTTAATATGAATATTTCCTAATAAAGTGTTTGCAAAGTTCTAATGTACTTACACCCATTTCTTTTCATATCCTTCCTAATTTTATTTAACGTTATATACTCCCTCAACATTATATTTTTAATTTCTAATTTTTCAATTTATTATAACTCATTTTTTCTGCTTTATGTTAACACATACCCTTACCATATAGATTTTATTTGTTAGCCTATTTTCTATTCTTGGTCCATTTGTACTCATAATTCAGTTTGCATACTGTGGCAGTTTGACATTATTTATGAATTCCAAAAAGAGAGATTATGTTTCTGAACTGGTCTGTTCCTCTGGGCATGATAACCTTTAATTGTATTAGATTCAGCTGAGCTATCTTAGATTAAATTACGTTAAATTTAGGGCTTTGATTTGAACACGTCGGTAGAGTATAACTCATTTTAAGTTCCCACCGCCCTGGTGTACTACATAAATGGTACTCACTCAAGAAAGAAGACGCACAGAAAAAGATACAGAAGAAGAAGTGAGAACTTTGTCATTTTTTATTCTGGAGCCCAGGGGAGAGATGAGCCATTTGCCTGATAGTTTACAGCTGACCTTGTGAAAAGAACAGAGCAGCTGAGAAGTCCTGAGAGATGAGCCCTATGCCAGCCTACAGCTGAGATAGGAAGAAGCTGGGCCCAAGGAGCCTTAAGAGGAAGAAGGAAGGAGAGAATAGGAGAGATCGCCTGCCATCTTGCTTCAGCATATGGCAACTGACTTTGGTGAGAAATCAACATTGCATTGGACTCTTTAAGGCCTTGTAATTGTAAGCTTTTATCTCAAATAAATATCCTTTATGAAAGCCAACAGATTTCTGGTACTTTGCAACATCACCTTTTTGGCTGACTAATACAGAATTTGGTACCGGGAGAGTGGGGTACCGTCTGATACAATTACCAAAAATGCTGGAACAGTTTTACAACTGGGTAAGGGGTATTTGGGGAGAAATTGTCAGATGCTTAATGGAAAAGTCCTAGACTGCTTTGAAGAGACTGTTGTAGGAATATGGAGCCTAACGTTATTTCTGATAAGGTCTTAGAAGGAAAGGATGAAACTTTATTGCAAACTGGAGGAAAGGTGATCCATGTTTTAAAGTTGCAGGGAACTTAGCAAGATTGACTCCTGATGTTATATGAAAGGAAGAATTTGAAAATTATGAGCTTGGACATTTAGCCAAGGAGATTTCCAAACTAAATGTGGAAAATGTAGCCTGGCTTCTCCTTGCAGCTTATAGCAAAATGTTAGAGGAAAAAGATAAGCTGATAACTGAATTATTGGACAAAAAGAAAACAGAAATTGATTCCAGAAATTCCAAGTCTCTGGAAATCAAGCCCCCAGACAATAGTGCCCCATTAGAGGAATTAACTAAGCTTGAAACTTGTAAGCTAGGATTGAAAATGCAATTATCCAGGAAAGACTTGTGCAAAGTCTTACTGTCTGGTGGCTCAGACTCCTGCTTTCTGCATGCTAAACCAAAAAGCTTTTTGTGAGATCTGTATGAACAAAACCACTGCCAGCCTGGTCTAAAAGGGACATGGAGGGGAAAGATGGAAGGGAAAATAGCTATAAGCAGAAAACCATGGAAGTAAAGGTCTCCTATTATTTATTATTATTTTTATAATAATCCAGTATATCTATATGTTAAAAGAAGAAGATACAGTACTTTCATGGTTAAGTTCATGTGTCAGCCTCACTAGGTGATGGTGTACAGTTGTTTGGTTAAGCAAACACTGGCCTGATTGTTACTGTGAGGACATTTTGTGGACTTAAAGCATCAGTAAATTTATTGCATCTATGCTGATTCCATCTACAATCAACTGAGGAGATTCCCTTCAACAATGAGAGAAGATTCATCCAGTCAGGTGAAGGCTTTAAAAGGAGAAATGATGATTTCAGAAGTCAGAAGAGAGAATTTTCATCTCTATTTCAGCCAGCCAGCTTCTCCTGGAGAATTGATCATGGACCTTCATTGGCGTTCCCAGCTTGTGGCCTGCCCTATGGAATTTGGACTTGTGCTTCACCACAGTCAGTGAGATAATTCTTATAAAAAATCTCATGTTATTTACAGATATCTCATGTCTGCACTGTTTCCATAGAGAACCCTAACTAAACAGTGCTCAGATCTGTTGTCTCTACTGTGGTATTAATTCTTCTAGTTTATCCAACACTCTGAATACCTGTGACATATTGGCTGTACCACATGCCACTGATCTTTAACACCTATACATTATATGTCAGTAATGTGTAGTAAATCATCTTGTGCCACTAAGCTCAATATAGAAACCTGCAACCAAAGCTAAACAAAGCACTTAGTTTCTAAAAGAGATGGTATTTTCAGGTTCTTCCATTTCCTCTGACTTGTTTTCTGCCAAATTATATTGACCAATGCCTTGTGTGTGTAAACTATGGCTTGATGCATTTTTTGTTGTTGTTGCTTAATTTTTTTGGACTCAAATTTAAATTTATTATAATCA
Source organism: Tolypeutes matacus (assembly GCA_026826555.1). Lineage (NCBI taxonomy): Eukaryota > Metazoa > Chordata > Mammalia > Cingulata > Chlamyphoridae > Tolypeutes > Tolypeutes matacus. Next base: position 14,301,881 of record JAKSZT010010858.1, read on the forward strand.
AACACAGAAAAAAATTTATGTTATCAAGTTAGGGAAGTACCATCTAAATGCTGCAGGAATCCTGATCCTTTTAATAAGCAAGACCACTCCCTACAAATTTCCTAGAACACCCTCCAGTTGAGAAGCATTGCTTTGCCGGCCCTTGGAGGTCCTCAGGATAAACTTTGATCTCCCAGAATGGCATTCAAGGGCGCCCTCCCTGTCCCTAGGTTCCCTCTCCACCTGGCCCTTCAATGCTTCCCCACCTTGACCTCCATGCACCAGAGCCACTGAGCTGCTTCTAACCCACATGCTCACACCTCAGGGCCTCACGCTGCCATTGTCCAGACTTCTCCTTGATGCATATTTTATAGTTTAATTTTTTATTGTCCTAATACTCACATGTCTACTTCACAATGGCCCTTTAATTTATGTTTGGAGATGGGCAGGCAGTGAGGCATTAGAAAGGAACAGTTTACTTAGAATCAGAAACCACTGGTATGCACTTTTGGCTTTACATTGGCTACATGACTCAATATGTGTTATTCATTTTTCATCCTTGGGTCTCATTTTTACCATCCAAGAAATTGCTGCATTGACGAAGTGATATCTAATAATTCTCTCCAAATATATTATGTTTATCTTTTCCTGTCTTCTAAATTGTTCTATCTCCTCATTAATCTGTTCTAAAAATATTATTTTATGGTTGTGTATTTCTCAATATGCCCTGGTCCAGTTTCTTGGTTTTCAAATAATGCAAATTTCTACACCCCATTGACTATTTTTATGCAAAGATAATTATAGTGAGTATTCATATAGAAAAATTATATCTTTGCTTAAAGTAAAATTGTTTTTTAGGATTTTTAAATCATATAGTCTTTAAAAATATATGAAAGTTACCTGATTTCATGAAGTGCAGTTGAGAAATCTAGAACAAACCTCAGCTGGAAGACTGAAGAGTTAAATGCATCCCTGAAATAAAAATACTAAAACTAGAGAAAATTAATAAAAGTAGAAAAATGGTAAATATCTATGAATTAAAAATCAGATATCAGATACTTGATTTAAAATATCTATAAATTATTATAGATAATAATATATCTATAATATAGAGAAAATAATCATCAAACATCAGTTTCACAGAATATATAGAAACTCAAAATAATTAAAACCTGAAATAATGAGAAAATATTTTAAGAAGTTTCAGAAAACATCATTTTATATGCCTATGAAAAAAAGACGTTTAATACATTTTATCCATTTATTGATAAAAATTTCAGAAAAGAAATATAAATTTAAACATGGTATATGAAGGCAGAAAAGCATCTTACATTATAAAAATTTCCTTAATAATATTAAGCAAAATATATTCAGAGGCATAAGTTCAATTTAGCTTTTAAGGTACCAGTGAAATGTTGGTGATACCATCAAAATATTGGGGTACCAGTAATATATTTTGTGGTACCAGTGAATTCTGGGAAAGAGTCCAATTGTGCTAAGGCTTCACCATTAGACCACAGGATTTTCCAAAAGTGTTCCATGGTAGTGTACTGTGTCTAATTACACATAGTATTCTAAACAACTTTCAGTAAAACTTTGGGATGTTGTATTATTAGTTAGGCTGAAACAAATATTAAAAGAGAAAAAATGCTTCTTTGACCTTCATCCCATGTTTCTTCAAATGATGTGTTGAACTGCAGAAATTATCACTGTTTGCATATGCTGGTGGCACTCTTGATATTGACCTTATGAAATTACCTAAAAATAAAGCAAAAAGAAACCTTCCATCTGGAAATTCTAAATAGTCGTCTATTTTCAAGAGAAGTTATTTGATGCCTGAACTTATCACCCTGCCTGTGACCAAAAGTCAGGGCTTCCTACTCAGTAGAAAGCAAATTATTTATTTTCTTCGCAGAAGAACACTCCTAAGATATTAATGATTCATATGGGTCATGTTCACAAGGAGCAAGTACTTCCAGGTTTTCTGTATCTTATAGCAGTAACTCCCATTTTATACAAATATACCGTTAGAACATTTTAATATGAGACATTAAAGAGTCATCAATTAAGCTCTGTTGTCATACTCATTTCTGGAATGATGAAAGAATTAAAGGGAACATGAAAAGATAAAATAAAATCCTGGGAGCAATGGCCTGGGTCGTGCATCCATGAAGCTGCTGGAGAAAATCACTGAGGATTTAAGACTTAGTCATTAAAAAGAAACCTAGAGAAAAGATAAGAACATGACAGCATGACCGTGTTCCACACTAGTTTCTCATTTTTATCTTATACCATTTCTCTCCTTCTTTCAAAATAAAAATATTTAATTCTACCACTCAAAATGTATATTTCCAAAGATTTTTTTCATCTAGATTATAACTTGTTTTGTATTATTCAATTCACATATTTCATCTGCAAAAGATACACTATAAAATATAACAAATCTTACAAATCCTCTGCTCAATCAAATTAACGTTTATATCCTTTCTTCTACTCTTTATCCATGTGCACATTATTTTTAATAGTATGATTTTCTCCTTGCATAGCTTTTCTTTCTCTAAACTTTTTAATAACTTGTACTTTTCTACCTTCTCTTGACTGATCTAATCAAAGTTCAGAGACCAGTATGAAATTGTCTCAGCTATCTGCAACTCATATACTTCTATATAAATAAAATAAATATAGATTTTATTTCATTCTGCTTGCTCTCAAATTGGATTATATTAAGCAATGCTGTAGTAATAATGCTTGGTTCTATAGACCTACATATATGTATAGGTGTATATATATATTTACAGTTACATTTATTTTATGTTGTAGTTTCTCAAAAATGTAGCTCCTAAGTAAATCATATTTGTATTCTTAATCATAATATCGAGTACCAAATTACTTTTAATAGACCCTGAATTAATTGAATTTCCCATGTTTTTCACTTTTCAAAGTAGCTATATGAGCCTTAATAAGGCTACCAAAAAAAAAAAAAAGCCATTGTTTAAGGCTCACATATCTACTGTACTGTTCATTGTTTTGCTCACATTTACCCATGATTGACTCTTAACTAGTTAACAATGCAGTGTCCAGGAAAGGACATTTTACCCACTAGCTTAGATAACTTTTCCTTTTTTTGGTTTTAAATTTGCCATTCCTATGAATCATGGCTCTGCCGAAAGAACCATCTGTAAATATGTCAAAAATTTTACTATAACCCATGATAGTATTCCACACAACATTTTTTTTCCTGTCAAATAACTTACTTTAGAGGTAAATGATTAATTCTATGAGAAAATCCTCATGGGATCCATTAAATAAATTTGCCGTGTACTCCATCATCAAGGATCAGTTACTATTATAGAATATACAATGACTGTAGAAAATTGGAAATAAGAAAAGCTTTGGTTCCATTGTACAAGATGCAATATATACTCCCAGTGAATAGCAAATATTATGTGTCTTCTCCAGCATTCATAATATATACATCTGAGAGTTAATAATGAAAAAACAATGTTTAAGTACGAGTTTTGGTGCTGAACATAGGGAGGTGTTAAATCTATTTCAAGAAAGTAACTAAAATATTTGTTTTAGTTCAATAAGCTGAGACATGACTATAGCAGCTTAAAATATGCATAAGATCTATTTGAGCATTTGTAGATCCTGGATTGTAAACATTACCTATTTTTAAGTTAGTGTTTCCTATCTTACTGATGTAAAATGTAACCTATTTATAGAGAAAAAAATATAACACCCAATATGGAGATAATGATCAGTATTTGTTGTCATTGTTGTTTTTATCTTTGAGAAAGGCATACTAAATATGATATAACTGTAGCTCCTTTATCACTAACTAATGAATTATGAATATTTTCCATGGCATAAACTTTTTTTATAGCATTTTGTGTTCTCATAATATTTCACTAAATGAATTTTAATATTTTATTAATTTTTGACATTTTGGTTATTTAATCCTTTAAACTATTATAAATAACATTGTGCTCTCTAAAACTGTCTAATTGCCCATTTAAAATTTATTGTCTTGGGATGAGTTCGTTAATTAAAACAATAACGATTTTCTATGTGAAAGTGCTCAGATGTATTTCAGCTGGTAGGCTCTTCGTGTTCTTATTGTTGCCATACAACTATTTGAGGCAGTCTAAGAAGGTACATTTTATGACCATATATGCAAGGTGCATTTGAAATCAGAAGACAGTAAGCTGTAACCTTTTGAATCACAGTGCAACCAGTTTATATCTTAATTCTTTTGTAAACAGTATTGCTTCTGTCATAATCCATTAACTTAAATTGGTTGTTTTAAGAGGATGGTGTATATTATTATATTGTTAATGACCTGCTTGTCACAGCAATTAGGATCACCTTTTGTCTCATGCTATTAATTAAAGAATCAGTTATTGCTTTTTTAAAAAAATTAAAGATGTGAAGACAAAAAGATTGGATGAGACTTCCTCAAAATAGTATTGAACTGTTTTTCTGAACAGTAAGCATGTGGACAAAAATATGACATGTTGACTATTGCTGGAAGCAGATCATTAGGGAGTATAATCACAGAGGAGAACTTGCAAGGATATGAGGTGATATTTGAGTGCTATATAAACCCAGTTATTGACCATGATTGAGCAGCTGCCCAAGGCTTAATGAATCTATCTAGTATTTGGGAATGACTGTCTAAAGGACAACTCAGTTGCCCATTCTCATAGCAACCACAAGTATTAAATCTTTGCACCAAATTAGATCTTCTAAAAGGAAAACACCTGCACAAATAATCTCATCCTCCCAAAGAAATATTTTCACTGAGTTTCAATTTAACTTGATTCCCTCAGCCATTATTGAGTTGATACAAGTATCATTCATTTTAGCAGAACTGTGCCAATTTAAGAACTGAATGTGAACATAATATTGCATTTCTTACTCAATGGCCATTACATGAGACTCACAATCCTATTAATGTTTTATTGATTTAAGTTTTAAGGAAAGATTTGTCTTTCAGATTGATTATGTGCTTCATCAGAACATGAACATTGTTTGAAACTATGTGATATTCTATGGGTTAAAAATTTTGTTCAAAGCATTTTCTCTCTTATCCTCACTAAAAACTAATGAGATAGAAAGGGCAGGAATTTTTCCCCAATTTACAGAAAAACAAACACCCATAAAAAATGAGACATATATTTAATGAGACCTGTGTTTACAGTCATGAATTGGAACTCGACTTTAAATACTCTATCATGCTATATTTCTACTTCCAAATACTTTTTATATCTTTTTGCATTAACTGTAAGATAAAGAAAAGGAAACTTTCTCTCTGTTGGGGATTAAATTGTGTCCTCCACAAAAAGCAAGCTCAGGTTCCAATCCCTGGTCCTGCAGGTGTGAACCCATTTGTGAATATACCTTTGAAGATGTTAATAGTTAACATGTGCCCAAACTGAGTGAGGATGGACCTAAATCCAATATGGCTGAAGTCCTTAGAAGCAAAGGAAATTGGACACAGAAAGAGAAGCCAGAGAGGAAGCAAGAAGCTGGAAGTCAATGGAACCCAGAGGAGAAAGGAGAAGAAATTGCCATGTGCATTGCCATATGACAGAAAATCCAAGGACCAAGGAACACTGGTAGCCATCTCCAGAACACCAAAGGCTTTGGGAAGAAAATATTGCCTTGCTTATATCACAGTTTTGGACTTCTCTTAGCCTCAGAACTGTGAGCCAATTATTCCCATTATTTATTTCAAATTATTAGATATTTTATGCACTTACAAAGAGATTGGGTACATATATCCATTTTTCTGATAAAGAGATGGAGAGAGTGAATATTTATATCAGTGCTTAATTTTTATTTCTTAGCTTTCCTTAAATATGTATAGTTAAAATTGCTTCCTATGAAACCCCACTGACTACTTCTCAACTATAAGTAGAAGAATACAGATGAAATTATTTCTACAAAGAAATTTTTTGAGGTAGAAAAATTGGATGAAAATGTTTTCTGTGAGAGAGAGTAAGGTTTTCCAACTTCCCCAATGGTAAATATTACTCAATGTTTGTGGTTCACTATATATAACAATTACAAGACATACTCTTAGAGTGTGTGGAAAGTCCTCTTTAACAAGCTCCCCAATGAGTCTTATTATCTGGGGATTTTGAAAATCATGCTTTTTAACAATGGTAAGCACAGGGAAGTTCACCCAAATACCAAGAATATGAGCAACTACCTTTCTTTGTTTGGTTTTCCAGAGTTTCCTTCCAAGCACAAGACAAATGAGTGGACCAGGCAAATAAATATTTACATATAACTATACAAATTATAAAGGAAAATCATCTACAATAAAGCCAGCAAGAAATGCCAGTGGACAACAAGTAGTAGTAAAAGAGCTCTCTTACTTTTTCCATAAACATATAGGCTTAATTTAACAGGGATATATAGATGATACCTAGCTAAAACGCTAGATAGCTAGAAACACATATGCACAGATAGAAAGATAGAAAATCTTTTTTCTATATCATTATTAGGGACAAAACTCCTTCTGAACATTCAACTAGCTTAGCCCTCATGTATATCTAAAAATACCACATTTGATCCACCATCAAGTTAACATTTGCTTCTTTTGCATATTTATCTTAAAATGTCTTTACCATAAGGTTGTAATACTATTACCATAGCAACACGAAGTGGAGTATTTGCAATACAGCTTTGATCTGATATGTAGCCTACTTGATGTGATTCCCACTGTAATTTTGATAACATTTATTGTTGCTGTTATTATTTTGTGGGGAAGAGGAGAGGAAGGAAGAGTGTACCTGCAAATGCATCTTACTCCTCTCCTTATGGGCTATCCTTTTTTCTTTTCTTTTCTTTTTTTTTGTGTGTGTGTGTGTGGGGGGGAGGTTTTCATTTGAATTTACAGATTCAATTTTATTTTAAATTCCTAAACTTAGAGTTTTTTCCCTCCTGTGCTATAGATTTCTTATCTAAGCCATACTTTCCATTCCATAAATGCAAAAGCATGAGCTGTGAAAGACAGTAGGTAATGAGTACAGTAGTCTGGAGCAGTCAGGGAAATGGAGACTTGTATGTGGCTAGGCCTTATTCAGACAACCTCTGTTTTGCTTTACTAGCCTGGTAAACTTATCCCTAGGTGGGAATCTAGAAACTGGATATAAATTAGTCATGCTTCACTCTCCCTGCCTATCATTTCTGGTTTCTTCTAGTCAAAAGTGAAGCTTTGGAATTAAGACTTGGTGCTAATGGAAGAACCTGAAGATTTATTTTCTATAAGACCAAGAAAACTAAAACAGAGACCAAATCTCCAACTCATATTGTTTTAAGTTTTAGAATCTATGAACAGAACCAGAGGTAATGAGATTGCCTTCCTAACAAAAGTAAAGTATAATTTATTTTCTGAATTCATGTTGCTTAATAATTTCACCTTTTCTACACATGGAATATTTAAATTTCAGCTCTCCTTATTCAAGAAAACTGTGTCAATATCTCTAAGAGTATAATTGTCATATTTTACCTTCTCCTGTTTCTATTCCCCAATACCCAACTCCAAAGTGACTTTGAAAACCTTCCAAACAGAGTAGCCACCAGAATGGACAGAGCAACTTTGGAGCTCCCACAAGTCCCATCCCCAGAGATTTGTCACAATTTGACCCAATTGGCTGCTTTTTGCAAAAGCCTCTTTTATAAGGTATGTCTTCACCTGGCCTCAGAGAATGTTGAATGGGAAAATCCCTACCTATCTCCAGCTCATTGATGGAAAACAATGAGTGGAAATTGTACAGTATAACAGCTCCTATATGTGGTAATACAAAGAGAAGGCTAGAGAAAAAATTCTACAGGAAAATCTAGTGACTTCGATTATTATGTTGGTGGTGAGGTGAGGCATGAAATCTCTTACATATTACTGTAAATAAGAAAAACCATGCACATGGAGTGGGCTGTAGAAATGACCAGAAAAGACCTTAGAAGGCCTTAGCCTTTCATTTTGGGCTAACCTCGAAGCTCTTCATCAGCAGGAAATGAAGGCTAAGACAGAATTGCAAACTCCATACATTAAAGGCATGGTCAAACAAGTCTGAAAATGTTGTATAAAATGTATTTAAGGAAATTTTCATTCAATCATTCATTAAACACCAAGCTAAATGAACAGAGGCTTGAATGGCTGCAAATGGCAAAAATACATCTTTTTCAGAATTAGCCCAAGAAGGTCACTAATCAAATAGCAAAAACAAAAACTTTGAAGAGGAGGAGGAATCTTATTTTCAGAAGTTTCAAGGTTTATTATTAAGAATTTTCCGTTTTATTAAAAATTTGCACACAATGAAAGAGGAGAGTATTGCCAATACACAGGAATAAAAAGGCAGTCAATAAAAACTGTTGTGAAGTGATACAGATGTTGGACTTTAAAGGAGAAATTATAAATATGTTCAAACAAATCACTGAAAACATGTTTAAAGAATTAAAGAAAAATGTAGGAAATACGTCTCACCAAGTAGAGAATATTAATAAAGAGAGAAAAATATAAAAATAACCAAATGCATATTCTGGAAGTGAAAAAGATAATTGCAAGTGGAAAATTCACCAAATAAGCCTGTGGCAGTTTGAGATTATTTTGGAATCCCAAAAAAGAGAAAGATTATGTTTGTAAACTGGTCTATTCCTCTAGGTTGATACCCTTTCATTGTATTAAACTCAGAGATTTTAAGTTTACTTAATAAAATCGATTTAAGGCTTTGATTCAACCACGTCAATAGGGCATGACTCAGCGTTGAGTCCTTGCCCCCTTGGTGGGCTGATATAAATGTTCACTCACTCAAGAAGACACACAGAAGAAGAAAGAACTTGGTCATTTGGGTCCTGTCATGTGACAGAAAGGAGAAGACTCAAATAGCTAAAGCCCTGGGAAGAGAGATGAGCCATTTGCCTGATAATTTGCAGCCTAAGAAAACAGAGCAGATAAGCAGCTGAAAAGCCTGATAGACCAGGCAGAGAGAGAGACAAGGAGAACAGAGCAGCTGAGCAGCTGAGAAGGCCTGAGGGAACAGGCAGAGATTACCTAACATCTTGCTTTAACACATGGCAACTGCCTTTGGTAAGAAACCAGCCTTGAGTTGGACTCTTTAGGTCCTTATAACTGTAAGCTTTTACCCCAAATAGATGCCCTTTATGAAAGTCCACAAATTTCTGGTACTTTGTATCAGCACCACTTTGGCAGACTAATACAAAGTCCAAGAACAGATTTGAATTAGCAGTAGAAACAATCTAGGGACTTGAAGATAGTTCAGTTAAAATTATCTAGTGTGAGGACTACAAAGAAAAGATAATGGAAAAAAAAATAAACAGAGCATTGGAGACTTATGGAGCACCCTCAAGTGTACTAACATATGCATAATGGCAGTCCCAAAAGCAAAGGAAGGAAAGAAGAATGAAAATTATTTGAAAATATAATGCCTGAAAATTTCCCAAGATGTTCAAAAGAAATAGTCTACAAATTCAAGAAGTTCAATGAACTCAATATAGGATAAACTCAAAGAGATCTACATCTAGACACATCATAGTTAAACTGTCAAAACAAAGACAAGGGAAGGATCTTGAAAGGAACAATGGAAAAATGACACATTATTTATAAGGGTCCCTGAATAAGTATAATTTCTTATCAGAAACTATGGAAGTCAGGAGGCAGTGTGTTATGACAGTCAAACTATTGAAAGAAAAAGCCATCACCAAAGAATTCTATATCTAGTAAAAATATTCTTTAAAAGGAGAGATTTCAAGATAAACCAAAACTGATGGAATTTGTTGCTAGCAAACCTGTACTATAGGAAATACTAAAAAAAGTCCTTCAGGTAAATTAAAGGATGGTAGGTATTAAATGGTTTACACATGAAGAAATAAAGAACATCAGTAATGGTAAATAAATAGGTAAATATAAAATACAGTATAAATGAAATTTTGTTCATAACTCTTTTCTTCTGATTTAAAGAATAGCTGCATGCAAGAATAATTATTGATGGACTTATAATGTATAAGGATGTAATTAGTTTCTCAATTATAGTATAATGGTGGGAAGAGAGAAATGAGCTATATTGGAATAAAATTTTCATACTATAAAAATAAGTTTTTATTAATTAAAACTACAATATATTAAGTTAAGATGTTACTTGAAACTGCAGTACAACCACTAACCATTAAGAAAAGAATTCTAAAATATGTTATAAAAAAAGGAATGTAATTGTTCTATGAGAAAATACCAATTTAACATGAAAAAGGAAGTATGGAGAAACAGAGGATCAAAAATGCATAAGACAGGGAGTGGATTTAGCTCAGTGGCTGACAACCAGCTTGCCACATACAAGGTACCAGGTTGAATCCCTAGTGCCTCCTTAAAAAACAAACAAACAAAGAAAAAAAAAAACCAAAAACATAGACATATAAGAAAAAAGATAACAATGGCAAATGAAAATCCTGCTTTAACAATAATTACATTAAATATAAATGAATTAAATGCTTCAATAAAATGACAGATTAAAAAAGTGGTTAAAAAAATTATGATTCAAACTATGCTGTGTACAAGAGACTCACTCTGAGAAACTGTTGGATATACTGGGTATTGAACCCAGGACCTTGTACATGCATAGCTGGAGCTCCACCACTGAGCTGCACACACTCCCGAGAATCACTTTAAATTCAAAGACACCCATTGGTGCAAAGGAAAAGGATGGAAAAATATATCCCATTCAAACAACAATCCAACAGGAATTGGATAGGTTATACTAATAGCAGTTGAATTAGATTTTAAGACAAAAGTTATCACTAAAGATAAAGACATTTTATGATTGTAAACATGTCAATATATCAGGAAGATATAGAAAATATAAACACGCATACACCTAATCGCTTGGTCCCCCAAATCATGAACAACATCTGAAAAACACAAAAGAAGAAATAGAAAATTCAGTTGTAAAATTAGGGATTTACACAACCTAACTGCAATAATGAATAGACCAACAAGGCATAAGACCAACAAAGGAGAGAAAACTCAACATTATAATCCAATAAACCTAACAGATACCTATAGAAATATATAACAATAGCAGAATAGACATCCTTTTCAAGTGCACATGGAATACCCTCCACTATAAACCATATGATTGTCCATAAAACAAGCATCATTAATTTTAAAACAATTGAATTCTTACAAAATATGTTATCATAACAAAATAGATTGAATTAGAAATCAATAAGAGAAGAAAATTTGGGAAAATGGGTGGAAATCAATAAACTTTTGCTATGTAATCAATGAGCCCAGAAAAAAATCACAATAAAAAATATAAGACATTTTTATAGGAATGAAAATTAAAACACAATATACCAAAATGTATGCAATACAACTAACAGTGCTAAAGGACAGATAATAGCTGTATATCCCTATAACTAAAAAGATGACAACTTTCAAATAAAAAAAATAACATAGTAACTCAGAAATTAAAAAAAAAAAAAAAGGAATAAATCCACATCAAGAAGAAGGAAGTGAATAATATAAAATACAGCAAAAATAATTGAAATTGAGAGTAGTATATCCATGGGGTAAATAAATGAAATGAAAAATTGAAAATTTTAAAAGACCAACAAATGGCAACCTTTAGCTAGACTGACCAAAAATGAAAAAAAAAATCAAAGTTAAAAATAAGGAATGAAAGAGAGGGCTCACCACTATCGAACTTACATGAATAAAATGGATAATAAAAACAACTTTATGCTCAGAAATTAATACTTTGGTTGAAATGGACAATTTCCCAGTAAGACACTAAATATCAAAACTGACCCAAAGAAAAAGAAATAGAATAACTGAGTAGACTATAACAAGTAGAGAAATTGAATTATTAATTTAAAATTTCCCACAAGAAAAGAATAGACCAGGCTGTTTTACTGATATTTTCAAATCTCTAAAGAAGAATCAGCAGTAATACTTTGCAAACTGTAAAAATGTAGATGAGGAGTAACATTTCCTCAATTAATTCCATGAGCTGAATATCACCTTGATAATAAAACCACATTACACACCAAAAAAGAAATCTCCAAATGAGTATCTCTTACACAAATGTACGCAAAAAAATTTCAACCTAATGCTAGCAAACTGAATATAGCAATAAATGAAAAGATTATCCAACATGACCAGGAATGCACAGTTTATTTAACTTCTGAAAATCAATCAATGTAATTCAATATATTAAAAGTATAAAAGCCAAAAGATCTCCTGATTATTTCAACAGTGCAATAAAAAATCACTCGACAATCTGCATTAGTCAGGATTTTCCAGGGAAACAACTGATAGGAATTGGCACATGTGACTATGGATATAGGCAAGTCTAAGTTCTGTAGGGCACACTCCAAGCTGGAAACTTTGATAAAGATTTTCAATGCATTCCACATGAGAAGCTGGCTGCCTTAAGTAGAGATGGAAATTCTCCCTTCTGACTACTGAAATCAGCAATTATCCTTTTAAGGCCTTCAAATGGCTGGATGAGACTTCTCTCATTGTTGAAGTTAACCTCCTTAGTAGTTATAGATGTAATCAGTCATAAATGCAATCAAAATTCTGATTATTTAAATTCACAAAATATCCCCACAGTAACAATCAGACCAGTGCTTGATTGGCCAAAGAACTGGGCATGACAACCTTGTCAAGTTGACACATGAATTTAACCATCACTCAAACTATTACATTCCACCCTTTTTATCCCCAAGATATATGTTCTTTGCACAAGCAAAATACATTCATTCCATCACAATATTTCAAAAATCCTTAAATTATTTCAGTAACAATATAAAGTACAAGTCTCATCAAAATCAGATATAGGCATGTAGTCTGTACTAGGGCAAAATGACCCCCAGGCTGTGGGCATGTTATCTGCTTCCAATATATAAAGGAGGGACAGTTATAGAATAAAAAATTCCCAATGCCATAGGGAGAAATTGGAAGGGAATCAGGAGTCATGGGTCCCAGTTTTGAAAACCTGCAGAGCATGTACCATTATATTTCAAGCTCTGAGAGTCACATATAGAATAGTATTTTGTCCTTGGGGCCTGATGGAGTGGCAGCCCTACCTTTTCCAAGGGCTTGTCCAGTGGCCAATTTCTCAGCTCCATCCTCATCAAGCATCTGGGTGGCAGCTGAACTCTAGACCCAACTCTTTGAGAACAGTGGAGTGACAGCTAGACTCTCCCCAATCTCTGGGGCACAGGCTCAAACCCCTCAGAACAGTGGGCTGGTAGCCAAACTCTTCCCAATCCCCAAGAATTGTGTTTCACCCTCTCTGAAGCCTGAGGTGCTAACACTCTCCTGATCAATGCCTTCAAGTGCCAGGGAACACACATCCTTTCTCCACTCATGAGTGGCATGCCTCTCTAGGCCTGAGAAGATGTTTTTAGACCTGACCTCATCTTCCATGGTTCTGCCTTTGAAGTCCTTTTTCCTGCTGTTTTCCCCTTTTCTGTCCCTATTAGTTCAGGTTGGCAGTGGTTCCATTCATACAGATCTTGCAAAAACATCCTGGTTTCACATGCAGAAAACTGACAGACTTTCCAAAGATCCTTTCTGGATAACTGCATTTCCAATACTGATTCACACTGAAATGACTTTCTGGTTTCATATTCAGTTAAATCCTCACATAGGGCACTATTTTCTGGGGATTCATTTTCTGAAATCTCAGAATTTCCCCAACAATTCCTGCTCGGTTTCTTTGTGCTCAGGAGTTCAGTTCTCAACTTATTCTTTCATCTCACATTTAACTATAAGCTGCAAGGAGAAGCCAAGCCACACTTTTCACATTTAGTTTGGAAATCTCCTTAACTAAATATCAAAGCTCATGACTTTCAAATTCAACCTCCCATCTGACATTAGGAGCTAACTTGGCTAAGTTCTCTGCCATTTTAAACAAGGTTCACCTTCTTCCAGTTTGCAATGACAAGGCATCATCAGGAGGTGATTTCTCCCTGAGCTGCAGCTGTGTGCTAGCAGGCACATGGCAAGGAACATGGCAGCATCTTTTAGCTGCTACTTTTTCTTCCAGACTTTATTGCTTTCTGCTCCATCTGTGACTTACTCTCAGCATCTGGGCATTTCTATCTGTTTCTGGCACCAAATCTCTCCCAATTATAAAGGATTCCAGGTAGAGGACCAGGGCTCACCCCACTGAAGCAATCCAATCAAATGGCCCTCAACTGAACCCAATGCAATCAAAAGGTCCCACACCCACAGGAATAAACCAATTTAAGAACATAATTTTCTGGGGTCTACAAGAGACTCAAACTACCACACATTCATTCCTGAAATTTCTGGGCCATTAATAGTCTTGCTGGATTATGTTGTTACAGCTTTCTATTGACTTTAATCATAGGGCATGGTAGTACCAAGAGATAACAAGATCTCCTGTATTCACATAAACTCTTTACTTCCATTGTGTAGTAGCAGTCCTATTTCCCCTCAATAATTAGGATCAATCATCCAAGCTAGCAGAATAATTCCCTTCTTTGCCTGTAGATGCAGAGGCATGAGAATACCAAAGTAGCTAGATGGCAGTCTTAACTTCCAGTTCAATGGAATCATTGTTGTGTCTCCTGGTGGAAGCACTCCTCTCTTTGCAACTAGGATTTGTAGAACAGCAGAGCTTTAGGTTTCAGAGACAGGAAGCAAAATTTTTCTAGTGGATTACTTGGGGTATTAATGAGTTGTGTTGCTCCCTTTTCTACTCCTTGATCCCTGGACCCATGAATCCTGGCTATGGGAGAAATAGAACCATGGAATCAATGCTGATATAGAACATATACAGTCTCCTGAAGAACACTGCTTCATCCCTGCATGCCACCCAATTAACACCATAATTGAGTTTTCAAAAGGCCATTCCATCATTCTATCAATCCAGCTGCTTCAGGATGATAGGACTCATGGTAGGAACAGTAAATACCATGACTTTGTGCTCATTCCAATACTTCATTTGCCACTTTATTAGTAATGGATCTCAAGGAAATGGAATAGACAGACAGGAGACATTCTATAAATATTATGAGATTTTATAAAATTGTTTCATATGACTATGGGGATGCATAAGTCCAAATTACATATGGCAAGCTGCAAGCTTTGAACTGCAAAAAAGGTTCATGATGAATTTCCCAGGAGAAACTAGCTGGCTGAAGTAAAGATGAAAATGTTCTCTCCTCACTGCTAAAATCATTGCTCCTTCTTTTAAAGCCTTCAACTAATTGGATTAGAAATCTCTTATTGTTGAAGGCAATTTCCCCCGTTAATTGTAGATTTAATCAACTTATTGATGATTTAAGTCCACAAAATGTTCCTCATAGTAACAATTAGGCCAGTGCTTGCTTGACTAAACAATTGGGAACCATTACAAGGCCAACGTGACACATGAATCTAATCATCACAGTCATGAAGTGGATCTCTTGGCCAGAAGCAATGCTGGGCGGAATAGCATGATGGTGGATAAGGCATTATGTAAGTTCACAGATGGTAGTTTTGTCAGAAGCATTGTGTGAAGTGAAGGCAAACTAGTATACAGAGTATTTGTCTGTTCTAGTTAGAACAAAATGCTGCCCCATGAAGTAAGCTGGTCAGCTGAGGGAATGATACACTATCAGAGACTGAGTGTTGGTCTCCTATGCCGGCAGGTTGGGCAACAGTTTGGCTTTGATTAGTGGAAGTCCATGTCACTGACCTCATGCATAATCTCATCCCTATCACCATGACCACATTTTTCATGAGTCTATTAGGCAAAGACAGTGGTGGTTGAGAAAAAAGTCTGACTGGTGTCCACAGAATGGCCATCCTATCCACCTGACTATAAAATCCTCCTTTTGAAGTATCCTCTAGTAAGTATTATCTTGTGACATAAATATTTTCATGTTTATTTTTGTCCACTCAGAAAGGTCTATTCACATTATCTCCCCCTCAGACCTCTTTATCACCAATTTTTAAATCATTTTCCTTCAAATTCCCTGACCATCCAGCTAAACCATTGACAACAGCCCATGAATCAGTATACAAACACACCTCTGGACATTTCTCCTTCCAAGCAAAATAAACAACCATGTGGTCAAAGTTCTGCCATTTGAGAGGATTTCCCTTCACCACTGTCCTTCGGGGATGCCCCAGAGGTGGGCTCTAGTGCTGCAGCTGTCTAATTTTGGGGGCTACCTGTACATCATGCAGAACCATCTATAAACCAGGCCCAAGTTTTCTCTTCCTCAGTCAACTGATAATAGGGAACTCTCCAAGAGATCATAGCTATGAGATGAGACAGAGAAAGTAGTGCAGCAGGAATGCTGGCCGTTGATATCTGTTGTGCCCCTTTCTTAATGTAATTTACTTGTACCTTCAGCAAATAAGCTCAGTAAACAAGCCGGTAGCCCAATATCATATGTACCATTTTCATTTTATTATGGAATGCTGCTGTGCATGCTCAACTTTAAGTCTTGGTGTGTCAGATAACAACCAACTCATGATAGGCAAATCAAGTATAATAGTAACTTGGTGACCCATGATTAGGTGTTTGTCTCTACCAAGGACCAGTAGCAGACCAGAAGCTGTTGTCAAAAAGAGAGTAGTTATCTGCAATGATGAAGGGCCTTGTTCCAAAATTTGAAGCACCTGTAATGTAATTCTTCTATGGGGACCTGCAAAAGGCTCCAGACTGCATCTGTATTTGCCACTAAAACTTTCTGCACTGTTGGATCTGTTGGCATATGGCCCAAGTGGAAGAGAAGCTTGCACAGCAGCCTGGACCTGTAGAAGAACTTCCTCTTGTTCTGATCTCCACTCAAAACTTGTAGCTTTTTGGATTACTCAGTAAATGGTCCAGAACAGCACACCCAAATGAGGAATATGCGTCTCTAAAATCCAGAGGCCAACTGGGCACTGAGCCACTCTTTTGTTTGTAGGTGGGGCTAGATGCAACAGATTATTCTTTTCCTTAGGAGGCATATCTTGACATGCCTACACCACTGGACATTTAGAAATTTCACTGAAGTAAAATGTCCCTGAATTGCTGTTGGATTTATCTTTCACCTTTTGACACACACATGCTTTACCAATAAGTTGAGAACAGTGGATACTTCATGGTCATTAGGTCCAGTCATCATATCATCAATATAATGGGCTAGTGTGATGTCTTGTGGGAGGGAAAGACAATAAGCTTCCCTGCACACTAGATTATGACATAGGGTTGGAAAGTTAATATAACTCTGAGGTGAGGACATGAAGGTATATTTCTGGTCTTTCCAGCTGAAAACAAGCTATTTTTCATGGTCTTTATGAACAATAATGAAGAAATAAATCATTTCCCAGACAATTGCTTCATGCCAGGTTTCAGGGGATGTGTTTATTTGCTCAATGATACAACATCTAGAAAAGAGTTGCAACTGGAGTCACCACCTGGTTAAGTTTACTGTTATCCTCCAAGATCTGTCAGTTTTCTGTACAGGCCAAATAGGAGAGTTGAATGAAGATGTGGTGGGATTCACCACTCCCTACACCCTTCAAGTCCTTTATGGTGCTTCTGATCTCTGCAATACTTCTAAGAATGTAGAATTACTTTGATTTACTCTTTTGCTAGATAGAGGCAGTTCTACTGGCTTCCACTTAGCTTTTCCTAGTATAAAAGCCCTCACTTCACAAGTCATGGAACCAATGTGGAGATTCTACCAGTTTCTGAGTATGTCTATCCTAATTATGCATTTTATTACTGTGAAAATAGCCACAGAATGGATCTGAGTACTCACTGGTTCCATTGTGAGACTGATCTAAGCTAAAACTCTATTGATCCCCTGACTTCCATAAGCCCTTTCTCTGACTGGTGGAACAAAATGGTATTTTCGGTACTGGAATCAATGTCACTCCTGAGCCAGTGTCTAATATTCTCCAAAATGTCTGCTCCTTTCCTTTTCCTTATTCCACAGTCACCTGGTAAAAGATCTTAATTCTCTTTGGGTAAGGCTGGGAGGAATATTAACAGTATATGTTATTGACAGCACAGATGTGTCCTTGCCAAAGGGATCTAGCTTTCCCTACATTAAAGGGATTATGGGTCTGCAAACTGTCTCAAGTCTAGGAATTGATTGAAGGTTCATGACTTGCTGTTTTTGTTATCCAGGAGATGCTTTTGTTCACTTGACCTAGAACTCTTCTGCTCACACAGATCAATTAAGATTTTAGTAGACTGCTGTGGCAGTTTGAAATCTTTTTTATATAAATCCCAAAAAAGATCTAATCCATTTCAGTGGGTGTGAGACCATTTTGACTAGATTATGCCAGTGAGGTGTGACTCAAGTGGAGTCTCCACCTGCTTACTGGGACTTGATATAAACCTAGAGTCACACAGAGAGGCAGACAGACAGGAAAAGAAGTTGCTTATTTGATCCTATCATGTGAGAGAGGTTTCACTCACAGCTGAGCTGCAAAGAGGGAAGCCCCAGAGAGGCTCAAGGAGCTGAGGCTCAGAAAAAGAGAGGGCTTGGTAAGAGGCATGCCCTATGCTACGTTTGCCTACAGCTGCATGAAGGCAGAGACCTCAGCAGAGCTCTATGGCCATCTTCATCACATGGCAGCTGACTTTGGTGAGAAAGAAACTTTGATGGTACCTAGGTTTGGATTTTTCATGACCTTGGATCTGTAAGCTTCTACCTCAAATGAATCCCCTTTATAAAAGCCAACCCATTTCTTGGCAGTCCTTTAGCAAACTAAAACTGTCCATCTATTTACTTCTAGCACCCCATCATTTACTAGCATTTGCCATAGGTCTCTGAAATTCAGACCATTCTGCTTACTTCTTTGATGCTGCTGTTCATTATGGTAACCCACCCACCTTTTAGTTGTTGCCACTTGGCTTCTGCCAACTTGCTATCCAATCATTCCCATTGTGTTTAGTGTTTAAGGATCCAAGTGACAGTAGTTTCCCTAGTAATATCTGACCTGCAGAGAAGAGCAACCACAGACTTCATCATGGATGGTGGAGTTGTTTTCACAAATTTATTCCTCACATTTCTGGTGAAGGTTGTGTCTTCTGGATGTTCCTGGGGTAGGTGAGCAGGTCTTATATCATAAATCCACTCTAACATATCTATCTCTCTAAGACTTTGGCTCCCCTCATCTACATTATACCAGGGCAGTTATGACATTTAAACTCCAGGCAATATAGACCACCTCTTGGTCCATGCTTCATCCAACGACCTGAACAAACTGTTAGAGCCTTTTATACCTTGTAGAGCTATAACATTGAATCCAGAATCCTGATTAGTGGGCCCAAATCAATAAATTCAGGCTGATCCAACTTTCTGCTCTTTCCACTATTATTGTACACCTTTAACATCCATTTCCACACAGATGCGTCCTTCCCTTGATTTCTTTCTTTATACAACGGTAAAATTATGTAGTTCTTTTGGAGTATAGTGCACTTCTTCATGGGTCACTCTTTATACCTTAGCTTTTGTGGACTGTTCAGACTTCAGTTTAAGTACAGATATGGAAGAAAAGAACAGTAGTGGGAGTATTTCCTGGGAGGAATTTGCAGTGCCTTGTAAGCCAACTACCAAAGGGCATTCCATTGCAGTTTCATCTCATGAAACAGTATTGATTTCTTCAGACAGAGGTGTGAGGGCTGTTTCCTCAGAGAAGTTGTTCTGTTTCCTCAGTTAAAGCTGTTACATGTTTATCAGGCACAGCAGGGTTAATCTCTTCAGGTAGAGTTTGGAAGGCTGATTCCTCAGGGCCTTACAGGTTTATCAGACAAAGAAGACTTAGCAGAATCTAGGGTTTCAATGTCCTCACAATCATCATTATTAACACATATGTTCACATTTCAATTTTCAGGGTCTTATTTCTTTCCAATTAGCACCCTCACATGAACACCAGACACACTGCAAGTTTAGGAATTCAATACACATTGTAATTTAGCCTTTCACACAAAAGAGACTTTGGTCTGGATTTTGGAAATCTCAAGTCTGCGGGTATTCAAAATAAGTATTTCTTTCTTGGAATACATGGAAAGTTTCATATCTTTCATGTGGCACTTAAGCTGGGAATTCGAAGTCTTAAGTTCATCCCTTTCTTTAACTACTGTGTAGAGTATTTTTAGGAACAACCAGCCAGCATCATTATACTTTTTAATTCCATAAAACTCTGTTAAGGTATCAAATACACTCTCACCCAGAGACTTGTCTCTATTTGTAAGCATTTGAGTAGTATTATCCAATGGTGATAGTTTGCATATATCTATTTTGTATATCTCTATTGCCAATTCAAGCTATGGACTATCAGTGCCATCTTGATTATTGGAAATACAGTCAATTGTGCTTTGAATCAAATTAGATATGAAAGCCAATTCAAAAACCTCAAAACCAGATTAGAAACCTCATTTTTAAGATTCTGTTTCTCAAGAACTACTCCCAGAACCAAATCTGTGTTTGGCAGGGTATTCCAGGGAAATAGAGTGAAAAGGATATGAAATAACATCCTTATTTATATATCATGATACAAATACTATGAGACTTATAGGAATTGACTCAGACAATTGTGGGGAGGAGCAAGAATGAATTCTGTAGGAGAGGCCACAAGCGGGGACACTGATGGAGATTTTCGATGCATTCCCTAGGGAGAAATTTGAGATGGAAAGTCTTCCTTTTGACTACTGAAATCACCAGTTCTCCTTTTAAAGCCTTCAACTAATTTGCTGAAGTTTTTCTCATTGTTGAAGCAATCTCCTTAGTTGAATGTAGATGTGACCAGCCATAGATGCAATCAACTTACTGAAGATGTAAAGCCATGAAATATCCTTATAATAACAATCAGACCAGTGCTTGCTGGAACAATCACCTGGAACACCATTAACTGGCCAACTTGACACATGAGCTTAACCATCACCCACTCCTTTGGGAGTGGGAATAGAAGGCAATTTTCACAAGCTCACAAAATGCATCTACAAAAATCCCAATTATCAGCACAATTCATGGTGACAGACTGAAAGCTTTCTACCTGAGGTCAGGATTGAGACAAGGCTAATCACACTCCTCTCTTCTATTTGGTATTGTACTGTAGTTTCTTCCCAGGCTCTTTGTTAAGAAAAATAAATAAAATCATTCCAGATTAGGATTAGAAAGGAGGTAATAAAACAATCTCCATTTGTAGATGACAAAATCATTTACAGTACAATATATAAGAAACCCATTAAAATAAACAATTAGACCTAATAAATAAGTTCAACATGGTTTCATGATGCAAGATCAATTTACAAATATCAATTGTATGTCTATAGATTAGCAATTAATGATCTAAAATGAATGATCCGAAAATGAAATTAAGAAAACAATTTCATTTAAAATTGCATAAAAATAATAAAATACTTAGTGATACACTTAGCAAAATAAGCACACTATTTGATCTCTGAAAACTCCAAAATATTGTTGAAAGAAATTAAATGTGATCTCAATAATTTGATTAGAATTTCATATTTCTCAATCAGAATAAAATATTATTAGGATGGCAATACTCCCCAAATTATTCTAGAGATTTAAGACAATCCCTATCAAAATTCCAGCTTTTATTCCCAGAAATTGTGAAGTTGATCCTAAAATTCATAAGAAAATGCAGGCAACCCATAAAAGTAAAATCAATCTTAAAATAGAAGAACAAAGTTCACAGTTTCACACTTCCAGACTTCAATTCTTAGTACGGAACTAGCAATCAAGACAGTTGGTACTACCATGTTAATAAATATAAATTAATGGGTTAGAAATGAGAATCCCTAAATAAGCCTTCACATTTATCATTAATCAAGTTTTGGTAGTGGTTGCGAGAGAATTTATGTAATCTTTTTGACAAATGATGTTGGAACACTGTATACTCACATACAAAAGAATAAATTTGGACCCCTGTCTCATACCACACATAAAATTAACATAAAATGGATTTTAGACTTAGATGTCACAGCTAAAACTTTGAAACTTTTACAACAAAGCATAAGACTAAATATTCTTTGTCTTGGATTATGCAATGGTTTCTTAAATAAGACACCAAATGTATAATTAAAAAAGCAAAAATAGATAAATTGGACTTGATCAAAATTGAAAATTTTTGTGCTTAAAAAAAAAAACACTTTATAGAAAGGGGAAAAGACAATCAGCAGAATGGGAGAAAATATTTGGAAATCATGTACATTTTAGGCCTTGTTTTCAGAATATATATTGAACACTTACAACTCAATAATAAAAATCCAAATAACCCAATTAAAACATAGACAATGATTTTGAGTAGATATTCCTCGAGAGAAAATGTACAAAAAGCCAATAAGCACATAGAAAGATCTTCAATACCACTAGTCATTAGGGAAATAAAATAAAAACCACAATATGATAGCATTCTGTCACCACTGCAGTAGCTAAAATTAAAAAGACAGTCAATAATAATATGGTGACAATTATATGGAGAAATTGGAACCCTTATATATTACTGGTCAGCTTGTAAAAGGGTGTAGCAGCTTTAGCAAACAGTTTTTCAGTTCCTCAAAAAGTTAAACATAGAGTTATTAAATGACCCCTTACTTTCACTCCTGGCTATGTACCATGATATATAAAAACACATTCATATAAATACTTTCAGTATACAAATGCATTCAATATAAAAGTTACATTTGTTTGCTTATTTTTTTAATATTCATACTTGATGTTTAAAATTGTCTTTTGGATCCAAATTACAGGGGTTTTGTTGAAATGTATTTGTACTTTCATTGGAAAGTTACTTGCACTTGGCATCTGTGCGTGGATTACCTGAATGATGTTTATTTTATTTTACTGTATTTTTGTCTTAAATTTTATGTTAACATGAATAGTATACTGTGGCAAATTTAGAAGTAAAATTTGTTGTGAGACTTTGCTCTGAAATATAATTATGTTATCAAATGGAAACAAGCTATTTTTAAAAAAGTAAACAGCAACATTTGAGCAAATATAATTTTCACTCTTAAAGGAAATTTTAATCAAATGTAAGTTGGAAAGCATATTTTTCTTTTCTATAAGTCCAAAAATATTATGAACAACTAAAGTTACAAAATTTTAGGGGCAATGGATTGATAAGCAACAATGAAAATCAAGTGAATTCAAATTTATTGCCATAATTTAATCAAAACAGTTTTAAAGGATTATTCATCTATGTAACTTTTGTTTCTTTCTTACCACTAACATTAAACAAATTTAATAAATTCATACTATTAATTATTCATGTTGAAAACAGCAGTATTTTTAAACATTTTAATCATGTAAAAATACATTTAAGGATCCACATTGCATATGACACGTGCTTTTTCATAGACACATGCATTCATTGTTTCAATCTACCATGGATATCAGAGAAAGAACTTTGGCTGTATATCCTATAGGAAATTCTAGTAATTTCTTAATTCATAGATTGCACTGAACATTTATTTTCCATAAATCTTAAACACATATTGATGAACAATTCCTTTGGATTCAAGGGAAATTGTATTGGCCTTTTCAGTTTCCACTCAAAACTTTGCCAAAAGTTATCAGCCTCTTCTCTTATATACCAGTAGAATTATGTGAACATATTCTTAATCTAAGCCCACTGCAGGGATGTGAAAATAATACAAAATTTAGTTTAAATAAGTTTATTTGAGTTCACAATAGAAATCAATTCACTTTTTAAAAAGCAGAGTAGGTAATATAAGACAAACCTAGTCTGCAAAGCCTCTTATTTGGTGCAATAGAACACTGCAGCAAACATGACTACCAAGATTCAACTCTGACCACATACCACCAGCCTCTCCAGGAGGGAGGAAGAGTGAGTCTCTGCAGCCATGGAGCCAGGTCAGGGAGCACTCCCTGGGGCACAGAAATACTTCTGTGGTGAGTACAAAACTCTCAGAGGCACCTAGGGGTCCTGCCCCAGACAAGCTTGAATCTCATGGCAGCTACTCTGTGCTTCGGCTGGAGACACGGTAGTCAAGACAAGCATCCCACATTTCCACAGGTCCTCTGTGGCTGGGCAACCACCAAGGATATTTCAACCATCTGTCACAGACCCTCCCACATCCCTACTCAGGACCCCTACCCACCTCCCCTGCTGTGGATAGTGGACAGCAGAAGTTCTTGGGCCAGCAGAGGCATAATATGGGAGAGGCTAGGTAGGGCCAGGTCACTAGGGGAAGAGGGAAGAAGTGGACAATCTGTCTTAGGTCGATTGGGAGGCAATAAGAGGTGGGATCATGGATATGTTAAAGCTTCAAGCCCCTGGCACATGGTCCATTTTCCCATTAGAAATGACTTAGGAAACACTCATTGAAAGATATAATTAATAAAATTTTTTAAGACTTCAGAGCATTAAACCCTAAGTATAGGGCCCTTATAAGCCTCCTGCAACTAACCTGTTCAGAGCCATGAAGCTGGGTGACATTGACATTGTGAAGAAAGGAGCAGGTTAGGAAAAGCCAACCATCCATCACAGTTTGTTAGGGAGACAAAGAGAATGACATTGAAAGCCATAATGCTCAAGTCTGGAATTAGGTTTTATAGCATGTCACTAACATGTAAATTTTAATAATTGTACAATTGGACATTACATTGGCACCAATGCTAAATTCAGTGAATATACATTTTTTTTTTTGGTTCATTTGTGCCTTATTTTTGGGCAATATGTTATGCAAGGAAGATGAGAGATAATCAGTTTTACATATATTTTAAATGTCCTATACTGTTGGAATACAAGTACAACCTTGTTGAAATTCATTGTTGATTCTGAGGAGTGTGCCTTCTTTGAAATATTACAGATGATCAATTGCTGAGTTGACATTTAATAACACTATCCTAAACTTTGAAATATTCCTAAAATCTGAACTCAGCCTCTCCAATTTCAGTGCAGCTAGCTTATCCAATTGGATAAACAGCATCTACTCCAAAATACTAATAGAGGTCTTCTTAAAAATCAGGAGAGTTTTACCCACTGTTTTAGAAATTACTTGCTTTACTTCTGTTTATCATAACGATTGCAAGTTCCACATGGTTATGCTGGTTAGCTCCTATTGTCCAGTTTTCAATGCTAATCTTTAACTTAATACAATAACTTGTGTTCACCTTCACAAGCTACTTTGATTGGAAGTTTAGAGGTAGAACAGACAAAACAGGGTCCAAATATCACATAAAAATTCTCCATGGCAAAACATTGAAACTAAAAATATTTAAACACAATCATCAGGGAAGCGGCTGTGGCTCAATTAGTGGGGCTCCCGTTTACCATATGGGAGGCCCCGGGTTCGGTTCCCAGGGCCTCCTGGTGAAGGCAGGCCCGCCCGAGTGGCGTGGTTGGCTGACCCCACGAGCACGAGCAGTGGGGGGGGGGGGGATAAATGAATAAATAAATAAAATCTTTAAAAAAAAAAAATTAACACAATCATCAGACTCTTAAAAGCAAAGATAGTTTTATTACGAGAACATTCAAAAGAACAATTTAATGGACTGATTTGTGACTACAAGCTTGCAATTATTAATAGAAGTAGTATTGATACAAATATATTTTCATTAAATTTGAAAATATTTTGTAATATATATTTACAATATTATATGCATATATACATATATTTGATAAGACACCATTTATGTTATTTACATAATATTAAACCAAGCTCATATGTGCCATTTACAATCTATATAAAGGTTATTGATAAAATGGGCTTATTATCTTAGAACATAGATATCTCATCTGATGTATCCTCCTGTAAATAACTAGTAATATAAATGGAAATTTCATCCTTTACTACTTGTGATAAGTAAATTATTTGATCTACTCCTAAGAAGGAGTTTACTTTCATAACTCATTTTGCTTGTGAATGAGAAAGATTCAGCCCTATAAAGCTTAAATTGAAGAGCCAGAATTGAATCTTAGAATTTCTGACTTTAAATTCAATGATATTTCCTATATAAGAATAAATATTCATTTTGAAAATAAAATACAATAGCTCAAAGACACACACAAGAGTTACATATATCTTGAAGTTTTCAGAAAAAGCTAACATAGAAACTTCTTCAGAGGAAAGTAGATAGTGTTCAGCATTCATCCACCTTAAAATTGAGTCCTATTTCGTGCTATGTAATTATCTTGAGGTGCCAAATTCATTTTATGAATAAATTTTTGTTTTGCGAATATTTGAGCCTCCTATCATGGCTTAATTCTGAAGGGAATCCAACAGATTAATGGCCTACAATATTTGTATCTCAAATAATGTCTTCAAGTGGCAATAAGAGCAGAAGATAAACACAGTGATTTTATAAACTACAGTTGTGTGTGTGTGTGTGAGTGTTAGTGAATTATAAGAGAACAACTATTTATTAGAAGATATCAAATGTAGAGGGTAGAATACCATCTGTCCCAAATGACCTCCATCTGTCTGGCTGAATCATTCAAATGTTCTGTATCTGCCAAGTACTAGTGATTTCCCAATACATGGCTGACATATTGGAAGGAATTCTAACCCCATGGGAGCTGCTTTGAAATTTAGATTTGTCAAGAAAACAATACAAATCAAAACAAAACACTTTTTAAAGCATTACTATCAAAGTTACATAATTTAATTACTTGGCAGTTTTCATTCCCAGAAGTACCTTTACAAATTATTAACAGAGTAAATAAATGACTGGGTGTAGGTACTTGCCAGAGAGGGAAACAACATCATTTAAAATATATTGGGAGTTTTAGAATGCTTCCTTTTTCCCTACTTCAAAAGTAACATAATTCTAATACAGATAAATGGGAAGACTCAGAAAAATGTTATAAAGAAATATTAATGTTCTATAATATTATAATAAATTGTTACCCTATGCTGTATTCTTTAACAGCCTTCTTTTGCATATTCAGACATTTTCATTTAAGTGGTATTATATTAAATTGAATAATATTTTAAAGCATCAGTACAGTACCAGTCAAGACAAGATGTTAAAGCTATGTAAAATCAAATGATATCTATTTCTCTGCATGATTACATTAGCCATTATTTGGGAAAATTTTAAAGATAGTCCTATTACTGTTACTCATTTTTTACCCTTACCCAAAATTGTACTGAGAAAATATAGGAGTTTGAATATTTCAGAACTATTTGTGATTAAACAGGTGTATTAATTTCCCAGGGATGCTTTCATTTGTTGAATAGTATCCCCATAAAACATATCTTGAAATCCTAAAGACTATTACCTCAGAATTTAATCAGTCATGAAGATGAGGTTGTACTAGAATAGAATGGGTCCTTAATCCAATCTGACTGATGTCATTATAGGAAAAAGGGGAGAAAAATAACACAGACAAATCCTGGGGAAGGTCTTGTGAAGACAGTGGCACAGGAAGGCTGGAGTTAAGCAGCTACAACCATGGAGGGCTACCATGAGAAGCTAGGAAGAGACAAGGTAGAATTCTTCCTCAGCCATTGGAGAGACTGTGGACACCTGATATCCTGATTTTGGACTCCGAGACTCCAGAACTATGAAAGAATGGATTTGTGTTATTTGAAGCTACACTGTTCATCATGGCGATTTGTTACAGTAGCTCTAGGAAAGGAATTTAGCTCTCAAAACAATGTAGCATCAACTGGTTGGTTTAAAACAACAGAAATGTATTTTTCACATCCCCCATAATCAACATAGTACATCTTTGGCATTGATGCAAGGATATTACAGTATTGCTATTAATCACAGTCCATAGGTCACATCAATTGTATTTTTCCCATGCTTCTCCACATTCCCACCACCCTGCAATAGTGATGTTCATCCAGCTCACAGAATGACCCTTTTGCTTCTGTACCATCAACCACAATTCTCATCCACCTATGGGTTTTGTGGGTTTTTTTTTTTTTTTTTTTTTGATGTTCAGTACTATATCTACAAATAATTTGATGAGATGAGTAATAAAGTTAGATGGAAAAAAAAAGATTGTATCTGCTAGGAAGACCTACTACTATGACAGAATTGGTAGCAAGTACTGTACTTAAAGCAAATTTTCTTAAATTTTAGTGTATAGAACATTAACCACAAAAGAAAATATTTTAAAATTTAAGATTCCTGGGCTCAATCTTTTAAAAAATATATATACTTCTAAAATTTTTTTCTTAAAGATACTTAGATTGCATAAAAAACATAAGAGATTCCCATATGCTCCACTCCCTACCACTCCTATACTTTCCCACATTAAAAATCCTTCATTAGTGTGGTACATTTGTTACAATTGATGAACACATATTGGACATTGCCACTAAGTGTGGATTATAGTTTACATTGTAGTTTAAAATCTCTCCCACAAAATTTTGTAAGTTATGACAAGATCTATAGTGGCCTGTATCTCTCATTGTAACATCATTCAGAACAATTCCAGTGTCCTGAAGATGACCCCATATTACTCCTCTTTTCCCTCTCCTTCCCCTCAGAAACTCAAGTGGCCACTGCTTCCACATCAATGATAAAACATCTTCTATCACTAGAATAACAATAAGTCTATAGCAGAATAACAGTAAGTCTACTATAGTCCATTATTCATTCCCCAATCCTGAGGATTCTGGGATAGTGTTGCCCACTCTGCCTCTAATTGAGAGGGGTCTTAGATTCCATGGGGAAGATGGATGGCACTATCTTGCTTGTAGTTATAGACTCTTTCTGTTCCTTGTGATGGTTGTTGTCCATCACCATTTCCTTATTAGTTGTCCTGGGTGAGTCCAATAAACTGGAGAATAGATGCTGCAACTCTTGAGATTCAGGGCACAATTGGCACATGGAAAGCCCAAAGATTTAAATCACTTGGACATAAAAATATCAACTCTAGTACTAAGTATAGGTTCAAATAGTGGGGCAGGAAAGCCATATTCAAGGAAAACACAACTGAGTCTAACTCTATCATACTGGAGAGTATAAATTCCAAAGTAGGGCCCACTGGCAAGGTGCCATGCTTCTGAGCTGTCTGTCCTGCCAAGTGTCTGAATGTCTCCAGAGCCCTCAGGAGCCCTGCAATTTGGGGGCATATTTACTGTGGCAGTCAATGAGATCCTGCTGCGATGTGCATAAGCATAACCACTAGAATGACCTCCCAACTCACTTCGAACTCTCTTAGCCATATAAACTCATTTGTCTTTATCCTTCCCCCATTTGGTCAAGGTATTTTTACAGTTGCATTTCTAGTTGGTGCTGAGTAGTAATCCCTCGGTGCCATGGAGGCTCATCCCCGGGAGTCATGTTCTGTGCCAGTGGGAAGGTAATGCATTTATATGCTGAGTTTGGTTTAGAGAGAGGCCATATTTGAGCAAAAAGAGGCCCTCAGAAAGGAGTTCTTAGGGGTTTGTATAAGTTAGCCAAAGGGGGGCTGATGGAAAATACCAGAAATCTGTTGGCTTTTATAAAGGGTATTTATTTGGGGTAGAAGCTTTCAGTTACCAGGCCATAAAGCATAAGTTACTTCCCTCACCAATTTCTGTGAGGGTTCCAGCTTCCAGGGTTCCTCTCTTCCTGGGGCTTGATTCTCTCCAAGTTCAGCTGCTTGTTCTCTCCACAAGGCCAGCTGTAGACTATCAGGTGAATGGCTGGTCTCTTTTTCCCAGGGGTTTCTCTCCTTCCTCACAACCAAGCTGTCTGTGTGCCTACTTCCCCATGCTCCAGCATTAAATCTCCAACATCAAACCTCCAACTCAAAAACTCCAAATCTGTCCTTTGTCATGTCTTTTATATTTGAGACCCCACCCACCAAGGGGTGGGGCACAATGCTCTACTGATGTGGCCCAATCAAAGCCCTAATCATAACCTAATCATGCCCAGATGAAAAGACAGTTTACAAGCATAATCCAATATCTATTTTTGGAATTCATAACTATATCAAACTTCCACAGCATTCTATAATACTAGTCTAAGTTTCTATTTCAAAAGAAAATGTTCATAAGTATGGTCATCAAAATCAAGGACCCATCAGTGGTCCATCCTCCTTCACTAGTCACTGACCCTGTATTCAAAGGATTATTGCTACTCCCTTAGAGAATGTGGCAGAACTCCCCAGAATAGGAATTTGATATTCTTTCATTTAATTTTGTGGATCTCCACACACCGTGACAGTGCCCCATGAACAATTGAACTCATCCATATGCTTTATAGATATGCCCAAGCTGAACCTCCTCCCATGAATCCCCTATCTCTGACACCCCACAGCAATGATCCTCCCCTGACACAGTTGTAACCTTTCTGTGACACAAAACTTCAAAAATGAAGCCAACAAATAACCAAATAAAATTAATAAGAAAATGAAATAATGATAGTTTTTAAAATTAACAAATAAAATACAAAAATTTAAAATTTTTTTTGAAATAATAAAAATAATAAAACTAAAAAACATTTGGCATTATGTCTTTCATCACTGTAAGATCTGTTGTCTTGTATGTACAGTGGCCTTTTCTTCTTTTTATTCCCCCATTGTCTTATTTTTCTCATTTTATCTTCAAAGAAGCTTTAGGTTACAGAAATGTCTCGTACTGAATATGCAAGTTTCTCATATACCCAACATCCTTCCCCTTATCCCCTTTCCCCTATTAATCACATTTTACATGTGGATGGTACATTTCTTACAATTGATGTATAAATATTGAAGCATTGCTTATAACCATGGTCAATGATTTACATTATGGTTTACATTTTGGATCATACAGTTTTATAAATTATGACAAAATTTAACATGGCCTGTATCCATCATTGCAAGATCATGTAGAATAATTCTAATGACCCCAAAATGCCCCATGTTCCATCTGTTCTAGTCCTCCCTTCCCCTGCCCTCATGGCCCATGTCAACCATCAAGCTGAACTCCTTGAAGAGCAAGATTCATAGTTGTTGGTAACAGCATTAAGGGCTTGACATTCTGGCCTGTCCTCCGCCTATTAGGCACTATCTATGCTCCTGAGAGACTCTTGCCCCTCTGTTTGAGAACACAGCAAGACTCCCCATAATGAGAGTCCACCAGCTTACCATTCATTGTGTGGGTCCCCACCCACTGATACAATGCACTATGACAGGATGAACTCTTGCATACTCCCTAGAAGCCTGCCCCAGGTGCACCCTGTCCCACATGCCCCCCCACATCCAACATCCTAAACCAGTAAACCTCCCCTGCCTTATTTGCCAAAAGAATATTCCCAATATTGTAGTTTCAAACACACACCCTCAAATCCCCAGGGTTCATCTGCTCCCTCCCCTAACCCTCCCGCAGTTCCATAGATAGTGCAACCCCACCCATCCTAACCCCCTCACAGACCGGCACTGCCCAACCCAATAACATCAATGCACCACTGTTATGCCCATCCGCTGCACAACTACACCCTTCCAACTTATGGATTTTGCCCATATGCGTATTGGCTCACAACCTTCTACTCCATTTCTGTCTCTTGTAAAACTATCTTAGAGACTCTAGCTCTGTGAGTCTGCTCAATTTGTTTAATTCCTATCAGTGAGCTCATGTAATCTTGTCCTTTAGTGCCCGGCTTGCTTCACTCAACATAAGGTCTACAAGTTTCATCCATGTTATCCCATGTGTTAATATTGTATTTCTTCTTACAGCTGAGTAATAGTCCATTGTATGTATGCTTATCCATTCATCTGTTGATGGACATTTGGGTTGTTTCCAACTTTTGGCAATCGTGAATAATGCCACTATGAACATTGGTGTGCATATATCTATTCGTGTCCCTGCTTTCAGTTCTCCTAGGTAAATACCCAGTGTGGAGTTGCTGGATCATATTACAGTTCTATAGTTAGCTTCCTGAGGATCTGCCAGACCGTCCTTCACAAAGTTGGCACCATTCTGCATTCCTACTAGCAGTAGATAAGTGTTCCCATTCCTCCATATCCTCTCCAACACTTGCAGTCTTCTGAATTTTCAATAATCACCACTCTAATGGGGGTAAGATGATATCTCATTATAGTTTTGATTTGCATTTCCCTAATAGCTAGTGATGTGGAGCATTTTTTCATATGTTCTTAGCTATTTTTCTTTCTTCTTTGGAGAAGTGTCTATTCAAATCACTTGCCCATGTTTTAAATGGGTTGTTTGTCTTTTTAATTTCAAGGTATAGGGTTTCTTCATATATGATGGACATTAGGCCCCTATCAGATATGTGGTTACCAAATATTTTCTCCAATTGAGTATGCTGCCTTTTCGCTTTCTTGACAAACATCTTTGAAGTGCAAAAGTTTTTAATTTTGAGGAGTTCTCATTTATTTATTTTTTCTTTAACTGCTTGTGCTTTGGGAGTAAAGTTCATGAAACCATTTCTCAATACAAGATCTTGTAGATGCTTACCTATATTATCTTTCAAGATGTTTATGATCTTGGCTCTTATATTTAGATCTTTGATCCATCTTGAGTTAATTTTTGTATAAGGTGTTAGATGGTGTTCCTCTCTCAATCTTATGGATATGGATATCTTGTTCTCCAAGCACCATTTGTTGAAGAAGTCATTCTCTACTACTAGAGTGGGCTTGGTTGCCTTGTTGACTATCAGCTGACTGTATATGTGAGAATCTAAATCAGAACCCTCAGTTTGATTCTATTGGTCAGTATATCTATCCTTGTGCTAATACCATGCACTTTTGAACACTGTAGCTTTGTAGTATGTTTTATTTTATTTTTTATTTTATTATTTATTTATTTATTTATATATATAAAAATATATTTTAAGAGGTGCTTAGATTACTGAAAATATTACACAGAACCCCCTGGTATTCCCATGTTGCCCACCTCCCACACCTCCCACCACGTCCCACACAAACATCTCCCACAAGTGTGGCCCACCACCCTCAGTGGACTTACACATCCTGGGGCCTTTCCACCAACCATAGACCACAGTTCACATCATAGACCACACTCTCTCCCACACAGTTCTGAGTGGTGTGTGCTGATTTAAAATGGCCTACATCCGTTGCCACAATGGTATTCAGGACAACCTCCAAATCCCAAAGAAGCCCCTGTATTTCAACTATTCGTCCCCTCCCTGCCCCAAAAGTGTCAAGTGGCCATTGGCTCCACCTCATTGTTATAATTTCTTCCATTGCTAGAATCACCATATGTATACAACAGAATACCATCAAGTCCACTCTAGCCCATAGTTCTTCCCGCAATCCTGAGGGGACTGGGATGGTGATGTCCACTCCACCTCCAAGTGAGAGAGGGCTTATATCCCATGGATATGGTGGGTGGGATGATCCTTCCTGCAGATGCAGGCCCTCTCCATTCCCTGGGATGGCCGTTGCCCATCGTTGTCTCCTTGCCAGGTGACTTGGATGAGTCCATTGAGCTGTAGGGTAGGAGTTGCAGCTCCACCGAGATTCCACACAGTCTACGGCCATACCACCCTGAACGCGCCCGATCTCGTCTGTAGTATGTTTTAAAGCCAAGTAATGTGATTCCTCTGATCTCATTTTTGTTTTTCAAAATGTCTTTTGCTATTGAGATTCTCTTCCCCTTCCAAATAAAATTCATAGTTAGCTTTTCCAATTCAGTAAAAAATACTGTGGTAATTCTATTAGGGTTGCATTATATTTGTAAATCAGTTTGGGTAAGATAGACATCTTAATGATGTTTAGTCTTCCTATCCATGAACAGGGAATATTCTTCCATTTATTTTGGTCTTCTTTGATTCACATTAACAGTGTTGAGAAGTTTTCTGAGTACAAATCATTTATGTTTTTATTTAAATTTATTCCCAGGTAATTGATTTTTTTAGTTGCTATTGTAAATGGAATTTTTCTCTTGATTTCCTCCTCAGATTGCTCATTCTTGATGTAATGAAATGTGACAGATTTTTGTACTTTGATATTATAATGTGCCACTTTACTGAACTCATTTTTAAGCTTTAGATTTGTTGTAGATTTCTCAGGGCTTTCAAAGTATAAGATCATGTCATATGCAAATAGTGAAATTTTTACTTCTTCCTTTCCAATTTGGATACCTTTTTCTTGCCTAATTGCTTGAGGAAGTACTTCTAATATAATGTTAAATAAGAGCAGTGGCAATGGATAGCCTTGTCTTGTTCCAGGTCTTAGAAGGAAAGCTTTCAGGATTTCACCATTGAATATGATGTTAGCTATGGGTTTTTCATGTATACCTTTATCATGTAGAGGTTTCTTTCTATTCCTATCTTTTGAAGTGTTTTTATTATGAAAGAGTGCTGTATTTTGTCAAATCCTTTTTCTGGATCTATAAAGATGATTATGTGATTTTTTTTTCTTTTGATCTGTTTATGTGGTATATTACATTGATTTTCTTATGCTGAAACATCCTTGCATACCAGGGATGAAACTCACTTGGTCATGGTGTATATTTCGTTTGATGTGTTCTTGAATACAATTAGAAAGTATTTTGTTGAAGATTTTAGCATCTAGGTTCATTAGAAAGATTTGTCCATAGTTTTCCTTTCTTGTGGCATTTTTGTTTGGCTTTGGTATTATGGTGATTTAGTATCATTGAATGAGTTAGGCAATGTTTCCTCCAGTTCTATTTTTTGGAAGAGTTTAAGCAGGATTTGTGTTAGCTCTTTCTGGAATGTTTGGAAGAATTCATCTGTGATGCAATTTGTTCCTGAGCTCTTCTTAGTTGGGAGGTTTTTGATGACTAATTCTATCTTGTTACTTGTGACTGGTCTGTTGAGTTCATCAGCTTCTTTTTTTGACAATGTGGGCTGCTTGTGTGTTTCTAGGAATTTGTCCATTTGCTCTAAATTATCCATCTTGTTAACATACAATTTTTCAAAGTATCCTCTTATGATACTCTTTATTCCTGTGGGGTCAGTGATGATATCCCTTTCTTTGTTTCTTTTTTTATGCATTTGTATTTTTTCTCTTTTTTTCTTTGTTATTCTAGCTAAGGAATTGTCAATTTTATTAATCTTCTCAAAGAACCAGCTTTTGGTTTTGTTTATTTTTTCTAGTGTTTTCTTATTTTCATTTTCATTTAGCTCTGCTCTAATCTTTGTTATTTCCTTCTTTTGACTTGCTTTGGTTTTTTTTTTTTTTTTTTTTTTCCTTGTCATTGTTGTTCTTTTTCTAATTTCTCCAGGTGTGCAGTTAGGACTTTGATTTTTGCTCTTTCTTCTATTTTAATATAGGCATTTATGGCTATGAATTTCCTTCTCAGTACAGCTCTTGCTGCATCCCATAAGTTTTGGCGCATTGTGTTATCATTTTCATTCATTTCAAGGTAGTTACTGAATTCTTTTGCACTTTCCTTCTTGATCCACTGATTGTCTAAGAGTATGTTGTTTAACTTACATATCTTTGTGCCTAATCTGCTTCTCTGCCCCTTACTGATTTCCAGCTTCATTCCATTGTGGTCAGAGAAATTACTTAGAATAATTTCAATCTTTCTGAATTCACTGAGAGTTGTTCTGTGGCCTAGCATGTGGCCTATCCTGGAGAATGATCCATGTACACCTAATAAAATGTATAATCCATTGTATTTGGGTGTAATGTTCTGTGTATGTATATTAGGTCATTATGATTTAATATATTATTCAAGTTGTTTGTTTCTTTATTCTCTGTCGAGATGTTCTTTCTAATGGTGATAATGGTGTATTAAAGTCTCCCACTAGAATTGTAGAGGCATCTATCTCTACTTAGTTTTTCCAATGTTTGTCTCTTATATTTTGAGGTGCCCTGGTTATGTGCATAAATGTTTATGATTGTTCTTTTTTCTCAAATAGATTATCCCCCCATTTAAAAAAAGGGGGAAGGGGGCAATCTCTTGTAAACTTGTAAACTATTAAACTAGTGTAATATACATTACTATTGTAATGTCTCTTACAATAGTTTTTGCATTTAAAGTCTATTTTGCCTGATATTAGTACAGCTAATTCCACCACTTTTGGCTAGTGTTGCATGTAAAATTATTTTACAACCATTCACTTTCTGTCTTCTTGTGCCCCGTAGTCTAAGGTGACTTTCTTGTAGACAGCTTATAAATGGGTCATATTTCCTTATCCATTCTGTCAATCTCTGTCTCTTGATTGGAGTGTATAATCCATTAACATTCTATGTTTTTACTGTCAAGGAATTACTTACATTAGACTTATAATATTTAGGTTTTTGTATGCCAAATGTTGTTTTTATTTTTCTATTTTTATCATTTTGGCTGTTCTTACACTTTTCTCCAATCTGTCTCTCCTGTATTTTTCTTTCAACCTGTAGAACTTCTTTTAGTATTTCTTGAAGGATGTTTCTTATTGACAAACTCTGAATTTCTATTTATCTGTGAATATTTTAAACTCTCCCTCATTTTTCAATGCCAGCTTTGCTGGATAGACAATTTTTGGCTGGAGGTTTTTTCTTTTAGCACTTTAATTATGTCGTACCCCTGCCTTCTTGCCTCCATGTTTCATATGAGAAATCAACATTTAATCTTATTGAGCTTCCCTTGTATGTGATGGGGCTCTTTTCTCTTTCTGCTTTCAGTATTCTCTCTTTGTCTTGAGCATTGGACAACTTAACAAATGTATGTCTTGGGGTAGGCCTGTTAGGATTTATATTATTTGGGGTGAGATGCACTTCCTGGACATGTACATTCATGTCCCTCAAAAGAGTTGGGGAATTTTCAGCCATTATTTCCTCCAACACTCCTTCTGCCCCCTTTCCCTTATCTTCTCCCTCTGGGATGCCTATAATGTGTATGTTTGTGCATTTCATGTTATCATTCTAATTCCCATGTCCCTTCTGGATTTTTTAAATCTTTTAATCTATCTGTTCTACTATCTGTCTGATTTCAGCTGTACTGTATTCCACAATGCTGATTATTTCCTCTGCCTATTGAAATCTGCTGTTATGTGGATCCAGTGTAATTTTTATTTCTTTCATTGTGCCATTCATCAACATCATATCTTTGAACTTTTTATGTATGTTTACAATTTCTTCAGTATGTTCTCCCAGTGTCTTCTTAATATCCTTAATCTCTTCATTCACTTCAATAAGGTGATCCATGTTCTTTGTTTGGACATCTCTGGTTAGTTGTTCCATATTCTATATCTCCTCCTGGTTTTTAGTTTGTACATTAGACTGAGCCATGTCTTCCTGCTTTTTTAGGAAGGCTTGTAATTTTTTGTTGGTGTCCAGGCATCTGTTTTTTCTTGATGGATTTATTCTTTCTATTCTAAGGCTTTACTTCATTGTTGTTTTTGTGTATGGTAAGGTTTCAATTTTACAATTCTTTCTTCTTATTCTATTTCCTTGCTGTTGTCTATGTTCTCTTGGTTAAAAAAGTAGGACCAGAGAAAAAGAAAGAGATAAGAAGAGAAAAAGAATCATACTACTAATAATTAAAAGTTCTGTACAAGAACTAGGAAAATAAATATTTATCATGAGTTAGAAATCATAAGAAGCACAGAGGAATAAGAATAAAAAAGTGGAATAGAAACAATGAAATGAGAAACAAAATAGAGAAAAATATATGGAATGAATTAAAAGGCCAGAATGATGAGAAGAGAGGAAAAGAAAAAAAGAAATAAAGAAAAACAGAAAAAGAGAGAGAGAGAGAAATAAAGACAAGAAAAATTGAAGGCCAAAGAAAAAGAGGTAGAATGAAAGATAAACAACAGAAAACAAAATATAGAAAAAGGAAGGAAATAAAGAAACAACATAGGTGAAAAAAAATGGTCAAAGAAAATCAAAGGAAACAAAGAAAGGGGAAACACAACAAACAAGAAACAAAACAGCAGCAACTAACAACAACAACAACAAAAATAACAACCAAGGAAAAACAGCCTTCCCTCTTAGGCACCTATGGAGCTTCTCAGACTGCTGGTTTTCAGCAATCAATCACCCTGCAGCCTGCCCTCTGCAGGTGATGTTCCAAGTTTTAGCAAGTAATATAAGGATGAAAAACCTTTAAAAAAAGTAATAACAGATTCAAGAAAACCTAAAACAAAATGAATGTCTGTATATTCCCTGTCTCAAGGTATCAGCTGAATGCCTGATATCCCAGTGGATCACTCTCTGGATCAGTTCTCTACGGATCCCCAGGAATTGAACCAAGGGCCTCATTATCTGCAAGATGGGATTCCTCCATTTAACTAAACTGTCTCCTTTATGTTAACTATACCTCAGAAATCTATCTGCCTTTCCCCCAAGCATTCCAGTCCTCTACAGTTTGCTAGAGTCTTGCTGATTAGGTGCCTGTCCCTGCCCTTCCCTAATCTATTTCCTTTCTTTCCCTGGGTAGCTGGGCATGACAGCCTGCCTGAGTGGATCCCCCTTCCCATCTCCCTGTCAGATCAGGGTCCCTTCTAAGATTCAAAGGGGGCTCTGTTGGCCAAACTCACTGCAAAAAAAACCAAAACACTCTCCTCCTTCCCAGACCCCTCTTCCTCCCAGGGAATGCCCCCTCCCACTCCTTTGGGAGCAGTAAGCCAGGGACTCCACTGAGGCTACCTGCCCTTAAGGTAGAGTATATATGCCATTTTCAGCCACAGGGGTGAGCAACTCATGGTTTTCCTTTGGCTTCCTTTTATTTCCAGTACCCTCCTAGATGACTCAGAGCACTTTGCTGTTCTATATATATGCGAGGCAGCTTCTTTAGATAGGTCCCTGCTTTCTCTCTGCTTTTTATTGTGAGAGGGTCAGGCTCTGCCTACCTACTTCAATGTCATTTTCCTGGAACTTCCTCACTGAGGGTGAATCAAGAAAACATATCCTCAGAATGCTATATTGTAACATATGTTTAGGATCTAAATATACATTAACGAATACCAAATACTGAGATGGTCTTAAAGTTGGGAAAGTTGCTTTTGTTTTAGTTTTTAAAGGAAAAGGGAAGACCTGGATCCAAGTTCTTCCAAGATTTTAATTATATCATGTAAGCCAGAGTTCTCACATTCTAAAAGGGCTACACAAATAAAGTCAATGGATAAAGTAGGCCACTCCACTTCCCACCCTCTAGAGAGGGCCGCTTCTGTGCAGATCCAGACACTTGCAGCTCTTCAACAGCATGAGCCCTATACCCTGTATTTTCTGGGTTTTCAATAGATGCTTAAAATCTAGATACTTAGTTGAAATTTCCTAACTTTTAAATGATGATAATTTATTAAAATTCTTCAAAATGCAAACCTCTAGTAGCAGCTGTTGGTGAGCTACAGGTTGATGACCTACATTAGACTTTTAAATTAAACATTTGACTAATAGAGTCATAATGGCTTCTAATTTTAAAAATGAAGATTCTTATCACTTTTCCATTATGCAAGACCTTGCTATTCTTTCTTATTTAAGAGGCTTCCAATTTTGTTTTATGACTACATTCTCTTTATTTCCAACTATTCCACCTGTCATATTTCCACCATATTTACCTTGCTAAAAAATCCGAACACAATAATCTGGACCTTATAAGCAATTTGCAATCCTTCTTTACCAACTGTGGTGGTTTGAAACTCTATGTACCACAGAAAATCGTGTTCTTAAATATAATCCATTCCTTTGAGTGTAAACCTATTGTAAGCAGGTTTTCATAAGGTTACTTTAGTTAAAATGTGGCCCTAGGTGGGCTTAATCCTTTTACTGTAGTCCTTTATAAGAGAATAATATTCAGACAAAGAGAGAGAAAACCATGGAAGCAAGAACCTGAAAGCAGTGGGACTCAAGAGAGAGGGGAGAGGCCAGCAAACATCGCTTTGTGCATTGCCATGTGGCAGAAGATCTAAGGGAAGCTTTGTTTTAATGATGTCTTGATTTGGACAATTCCCATTGTTTAAGCCAACCCATTTTATAGTATCTGCTTTCTGCAGCCAAGCAAACTAAATCACCTATAAAATTAATAAACTCTCTAGCAAGTTC
Organism: Tolypeutes matacus; assembly: GCA_026826555.1. Lineage (NCBI taxonomy): Eukaryota > Metazoa > Chordata > Mammalia > Cingulata > Chlamyphoridae > Tolypeutes > Tolypeutes matacus. The sequence continues at coordinate 14,341,755 of JAKSZT010010858.1, forward strand.
TTTCATCCACTTACCTCAGCCCTTTCATCAGTTACTATAATTGGTTAGCTAGAAGTTAAATTAAATCAAAATAATGATATCTTGTTGTAAATGCCATGTTTTTCATATTTCAGTAACTTCCATTTTGCCTTTACCTGTTCAAAATCATATTTCATTTGGAAATCACTTTCTAACCACCTTTTTGGCAATATTATGACAATTTTGTTTTCTTCATAATCCAACAGGATAAAAGAAATAAAAGTTATGGAAAATTATAGTACTTATTATAAAGACAACTATATTTTTACCATTGAAGATTTGTTCTCTTAATATATTAATCCCTTTGGTTAAACACTATACTTTTCATAAAAAGAGACTTTCATCTGTCCATATGACTGTGTCTTATCAATGAGAAAATGGGCAATTTCTATCTCACATAAGTATGGTGATCTATCTTTAGTGTCCTGTTTTCTGCTCTGTGAAAATGAGCACATCTTTTGACTGAAGAATGATGGAGAATTAGTGACTGACAGTAGCACTTGTTTCTCTTGTCTCTACAACAACCCATGAATAATAATCTGGAATTGAATTGTTTTTCTTAACTTCAGGATTTAATCTATGGGATCACTACACAAAGATTAGGGTCATTTATCTTTAAATGATGTTCTTGAGCAACCTGAAGTTTATTTACTCTTCCTCAATGGTGAGAATTTGATACCATTATGCCATTAGATATTAAAAGGAATGGATTTTATGTCAAAATCCATTACACATCACATTTTATTGGTGTTTGACTCATTTACCTATGGGCAGAGGATAAAAACAGTATTTTCAAATATTTTTAGTATATAAAAATTCCCAATAAAAGAACAATTATACAAACTCTAGAAAAAGAAGTACTAGGTCTATTTTAGGCTTGAAAATATGTAGCTGAGAATATATTTTGAGAGTCCACAATGTGTATTAATTTGTACTTTAATTTACCTATACACTTATTATTTCTCTCATTCATTAACAAATCAATGTATTCATTCATTCATTATAAAATGTTTATAAAGTATCTACGAGAGGAAGGGAATTTGTAGAAAATTGTAGTAAATTCAATAATCACATAAATTGATAAATCAATTCAATTTAAATGAAAAACACACAGTGATAATAGTTGTTCTGCATTTTATAAAACATCAAAGAAGTTGGGATTTTAAAAATAAAAACATAGATTGAATTTTGAGTGGAAATAAATTAAATCAATTTACATGCTTATCCTTTTTTCTCCATCTTTACTTAGATTTTAAATCAAATATGCATTCACAAGAAAATGGAAATTGAGTTTCTATCCTTACACTTGAAAGGAGAAAGTTTGAACCAAGGGATATCAAATTATATTCTCCAAGTAACTAAATTAATTTTTGAAGCCAGTGTTTGAACTGAGGTCTCCAGACTACCAATCACATTACATAATGATTGTTAATTCATTTTAATGCCACTTTTAAAATTTTGTATGAAAATATTATAAAATAGTTTAAGACTGTAAATTTCTATTAGGTAGAACAAAATTTGTAAGCACATTCTTTATATATTCTTGTCATTTTATTAAAATAAATATAAACAGGTATTCTATATTAATTATTTTGCAAATTAGTGTACAGAATTAGACAATTTATACTTTTATAAATATTCTTACTACATCATATTTTTATGAATGATTTCATATGTATGTGAACATCATTATAATTAAACAATGACTTTGTTGTTTGAGTTCTTTAAGTAGGAAAAACAGAACAGTATACTATTATAATAAAACACTATAAATTTTTACTATCATTGTAAAAATTTGTATAAATGTAAAGTTATTCTATTTTATCCTACTTAAATATTTGACCCTTTATAGGGTAAGCCATGAAAGGATTTTATAATGATCTCTTATCATTTAGTTTAGCATGAATTTAAAGCACTTGCTTAACAGAATACCTACAATTTTAAGTGCAGGCTCATACATTAGTTGGCTATCTGGTTCTTGGTATATTTCATATCTACAATGTCCTTGTTTCTGGAACTTGAATAAAGCAGATAAATGTTATTTAAACTGTGTTTCCTAGTATTTTTGATCATGAATATAAATGTTATAATTTTAAATATATTTTATTACATTGTGGGGAGTAGTTATTTTTTGACAGACTTCAGATTATTAAGATTGTATGAACAGAATTATCCTTGTTTCATGAAAGACTTCTCTGTCTCTTTCTCTCTCTTTCCTTTGTGTCTCATTTTATTTCTTTATTCCCATTTGTACTCATTTCCCAGTCATTTTCTTCTTTTCTGTGTCTTGTTTACAATAAGCAAAACTTCAATAGGAGAATGTGCATGTAGGTAGTTTATTTGGAAGGTGATTGCAGGAAGGAAACGTGAGGCAAGATGGAAATAGGAAAAGGAGAGTGAGAGAGAAAAAGAGCCACTATGGTGTACACTGATAAGCAGACAGCTGCCATGGGAAAAATAGACTCAATTCATTCAGAACTTTCCCAACCAGAGTAAGGAGAATTTTCCCAATCTGAGGACGCACAATTACCAGTTTTGTCCCACCCTCAGTGACTGTCCTGAGGACTGCTAACTCTCCATGCTCTTCCATCTACCCTGGGCATAGACTGAGCAACCTTCCATGACATAAGAGAAAGTGCTCAAACACCATTCCACGAGCCATGTAAAACTTTAGGGGCAATCAGATGGGCTGAGAGAGTTTGGGGAAGGAAACCAAATGCACTTCTTCCCACAATCGTTACAAAAAAGCAAAATAATGTGTTCAATATGTGTTTTGTGCATTTTTCCTGAAAATTGTTTACACAATACTTGCACATATGTTTTAAATTACATGAAATATATTGTGGTGCATATCATTCTGTTACACCACTCAGCACAATGTCTTTATATGCCTAGATCATGCTTCTATTGGGTTCCCTATCATTTTGATAATGTACACCTATTCCTTGAATATTTTAGCCATTTAATTTTGGTATAATCAAAGGCATTTAAGATGTCATTCTTAACTACGTCACAGATATATTTCCCCATATTTCCTGCAAATATGTTTGCAAATTTACTTTTCACACATAGATGCTTATTCCACTTTGAGTTGAGTTTGGTGTTCAGTAGAGATTCAGAATGAATTCTCATAGTGGAATTTTTCTCCACTCCATTCAGTAAAGAAATCGTCCTTTCTGCATTGATTTGTAATGCAATGTATAATATGTATTAAACCTCATATGTGCATGGATTAGTCTCTTAAATATCTCATGGATTTCTGTGGTCTATTTGTCTAATCTTTCACCACTCGTTTTATGTCTCCAATGTTTTAGTTTGTCTCAATATCTAGTCTGTTAGGATTCTCCAGAGAAAAAGAATGGATCTAATTTAAATATTAAGAGATTTGTAATATATGCAAACATATATAAATATTAAGAGATCTATCGTAGGAATTTGCTCATGTGACCATGAGGATTAGCATTACCATTGAGCAAGCTATAAATTGTAAACTCTGATTAAGATAATGGTGAATTCCCCAGGAGAACTGGCCTGCCTGCAGTAGAAACAGAAATACTTTCTGCCTGCTGGAATCTTCAGTTCTTGCTTTAAAACCACCAAATGATTGGATGAGGACACTTCTCTAATTTCTGAAGACAATCTACTTTATTCGGGTTTAAACCTACCATATTATTTTTCACTTTCTATCATGTTGACTGGCTATTTTTACTTTTTTATTTCCAGGCTTCTTTGGGATTGATTAGTTATTACTACATTTAGAAATTGTTAAAGGTAGAAAAGTATTAGAGTCTTGACAGCTATCTTGATGTATCACTCAAAATCTTCAATGCCCTGAGCAAACACATGGAGCTAAAATAATGATGGAATTTTTTTTTAAAATTAACTTCCAAACGTGCAGACATTCTTGTAATAAACTCTCTATGGATTGGGAAATACTCATTTCTATACTTTCTTTGCTATACAAAAACAATTCACAGATAATCTGGCACATATGAAACAATAAACATGGACCCAAACAAACAAACAAAAAACCCAGGCAGATGCCAAATTAACAAATATAGATTATAAAACCAGTGTTTATCCTATTTTCTTGGGTATGGAAGCTGAATGAAAAATGTCAAATAGAAAACAGCAACAATAATAAGTAAGAATGAAGAATTAAAAAGAACCGATTGATAGTTATATATATAACAATATATAATATATATTGAAAATGTTCTTGTTCTGTAGGTGATATGAGAAATGGAACTAATTGTACATACTTTTTTCTATGCTTTTTCTGGCTCTCAAAACCATTTATTGAATTGATTATATGTAATGATAATTCTTTCACTCATCAAGTTTGTTTGTGTGTATGTTTCTTTAAGTTTTCCTTCTGTTTTGTTAGTCTGTCTATTCTTGACTTAATGCCATCTGGATAAATTACAATTATTTAAAGTTCATATTTATATCTAATAGGGCATATTTTCTCAGTTTGCTTTTATTTTTCAAGCTATTTTTAACATGTTATATATCTTTTCTCTTCCACATTTTAAAATCTTCTTGTGTGTGTTGATTTGAGTCTTTTATGTAGACCTCAGAGAATTATGCTTTTAAATTGAACCTACTGTGAAATTTTGATTAGATTAGACCAGTTAAGGGACATTTGATTAGATTCCAACAGTAGGGTGTATCCCAGGGTGGGTCTTAATCCTTTTACTGGAGTCATAAAAATAAAATAAAAGCTGCAGACACAGGAAAAAAAACTCCAGTGACAGAGAGAAACCTCCAAATGTTGATGAACCTGGAGAGAGAAAAGCCACAGATGGAGCATGCAGATACTGAAGCTGTGTGATCTGGAGGAGAGGGGAGAGATGAATGGACCCTGCCATGTGCCTGATTTTCTACACCTAAGTTTGGGGAGAAAGTGAGCCTGGCAGGGAAGACAGAGACTAGCAGAGCTGCCATTGTGCCTTGCTATGTAGCAGGAATCTAGGATTGCCAGAAGCTGACCTTCAGGGAGACAGTTTCATCTGATGCCTTGATTTGGACATTTTTCTCAGCCTCAGAACCGTACGCTTATAAATTAATAAATCCCATTGTAAAAGCAGACTCATTTCTGACATGTTGCTTTGGCAGCCTTTATTAAACCAAAACATCATGCTGTTTAGAACAAATGGATATTTTGAGTGAATTTATATATTTACTTAGGAGGAATTTGATATGTTTACAATTTTGAATTTTCCCAGTATGTTTTACTTTTGTTTATACTTTTTTTTTTTTTCACAATCACTGGTATTTGACATAATCACATAGTTGTGCAAACAATGATTGATTATGTGATTATAGGTTTCTTATTTGGTTCTTTGTTCTTAAAATTCATCTTTTTCCATAAATATTTGTCTTTTTATTAGATTCATTCAACAATTGCTTGTTTTCTTAGTTTCTGCTATGGATGGATGTTAGAAAACTCTGTTACCTGAAAATAGAAAACATTCAAATCATTTTTTCCCATATTCTACCTTTTATCCATTATTATCTTCCTGTGCTTGGAAGGAGTTCCAAAATAAGTAAGTCACAAATGTGACTTTAAATAAATGTTATATAAACTGCTGCTACACCAAGTGGGACTTTCAAACCAGTTTTAATCCAGAACTGATTGTCACTTGTCTATGATGAGATAAATACAGGAATTGAGAGTAGGTATTTCAGAACTTACACTTGGACCATTTGACATTGATAAATGTCAACCGATCCAACTGCTAGATAAGTGGAGTCATCTTACTGAAAATGTGTACAGCTCTTTGACATTATTAGTAGCATGGACTTTGAGCTGCTTACAAGATGTGCATAATAGGATACAAAAGGCTAAAATAGATGTGTACATATTACCATGTGTGATATTTTAATATTAATTCAGCTAACCACAAAGTATATAAAAACTTAAAAATATAAATATTTATCGATTGTTTTATGATTATCAGTTTTAAACAGACCTCTTCTAAAATTTATAGTATAATATTATTGGCTAAATGAATGAGGGAAAAATTTATATTACTTACTTTTAGGTCTAATTTACAAATGTCAAAACAAAACATTTCTGGATACTTTTGTGATCATAAAACCCAATAGTTCTGAATGCAGAGAAATAGTAAGCAATCATAACAATGAAGAGGGCTTTTAAAATTGAATAAAAAATGTTCCTACCAGTTTTTTCAGAATATGATCATTCATGTATTTTTGTTAGAGTTTTAGCCATAATTGATGGAGAAATGCCAAAACCAGTGTATTAGTCAGGGTTCTTGAGGGAAACAGAATCAACAAGAGATATCTGTAAATAGTATGAGATTTTGAGTCTCTCACATGACCATGGTGATGCACAAGTCCAACGAAAGGCCTTAATGAGTTTCCGGGAAGATGTTGGTTATTCAAAGACGAGCTGGGAAACTTCCTTTGAATGCTGAAATCACTTCCTCTTTTAAGGCATTCAACTGATCGGATAAGGGGTCACTCATTGCTGACTGCAATCTCTCTGGTAGATGTAGATGTGATTGGCCATCTATGCAGTAAACTCACTGATGACTAAAGCCCATAAATGTCCTTGTATTACAATTAGCCCAGTCCTTGCTTGACCAAATAACTGGGCACAATTATACGGCTGAGTTGACACATTATCCTAACCATCACACACAGTGTCCTATTTGGAAGTATACTGCCTAATGAAGTACTAAATTCATCAAAATTAAACTAAGATTTATGTACAGAACATAAAGAAATTAACTGAAAATCAAAATAATTCTCAAACATAAAGAGTTTTGAATTAGAAAGGTTGCAGAAGACAATGTTAAATATTTTATAACCAAATGACACTATCCCATGGACTTCTTCTAAAATAACACTTTGGGACATTGTCTAAAAAACATGCACAAATGATAAGACATTAGAAAAACACTGAGTCAAATATATTTATTGAGAATGTTAGATGGTCTGTGAAAAAGATGGCAGAGCAATTACCCTTTATTTATCAATAAATGAAAATACAGAAGGCCAGGCATTTTTAATTGTAATGTGACAAAGGCAAAATTATTGCAGTTATTTTATTTAACTATGCTATTTAAATACTACAATTAATATCATGGAAGAGATCTTTTATTTTACAACTTTATTGCTAGCAAGCAAAATAGACTCTTTACTATATAAATATATACAGAATTCCATTGTTAATAAATTTGATTTATAGTTGTTGGTTGTTTGGTGTAGGAGGTTGTTTTAATGGTACATATGAAAGATCTGATCAAACATTCTAGAATGTGTACCTAGAGTTAAAATGTAAATCAAAATGCTAGCTTCTTTATCAAGAAACCTGTGCTAGGAGAAAAAAAAATCAACTGAACTTTGTGGTAAATTATGTCAGGGTTTATGCATTGATTCAAAGTTATTCTCTAAATTCTGTTAAACCACAGAAGCTGATCATAAATATATAACATTTATTGTTGAGAGAATGGAAGGGATAGAATTGTAACTGAAGGGAAAATTTTGTTGAGAATGAATGAACTACAGAACAAACTTGGTGTTTCTGAAAGATATGAAACAAGTTGGTTTACAACTTGTCAAAGATATGAATTCAAGAGCCACAATATTTCATAATATTTAATGATGGTAACATCTGAGAGGGAAATGAGACATATCTATCAATGAAAGATAAGATTAAAGTATATGAATAAAAGTTAAAATCACAAAGTTTCTGAATATTTTTGTAAATGTTCCATAAATGAATACAAATGATCAAAAAGTATGTGATATTTTATTTCACATCAGACAACTTATCACTATCTCACAAATTTGATAGAATACATTAAATTCCACTTCTATTCAAAGAAACTCCAGTCATAGGAAATTCATGGATCAGGAATCCATTTATTACATTGAAATATAATGAAATTAAACTACACCTTTAAAGGATAACATATTTTAACTACATATTAATCAAGGACTGATGATACATTTTGAAAATCTGTCTTCATTTATATTATTTGGATAAAAGTTAAACATAATTTAAATCTCTTCAAAAATAATTACTGTTCAAAGAAAAACAATAGAAATGTATTTGAGTTTTCCTAACATATGTAGAAGTAAAATGTGTGACAATAAAAACACAACAGCTAGGAGGGGAGAAATGGAAATATAATTCTCTAAGGTAATTATGCTATGCATGGAGTAACATGATTGTATGTGAAGGTTATCTCTGATAAATTAAAGATGTACATACTACATACCCTAAAGCAAACACTGGTAAATAGCACAACTATAAGTTATAGATAATAAGCTAATAAAGGAGATAAAATGGAATTTTAAAGTATGTTCAATTCAAAAGAAAGGAAATGTTTCTAAGGACAGTTGGAAAAAATAGAAAACAGGTAACACAATCATAGACTTAAACCCAACCAAAACATGGTTAAAATAATTGTAAATTATTTATAAATGATTCCATTTATATAAAATGCAAATATAAATCTATTTATAGAAATGAAATTAGATTAGTGGTTATGTAGGGCTGGAAGGAATGCTAAGGGGCATGGAGTTTTTCTTTCTTTTTGGAGTAATGAAATTCTTCTAAAATTTTTGAGATGATGAATGTACAACGTTGTGATTATACTAAAAGGCATTGATTATATGCTTTGGATAAATCATATGGTATGTGAATATATCTCAATAAAACTGCTTAATAAACAAATAAATAATTGTGCAAGAATAGCCAGAAATAGTAGCTGTACACCAGTGGAAACAGAGAGAGATTGAGAATGAGGAATTTTCTTTGTTGTCTGTTTTTTGTTTCTTATTACTATTATTGAAATAATGGAAATACTCTAATAGTGACTGAAGTGATGAATGCACAACTATGTGATTATACCAAATACCACTGATTGTACACTTTGGATGAATTGTACATTTTATTCTTATGTATCAATAAAATTGATTTGCTTAAAAAAATAATAATAATTGCAAATTAAAAGAGAGTTTGTCAGACTGGATCGAAAAACCTCAGGATAGTTTATATAAATGCTATATTGAAATATAAGGGATTCCCTAAAGAGTCTTTAAAAATAAATTTTAAAAAAACCATGATAGGTGTTAGTAAAATGACACATTTTCATAGCTAGAATTTGAACCTAGCTCTTGCCTTTCTTCCAAACTCAAATTCCTAAACACACTCGTTGTAAGGAGTACACTCCACACATAGGTTGTGCCTGGGTATGCTACCTCTCAGCTCAATGATCAAGCCTCACCACACCATTATCACAAACTCTTCCCTTGCAGCTTATTGAAAATATACTACCACACGGGAACTTCTAATGTATTGACCCCACTTGTAAATTTCAGTCCTCAGTTCTCATTTTATTGCCCAGTTTAGATACCACTCATTCATTTCAACATATATTTTCCAAGACCAAAATCATGTCTTTTGACATGCAGTTAGATTCATTATTTTCAGATTAAGAACTAATTTACCAAATTAAAGATGCCTGTTCCTTCTTGTGAAAATTCTTTCCATTGTTCACCACCACCCAAATAGATGTTAAAGCTAATGTATTCACGTCTTGTCAAGAGTGCTGTACCATTCTCAGGATCTCATGACATTTGCTTTTTCTGGACAAATCACCATTTTGATCTTTTTCTACATTTCTATAATGTCCATAACCTCATCAGTCATATAATCCAATACACACACCCTGATTAATTTGAATACAAACCTGTGTGTGTGTATAATTAAGGCATGGTTTTTTAGCACAATTTTTTACCCTCTAATTCATTAAGGCATGTATATGCAAGTAAGGAAAAGAGAGTCTTGCCTGTAATTCTGTCATTCTTCCAAAAGTGACCAAGAGCAACCTACATGCTTTTGCCCAGAGATATTAATTTTGTCATTTCTGATGATATTGGTCAAATGTATGATTCATACATGCATTCTTGAGAGTTAGAAAAAAGATTCATAAAAAAAAAAAATACTTTGATCTATTCAAGAAAAGCCTAAGAACTTAAAAATACATTATTAATAGTGGAATATATACATATTCAGTAAAATGGCAGAAAGAACCATCATTGTCAGGGAATAGCCAAGAGCAAGGGAAGAAAAGAGTTATTTGCATATATTGGATTCAAGTTCTTTAGCAGATATGTTTTGCAAATACTTTCTCCCAGTTATGGATTGTTTTGTAATTTTCTTATGCTGTCTTTTATGGAGCAAAAGTGTTCATTTTTATGTTGTCCAACTTATCCTATTTTTTCTTCTTTAATAGATTTGCTTTTGGCGTTTTATATAAAAAATTATTGCTGAACTCAAGGTCACCTAGATACATTATTCTATCTATTATATTCTAGATGTTGATAATTTTGCATGTTAAATTATATATAGAATCCATACTGAATTGATTTTTTGTGAAACAATAAAAAAAAAAAAGCAGGACAGGACTCAACCATATGATGTTATCAGAGGTAATGAAGTTTATTTCATAAGGATGAAAGCTTAAATTCATTAAGATAAAAATTCTAATTGATTATGCACGTAACAAAAGAGATTCAAAATACATGCCACAAAAATGATAGAATTGCACAGAGAGATAGACCAATCCACAATTGTATTTTTGGATTTCAATATCCCTCTATCAATAATAGATTTAAAATGTAGATAAAAATCAGGAAGGATATAGAAGTCTTTAACAATTGTTCACCAAGTTGTCCTAACTGACATTTATTGAACACTCAATTCAACAATTGAGCATATGTTTTTTGTTTACTTAGTTGCTTTTTTTTTTAATCCACAGAGAACATTTGCCTAAATAGATTGTGTTTGGGGCCATAAAACAAGTCTCAACAAAACTTTTAAAAGATTCAAATCATGTACACAATGACATGAGTGAATCTCAAAATCATTATAGTGGGTGAAAGAATTGAGACAAAAAAGAATCCTTACTGTATGGTTCAATTTATAAAAAGTTTGAGAAAATTCAAACTATTCCATAGTGATAGAAAGCAGATCAGAAATTGGGAATAGGCAGGAGTATAATAGAGTTTCCATTAAAAAGTACCACAGAGTAGATGGTTTAAAATAACAGAAATTAAGGTGTTGGCAGGGCTGATTTATAGAGACTTTGAGGGAGCATCTGTTCCCTGCTTCTCTCCCAGCTTCTCCTGGTTGCTCACAAGGCTTGGTGTTTCTTGGTTTTCAGCGACTTGCAGATCCCACACTCCAATCTCTGCCTTCGGTTTCACATGGCATTCTCCCCTGTGTAACTGTGTGTGTGTGTGTTTGTGTGTGTCTGTAGCTCTTATTATAAGGACACCAGTTATATTGGATTTAAGACTCACCTTAGTCTAGTATGACATCATTTTAAATTGGTTATATATGCAAAGATGCTATTTCCGAATAAAGTATGATTAGTAGGTAATGGAGGTAAGGACTTCATATCTTTTTGGGGTACTCAATTCAACCCGAAACAAGAAGGTACATGAAATCTTTTGGGAGTGATAGATATATCCATTATCTTTATTGTAGTGATGGTTTTATAGGCATATACATGTATCAAAACATCAAATTCCTTACTTACAATACTCGTAGTTTAGTTTATGTGAATTAACATGTTAAAAAAAAACTGAGAACTTACAGAAATTACTTTACTCTTCTGCAATATCCAGCAACAACCCTTCATGCAATTAGCTTTCATAATATAAATGATATTTAAACATCTAGAAATGGTTTAGATACACCTGTTTTCCCAGTTAGCAGTGTTGCCTCAATCCATTCTAGAAGAGAAGTTATCTAGAGACATCTAGACACTAGAGTCAGGACAGATAACCCCAGGAAATCGGCATCCCATCAGTGGGCCTTACCTTGGAATATATGATAACCTATCCAATGTATCAGTGATAGACTCATTTATAAATTTCCTACACATGGTGCTTCTGCCCCTTTTATTTGAACCTATAATTGGCACTATACTTCTTAAATATACGTCCCAAAGATTTAAATCTTCCAGCTGTTCATACGCCAGTTGATCCCTGAATTTCAGCAGAGTTGCAGCCAACACCTACTTTCCAGTTCATTGGATTCATCCAGGACAACTAACAAAAGGATAAGGATGGACAACACCCAGCCCAAAAAACAGAGTATTTACAACCTCAAGCAAGACAATTCCATCCACCTGCCCCCTTTCAATGGGAAGCAGAGTGGGCATCAACATCCAAAATTCCTCAAGATTGAGGAAGAAACAAATATAACGTAGGAATGTAACTAAGGACTAAAGCAGGCTTATTATTCTAGTAATGGAAGAACTTGTAACATTGATATAAAGACAGTGGTTATTAGAGGTTCTGAAAGGAGGGAGAAGGAAGAATAGGTGTAACATGGGACATTTTAGGGACATTGGAATTGTTCTGCATGATATTGCAAAGACAGATACAAGGCATTATACATTTTGTAAAACTTATAAAATTGTGCGGTGCAAGGTGTAAACCATAATTTAAACTATAGACCATGGTTAGTAGCAATACTTCAATATGTGTTCATCAACTGTAACAAATGTACCACACTAATGAAAGATGTTAAAGGGCTAATTGTGGGAGACGGCAGAGGGGAATATTTGGGAAACCCTTATATTAAACATTTATGTAATCTAAAGCTTCTTTAACAATAAAGAAAAAAAACTAAAAAATAAAGAAGACAAGTTAACATATAAGAAGCAAGATAACTGGTCATATTAAACAATGTAAATGTTGGAATATTTGCTGCTTTTAAAAAGTGCACATAAAGTTTTTTAATATGGCAAGTCACTCTTTCAGCCATATTTTCTGGTGTAGTTATGATTACAGAACAAAATTATTATCAGAGCTCTGCATTTTATTCAGTGATATTCAAACATTCTATAAAAAGCATACATACTTTTTGAAAAATTTAGAAAAATTTTTTCTAATATTTTATCTGATATTATTTTTGTGAATTAAAATTTTACATCTGTAAAATCTAACAATGAACATTTGGGCAATTGTGAATGTCTTCAGTTATTTTTTCATTTAATTTTTCTAGCAATTTATTCAATTGTATTATTCAAAGTATTGGTCCATTGAGGATAGGAAAAACAAAACAATACAAAACCAACCAACCAAACAAACAAAAACTCTTCCTTCACCTCAGGTAGTTTTTGAAGCACTATTCTAAAGCTCTCTAATTAGGTATGGTACTTGCTGTGGGTTTCTGTCACATTCCTATGAGGTTCAGTAAACATTTTATGCATCGATTCTTTTTTCTTCTTATTTTTAAATTTCCTTTTTAAAAAGGAATAATATTTGATTTTTATAAACTGATTTTTAAGGCATCTATTGAGATGATGGTATTTGTTTCTCCATTAGGATGATTAAATTGATAGATTATTCTAGTATTTTCTAACATTAAATCATTCCTGCACATATTTTATATGCCCTAACTGGTAGTGATATATTTTTAAAATAAACAAAAATACATTTGGTGTGTCAATATTTTACTTGTGGATTTGAATCTAATTCCATATGTGAGATAGCCTTATGAATTTTATTGTATGTACTGGGCTTGATCAGTTTTAGTATCAAGAATATATCAGGTTGATTTGTAGAACAGCAGAACATTTTTTTCTATCTATGTTGTTCATTATCTTGTCATTAACTTTTTTTAAGATGTCAAATCCATGTTTTTCTGTTATGAAAAAGATTGAATGTATTTGAGGCTGCACAAGTTAGAAATAAAATTATTATTTTAAATATTGTGTTTGGAGTGCTGCTTTAGTATATTTACTAACTTTACTCTATTTCAATTGTATAATTAGATTGGAATCATCAACACAGGTATGTTTATATAATTACACAAATAAGGAACACAAAGGTCATTCATTTGGTACATTATGAAAATTATTAAAGGTAGTGTTAAATATAGATCCCAGATAAATAAGTCTTGGAAAATTATTAATGATGCAGAAGGTAGAGGTGAAGGTAGAGGTAGAGGAAGAGAGGGAGAGAGCAAGAGAGACGCATAGAGACAGAGATAGAGACAAAAATAGAGATAAAAATAGAGAGAGAGAGAGATATTCAGCAACTCTGTAATTTACTGTTTGGTTTTGCCTAAATTTTTAAGTTGTTCCTCAATATAAAATGGAAGAGGATCTGAATTTGGTGGGGGATGAAGAGTGTTAATAAATGATACTCTGGCATTACCTATCTGATTTCTGAACAATTCACGTTAGACATAGGAATAAGCACAATGAGACCCAAATGTGAGCTGTTGGCCTTGGAATTTAGCAAAATGCCTTCCTTACAGTGAACTCCAATACATGGCAGGCTCACAAAGTCAGTGACAGATGACCCAGGGCCATTACTGCCGTATTTACAGCCTAGCAGTAGGCAGAGAAGAACTCAAGCTCACTGCAGGCTGGGAGATCCTAAAGAGGGAAAAAAAAGAATGGGTGTGCAAGGTGGGTTTAAGGAGTTGAGTTATGCAAGCTCACTTTCTTCTTCCAAGATCACAATCAACAATCCAATGTTGAGAAAAGAGTGAACAAGATGAAAGGAGTATTTCTCTAATAGATAGGTAAATGTCTTTATATATGGAGTACGGTGTATCCTTGTCAACCTAAATTCAAAGCCAATAGTTTTACTCCAGATAAAATAGGAAGATGAGAAACAAAAACAAAGCATGTGGTGATACCAGGATTTTTTAAAAATTCTTTTGTTCTTGGCCACAGACAGTCTGAGCTTGAAGAGGATTTTGAGGAGAATGTTTAAGGAAAAAGTTGAGAATTGAATAAGGGACTCCATTATGAGAACAATATTTATTAGAATATTTTTATAGAATAAGTCTGCAATATTTTTAGCATTTGGAGCCCTTCCAATAAGTCTCAATTGTGAACAGTGCCACAAATTTGTATTTAATAAAGACATACAAGGGCTAACGTCTTCCTCTCATAGGGCACAATCAAGTAATTTTATTTTAAATGGAAGAAAAACGATACATTGTCAGAAAAAATTAAATTTCCAAAGTCAGTAACCTGAGGTAAAATTCTCAGAAACAGGTAATGGCATATATTTAAAATGTAAGCAAAGTGTACTAAAATCTATGTTCTTTTCCCTTCAAATTATTAACTTTCTAAAAACTTTGTGGACAGTTCCCTGTCTCTAAAGAATCACTAAAAAGGATGGCTCATACTGTTTTTGCACTGTAGATGTTATCCTATTTAGATATGATACTTAGAAATTCAGGTTTCTGGAAATTTGCACATTTCTAGCAATATTGAAATTAATGAAACATGGAGAAAATAATCCGGATACAAAAATCTTCTTTCCAATCAAATTCACCATCCATTATACACATTATACCTCTAAACTGCTTATATATTTATATTTATATTCATTATTGTACATAACTAAAAGTATCTTACTAACAAAATTAGCTGTGTTTGATAAACACAAATACCAATAGTGATGTCATAAATAAGTATAAAGTTTTCTGAAAGCAATTTGGCAACATGCAACAAGAGCTTAAAAATGCCATTTCAGTTAATTTTTAATCCAGAAATATTTCCTAAAGAAATTACTTAAACTGAAAACAAGTACCTATGATAAATTTTTTGCAATGGAATTATTTATAATAGTGCAAACATATAAAATTATAATTATCCTCAATAGGCTATTTTTTAATAGATGCATCAATAAAATTAATATTATAGAGCTTGTTACATGTTTTTCAAGTTACTTGTGTTAACATGGAGATATGGTTAGAATAGTTTAGTGAGATACATAAGAAAATAATTTTTATACAGATTTTTCAATCGTTTAATGTATAGAAGGAAATGGATACAACGAAGATATGCTTTGGTTTGTGAAATTATAGATGGATATTTTTTCATCTTTTAAGCAATCTACACTTTCTCTTTTTTTAGCATGAGAAAATACTATTTTTATTACAGGAAAATAATGCATATAGTATTCTTAGCATAAGTTTGGCTGAGTCATAGTAGTAAGAAAAAAATGTGTATTAACTAGATAGCATCGCATTTTGAAACACACTTAAGTGCTGTATCATAAAAGAAAATCCACAAGGCAAAACAGATGATTCATTAAAAATTAATCAAAGAGGATACTTTGAAAAATTATATGCCAACAAGAAGGATAATTTAGAGGAAATGGACAAATTCTTAGAAACACACAAGCAGCCCACATTGTCAAAAGAAGTTGATGAACTAAACAGACTAATCACAAGTAATGAGATAGAATTAGTCATCAAATCCTCCCAACTAAGAAGAGCCCAGGACCAGATGGCTTCACAGGTGAATTCTACCAAACATTCCGGAAAGAACAAACACCAATGCTGCTTAAACTCTTCCGAAAAATAGAAGTAGACAGAACATTGCCTAACTCATTCTATGATGCCACCATCACCCTAATACCAAAGCCAAATAAAGACACCACAAGAAAGGAAAATATAGACCAATCTCTCTTATAAACCTAAATATTAAAATCTTCAATTCTTGCTAACCATATTCAATAACACATCAAACGAATTATACACCATGACTAAGTGGGTTTCATCCCTGGTATGCAAGGATGGCTCAACATAAGAAAATCATTCAATGTATTACACCACATAAACAGATCAAAAGAAAAAAATCAAATGATCATCCCAAAAGATGCAGGAAAAGCATTCAACAAAATATAGCACAGTTTCTGGATAAAAACACTTCCAAAGAAATAAATAGAAGAAAACTTCCTCAACATGATAATATATATATATATGAAAAACCCACAGTTAACATCACATTCAATGGTGAAATCCTAAAAGCTTTCCCTCTAAGATGGGAAACAGGACAAGGATGCCCGCTTTCACTGCTTCTATTTAACATTGTTAGAAGTACTTGCTCGAGTACTTAGGCAAGAAACAGATACAAAAGGCATCCAAATTGGAAAGGCAGAAGTAAAAATATCACTAATTGCAGAGGACATGATCCTATACATAGAAATTCCTGAGAAATCTACAACCAAGCTTCTAGAGATTATAAATGAGTTCAGTAAAGTCACAGGCTATAAGATAAAATCAGTAGCGTTTCTATACACCAATAAGGAGCAATCTGATGAGGAAGTCAAGAAAAAAATCTCATTTACAATAGCAACTAAAAGAATCAAATTCATAGGAATAAATTTAACTAAAGATATAAATGACTTGTTTGCAGAAAACTAAACAACAAGAAGACTTAAATAAATGGAAGAATATTTCCTATTCATAGATAAGAAAACATCTTTAACATATCTATCCTACACAAACTGATCTACAGATTTAATGCAATCCCAATAAAAATCACCACAGCATTTTTTTTCTGAATTGTAAAAATCAGTTATGAAATTTATTCAGAAGAGTAAGAGGCCCTGAATAGTTAAAGACATATTGAAAAAGAAAAATGAAATTGGAAGAATCACATTACTTGACTTTAAAACAGATTATAAAGCTACAGTGGTTAAAACTGCATGGTATTGACAGAAGGATAGACATACTGACCAATGGAACTGAATTGAGAGTTCTGATATAGATCCTCACATATACAGTCAACTGATATTTGACAAGGCCACCAAGCCCATTCAACTAGGAGTCGATGGCCTCTTCAACAAATGGTGCTTGGAAACTGGATACCCACATCCAAAAGAATGAGAGAGGAGCATCATTTACACCTTATACAAAAATTGACTCAAGATGGATCAAAGATCTAAGTAATGTAAGGAATCATCTACAGGATCTTGTATTAGAAAATGGTATCATGAATTTTATACCCAAAGCACAAGCAATAAAAGAAAAATAGATAAATGGTTCTTCCTCAAAATTAAAAAACTTTTGCACTTCAAAAGAGTTTGTCAAGAAAGTGAAAAGGCAGCACACTCAATGGGAGAAAATACTTGGTAACCATATATCTGATAGGGGCCTAATATCTATCACATATAAGGAAATCCTACACATGTATAAAATAAAAAGACAAACAACCCATTTAAAAAATGGGCAAATGATTTGAATAGATACTTCTCAGAAGAAGAAATACAAATGGCCTAAAAGCACATGAAAAGATGCTCAATATCACTAGCTATTAGAGAAATGCAAATCAAAACTACAGTGAGATATCATCTTAAACCCATTGGACTGGAAGCTATTAAAAAAACAGAGGACTATAAGTGTTAGAGAGGATGTGGAGGAATGGCAACCTCATCCACTTCTGGTGGGAATGTAAAATGATCCAGCTATTGTGAAGGGCAGTTTGGCAGTTCCTCAAAAAAACTAACTATAAATCTGCCATATGACCCAGCAATTCCACTGCTGGGTATATACCCAGAAGAATTGAAAGCAAGTACATGAACAGATATATGCACACCAATGTTCGTAGCGGCATTATTCAATATTGCCAAAAGTTGGAATCAACCCAAAGTCCCATCAACAGATGAATGGTATATACATACAATGGAATATGACTGAATGTAAGAAAGAATACAGTGCTAACATACGGAATAACATGGATGAATCTTGAGGACCTTATGTTGAGTGAAGCAAGCCAGGCATTGAAGGACAAATATTACATGACCTCTCTAATATGAATTAAGCAAATTGAGCAGACTCAGAGAGTTAGAGTCTGGAAGATAGGTTTACAGGAAATAGAAAGGGAGACGAAGGTTGTGAGCCAATGACCATACAGGCTAAATTTACGATAAAGTGAAATTGAGTAGCTGTGCAGTGAAGGGATATGACAGGGTGTAGTTATAATATTGGGTTGGATGGTGCAGGTTTGACAAGGGGGGGGCAGGGTGGTAAGGGTGGTCCATGGAAGTGGGGCGAGGGCTGAGGGAGGGAGCAGGTGAACACTGGGGATTGGCAGGTACATGGTTGAAATTACAATGCTTGGAATGCTCTTTTGTCAATATGGTAAGTGAGGGTTGCTGGTCTGGGGTGTTGGGTGAGAGGGCATTTGGGATTGGGCACACCTAGTGCAGGCATCTAGGAAGTGAGTGAGTGTTCATCTTGCCATAGTGTGTTATATCAGTGGTTGGGAGACCCACATAATGAGTGGCAAGATGATGGACTCCCATCCTGGGGAGGGCTGTTATAATCTTAAATAGAGGGGCAGGAGTCTCTTGAGAGCATGGGCAGAACCTAATAGGGGAGGGCAGACCAGTGTGCCAAGCCCTCAGTGTTGTTGCTAGTAACTATGAATTTTTTCCTTCAAGGAGTGAAGCCTGGTGGTTGCCATGGGTTCCGAGGGGAAGGAGAGGGAGGAATAGAATAGAGGGAACAAGGGGCATTTGGGGGCAGATGGAAGCGTTCTACATGATCTTGCTATGACGGATACATGCCATGTTGAATTGCATCAACGTTTATAAAAGTGTATGGTCCAAAATGTAAACCATAATGTAAACCATTTACCATGGTTAGTAGCTATGTTTCAATATTTGTACATCAGTTTTAACAAATGTACCATCCACATATAAAATGCGATTAATAGGGGAAGGGAGAAAACGGGGAGGATGTTGTGTATATGGGAGTCCCCTGTATTCGGGACATGAATTTTCTGTAAAGTAAAACTTCTTTGAGGACAAAATGAAAAGAATAATTTTTTAAAAAATTAAGACACTGGCAGAAGGACAATAGATCTTACAGTGATGATAGGGAAAATATCAAAAAAAATTTAAAATATTTTTCCATTATTTTTATTATCCCAAATTTTTATTTTTTTAATTTTTATCTAAAAACATTTTGTTGTACTTCATTTCTTATTTTTAAAACTATCATTATTATTTCATTTTCTTATTAATTGTATTTGGCTATTTTATTGGCTTCATTTCTGAAGAAGTTTTGGATCACAGAAGGGTTACATCTGTGGCAGGAAAGGATCATTGGTGAGGGTTGTCAGAGATGGGTGGAGAGTCACACAATAACTGAAGGAATATCAAATTCCCATCCTAGGGAGCTCTGCCACATTCTCTAATAGATCAGCAAGAATCCCCTGAGTACAGGGGCAATGATGAGTGAAGAAGGATGGTCCATTGACGGGTCCTTGATATTGATGACTGTGCATATGAACCTTTACTCCTGAAATTGAAACTTAGCCTAGAATTAAAGGGTGCCTAAGGGTTGCCTCCTGGGAGCCTCCTTGTTGCTCAAATGTGACCTCTCTCTAAGAGGAACTCAGCATATAAAAACATCGCCTTCTCTGCAGTGTGGGACATGACTTCCTGGGGATGAGCCTCCCTGACACCAAGGGATTACTACCAAGCACCAGCTAGCAATGCAACTGGAAAAAGACCTTGACCAAAATGGGGAAAAGGTAAAGACAAATGAGTTTATATGGCAAAGGGACTTCAAAGTGAGTTGGGAGGTCATTCCAGAGGTTATGCTTATGCACATCTCAGCAAGATCTCTTTGACTGCCAAAGTAGATACTACCCAAAATAGCAGGGATCCTGAAGGCTCAGAAATAGTCAGGGCAGATAGCTCAGGAGTTTGGTGCCTTGCCAGTGGGCCCTACTTTGGCATTTATGCTCCCCAGTGTGACAGAGTTGGACTCAGTTGTGGTTTCCCTACACATGGCTCTTCTGTCCTTCTTTTTGAGCCTATAATTAGTAAATAAGTTGGTAGGTGCATGTCCAAAAGACTTAAATCTTTGGGCTGTCCATGTGCCAGCTGGGTCTCATATCTTAACAGAGTTGCAACACATACTCTTTAGTGCATTGCTCTCACTTAAGACATCTAAAATGGAGGTGATGATGGATAACTACTATACCAAGGAAACAAGAGAGTCCACAACTGCAAGCAAGAGATTACCATCCATGGGCCCCATGGGATCGCAGCCCCTTTTAATTAGAGGTGGAGTGGACATCACCATCCTACAATCCTCAAGATTACGGAATGAATTATGGACTAAAGTAGACACTGGTATTCTACTATAGACATATTATGATTCTAGCAATGGAAGAAATTATATCATTGATGTGGAGGCAGTGGCCACTAGAGGTTCTGGGTGCAGGAAGAGGGAAAAACAGGTGTAATATGGGAACAATTCTGGGACTTGGGAATCATCCTGAATGACATTGCAACGACAGAAACAGGCCATTATAAATCTTGTCATAACCTACAGAATTGGGTGGGAGAGAGTGTAAACTACAATGTAAATTTTAATCCACGCTTAGTGGCAATGCTCCAAAATGTGTTTATCAATTGCAATGAATACACCTCACTAATGAAGAATATTGTTAATGTGGGAAAACGTGGGTGGTGTGGGGAGAGGGGCATATGGGAATCCCCTCTATTTTTTATGTGACATTTGTATAATCTAAGTATTAATATCTTTAAAAAATAAAAAAGAATAAAATCATAATAAAAAAGATACTCCTTCTTTTCCTACCCTTTCTAGTATTTAAAGTTTTATTACAAATGAAAATATTTGATATTTGTTGATTCTTCTTATGAAAGATTACTTTTTTATACCAACCCCCTATAAATTCTAACTATTTTGACAAAAAGTCCTCACAAAACATCAATTTGTATATTATTCATTTGATATATGGAAAGCTTAGTAAAGTTGAAGGTAAGAGTTAGAATTTTGTGCTTTTAAAAATGGCTGTCTTTAAATATCTGTGTCATCAAATGATGGAAATACAGAATTTGGCTAGTTTATTTATGAATAAATAAAATTATGTACACTTTAAGAAGCTATATTAGGTGAAAGCAATTCAAATTGCCAATTAGAGTTTTTAATTTTACATTTTCATTTTAATTTAGCTCATAAATTAATATAACCAAAATCATGTGCTATGTGAGTAAGTCTCCTTAGTGAACTCTCACTAACCACGGTTGTTATCAGCACTTTGCACTGAGCTAAGACTTGAGTTTCAAAAACTTCTTTTGATAAACACTTTACACAGCTCCATTGAATTAAATCACATTAGTAAAATACATTAGATTTCACTTGTCTGCCTAGCACTTAAAACCAACCCGAAGGGAATGCAAAACCCTCTGCATATGGCTCAAGTACAGTTATGAAGTGAAGTTGCATATAAATTTGAATGCATAAGCAGTATCGTCATCTGTCCACAAAGTCCTTCATGATTTGCTTATTGAAAATGTTGTAGGCTTAGTTAAAGCAGGCAGCACCACTGGGAAAAGCAAAGAAGACAGCTGCCTCCTCTCTGTAACAGAATAAGGCAACACTCTCTAATAGGAGTTGGGACCTGTCTAACCTAATCACAGAAATCTCAAATGGTTTCTCAGCGGTCTATCCATCTATCACCGACACAGCTGAATCCTTAAAATTTTTCTATGCATGAGTAATAACTAATCCTCTTACTCTATTCAAATGAGATGTCTTGCCTTTTATAGATCATAGGTAACTTCAATAAAAATGTAAAAAAGAAAGCTGCTTCAAGTGCAAATTGCTACAGTAAAATATTACATAGCACACACTGGTGCAGTTTTTATATAAAGATATGTTAAAAGTACTCATATTCTATTTTAGTGATTGGGGTCCCTCAAATTTAGCATTAATCACTTTTACTATAAATACATAATAATGTAAACTAGTTTAAATCCTGAGATGTTTGTAGAAGTGAAGCCAGTGCCTTAGCCATATTTACTGGCTCCATATGTCATTGGTCATACTAAAACTTATTTCATGTTAACATTAGCAAAAAAAAGCCATGTTACATTTCTTTTACTCATGCTACTGCCTATACCACCTCGGTGTGAACTAATTTAAAAAAATGTAACTCTGAATTTTGGGCAAAATTTCTGTCTCATCACAAAACAATCATTCTTTTCAACAATATGTTCATTGATTATTTCACTTATAAAAATATAATCACCTAGTTTGTTTCTCTTAATGCCAATACTCAAACCAAACAGAAGCATTCTAATATGGTAGCAGGTTGTCAGCTAATGTTTGTTTTTAGGGAAAATTAACTAACTTACGCCATCTCGCCTGTAAAATGGGGAAAATGTTACCAATCTTGCATTGACATTGGTAAATAAATACATGATATGAAGTTTCTGGTATATAGTAAGTTGTCAGTAAATGGCATTTGCTCATTCATTAAATGAATATTTACTGAGCTTCTACTATGGGTTGTGCATTGTTAGTTCCTGAATATTTAATATTATTACCAAATAAACATATCAACACCTTTATAGCATTATCAAGCTAGGTTTGTTGGATAGCGGTTAATAGTATGCTGCAATCCGAGAAAACACATAATCATGGGTTATGAAGAATAATGAATATTAGCATATAGAAAGCAAACAGCCCATATAATCTATCTTAATCCCTGTCAAAATGATATCTTTTAAAATAATATAGTGTTAAAAAGGATCATACAATATGTCAACTTTATTTAAACAAAATTTTTCTCGTATGTGTGCTTTAAATGAAGCAGCAAGTTTATGTTTAATATGAAGAATATTTATTTTACCTAAAGAAGCATTAAAGAGTTTCTTTCATGGTATGGTTTGAAGGATTCTAGACAATGTATCCAAAAGACTCCCATGTCTTTTTCTTTTTGAGGACAAATCTTCCTCCATTATTCATTTAACTACCTATTTTACTGTCTCTCTCTCTTTTTCTAACTCCTTTCTTCTGTTAAGTCATATAGTTGCCCTATTTGTATGCCTAAGCAATTTACTGCTTTCTTCCTCCCAAACAGGATGCTGATTTTGGTCTGCTTTCCACACCTCCACCACATGATTCAGGGAAGGGAAGCCTGTATCAGGCTCCAGAGACATATCCTGACTGAGCAAATTGTCTCATGGCAATCCAGCTTTTATGACCGTAGATTAATTAGGAAAGGGGATGTGATTGATTATGATTATGAAATATATCACCCCCAGCAATGTGTGATGTGTGAAAGACATCCAAGAATAGGTAATGCTTTTTCTTCCTGTACATGTTGTTTAGTCTGAATATAAGACCTGGAAACACTTGAATAAATGTTGTTCCTTTCTCTAGAGTGAAACTAAAATACGGACAGGAGCAGAGGCAATAAGGAAGAGGTTGAGCTGGAGGAGGTTTGGAATGTGCCCAATATCTGGGTTTCCTGTTATAAGAAATAATATAGACCCTAATTTTATAAGCTAGTCTGGGTCCAATTTTCTTTTATTTGTTGACAAGATCATCCCAACTGCTAATTGTTACTAAAACGCAGATAAGATTTATAATTTATATTTTAGTGAGTCATAAAACATTGGCATTGGGGGAGCTAGGAAACAAGAAGTGGTAGAATAAAAAGGAATATATGGTAGCATTGTAGCCACAAAGAAATATAGAACAGACTTCTTCTCAATTTTAATACATGCCTTCTTAGCTCAACATGCTAATAAGCCAACTTATTATTTCAAAAAGGTTGTTCTCAGAGCTAACATCAAAGCACAAATACTGCTCTAAACCTTTATCTTAATAGGATTTATAAAATTAAATGGAAAATACATATTTTTTATTTTCTTCTAAGACAGAAGCTGTGATGGGGACAAGAAAAAATTATTCTCCTTGTGCATAGATTTGCTCCCAAAAGGAGGCAAGTATAGGCTACACATTTCCAAATAGTAGTTCTAAATGTACTAAAGGGATGAAGCAATATATGCCTTTGCCTTATCCTGCCAAATTGGTTAATGGTAGGGAAAGAAGTCAGAGGGTGCTCTGAGATAATCTCTCATCTTAGAAACCAAGAATGTGTTCCATCTCTAAACTCTACTGATGCTATTGATTTTATGTATTTATCTGTCAAATGCTTTATCACATTAAATATTCATTTGATTATCCTTCTTTGAACCATAGTCAACTAACAAAAAGAAAATTTTCTTTATTGCCTGCTCATATTTATAGTTATTTTTCTTCTTTCACTACAAAAAGTATACAGATGAATAGTAGCTGTGAAGTTATCTCCAGAGAAACAAAACAAAATTATATCCCTCCTTCATACCCACAGTAGCCACACATATATTTACATGTACACAAACACACAAACGTGTGCATACATGGGCAGAGAGAGAGAGAGAGAAAGAGGAAGAGGACAAGAAAAGAGATATAAAATATATAAGAAACATTATTTTAAAAGAGAATTTAAGAAACAGTGTTTTGAAAATGGAATAAGAAAAATGTTTTTAAACTAAACATGGAAATTAAAAGACAAAAAGGAAGGAATTGATTATTTTACTAAATAAAATGTGACATTTTAAAAAGTAAGAAGCAATATTAACAAAGTTTAAGAAAAAATAGAATGCTAAGGTATGGTATGTGATATTTATGCCACAGAAAAAGACTTTTCTATATAGAAATCTACAAATCAGTAAGAAAACACAACCAGTTCATTAGAATGGGCAAAATATTTAAGTAAGACATTCAAAATTTCAAAAAAGATATTGCAAATGACAAATTATTTTTTAATTCATTTTATTTATTTATTTCTCCCCACCCCATTGTTGTTTGCACTTGCTATATGCTGTGCCTTTAGGGGGCATCAGGAACTGAACCCTGGACCTCCAATGTGGGAGGGAGGTACCTAGTCTCTTGAGCCACCTCCATTCCCTGCTTTATTGTGTCTCTCACTATGATTTTCTTCTTGTGTCTCTTGTTGTGTCATCTTGTTGTGTCAGTTTGCTACACATGCCCTTCACAGGAGTTCACTGTCTTCTTTAGGAGGCACGGGGAACTGAACCACAGACCTCCCATGTGGTAGGTGAGAGCACAGTCTACTGGGCCACATCTGCTTCCCACAAATTATCTTTTGAACATATTGTTAAGGTCCTCAGAAGTCAGGGGAATCAAATAAAATAATAAACTGTTTTCATCAGATTGGAATAAGATAAAAAAAAATTTTAAATGATCAGGTGTAGCATTTGCATGATTTTGAGTAAAAATGTAATAATGCTTATGAAAATATGTGCATACAAGGGTATGGCAATTCTAAATAGTGGAATGTGGTGAATTGTACCCAACACATGGAAAAGAATAGTTATTTCTGAATACAGGCTGGGCATGTACATTGTAGTCAAAGTAGATCTTAACATTACCTATATATATATATTTTAAATATTACTAGAATAATAAACAATTAAAATGAATGATTTTTTAAAATATGATATAGTACTTCACAGAATACCCTTGGAACATCTAGAATAGCCAAAGTCGTTTACTAAGTGCAACAGAGACCTTAGGATGCAATTCCAAAACACAGACACAGACAGTTTCCCTCTCAAGACATTCAGTGAATTCTGAAATTGTGCAGGATGGTTGGTTACAAGCTAAGTTAAAACCCTTGAAAATCAGAATTGATATGTCTACAGTCTCTCTGCTGGGATAAGACAAAAACTTGCTTGGCTCATCAGTAAGGGCAAAGCTGAGTTTTTGTCACACCAAGAATCTAACTCCTGGTCAAGAGGAAGAGAGCCTGGGACACGATAGCCTACATCTGCCTTCTCTCATTCAGGAGTGGCACATGGACTCTCACTCATGGTTTTTTCACCAAGTGATACGTAACAACTCAACTCCTATGGAAGAAGAGAACAGATTACATGGAGTAAGTAAGAGTTCTGCTGTTATCATCATCCACCATGCAAGAATTTCACAGCCAAATAAGATACGTACAACATTTCTTCTCTATAATGCCTTTTCAATTGCTTGGATCATAATAACAATGTTGAAATCTAAGATGCCAATGATACATCAAGTACAATTACATTAGTTCTAGGGTATTACATTAGTTCAGAACGATAGCTTAAAATTGTTTTCTTTTGTAACATTCATTTAAGTAAAATAAGAAAATGTTGCTGAAATGATAAAGTAGAAGGAAAACATATCAGTCTTCTATAAATGCTACTACTTTTGTTATATTTGCATGTGTGTTTCTGACATACATTTCACAATTTTACAGCCTTTTCCCTTTTGTCTCAAAAGACTAAGTAAACTCTTTGGAAAAGTTTATCTCCACAGCTATTAAGTCATGAAGGAAATGATTTTCATTTCTCCTGCACGCTGTTCCAAGACATTCAGAGAAGTGTGTGACAACTCAAAAATCAAACCAAAATAAACATACACACACACACACATAAAATCAAAAGAAGTTTATTTGTACCTGGGGACATACAGCTGAGAGCCAAGAAGACAGAATGTAAGTCAGTGATTCAAATACCCAGCTTACTGACAAATCTGGAACTCCCAAGAAAACTGTCAATCCATGACTGATGATGAGTGATATTTTGAATTCACTAAATTGTATTCAAAAAGTGTCCTTTCAAGCATTCTACTTGAAAGATCCAAGATGTAAACTTTCCATCTAAATAATGACTTCAATACTTGAATGAATTCATAAGAAACTTTATAATCTAATCCATGCAAGGAATTTAAAAATCTTGGAAAGATAAGTAAGACATATTAACTTTTCAGAAAGTTAAATTTTAAATATAGTGCTTAGACATATGTAGTTTTAAGTAGTAGGAATAGTAATTTACCTTTAATTTTTTTGCTTCATCTCATTTAGCTATGCTTTCCAATCCACAAAAAGCCTTACCAAAAACCAGTTTTGTTTTGCTTTTTTAATGGGAGAAAATGAGCAATAATTTCTCTTTCTTTAAAGAATGATTACCTTATAAAAGAGTTCACTCTTATTTACTGAATAAAAATAATAATGATAATGATAAAAGCAAATGCAGTGGTTTGGAACTGTATGGACCCCAGAAAATCATGTTAAAACTAACCCATTGCTATAAGTATAAACCTATTGTTTAGGTTACCTCAGCTCAGGTGTGGCTCAGGGTGATCTTAATCCTTTTATTGGAGTCCTTTATTATTGGGATGAATATCGAGAAAGAGAGAGAGAGAGAACTGCAGAAGCAAAAAACTGAAAGCAATGAAACCCAGAAGAGAAGGGGAAGACCAGCACATGCTGCCACGTGCCTTACCATGTGAGGGAGGAGTCCAGGATCACCGAAGCCAGTATTTGGGAAGAAAGCATTACCCTAATTATGTCTTGATTTGGATATTCTCATGGCTTTAAAACCGTAAGTCTGTAAGCTAATAAATTCTCATTGTTAAAACTGAGCCCATTTTATGGTATCTGCTTTCAGCAGCTTAGCAAAATAAAACAGATTTTAGTACTGGTAAAGTGATGCTATTGCAAATACCAAAAGTGTTAAAAAGGTTTTATAAATGGGTAATAAATAGAGGCAGCAATAATTGTGAGGTGCTTGATAGAAAAGGCCTAGATTGCTTTGAGGGGTCTGTTGGTAGCAATATGGACACTAAATGTACTTCTGATGAGACCTTAGACAAAAATCATGAATGTGTCATTGCAAACTGGAAGAAAGGTGACCCTTGTTTTAAAGTGGCAGAACACTTTGCAAAATTATTTTCTGATGTTGAATGGGAGGTAGACTGTGAAAGTGATGAACTTGGGTATTTAGCTTGGTAGACTTCCTAACTAAATGTGGAAAGTATGGCCTGGTATCTCCTTGCAGCTTCTACTAAAATGTGAGAGGAAAGCGATAAAGCTGAAAATTGAACTCCTGGGTACACAGAAACCAGAAATCAATGGTTTGGAAAATTCTGAGCTTCTGGAAAGCAAGTCCCCAAAGAATAGCTCTCCATGTGAGGGTTTACCTAAACATGAACCCACTCAGCCATTTCAGTGCAAGTCAGGATTGGAATTGCAGTTATCCAGAAAGGATTTGTGGAAAGTTCTGTTGTCTGGTGGTTTGCAACCCTGGGTACTACATGTGGAACTGACAAGTTTATTGTGAGATCTGTATGAATAGAACCACTGCCAGACTGGACTAAAGGGGAGAGAAAAGGGACAGATTAAAGGAAAAATGACTTCAAAGGCAGAATCACAGAAGCTGAAGCCTGAAGACATCTTATCAGGTCAAGAATACAACCCACCCATGTATGTGGAAACGGTGAGTATGCCCCAGAGTTCAAAGAAGGCAGGCCTTCTGCCCCATTGTTCAAGAAGAGTATTATAAACCCAGGTTTCTCAAATTACCTGGGTGATTGTGGAGAGTCTGGCCACCACCCCAAGGCTTGAGGAAAGTGGAGCCAAGAGTCAGCCATTACCTGGATGCTTGACAAAGGTGGAACTAAAGCCTGGCTGTTACCCCAATTCTTGAAGATGTTGAAGCCTTCACCCCAGTGTTTGTGGAGAGCATGGCTGCTGCACAAGCTCTTGAAAATGGTGGACTGCCACTCCATCAAGTCTGGAGAACAAACCATTGTTCCACAGATGACTCTCAGACCTTGAAATCTAACAGAGTATGCCCTGCCAGGTTTCAGAATTGTTTGGAACCTGTGACCCTTGTTTTCTTTCCAACTTCTCCCTATGGGAATGGGAATGTTTATCCTATGCCTGTCCCTCCTCAGTATATTGAAAGTGGATAACTTGTTCTCTGGATTTCACAGGTCCAAATCTAGAGGGGAATGGTGCCCCAGGACAGACCAAACTTGCAAATTATTTTGATGAGACTTGATACTTAGCATTGTTACTAAAATGATAGAAGGTTTTAGGGATAAAATGATGGAATTATTGTATTTTGCATATGGAAAGAAGATGTCTTTTGGGGGTCCATAGGGTGAGGGAGGTGGTTTGAAACTGTACGTACCATAGAAAATCATTTTCTTAAAGCTAATCGATTCCTGTGGGTGTAAACCTATTGTCAGTAGGGCCTTTTGATTAGGTTACTTCAGTTGAGACATGACCCAGAGTGGGTCTTATTCCTACTACTGGAGTCCTTCATAAATGGGTTGAATAAGGAAAGGGAGTGGTAAAGCCATTGAAGCAAGAAGCAGATGTTACTATGTGCCTTGCCATGTGACAGAGGAGTCCAGGATCTGCAGCCTGTCTTCGGGAAGAAGGCATCACCTTGATGATGCCTTGATTTGGACATTTTCATGACCTCAAAACTGTAAACTTGTAAGCTAATAAATTTCCATTGTTTAAGCCAATCCATTTTTGGTGTCTGCTTTAAGCAGCTTAGCAAACTAAAAGAAGCAACTATCATTTATTGAGACTTGCTTTGTGTTTTGAAATCTCCTAAAATATATTACTTACATATATTTTCTCATTATATTCATTTTACCAATTAGGAAAATGAACCAGTTAAAAGGCTTTAAGTAAAGACTGTGTAGTTAATAATGGGTAGCACTGATATCTGAAACAAGGCAGTCCTGTATTTTACTGTTCTACTACTGCCTCCTCAATACCACAAAATGACAACTGTGAAAAGAAATAAAATAGAATAGCATTACTATGGCTAAGAGATTTAAAATGGAATCAGGGAGTCATTCTGCTGATTACTCAGGTAAATATCTGCCAGATATGACAAACTGCCAAAGTAGGCAAAGCCTCAGGCAACAGTGTTGCTCAAAACCCCAAGGACATCTGGACACCAGTAAAAGAAACCACAAGATAAAAAATTCAGTTAACTATCAAACCTGAATGATAATTGGATTTCCCCAAATATCCGCCAACCACAAACAACTTGTCTCATCTTCTTTTTCTTTAAAATTCCTTGTCTGGAATTGCCAAGAGAGGGCATGATTTATTTTGCTACCTGAAACTGTGCTTCCCAAATAGATGGCTTGGTTGTTTTGAAGTTTAGTTTGTTATTTTTTGTTTGAAACAAACCAATCTATTTTAAACCACAAATTCTGTTATGCAAAAATCAAACAAATCATTCACTTATGACTTAAATTCATTAATTTGTAATTTTTGAATTGACATTTGAAACTGGATTAGGATCTGAAAAAAAAGGACTTGATATTTTTATAATATTGGAAGAAAAAATAATTTATTTGAAAAATGTTCTATTTATTTAAAAAGTTCAGTTAATATTGCTTTTGATTGAATTCAAATTACTTTTTGTCTATGCAAACTTAGTTCCAAGTCTAAAAGAAAATAGCCTGGATGTCCATTTGATTACGTGCTTAATGACCTTAGTATCTCTACTTGGCTTTATCATTTTCCATATAAGATTCAAGTAACTCCCTAGTGGACTAATTTAAACTATCCCAAGCACAATATGGTTAGAAAAAATGATAAAATTTCTCTGGAGCAAAAGATCAGCTCTTCTTTCTTGACAAGTCTCTGCTTTCTTCTAATGTTGTCTCTTCAAAAATGGTTTTCTTAATCCCTAAAGATAAGTCAATCATATTTGGCTGAATCATATATTTCCTCTTTATCTTCTTAGGACTAATTATTGCCTATTCCCTTGTTTTAGTTTATACTTTAGGCAATAAACCAGAAGTGGTTTTGTTTTTACAATGAGGATTTCTTAACTAATAAGCTATAGTTCTGTGGCTGAAAAAATGTCCAAATCAAGGGCTCAGGTAAAGTTCTCTCCCCAAAGACACAGCTTGTAGTGATCCTAGAATTCTGTCACATGGCAGGGCACAACCGCATTGTCTGCCAGTGTCTATCTTCTCCTCCAGGTTCTGTTGCTTTCAGCTTTTGTCTGTTCCTTCTATTTTTTTTTTTCCTCAAAAGTTCCACTGATTTCAGCTTCTTGCTGTCACAGCTTTCTCTCTCAGCTTCTATGGGTTCCTCTCTGAGCTCCTGGGTCTTTTCTCCTACTCTGTCTCTCTGAATCCATCCTATTTAAAAGGACAAGAGTGAAAAGATTAAAACCTGCCTTGGGGCACAGTTTACTGAATTAATTTAATCAAAGATCCATAACTGAAGTGATTTAATCAAATGGCCACACTTAAAATAGGTTCACACTCACATGAATGGATTAGCTCTAAGGACATGATGTTTTATGGGGTACATACATTATCAAACCACCACAACCCTTAACTTTTCTCAGAGAATTATTCATATGAGAACTGGAAATGTAAGGTAGAAAGCTAAATGAAGTGTGTAACCAAAATATACATTTTAATATGGGTAAAATACTACTGTAATAGCCTACATATTAAACAGACAAAAATATGTTGTTTGTATGTTGAAATCTTTGTTATCTTCAATTTTTAATAAGGAAGCAATCATTATTAATTTAAATGTCAATATAATAATGAAGTTGCAATGAGAAACAAGAATGACAAACAATTTAAACTTGAAGTGACTTATACATTCTTTTAGATTTTATATGTTTATGATTTGACTGGTTATAACCAAATTTATAAAATGAGATTTGTGTTTAATATACTTTTAAATATAATTTCATTACATATGGATTATTTTTAGGTAGAATCAAGCACATGTTAAAATGACAAGGGAGGGAACAGGTGTAGATCAGTGGATTGAGTGCCTGCTTCTCATGTACAAGGTTCTGGGTTTGATCCCCAGCACCTCCTAAAAACAAACAAACAAATGGAAAAACCAACGATCATTGGAGAGTGTATGTAGCTCAGTGGTTGAGTGCCTACTTCCCATGTATGAGGTTGGTTCAACTCCCGATAACTGCTAAAAAAAAAAAAAAAAAAAAAAGACAAGGCTTCATTTCATTCTTACTTCATTCCCTCCTTTCCTCCCTGATCCCTTCTTTCCATTTTCCTTTCTATGTTTTCTAGTCTCCATTATTTTTAATTAACATGGCTCAATAAAAAATTTAAAATCTTAAAATTCTACATTAAAATAATTTAATATGAAAAATTATATCAAAGTAGGTCATATATCATATGTTAAATTTTGATGAAAGTAAAATGTTATATTATTTTCATGGGTGTAGCAGTTTGATATTATTTATGAATTCCAAAAAATAATATAGACTATGTTTGTAAACTGGCCTGCTCCTCTGGGTGTGATACCCTTTGATTGTGTTAGATTGAGTTGAGATACCTTTGATAAAATTATATTAAGATTAGGTCTTTGATTCGGCCATCTCATTAGGGTGACTCAGTTTGAGTCCCTGAACCCTTTATGGGCTATATATATATGGACACTCAATCAGGAAGACAAACAAAAGTAGATATGCAGAAGAAGAAATACACAGAGGAATAGAGAGAACACCACAGACACGGAAGAGGAATGAACATTGATCCTGCACCCCCGGGAAGAGAGATGAGCCATTCACCTGACAGTCTACAGCTGACCTGTGAAGAGACCAGAGCTGCTGAGTCCAGAATGAAAAGAGCTCTCCAGCCTACAGCTGTGACAGGAAGAAGCTGAGCCCATGGAGCCTTAGGAGGAAAAGGAAGGCTGAACCCATTCAGACATTGCCCACCATCTTGCTTCAACACAAGGCAACAGACTTTGGGTGAGAAAATACCTCTTATGGTGCCTTGAGTTGGACTCTTCAGGGCCTTGTAATTGTAAGCTTTTACCCCAAATAAATACCCTTAATAAAAGCCAACAGATTTCTGGTACTTTGCATCAGCACCCTTTTTGGCTGACTAATGCAGTGAGAAAAGAAAATTACCTTATAAAATAGGTACCTTGCATTTTTAAAATACCCTTTAAAATCGTATTGCCTTTTAGAAATCACAATAAAATTAATCATTTGATTTCACATGAATAATTTTACAATAGAAATTTAAAATGTTAATTGGATTCAGAATTTTATCAGTTTTGTTTTCCTTGAAACAGAATATTTTGCCTAAAATTTTGAGTTTAGATATTTATTAAATTTATTTTTAAAAGTTTAGTTTCAGTTCTTTCAGGTAAAATCCCTATAGGCCTATGATTGAGTGAGCTTATAGCTTTTTTCCTCCAGAGTATTAGATGTGCTAATCAAAGCTGGAATTATGATGACTTACTCATAGCAAGAAAAATCTCATTAAAAATGCTTTACAATACCATTAAGAAAAAAAGTGGCATGTGAAGAAATGAATAAGAATCTAGACAAGAAATTGAATCAAAATCTATGTTTACATTAAAAGGAAAAAATAGACAATAAATTTAAATCAGTTCTATATTGTAAAATGTGACTTTTCTCTATATTTCTAGAATCATTTCAATAATGTTTAATTTCTAACTCATTTTATCTATAAGAATGCAGCACAAAAACTTTAATTCACATAAACATTTGCTTTACATATTACCTATAAAATGTCCATATTATTGCATAGCTGAAAGGTTAAATTTTCTTTTTAATTCATATTTTCTTTGCATATACTTTTTACTTGTTAACATATAACCTGCATATAGTAACATATGAAATCTATGACTAGTGTTTTTTTTTCCTTTATATGATTCTTGGCCATTAATTATATTTACTCAACATATGTATTGCATTTTTTCCTAAGACATAGCTTATCATAAAAAAAGTATGTGAAGTATTAAGGTGGCACATCTCTAAAGTTCCTTCATTAATGTGGTTATTAAATGAATGATATAATGCATGCACATGAAGATGAGAACAGTTTAGAAAGAAGTTAAGGGAAAAACAAAAGACAATATATATCTACAGACAGTCACAGAATCCCAGTTTCCATATCCTACTCAAAGTTCTGTATTTATATCTACACTGCTATTCCCACTTTAATAATAAGGATTGGATGAATAATTCTACCTGAAACAACTAAAAATACAAAAAATTATAAAAAAATTGTTGTCGAGGAAATGATCATCAGGCAATGAAAAACGGTGATCTTAAATTAAAAGAAACAAATTGTGTCAGCCCTATGATTATTCAAAGCAAGAGGTGAAAAGCAAGTTCCCAGTTCATGGTGAGGGAAGGGGTGCAAAGCCTGGAAGTATTCCTAAATTGAAGATAAAGAGCTGGAAATTCCTTGAGGTCCAGACAGCAAGAGATTATAGGAGAGAATATAGTGACCTCTCAGAGAAAGAGGTCACTGAGACACCAATAATTACTCAGTTAAGTACTGATCAGTACATGTAAGTGATAAAACTACCCAAGGCTAGGAAATTATGACACAAAAAGAAAAGAAGAAAAAATCAGCAGAACTCACAAGAGGTCAGAGATAACACCTATTATGAACAGTCATAGTGGAAAACCTCACCATTTGTGAGGCATTGGGTACTGTAATAAGAAGAGTTTTGCTTTACTTAATGGGTAAAAATATCTGTTTCAGTTTCCTAGGCTGCTCCAAGAAAATACCATGAAATGGGATAGCTTGGACAATGAGAATTTACTGGCTTACAGTTTTGAAGATGTGAAAATGGACAAATCAAGGCATCATCAAAGTGATGCTTTCTTCCTGACGAACAGCTTCCAGTGATCCTTGCCTCCTTTGCCACATGGCAAGGCACATGGCAGCATTTGCTAGTCTCTCCTTCTCTTCTGAGTTTTGTTGATTTCAGCTTCTTGTTTCCAATGGCTTTCTCTTTCTCTGCATTCATTCCATTTATAAAAGATTCCCGTAATAGAATTAAGTCCCATCCTGATTGAGGTGGGACACACCTTAACTGAAGTAACCTTATCAAAAATTCCTACTTACCTTGGGTTTAAGCTCACAAGAATGGATTAGATTTAAGAACATATTTTTCTAGGTTACATACAGCTTCAAATCACCATAGTCACCCTATAAAATATGTTTCTGACACTGCCTAACAAGGCGTAAGAGAAGCCCAAAATGGTCAAATATTTAACAAGTAACTTAATTGATTCCCCTAAACAAAGCTCAAGACTAAGAAAAATAAGCAGGATAATAACAGAAGAATTGAACATTTTTATCATCCAATTGTAAATTACCACACATGCAAAGAAGCAGAATGCAACCCATAATGTGGATAAATTTCAATTAATCAGAAAGGATGCAAAAATTATATCAAGAATAAAATTAGTAGCCAAATCAAATGTATTCACATGTTCAAGATGTCAGGGGAGATATTGAACTTGTTAAGCAAAGCCATAGAAATGAAAACAGATGCAAAACAAATTTCTAGAGATAAAAACTTCAATATCTGAGATGAAAATTAAACTGAATGGGTATAAAGGTAGAATAGATAAACCAGAAGAAAAAAAATTGAACTTGAAAGCATAACAATAGAAACTATCTAAAATGAAAACCATATTTTAAAAAAATTGTTTAAAAATTAACAGCAACAGGGAGATGAAAAAACTTTAATTGTCAAAATATACATGTATTTGAAGTTCCTGAAGGAGAGGAGAAGAGAAAATGCAGAAAATATTTGAAAATCTAATGCTCCCCAAATTTTCCTTATCATATGACAAATATAGGCCTACCAATACAAGAAGCTCAACACATCCAAAAATAAAAATCATGACAAAACCCCATTAGGAAACATCATAATTGCTTAAAACCAATGATAAAGTAGCCAGAGAAAAAAGACACATTATATACTTTGGGGGGAAGATAAGAATATTAACAAATTTCTAATTAGAAACAATGGATTCTAGAAGACAGTAGAGCAATTTCCCAAAAGTACTAAAAGATAAACAGTGAATCCAGAATTCTTAACCCCCCCCCCCCCAAATCAATGTTCTCTTGAAGACAAAATAAAAACTTTCTCTGATATGTAAAATCTAAAAGAATATATCACCAGCAGGTATACACTATAAAAAGTGTTAAAGGAATCTTTCAAGCAGAAAGAAAATCACACCAGATGTGATTCTGGAAATATGTAAAGTCATTAAGAGAACTGGAAATGGTAACTACATAGGCAAATGAAGGAACATTTTCCCTGTGATTTAAATCTTTTAAGAAAATAATTGGCTATTTAAAGCAAAAATTATAACAATTTATTGTGGGGTTTATAACACATAAAATGAAATTTATGACAAAATAGTATGATGACTAGTTAGGAGGCAATGGAAATATACTGTTGTAAGTTTCTTTAATATATGTGATATTGCATAATATCACTTGTAGGTAGAATGTGATGAGTTGAGGAATTCTACAATTATTAAAAATTCTAAAGCAAATTTTTAGTAGGTTGAATGGTGCCCACCCCCAAATATATGTCCATGTCTAAACCCCTAGAACTTGTGAATGTGACCTTATATGGAAAAAGAGTTTTTGCAGATATAATAAAGTTAAAGACCTTGAGATGAGATGATCCTGAATTATCAGGTAGGTCTTACATCCACAGACAAAGGAGACAGAAGAGAAAAATGCAGATTTGAGATGAGAAGAACATGTGAAGATGGAGGCAGAGACTGAAGATATTCTGCCACAAGCCAAGGAACATCTGGAGACACAAGTTGGAAGAGGTAAGGAAGGATTGTCCCCTAGAGCCTGTAAAGAGATTACAGCCCTGCAGATACATTTATTTCAGACTCCTGGCCTGTAGAACTGTGTAAGAATAAATTTATTTTGTTTTAATATATCCAGTTTATGGTGATTTTGTACACAAGCCCTAGGAAACTAAAGCAAACCACTAAAATAACACAACAGAGTTTTCTCTAATAAGCCAACAAGGCAGATATATATTAACAAAAATGTACTTTTAAAAAATACCAGGTAAATGGGAAATTAACAAAAAAGGAAAAATGGAAAAAAATATCAAGATTGCATATTCAAACCCAAACTTAACAATATTACATTAAATGTAAAAAGTTTAAACATCTTGATTTAAAAGGCCAAGATGACCAGTTTGGATTAAAAAAAAAATCAGTACCCTATCTGTGCTGCTTTTGGGACCAGTGAGTACTCCTGCTTATCTTAATATGTATTCTCAAATACAAAGGCTTTGACTGATCTTTCTTTTGAGACACTTCTCAGGATTGCTTATGTAGCTAACCATCCTGAAAAGGGAGATAAAGCATTTCATGTTTTGGGCTACACCCGGTCTTACTCCAAATAAAGAACAGGTTTGTCTCAGATTCCTCAGGATTGGGGAATAAAATATAGACTAAAGTGGACTGTATTATAGACTTATTGTGATACTAGCAGTGGAAGAAATTATATCATTGATGTGGAGACAGTGGACACTGGAGGTGTTGAAGTCAGGGAGAGAGAAAAAGAGGTATAATATTGGGGCATTTTCAGGCCTTGGAATTGACCTGGATGACATTGCGGTGACAGATACAGGCCATTATATATCCTGCCATAGCCTACAGAATTGAGTGTGAAAGAGTGTAAACTACAATGTAAACTATAGTCCATGCTCAGTGGCAATGCTCCAAAATGTGTTCATCAGTTGCAATGAATGTACTACACTAATGAAAGAAGTTGTTAAGATGGGGAAAAGTGGGAGGTGTGGGGAATGGGACATGTGGGAATCCCTTATATTTTTTTATGTAACAATTTATATACTCTAAGTATCTTTAAAAAATTATATATATATAAAAGAACAGGTCTGTTTATTACTTACTATCAAAGCAATAGTTTCCTTGGGCTTAGGGTTTCCTCCCAGTGATGTACCCCACTGGGCATTTGAGCTCTTCCTGGTCCTCTGTGACATCATGTGAATTTGATATACAGAGAATTGGCACAACCATGCAGATGCTCCTGCTACTGCTTTTACTGTGAGTAATAAAGCATTTTAATACTGTCCTAAGATAGTCTTATGTCTTCTGTTCGAATGCATGGAAGTGTAGCAGATTAACTTGCTAGATTATATAGTTATTTCAGTGGGCTTCTTATGCTTAGAGCCTCCTTCCTTCTGCACATGTCAAATATATTTTAATTATTAAAAACTTCAACACTACTATAATAAATACATTTTAGGTATAAATGTGCAAACAGGTTAAAAATGAAAAGATTAAAATATGTATACCAAGTTAACATTAATTAAATCTGAAGTGACTACATTAATATCACAATGTAGATATCTGAGCAAAGTAGTTACTAGTGAAAAAGAGGGTTATTTCACAATAATAAAAGGGGCAACTCCTTAAGAGGACATGAGGTTCTAGGTATCTATGCACTTAATATCAGAGCTGTAAACTACAGGAAGCAAAAGCTTATAAAACTAAAATAAGACATGGAGAAATCTACAATTAAGTTCAGAGATAATGGCACTCTGTCAATATTTAAAATAACAGTTAGACAGAACATCAATAAAGATACAGGAAACTTGAACATAATGCAACAAATTGATCTAATTGATGGTTATAGAACTCCATCCAGCAACAGCAGAATACATACTGTTTTCAGGTGAACAAAGAACAAAGAATAGTTACTAGGATAGACCTTATTATGATACAAAACTAAATAAATTTAAAATGATTCAAGACTTACAAACCATGTTCTCTGAACCCACTTGAATTAAATTAAAAATCAATAGCAGAATATCTAAAAAATATCCAAATATTTGGAAACTGAACAATACATTTCTTTATAATGTATGGATCAAAGAAGCTATCAACAGGGAAATTAGAATTCTAAATGGTAAGAAAAGAAAAACAAGATATTTAAAACATTGTAGGGTGCAACTAAACCAGTTTTTATAGGGACATTTCCCATTTTAATCATGTTTATCAAGAAAGAAGAAAGTTCTCAAATCAATAACCTCAGATTTGACCATAATAAATCAGAAAAATAGAGTAATTAAAAGTAAAGAGAAGGATGGAAATAGAAATCAGAGCAAGAATTAATAAAATAGAAAACAGAAAAACAATAAAAAAGAGGATGAAATCAATTACTGGTTCTTGAGAAAACCAATAAAATCAATTAACCTATAGGCACATTAATCAGAAGAAAAGATAGAAGAAAGAAATTTCCAATATTAGGAATGGGAGAGGTTCTACTATTGTATATTCTATACATGTTAAGGGAATAAAAAGGAGATACGTGCAAATTCTGGCAGATAAATTTGAAAACTGAGATGAAATGAACAAATTTCTTGAAGGACATAAACCATGAAACTCATGCAAGAATAGATAGCCTGAATAAATAGTGTGAAAAGAAATAAAGTAAAATAGAGTTACTATGATTAAGAGATTTAAAATGGAGTATGGAGACCATTCAGGTGGGTACTCTTATGCAAATCTCAGTCAAATATCATAAATTGCCAATGTATGCAAAGCCTCAAGCAACACTGTTCCTCAAAACCCTAAGGACACCTAGACACTGTAAAGAAATCAGTAAACTCTACTGAATGACTTTTGGAACACCTCAAATATCCACCAATCGCAAAAAAAAAAAAAAAAAAAAAATCTCATGCAATCTTCTTTTTCTTTAAAAACGCTTGCCTGGAATAGTAAGAGAGGACATGATTTGGGTTGTTACCTGAAACCTGCTCCCTGAATTGCAATTCAAAGACCCTAAATAAATGGCTTTGTTGCCTTGCAGCTCAGTTTGCTGTTTCTCAGTCGACAATAGCCTATCTAATGAAGAGGTGTAGAAAGTTGGAAAGAATGTCATTCTCATATTTCAAGAAAATAGCTGGACAAACTGCAAATAATGACTTTTCTTGAAACAATCAGAGAATTGAGGTCATGGGGCTAACAACCAAGCAGAAATATTGAAATAGCCAACTGCTGGGACAAGAAGGACTTGAGCATTCCTACCTGGGACAGACACTGCCTGATGGCATGTAAGCAAGCAAGATTAAAATAGACAGTTTTAACAAATTCCTAAAGATGGATTCTGTACTAGAAACAGAGTGTTTTGCTACTGGGGGAGCGGGTCATCAAACATAGTAGGTTTAAGACCTACCAGGAGCTTTTTTCTCCAGGAACCCCACCTGGTACTCACAGGGAAGGTAGGGAGAATCCTGCCATCTATTCCTCTGAGACAATGGCCTTGGTAGAGGAGAAGCACCACTCCCAGAAATCCATCCCAAACTGGAAGATGAAAAGCTATTTCCCTTAATTCACTTAAGGAGCAAAAGGTTTGATCTACTGGGGAAGATCATCAAAAGACTGTAGCCTGATATCTTTCCTGGTAACCCACTGCAACAGGTGGAAGTGAAGAGCAGCCATCAACAAAGCTCCACCCAGACCTTCGTCTTGTATCTACTCTCAAAAGCAAAAGCCTTTATTTGTTGGAGGAAAGCTTTAAGGCTGTAGCC
The DNA here is from genome assembly GCA_026826555.1 of Tolypeutes matacus. Lineage (NCBI taxonomy): Eukaryota > Metazoa > Chordata > Mammalia > Cingulata > Chlamyphoridae > Tolypeutes > Tolypeutes matacus. The sequence continues at coordinate 14,382,650 of JAKSZT010010858.1, forward strand.
TGAGCACAGGAATAGAAATCCAGTGATGCTGGGTGAGAAGACTAGGGGGAGGAGAGAAACTGAACCTATGGGGACTAGCAGGAATAGTGTTAGGCCCAGCATTATTTCTGGAGAAGGGGTAGGAATGTTTGCAAAGGTCACATCAACCAGACTCAGGTTCACAGTGTCTGCCTGAGACAAACTTAAGAAGAACATAAAAGAATCCCTGTCCCTCCTCCCCACTCACCAACCCACAACCCAGAATTACATAAAAAGTTTACAAAATAGCTGGGAGAGATGCATGACACAGATTCTGTCTGGGGAACAGCACAATCGAAAAACATGAAGCCAAGTGGAAAGACAAGATTTGAAGGCTCTTGTTGCACTGAAAGGAACCATAAGAGTAAGTTTAAATCTAGCCCAACTCCTGATTAGATGACTACAAATTCTTGAAGGGAACCCATGGGAGTCCCCTGGGTTCTTTCTACCCAGCACAAAGAATTGGGGTCCACACCAAAGTTTGATCATGCAAGGGAAAGAGTTTATTAAGCTGGCAGAGGTCTGGAGACAGATGATGTCTCAAATCAGTCTCTCTGAACAGCAGAAGTAGAAGCATTATATTGGCATGTGTAAGGTAAGAGTTCAAAGGGTTGGATTACAATATTGACAGATGGGGAAAGGTTGTAACATGTGCATGCTCTATAGTACTACATGTTTTAATATACTTGGTCATACATGGCATGTGCAGAAACTGACATTAAATCCCATCCAGAGGTAGGGGAGTTTACTATTATAATGAGCTAAAGTTCTGCTAAGTTCATTCTACTACCCTACTGAGTCTGCTAAAAATTGCAAAGTCCTAGTTTGTGGATATCCAGATTTTGTAGTTAGCTTCTGACCACAGCTACTAACTGTACTCTATTTTTAGTGGCTTAGCTATTGCTGCAAGGCTAAGATTAGCCTAACAGGGCCTAACAGAGGAAGACAAAAAATTGTGTGGGGTAGTTCTTACAAATGGTCCTTACATGCTTACACGAAAAGCCTGGAAGATGAAAAGCTATGCTCATTTCAAAGCATAAACCTATTGACTACAGTGTCTACTATCCTACACAATATGTCCAGCTGTCAAAAAGATTTGAATCACCAAAAGAGATAAGGGAAAATATAGGATGAAGAGATGATGCAACATGAAAACCAGATCATATATGAGACCACTGATAGAATTATGAGAAAAATAATAATTATGATTAAGAATTTAAAGGCTCTATTCAAATAGGTAATTTCAGCAGGGAAATAAATCTTTGATAAAGAACCAAATGGTAATCATAGTAACAGAGATGAAGGATGCCTTTGACATGTTCCTCAGATAAGGAAAGAGACAGTAACTTAAAGATTGGTAAATAGAATTAAGAAATTATCTAAAATGGAAGACATGCAACCAAAAAAAAAAAAAAGAAAGAAAAAGAGAAAAAACTGTTTGGCAATATCAAATTATGCAACATATACATAATCATAATCTCAGATTGAGAAGAGAGAAAGAAAGGGACATAAAAAACATTTGAAGAAATAATGCCTAAGAATTATCCAAAATGATAGCATACAACAAACCACAGATCTGAGGTACAAACAGAATGCCAAAAGGATAAATACAAAAACAAAAATGCACACACCTCAGTATATCATTTTCAAGTGCTTAAAGGCAAAGACAAGAAAATCTTGAAGACCCCCAGAAGAAAAAAGTCACATTATTGACAGAGGAAAAACATATAAAAAGTTATGGCATAAATCTTTTCAGAAATCATGGAAACAAACATTCAATTGGATGCTATCATTAAATGCTGAAATAATATAATGTGCCAGCCCAGAATTCTATATCCGATGAAAATGTCCTTCAAAAGTGAAGGAGAAATGAAGACTATCTAATTCATTCCCAGCAGATCCACCTCCAAGAACTATGAAAGGAAATTCTTCTGGCTGAAAAAATATAATATAGGTCAGAAACTCTGACTTACCTAAAGAAATGAAGAATGCTGGAAACGGAATAAAAGAAGGTATTTTTCTTTCTTACTTTAGCTGTCCTGAAAGGTAACTTAGTATTTGAAGTAATAATAGTAATAATGCTTGAGTGTATATAGCATATTAAAGGTGAAATGTACAATGATGGCACAGAGTTGGAAGAAAGGCACTGGAAAATCATTGCAATAATATTCTAACACAACCCTAAGGACAACCACTATTTTTTTTTCAACGAGGTATAAAAGATGTCAATAGTGGTGGGAAAATGTAATCAATAAAACAAAAACATAACTCTTTGAAAAGAATTAATAAAATAGGTAAACCTCTATCTGGACTAATTAAGAAAAGAAAAAGAGAGAAGCTACAATTTGCTAATGATAAGAAAATAAAGACCTCATCATTACACTAAACATTACATAGACTTTAAAAATATAAGTAAGGAGTACAAAAACAGCCCTATGGCCATAAGTACAATGAATTAGATGACATGGGAAAAATATTTGAAAGACATAAAATTCCAAAACTCAGAGAAGAAGAAATAGATAACCCAAATCATCCTTTATCTATTATGTAAATTAGGAGGTTAAAAACCTTCCTCTCCAAACAAAACAAAACAAAATGAATGAAAAAAGCTTCATCCTCAGATGATTTTATTGGTGAATTCTATCAAACACTTAAGAAATAATGCCAATTCCACAAATCACTTCCAAAAATAAAAGAGGAAATATTCCTTAGCTCCTTTTATGAAACCTAAATTATCACAATACCAAAACCAGACAAAAACATTATAAGAAAAAAAGTTCTACAGATCAATATCCATCAGGAACATACATGTAAAAATTTCCAATGCAATATTAGCAAACTGCATCCCAGCAATAGATGCAAAGGATAATGCCTCATGGTCAAGTGAGCTTTCTCCCAGAATTGCAAGGATGGTTCAACATTCTAATATCAATGAATAAAATCCACCACATCAACAGACTGAAGAACAAAATAATATTATCATTTTAATAAGTACAGGAAAAGCTTTCGGCAAAATTCAACATCCATTCATGTCAAAAACTCTTGCAAATCCAGAAGTCAAAGTAAATGTGCTCAACCTAATAAAGGACTTCTGTGAAAAACTTAGAGCTAATTTCATGTTCCCTTTTCTATGTGTTTTCCCTCTTTCTACACTGTGACCACAAATGCTTGTGCACTCAGTTAAATCTGTGGACAGCTTTGTCTTCCATTTCACTTATACTGCTTTTCTTTCCTTATTCAAATTTATAAAGTGTTGAAGGATAAATAATACATTGAACTAACTGGAAATTAGAATAGGAAAAAGAAAACTTAAATTCCAAATTAGATTACATACAAATAAAATCCACTCCATAAGGCATTAAGGGAGATGTGGGTTTAAGTGGAGTAATCCTATTGAAGAAAAGAGATTGCTTAACATAAAGCAAGGCAACACATTTTCTCCAAAGCTATTATGTCTATTCTTGGCTAGTGTGGTAGGCAAATTAATGCCCGCCCCCCCCCCAAAGATATCCCACATCCTATTTTATAGAACCTGTGAAGAAAGTGTTAGATTACATGTCAAAGGGGGAAATTAAGGGAATAGATGGAATTAAGATTGCCAGCCAGATGACCTTGGGATGGAGGTATTCACCTGGCTTATCTAAGTGGGCCCAACTTAATCAGAAGGGTCCCTAAAAGGGAATGAAGGAGGCAGAAGAGAGAGCATTAGACAGATGGCAGCATGAGAAAACTTGGACCACTATTGCTGGCTTGGGAGGTGGTGGAATGAGGTTACAAACCTCATTGGGAAGTTGGAATAAGGTGAAGGAGCAGATTCTTCCCTAGAGCCTCCAGAAGGAATGCAGCCCTGAGGACAACTTGATTCTGCCTGATGAGAGGCATTTCCAACTTCTGATCTCCAGAACTGTAATATAATAAATTTGTGGCGTTTTAAATCAATAAATGGGTGATAATTTGCTACAGCAGCAAAAGGAAACAACAGATTTCACCCCATTATTTTACTCAAACCCTCTTGATACAGAATATAAACTTTTGTAGGATAATTTGATAATATGTCAGCTTTTTCAATTCTTACCTGGAACTGAAGCAGGCTAGATAGGGAATCAATAGACGGATCTGAAATCTGGCATAAAAACCGCCCCCGTTAACACATGTTCTTCAATAACCCCAAGATGGCTGCTGGAAGATCCTCAGGAGATTATCCCATCCAGAATGAGATTTCCTCCTGAAGCCAGGGGAAGCCCGGATATTCTCCAGGTACCTTATCTTTGGGCCCTCCTGGGGGATTGATGGGTGGGGTAATCAGTCAAAACAGCAAACAGCTGGAACCCCTCCCATGCCATTAGCAAAGGGGTGGAGTAATTAATGGTTCAAAAAGCAAGTGCAAAGGCCTAATCTCCCTCACTCTTGTCTTTTGACCCCTGTTCCTGCCTTCTGCACCCTGCCCTCGTCATTTTTCCCTGCCATGATGGCCACACAAGTAAAACCTGGGCATTTATAATCTATAATAGACAATGGTAGTCTATAAATCGGCCCTTCTTATCATTTTTCAGTCCTTTCCTCTCTGGGACCCATGATCTGTTATTTTCTCCCATTTCTCTTCCCTCCCTAACCTTAATGAATTACTGACCTAATCAGTGTGGCGTGCTCTTGCAATTCATTTCTTGCAGTTTAGCCAAGGACTGAGATAAAATCCAGCTACAGAACTATTCTACTAGTAATATTACACTTTCTAATTTCTCTCTCTCTCTCTCTCCCTTCCTCTCTCACTCTATTATCCTTAATACTTCTCTCTTTTTCTCTCTCTCCTATACAAACATAATTATTTATATACTGTTGAATCAAAGTAAGCTCAAGTTTCAAATTCTATTTGAGATATTCTTTTGTACCAAACCCCAATCAAGAGTCACTATTTAAACTCTCATAGCACATATTATGTATACTATTCAATTGGTTAAATCTTATGTTAATTGCTTTTTCATTTTTAATCTGATTTGCTTAATGTGTTATATGTTAAGAACATTAGCATATTCTTTGTGATATATTATAATTCTCAGTTCATTATTTGCATATTTAAATTTATTTCTTGCATCAATTTCATTTTGTATAGTTCCATTTTGATCCAATTTTAATTTGTTTCTGTTCATTTGTAAATATTTTGGCAGCTGTAAGAAAGTATCAAGCTTCCTTTTTATAATATACAAAGTTTCAGATAAATCCGATACAAGGAGACCCTCTCTGAATTCTACTGTGTAAAGGTAATGGATTTTTGTCATCTTGATTGTTATTCATCTAACAGGTATGATTCAGAGATAATAATGGATTCCTTATGAAGATACAGGTAAAGAAAGACTATATCTTACAAAAAGAACTGGTGAAAAAATTCATGTTAATAAAAACTATCTAATCAACTTTCAGGGTTTTAGGTCAAGATTCAGAAAACAAACCAGAAATTAATTAAATCAACTTATTAAAAAAAAAACATCAGAATACAAGAGATTAAAGAAAGTTTTATATTGATAAAAATTGGAAGGACCAATTCCAGGAAAATGGTGAATGCAATTTAAGGCACCTGGCTGTACTTAGATCACATAACCTGAATTGACCAGGGTCCCAAAAGCAAAGGGTACAGCTTTTGCACGGACCTAGTCTTTCTGGAGAGTTCATCTTAGGCCTTTGGTTATAGCAAGAAACATGAAAGTTTTAAATTTGGACCTGATTCTACAGCTTAGAAGCCCTACAGGGGGATCATTGATAACTTATTATAATGCCTTCAAAGTTGTGGAACTGTCCAAAAGAAAACATTCTCTGATAGTCAATCTAGTCCATCTCTATATATCTAGACACTCACACACATATAGTATATATTTATATGTATGTATATGATATATATTTATATATAGTTATGTAATAAGTATATGGGGTTTACCATGAGGGAGTGACATTGTATCAATGTCAATGGTGTACATAAAAAGTTTTGTATTGAAACAGGGCTGATGATGTTAGGTTATGAAAATTTATGAACCCTGAGCGTGAAGATAAACAGTCATGGAGGAAGAGCAGCAGTTAAGGCACTGCTAATCCCCCCATGGGTTGAGTACCAAATTCAGGCAGGAGAATCTTTCTTTATTTTTGGTTCTTTATTATCATTAAGTAGGTATTGTTCAGGGATCCAGTTTCTTGGTTCATTTATCATCATCATCTGCAGTAGGTTATGGCTAATGATGAGTAAATATGCAACAGAGGTTTGGATTTGTGAGGATGTTCATTTGACTGTAGAACAAGAATTTTTGTTAATACAGTCATTTTTCAACCTCCTTCCAGTTGCAATGATTTATTTCCTCGGATTTAAAAAAAAATTAGAAAGTAATTTCATGCCATCAATTTATTTTTCCACTGAGTAATGTAGGATACAAGGATGTTAGTTTAAAATGTAAGGAAGGAAAAAATTAACTCCCAGCAAAATAATTTAGTCATTTATGTGGACTTTATTTTTCCAATAAAGGGGAAACTTTTGAGTGTACATAAATTCTTAATTTTGCATTATAAATAATATAAACATCCCAATGTTACATTTCTTTCCACCCATATAAATCTGTCCTTTAAAATGTATTTCATTTTGCCTTTATTTATTACTCATATCAGCTGATACTATTTCAGAGATGAACTTGTCACAAAGTACTTATATATAGCCCCATAGAGTTCAGAAGGATAGACTTTTTTTAAGCTTTTAAACATTATTTATTCAAAAAAACAAACTTCTGCTTTCAGTGTGACACTAATTATTCACTATCCAATAGTATACAGTTAAGTTTTGAGATCCATTTTGCTTTTTAAGTTAATAGTATGGATTCAAAAAAAAAAAAAAAAAAAAAAAAGAACATTAATTTGATGTTTAGTCTTGCTCTGCTAATGATGTAAAATTATTTTCTTTATAGAAGTTGATATTTTATTCAAGAGAATATGCTTCCCATTTCTTTATGCATGATTTTACATGATATATCAAAGGTAGAGAAAACAGCAAAATATACTTCTCAAAGCAGAAAGCACATGCAATATCCATGGAAAAGGAGCACAAACTTAATTGTGTGTGCACTTCTTTAAGGATGTTATGTATTATTATTTCTAATTTTCACAGTGAAGTGTCTGAGGTCCATAAAAGATGAGAAAAGTATCAAGAATTAATTAAACGGAGGCCAAGACAAATACGGTGCTCCTTAGATTATTTCCAAGAGTCTCTGCATTACATATATTCATACTTCATGTCTTCACTGATACAGTAGGTACTCAAATGGAATCTATCATAGGAAAACTATGACTATATTTCCCTCAACAAAATAGAGCCTTCTGAAGAAGAAATTGGTGGTCTTTATACACTGCTTTCTTGTTGTGGATCACCATATCTCATTAAGAAAACCTGAGACTTTGATCTGATAATATTGCATAATCTAACTTTCAATAGAGTAAGTCACTATTCCAACTCCTTTCAGCTACTAAGTGAGGACTTTCAGTGATGAAGAAGCCACTTTGACATGAAGTATTCTCATTTCCATTAAGTTATACATCATCTTTTATCAAATAACTTCTTTTCCATTATCATTGTGGTTGCTTTTCTGAGGTTGAATGCTAAATAGTCCAAAGGTCTTGCATATAAATTAGATATATGGAATGCATACTCTTTATTGTCTTTCTAGGTTCCGGAAAATAAACCTTTAATAATGTAACCAACTAACTCAGCAACTTTTTATAAAATAACCTCATATTGCCTCAAATATTTGTAACTATCTTCTGGAATAATAACTTTGACATCAATTATTGTCACTAACACTATGGTATAATGTCACACTCTATTTCTCTAAATACAGTATGTATAGAAAATTCTCCTTAGGTGAAATTCCATAAATTCTATGCAAAAGGGACTAATAATACATTTTCTTATCCCCTACAGACAGGGCATCTCAGATACTGTGTGTGGAACTTCTACAAAGAAGTCTTGAGAGCTGGTAAATCAAGGAGCTGCTGGTGATATAGTTTGCTAAAGTCTGTCAATGCAAAAATGCCAGAAATGGGTTGGCTTTTATAAAGGAATATATTAGGATAAAATCTTACAGTTCCAAGACTAAGAAAATGTCCAAAGCAAAGCATCAAAAAAAAAAAAAAATCAAATCAATGAGTTTGTCTCACCAAAGGTCAGCTGCTGATGATTTCTGGACTCCTGCCACATGGCAAGGCAAGATGGCATCTGGTCTCTGCTTCCTCCATGAGCTCAGTGGTGGCCACCAGGCATAAGGCTCTTCTTTCCCCTCTCCTTGTTGCTTCACTTTCAGCTGCTCTGCTGATTCCAGCCTCCTGCCTCTCTCTCAGCCTCTTGGAGTTTCTTTGTCTTTATGCAGCTAGAGGTGAACTTGGAGTCCTCTGTCTAATGGCAGAGTAAAAGCTTACAGTTCTCTTTCTCTCTGTGTCTCTGCTTTCAGTCATCAATTTATATAAGACTCCAGCAAAATGATTAGGATCCACCCTGGGTCCCTCAATCTAATCAATGACCCTTAATTGAAGCAATCTAATAAAAAGTGACCTAATTAAAAGGTCCTTTAATGGAATCTAACCAAAAGGTCCCATGTACAATAGGCATGAATGCACAGGAGTGAGTTAGCTTAACATAATATTCTGGGGTCCAAAAAGTTTCAAACCAGTACACCTGGCTATTGCATTGTTGAAAGGAAGGATCTTGGAAATTGTGTAAAATAAGAGTTGAGTCTTGGGAAAGATCCATTTTTTTGGAGTTGAACAAGGTAATTTGGAAAGAGGAGGTATCCTTTAGAGGTTTACTGAAGATAGGAAAAATAAAATGTCTGGAGATAAAACCTTTCAAAAACAAGTTGGTATCAATGAATTAGGAAAAAAACAACAACAACACAAACCTTCCAACACACAAAAGGTGCCATTTATTTTAAAAACTCTATTTCAATGTAGCAACAAATGGAAATGCTCTTGAATTAAGAAACTGAACGAGCCACTCGTAACTTTTCTCCCCAAGGAGAAAAACACTCAACTTGCAAAAGAAAATCAACAACAGCAATGAAAAAAATACTCAAATCCATTCAAATTACTGAAAGTACATAGAGTATGAGTATCAAAAATATTTAGCAAATGAAATTATCCTAAAGAATTCCCAGCATAGGAAAAAAAAAACTCTAAAATACAACCACCCAATATGAATTAAGTATATCTGAAAATAAACTATTGAAATGTTAAAAGTAAAACACCAGAAATTCAAAAACTAAGATTAAAAAAAGCAAGCCACAACATAAATATAAAGGTGTTGCAGAAGATTATATTATTATTTTAAAATATACAGAGCTATTTGGGGACTACAATTCCAAAATTTATGGAAACTACATTTGGACATTTGACTTGTGGCCAATGAAATATGAGTGAATTTATGTTGACATCTTTGAGAAGAAGCGTTAATGGCTAAAATGTGGACAATCATGCTCTCTTTTTCCTTTTTCCATAATGACTGGTCATTTGTCATATAGAGGTTGTCCTGAGATTCCTGGCTCTAAAATAGAAGAGAGGTATAGTCAATTTGCACTGGACTATTAGTAGGAACAGGAAATAACTTTTTATTATTATAGGTTAATAAGATTTTTCAGGATTATTTACTACTGTAGCATTTCTGAATCTATCATGACTGATAGTTCAGGAGTTAACTGAACTCAAGAAATAAAAAAGAGTATTGTCAATAAATAATAAATCACAATGTGCCCGTAAGCAGGATCAAAGTTTGAAAAGTACATGGAAGAGAGAAATGAAATGAACCAAGAAAATGAAACAAACAAAAAAATAAAGCTGTAAAAGAGGGTCAAAAATAAATTAAGACAGAGAAATGAAAAAGCATATATGTTCATAATATTTTATAAAAAGAATAGAATAGAGGAAAATAATTTCTAGAAGTAATAATTTAACAAAATATCATAAAATGACAGAAGATTTAAATCTATCTTTTGAGAGTCTTCAGTAGATTATGAAATTTGGCTCCATATTATCAAGTTTAGGACATGTCCTAATAAAATGGTTAAACTTGAAATAAGAAAATAATATCATCTTTGGTCTCCATGAAAAAAGATCAAGTCACTTACACAGAAAAGATTATTAAATTGATATCAGCTTTCCAAACAATAGCATGTGATACAATACAATATGAGACATAAATAAAATATAATGCTAATGAAATGTTGAAAGTATTAAATTAACCAAACATCATTCAGATGAATGCTGGTGCAGTTAGCATTATTAGGTGCAAGAATCTTGCTCTGTCTTGTGATAATAAAGATAAAGATAGTCATTCAATGATAAAGTTTCAAGTTATCTGTAACACATAGCAATTTTACATTTGTGCATACCTAATTACGTAATCTTCACCTATATTGTTAAGAATTTGACAGAGAGAGAAAAGGAGAAATAGAGACATCTATATTCATGATAGGAGATATTACATGTGTAATAAGAATTACAGCAAAATATGCAAGCAGTTAATGAGTGCTGGTCATTGCAACTTACCTACCTTCCAAAGTGTTTTTTAAGTACTTTTCAGAGTAATGTTGTGGTCAACAGTATAGTGGTCCCCCAAATTTGTCCATTTTCTAATCCCTGGAATCTGTGATAAGATTAAGTATCTTGAGATGAGGAGATGGTCCTGGATTATCTGAGTGTACCCAATGTAATCACAAGGATCCTTATAGGTGGAAGAGAGAGGACAGAGAGTCAGAGTCAGAGGGAGATTTGAAGATGCTCTGCTATGAGCTTTGAAGGTGGAGGAAGAGGCCATGAGCCAAGGAACGCAGGCTGTCAGTAGAAGCTGGAAAAGGCAAGAAAACATCTGCTCCCCTAGAGGATCCATAAAGTAACACAGCACTGCTAACACCTTGATTTTTAACTCAGTAAGAAACCTCTCTGTCTCTTGACCTCTAAAACTTTAAGATAATACATGTTTTGTTACATTAAGCCATTAAGTTTGTGGTAATTTCTTACAGCAATGATAGGAAACAAATACAAATGGTTACATTTTGTGAAGAACACATGATAAAGTTGACCAATATTATTAATACATCTGAAAAAACCATTGTATTTGTATTTTATTTTAAATATCTTACATGTAAATGCAGATAGAAATGTAAGTAGAAGTAAATAAATATATAGGTTATGGAAATATGGGTGTATTATTTCCATGATTTTTTTCATATTTAAGAATATCTGCCTGATTTCTTTACATTAGTTGCAATCTTGGCTGGGTGCAATAATTGAAGGCTATACTTTCTTTTCTTCAAAAATATTTCAGCATATTTCTTTGGTTTTCTGACATTTATATTTTTGTGGATAAATACATGTCTATTTACTGACTTATTGACTTAGTTTTGGAGAAACTCAAACATTAAAAAAAAGTTCAAGTTAGGTCTTCAAATCCATTATTGCATTTCAAATGGTACTAGTAATAGCATGCCCTTTCAATTCTCAGAAATGATTTTCTCAATTATAGATTCGGGTTTTTACTTTTTAGTTGTTGGTTTCTCTGCTCCCTATGTTATATGATCCTTGCCCTCCACATCTACCATCTTATCTCTCATTTTCTTTTTCCCTCAGCATTTAAAGTAAATTTATTAAGCCATTCCAACAAGCTGTTATCACAGCTCTTAAATATATTGATTTATTTACTATGTATAGATATTTTACAGCTAAGGATTAATAAATATTTAATTTAGGTTTTCCTTCAGTTCAATTTTATTCATTAATTTGTTTCATGAATACTACAATCTCATCCCACTATGACAGTTACCTTTTATTTGCACCTTCTAGTCCATTAACCTCCCTTTTTCATTCACCCTGATCTGTTTCCCAGGAGGCTGGCATAAATGGACTGCATTATTGGACTCCATTTTCCCCTGGCCTACAATTGGGCTTAGATCTGGGCAAAGGAGGAGAATGAGGTCAAAATATTTAATTTCCTGACTCCCTCTCTGTAATTTGATTTCAGCTTGGCTGTGCCACTGAAGACTTGTGACATGTATGGCCTCTCAAGGTGTAGGTAGTCTAATGAGTAACCAACCCAAAGGATTCAGTATAAACTGGTTTAGTTTACTGCCTCATCCTCAAATTTGACTCTGAAACAATTCTCTTATAAAATGGAATTGAAATACAGTGCGTAGACCCTGAACGGGTATACAGACACAAGTGACTTGCTTGGTGTCTTCTCTTACTGCCTCGCCACCTCCCTCAATGTCTATTTAGGAAATTTTAGGGTGTTTCCCCAACCAATTAGCAGAGGCAAGCACAGCCTGAATTTAGATGTGGATCTGAATCATATGCTGGTAATAAAATTGAAAAACTGCTTCCCTATAGCCCATTTAGTGGTGACCATGAAAAACAGCAGTGATGAAAAATTACACCAATGGGAAGAACTTCAGATAAAATATATATACTATAGTTTTATATAGACACATACACTTATTCATATGAACTTACATGCAAATATGTGTGCACATATATATGCATATGTAAATATATACCTAAATATTTATGTGTGCGTGTGTGTGTGTGTATATATATATATATAGTTGGTATATAGTTGATATAGATCATATATAGTTGTCCATTTCCCGTGAGAGGAGAGACAACCTGAAGTATGGTTTTACACTTACTCCCATGTACAGGTATGATAGCTGTTCAGGACCTTATAAGAAAATAAAATTGAGATTGCTGGCAGGTCTGAGAAGAAGTTATATGGTTGGACCTCTTATAGTAGGCAGAGAGGATAACAATATTTGTATATTCTACATCAAAAGCTTTCAATGAGCAAGTGGATAAGATGAAACATTCTGTGGTGTCTATCAGCATATTTCCCTATGCACTACCAGTGCTTGCTCAAAGAGTACATGCAAGTAGTATGATTAACATGGAGAACATTTTTGGCGCAAAAATTTAGTTTTCTTTTCAACATGGCTGTTCTGCCTACTACTATTGGTGAATGCCTAACCAGCTAAAAGAAGAGGTCACACAGAGTTCACTGTATGCCATCTTTCCTGTTTTGGTTTCCCAGCTACTAAAACAAATACCATAAAATGAGTTGGCTTGAACAATAGGAATTTATTGGCTCATGGTTTTGAGTATATGGAGAAGCCACAAAATTGAGGCATCAGCAATGCAATACTTTTTCCCCAAAGGCTGTGGCATTCTGGAGCTCTCTGATGGTGACTTTTGGGGTCCCTTGACATTCTATTGCATGGCAAGGCACATGACATTGTCTTTTCCTTTCTCCAGTGGGTTACATTGATTTATGGCTTCTTCCTGTGGCTTTTTCTCTTTGTGCTTGAGTTTTATACTGCTTAAAAAGAACTGGGTAGTCCAGATTAAAGCCCAACTTATCTCAGTTGGGCCAAACCATAACTGAAGTACACTTTCAAAAAATTCCTATTTACAATGGGTTCACACCCACCAGAATGTGGATCAAGACTAAGAATATGTCCAAACAGGAGTACATAATTTAATCCACCAGACTTGGCCACTCTGTAATTAAAAATAACATCTTTTATAAGTCTTATTCATACTGGGTTCACACCCACAGGGATAAATTTAGATAAAGACATGTTTTTCTGGGGTGCATAATTCAATGTACCATACAATCCACCTTCTGGATCCCCAAAAGACATGTTCTTCCCACATGCAAAGTATAAACATTCCATCACAACATCACAAAACCCTTAAATCATTTCAGTAACAAAGTCTCATCAAAATCAGTTATGAATGTGCTCCATCTTGAGGCAAAATTCCTCTCTTTCTGATGGACCTGTGAAACCTAGGGGAAAAAAAATCTCTACTTCCCAAATACAATGTTGAGACAGGTATAAGATAGACATTTCCACTCTAGAAGGGAGAAATTGTAAGGGAACCATGGTAAGGGGTCTCAAGTCTGAAACTGAGCAGGGCAAACTCCATTAGATCTCAAAGTCTGGGAGCTATCTGTGGCTTGATGCTTTGTCCTCTAGGCCTGCTGGAGCAGCAACCCAACCCCTTCCAAGTGCTTGTAGAGTGGCCATGTTCTCTTTGAACACTGTGGTAAATGCCCTAACCTTTATCCAATTTCAAAGCCATTTCCACATTTTTAGTGATTTGTCATAGAAGAACCCTATATTTTGGGACCAAAACTGTCTTAGTTTCCAAACAAATGCCATACAATAGGTTGGTTACCCCACAGGAATTTATTGGCTTATTGTTTGGGGACTAGGAGAAGTACAATATCAAGGTGTCAGCAAGGTGGGGCTTTTCCCCCAAAGACTGTGGCATTCTAGGCTGGCTGCCAGCAGTCCTTGGGGTTTCTTGGCTTTTCCATCACATGGTGATATTCTCTCCTCTTTCTTCTGGGATCCATTGACTTTAAGCTTCTTGCTTCCCTGGTGGTATTTTCCCTGTGGCCTTCTGTATAAGGCCTTCAGTAATAGGAATAAGATCCATCCTGATTCATTTGGGCACATCTTAATAACATCTTTAAAAGTCCTATTTAGGATTAGATGAAATAAAAGTGCTTAGACAGAACTTTTTTGGAGCAATGCTTCCATGACTTATTAAGCTGCCTTTTGCCTATTATTTTAATTTTTGAATTTGAAATAAAGTTTGAATTTTTAAAAATGTCCTATGTATAATGGGTTAATACCCAGAGGAATGGAATAAGATTAAGAACGTTTTCTAGGATACATAGTTCAATTTACCACAATTCCCCTGAAAGATAAGTCTAGTGGGAGTTCATTACATTGGACTACTCCTATAACTGAGGGCTCTGCTTTTTGTACTCATATGAATAGATCTTTAAATAATGTTTAGATATGGCTTTCCTACCCATTGTATTTTTACCAGTGCCAAATTGATTGGATTTAAAGGATTCCTTATCCATCATCACGTGAAGTAAAGATGGGAATTCTCTGTCTGAATGCTGAAATCACTTCCCCTTTTAAGGCCTTCAAACTGATTAGACGAGACATCACTCATTGTTAATGGCATTCTCCTTAATTGATTGTAGATCAATTAATTAAGTCATCTATGCAATCAACTCCTATTCAATTAGCCCCATGCTTGCTTGATCAGAAAATTGGGCACCATTACCTGGTAAAGGTGACTCATTAGCCTAGCCATCAAACCATGTATCCACACACCAAAGAGAGTACAGTCACAAGCAGAGGAAGATTGCAGTAGGTTTACACCAAAGGAATTCGAAATTTAGTGATCTTCCCAATTACCATGCCCAGAAAAAACCTGGCTTGATAGAATGCTTAAATGGCAAGCAAAATGCTTAATTAAGATGCAAACTAAACCTATGGGGTTTTGTGTGTAATCATAAGCAAGAATGCACATGCCTAAAGAACTAACTGACAAAATATGTTGTGTCACTTGTGGCCAACATACATGAGTCCAGAAAAGTTGAAACTTGGTTATTTTGGATTCCTCTTGTTATTGAAACTGCAAGCAGAACAGGGCATGGCTATCCTGGATGGGGTAATTTTTGATACATAATACAAGTAAGGAAGACAGAAGGTCAAATACTAAGGATGTGCAAGGACTCCTCAGAGTGACTACTCTCTTGCCCAGGAGTTTCAGTTTCCTGAATCATAGAAAAGTTGTAGCCATCCAGTAAACACACAACTTAGTAAGATGCCCAGAATGCAAGATTAGGTTTGATCTTCAGGCAAGAAAACATATCTTCTGACATCCAGGAGAAAGGAAATATAGATTGGAATTAGAAAAAAAAAAACAGCTTTATTAACAAACTCCAGCCTTGTGACAAGCTTAGTGTTTGGTTTTATATTGCATAAAAGCAACTAATATTGAAAAGTAGCTCTATCACATATATGTAATTTATTTTTCTTTCTCCCTTTTGGTTTTACCTACAAACTTATCTGAAAGACAAGAGTGAACATGATCAAAGTGACATAAACTCATGATTCAAAGATCACTGCTGGGATTCTATATATTTTCAGTATTGGGGACATAGACTTTTCAGCAGAATGATGGGCAAGAATTCATAATGAGGGACACCCCTCTGCATCCTTTTCCACACTGTAGCCTAAGTTTTTAATATATATTTATTAATGTCATCCCAAATGCAAACATAAGGTTTCTGGTGCTGAGCAGATTATTATTTACCCACAGAAAATAACTACACTAGTTCCCCATGACCCAATTTCCCCTTTCAATATTGATGTGATGAGATCCTGGTTGGATTATGACTCTACACACACCAGAGTTTGTACTGTAGATGAGGAACTGGAAAATATGAATCTGGGTGATTTAATGAGAGAAGGAGAGCTGTTTCTCCTATCCTTATAAAAGAGAAGGAGAGATCATCTCCTAAGTGTAAAAAAAGTCTACTTGGGAAGAATTCTGGGTTCTTACCTTTTAGGATGTAACTAAATGCTCCAGAAGGAAGATAATGCTAGAGTCTGTAACTGTACAACTCAGGGATGTGTTAATGATTCTGTGTCATGCCCTCCCCTTGAAGTATAAACATGTCCTTCTTCAGGACAAATCTTTCTGGAGCTTTTACTATTTAATCAGTCATAATTTAACTCCCAAGACTTTTTCTTTTACAAAAAAATTTCTCACTTTGCCTTCCCTAGAAAGCTGACCTACTGAAGACTACTACATCAAAGAGCTGCATCACCTCTGATTTCTAGTTGTGTTTTCTAAATGCAGACCACTGGCAGGAAATGGGAGGGAGGGTGCACACTGAGCTCAGAATGTTCATTTTCCTTGCTACTTTCCTGTGAGGCCATCTTGGTCTGGTAGTGTCCCTTAACTGAACTCCACTGTTTCTTGCAAGGCAACTTTCTCTTTAGGAACCTTTCCCTCCAGTTTTCAGTAAACTTTCCCTCCCTTAGCTCTTTGGCTTTAAAGGTGATAAATTTCCATTATACTAACCTAGCTCACTGCATTCTCTATACCTTGTTTTCTCTATACACATGTGTAAATAAATTTATCTCATTGTTTAAGTACATCATATCCTTCCTTTGAGAGTATTTTTATTCTACTTCTTTTTAAAAACCACTTTTAAATTTTGGATTTTTCCTTTGACCAAAGAACATGTGAGCTATATGGATTGGATTCTTCATCCCTAACTCTTTCCCTCTATGTCCATTTTTTTTTCATTAGGCAGTACTATCAATTCATATTTGTGGTACCACTTGTCTTATTTTTTCTACCTATGCAAAGCGAGTACTTCTTTGAACTCCTATTTGATTTTATAAAATTTAGTTGAAAACTCCCTGACACTTCAGTTTCCTCCCACATCCTAAGTTTTACTTGAAAGATCTTATGGGTTGATTTGTGTTCCCTCAAAATATGTCAAAGTCTTCACCACCAGTATCTGTGAATGGACCCTTATTTGAAAATAGGGTCATTGAAAATGAAATTAGTTAAGTTAAAATGAGGTTTTATTGAAGTAAGTTGGGTCCTTAGTTAGATATGACTGGTGTCCTTAAAAGAATAAGACATTTAGACGCAAACACAGACAGAAGGGAGAAGCCCTACGAAGGTGGAGGAGGCAGAGTTTGGAGTGATGAATCTACAAGCCAGGGAACACAAGCTTAACCAGCAAACAACTGAGGCTAGAAGAGTCAAGGAAGGAGTTTCCCTTACAGATTTCACATGGAGTATGGTCATGCTGACACACTGATTTCACACTTCAAGCCTCCAGAACTATGTGACAATACATTTCTGATGTCTTAAGACACCGAATTTATGGTACTTAGTTACAAGAGCCCTGGCAGACTACAACAGAAGATTTAGCAGCGCTTCAGACCACTAGTCTAGAGAGTGATGAGCTGAGGTGCAGTAGAACAGGATTGTCTTGGGACAATGAACAACAGAAGCCTAGGACCTTGGGCTTTGCTTCTTTTTTGAAACCCTGCATCAGGGTCTACTTCATTACTCCTTAGGAGTTTCATCTTGACTGTGCTACTTATCTCATACTAACTGAGACAGAGTATGTACTATGCTGTTTGGAATTCATTTTCCAGAAGGATTTGTAAACACCTTCCTTCAGTGAATCACTGGAATAGCTTGGCAGACCACTTATCTGAATCGGAAGCAGGTTTATTTTAATAATAACTGCTAGTATAGTGTTGGAAGATCTTGTGCCAAATATTTGATGATTGCCTATAATTTGGAGAGTTCTCTTCATGTTGTTAAAACATAATATATTTTTATCACTCTGTTAACTATTGAAATTAAACAATCAAAATCTTTCATAAACATCTAAAATTTAAAATAAAAATTGCTACATACTTCCATCTGCTTTCATTTCTGTTTAAAGTGCCAAATCATAATTTGAGGACAGAAATAGTTTTTCAACTACCTAATTAAAATTTAAAACAAAAATTTAATTTATAAAATACTAAAGCTGATTTAAATGTTATTGGCAGTTAAATTTTGGATTTGGGGAGGAGAGATAGAACAGTTTAAAAAAGAATATATCACGAAATGGAATATATTTTAACTCTTTTTTCCTAAAAACTAACAAAGTGCTACAGAATTTTTTAGACCTATATATATATAGCATCTTTTTTACTTGTTATCCCAATGCCAAATTCTCACCTGTCTTAATACTCTTGATAAGCATTAAATGCTTTCCAAAAATTATTAGGTGAAATTTAATAAAATGCTTTCCTAATTGTAATATAAAGAACTAACCCAAACTTTACATATTTGTACCAGCTGTAGAAATGTATCCTTGGCAAATGCACTTAAAAATGTATTAGGTTGCAATGTTCCAAAATGTGTTCATCAATTGCAATGAATGTACCTCACTAATGAAGGATGTTGTTAATGTGAGAAAATGTGGAGGTGTGGGGTGCAGGGCATATGGGAATCCCCTATATTTTTTATGTCACATTTGTATAATCTAAGTATTTCTAAAAAAAATAAAATAAATAAAATAAAACTGCATTAGGTCAAAGAGAACAAACAGAATATGAGTGCCCACAGCTCTCACCTTTTCCCGTTCTGTTTTACTTTTGAATATATCTTGGGAATAGTTACTTTGTGATTTGCCTTTAAATCATATTACACAAAGCTGCTCACTTAGGCTGCTTTTTTTTCTTCCCATTTGAATAGCCTAATTCTGCATTACCTTCACAGAAAATATATGCTGTTCAGGGCAGAAGAAATTTTTAAGCATAGAGGTCACTGGCTGTGTTGAAGTCAGCGAGAACAATCTGGCTCACAATAATATGGCTTGATTTCATGGAACATTTGTTATTACAACTAAATAAGGCATTGCTTCAGCTCGGCAAAAGTGATAGAATGCCTTCTGTAAATATTAATAACTTCACGGTTTTTATTTTGCAGATTCTTTTCCCCTGAATTGATGAAAAATATTTTTAGAATTGGTACCGAATGGTAGACAGCATATAGGTAATGTGGATTCAGAGTGATATTATTATGATCACATTTTCAGATCCCTAAACATTTTATAAGAGGTACTTCAGGACATCATATATCATTCTGAGTTCTACAAAGTGTTTCCCTTGCCTGTTTGTAAATATCTGTATTTAATGATGGTTCTTCACAAGTGCATTTGCATTGATGGTATTGACAGAAACTTCATCTATGATTATTTTATTTTATCACTCTCTGTTGGAAAAAAAAAAATAGGTTACTGATGTCCACATATCCATGGAAATTTATACACAGCAGGAAGCATATACTATTGTTCTAGTTATGAATAATGGAAATGGAGCCTTTGTGGGTTGTTTTCCAATACTTCTTGCATGTGCTCTTCTTTCAAGGAATTGCATATCAATTTCACTAACAAGCTTTTATTATATACTTAAGCATTTATGGTGTATTTGTAGGTATATATGTAGGCATACACATACCTTATGCATATATATATACATATATACGTATTCATTCATATTTATGTAAATAGGAAATAAAGGTATCGATCTTATCTCAAGCTCCAAAACCAAGAAATAGTAGACATAACTTATGTTTAATGATGTTATACTTACTGTAAATAAATTATACATACTGTTATGCTTATTATAAGATATATAGCTTTATATATTGTAAGATTTATAGCTTTATATACAGGAAAAGATTTCCTGCTCATTTTTATTTTAAAAATTTCATAGTGTTTGAAACGACTGAACATTTTTGTTCACATTTGTTCAGTTTGTTATTCATGTTTTCTATTTATTTTTTCATTTTTCTTGGTCTTTTACTTTTTGGGGGAAATTTTCTGTGAGTCTACTACAATTGTGCGAATGTGTAAATATCTCTATATATTTCTTTAAAATATTTTCTTTATAGTTATAGAAAATATTAGCGACAGAATAGTAAGGGCTATTGTAGTTTCCAGATGGAGTATAATTTCAATAAAAATATTTCTCTTAAACTTTTCTGAAATTTTGAATATCTAAAAATATTTTTGTTCTACTTCCATAGTGGGCTTTAACTTTGGCTGAGTTGGGAACCTTTGTTTAAAATGAGTTTATTATTTTACTTTGAGAGATTTATTTTATGTCTTTTAATATCAAGTGTTGCTAATAAAATATGATGGCAATATGTTTAGTATTTATTTACTGGTGATTGATTGATTGATTTTTGTTGTTCTCTGAAAGCTGTTTGGTCTTCTCTCATTAGGGAAAATCTAAGTTATTTCTAACAGAAGTCTTTTTTTCCTTATTGTATTGGGCACTCAATGTGTACATTAAATAGAAAGATTCCAACTTTATAAATAAGCTCAAAAGCCTCATCAAAGGAAAAGATTATGGGCAGAGGTGCATGTCTAATACTAATGGAACTAGGCTATTTTAGATGTACTTATTATAGTAGGAGGTAACAATTGGTAAATTGACTTCTAATACGTGGCCACAAAGCAGCTCTACATGTAGGCCAGACTTAGTATAATCTTGTTGCTTCTTATAATGGATAAAGAAGCAATCAAAATTATTAACACATGAATTGAACCTACTTGGGAAGAAGAAGTTTGGGGCAAATGCAGTTATTTTCATGATGGTTTCAAATGACCACTTATTACTTTTTCTAGGAAGACTATAGAAAATGTTTTATCTATATTCAATCTTTCCTTACTTCAATTTGTTCTTTCAATAGCAGCCAGTGTTCTTTCCAGGGAAAAAAACTCTATGTTATTCTCTTGCTTGAAACCATTGATTAGTGCTCCAGAGTTCTTTGAATCTTGGCAAAACTTTACTTTGTCCTACAAGGCATCCTCCACCATCTCATTCTTGGTAGGTCTCCATCGGGAACACTGGCCTTTTTTCAGAATTAGGTTATCCCTGCACTCCCACCCCAGCAAAGACCCCTTGTAAGCTGCCTGCCCTGCTGGTGAAATTGTCTTCCCTCCCCTCCTAATGTTAGCATCCATTTACTCATCTTAGCTCAGCACATGAATCACTCTCCCAGGGAAGCCTTTCCTAGCCTTCCTGGCTATGACAGATAGCAGCTTTTACATATGAGGCTTTATGTTCATTGATGTAATTATTTTTATTAATTTCAATATCACCTGGAATACGAAAAATCCTGGGAGCAGCTACTATTGCTTTCAGTGAATCCATAATGCCAACGATAGTGGATGACACTGTGTATGTCCTCAAAACACATTTGTAGAAATAAAGTTACATGGAGAGAAGAGAGGAAAATTAAAGTGTGAGAGAAAGGGTGAGTGGATGAACAAATGCTTGGACCATAGTGGCATTTG
This sequence comes from Tolypeutes matacus, assembly GCA_026826555.1. Classification (NCBI taxonomy): domain Eukaryota; kingdom Metazoa; phylum Chordata; class Mammalia; order Cingulata; family Chlamyphoridae; genus Tolypeutes; species Tolypeutes matacus. The sequence continues at coordinate 14,404,437 of JAKSZT010010858.1, forward strand.
AAGATGATTAGGTTCTTTTATAACAGAATAATCTTTGAGACAAAGCAATGGCCTGTAAAATATTTGTGAGAAAATCGCTGTGGCAGACTTGAAAATGACTTATTTGATATCTGTGCAGGGAAAAGTATAATCTACTATGAATTGCTTTGTACAGAAAATTCTTGACTTCAAAGCTTACTGTAGTCATTAGATTTTGGCAGTATTGCTCTAGGTAAAGTTATTTTAATGTAACTTTTTTTTTTCTTTTATGTAGGAATGGTATTTGGAAAGAAAAATCAGGCTAGAACTCACATTTAAATTAAAAAATTCAAACATAAATTTAGATGTAATATGGTTTCTTTCAACATTATACTCTTTAACAAGATTTCACTGTGAAATCTAAGACTTACATATGGTTTAAATGTAAAATTTGGTGTCATTTATAAATCTTTATAAGACTTTGAATAAGATGTTAGATGAAAATTATCTTTGAGAACATTTTTCTTTTGAAATGATCACATCAATAGGTAAATATGAACTATTAAAATTGTTATAACACTGCCTACTGACAAGTAATCACAATGAATTTTATTTCCAACTTTTAAGTTACTTTTCTCTTAGAAATATTCTCTCTCCACAATTAGTATAATTTATAGGAGGTTACTAAAGGAGATGAATGTATTCCAAGATATATTTTAGTGTTTGGCTCATCCCACCGATCCTCCATGTGTAAGAATTAACTTTGTGTCCTTTGCCCAGCAGTGCAATAGTTTACACTAATCCATTTGTTCCAAGGGCACCGTTACAGTTTAGAGATTTGTCATCAGTGGTAGCTCTAAGAACACACCCAAGATTTCCAACTCGATGCTGTACATAAACTGCATTGCTTCTGGGACTGTGAATAGGAATGATTTTAACTCCATGATTAAGCTGTGTTATATGGAACTGTTAACTTAAAGAAAGTCAGGTGGGTTTAACCTATTCATATGAGCCCTTTAAAAGCAGAGAATTTTCTCTGGCTGGTAGCAGAGGAGAAAATAAGAGACATGAAGCTCAAGAAATATTTGGCATGCTATTGCTGGGGGACCAGAAGTCAAAGAATATGGATGGCCTCTTGGATTACAGAATGGCCTCAAGCTAAAAATCAGCAAGAAACCTCACCCTCAGCATAACAGCTACAAGGAACAAAAATTCTGCCAACAAGAAGAATGAGCTTGGAAGTGGATTTTTTCCCAGAGTCTTGAGACAGGAACATGGCCCTGATTTCAGCCTTGTGATTCTCTGGGCAGAGAAACCAGTCATACCTTGTGGACTTCTGACCTTGCAGAACTGTGAGATAATAAATGTGTATTGCTTTAAGCTGTTACATTTGTGGTAATTCATTACACAATGACAGAAAAGTAATACACTGATTAAAAAAACTGAGTAAGCATAAATTAACAGTTCTAGGGTGGATGGGGGAAATCTAAAGCTCATTTCATATTATAAAAAGCCTTACTGAGGACCTTAATTAAAACGTTTTCATCAACAATAAGATTATCCATAAAATAAATTTTGAAATGAGATTCTAGAATTTGGTACCTTTTCTTTGAGTACATAGATTGAATTCAAGGGGCTAATATACTTGTGTTGTTCGTTTATTAACCTCCAGATGAAGTATAATATTTTCTCCAATTATGAACGCAGACAACAAATTACCACATATTAGCAGTATCTAAGATTTTATCAACAATGAAAATCACAGACACTATCATCTCAGCTTAGGGAATTTGCAGCTATCTAGAAATACCATCCAAGCACACATTTACCTCAAAGTGTTTTAGTTATTACAAACACTCATGGATCTTTTTATTGTACATGTATTTCTGTATTAGTGCCAAAAAACTGCTGATGCAAAGTATCAGACACGGGTTGGCTTTTATAAAGGGGATTTACTTGGGGTAAAAGCTTACAGTTCCAAGGCCATGCAAAGTCCAACTCAAGGTACCATGAGAGGTGCTTTCTCACCCAAGTCAGCTGCCACGTGTTGAAACAAGGTAGTGGGCGATCTCTGCCTGCTCTTTGCACCTCTAGGCTGTACCGCCTCCCAGAGCTCAGTTGTGGGCAACCAGGCATAAGACTTGTCTCTTACTGGGTCTCCTCTCTCAGGCTCAGCACCTCCACTTTCTTCCTGATTTCAGCTGCAGGCTATCAGGCATATGACTCATCTCTTCCCTGGGCCTCAGCTCTTTGAGGCTCCCCTTTTTCTCAAATTGCAGTATCCAGGAAATGGCAGAGCTCCCTTTTCCTGTGTGTTTCTGTTTTTTATCAGACCCAGCAAGAGGGTGGACACTCAACTCATGCCTCCCTGAGGTAGTCCAATTGAAAAAGTCTCACACCCACAGGAATGGACGAGCCTACAAACATAATCTTTCTCTTCTGGGGATTCATAAAATAATTTCAAACTCCCCAATTACTATAGTACAGTTTTCTTTTTTTATATTTTCATAACTGTTAATGGTATAACTGTATTTCATAACTGTATTACAACATAATTGGTTTTCTTTGAATTCCCAAGTATTTATATTATGTATTTTAAAACATTATTCTGAGAAGGTGGCTGAAGCATACTTGACTGCCATAGAATCTCTTGGCCCAAAAATATTAAGAATCTTTATTCTAAAGGCTTGACCTAGAATAGAGCCTTACTCTATCTCAGGAAGTATCAACTGCAGCTGTAAGTCTTTCTGGAGACTTGAAAGCCAAAGAAGCTTGCCCCTTTGACATATACTATGCTATTGATTCCTCTGATTTGTACAGCTATAGCATTCTGTTAAGTTTTTGTTAAGTTTTTGACATTAAAAGAACTTGCTTTCTTTGCCTGCTTCTATAGCTATCATTCTTTCAATGACCCTCATAGTTGTTCTCTAATGGAATTTGTAACAATAGTGCTTGCTGTGTTCTTAGATTTTACAGCACTAGAGCTGGGGCTAATTTATCTCCTCCTAGGATCTGTTTTATCCAATTCTTAGAAATAAAATGTATCTTAAGTGAAAATGAAATAAATCCAAATCAGGGATTTTTAAACCTCTTCTGAGCTTCTTCTTTTCAATGAATATATATTCTTGGCCCAAGTATTAAAAGAGGGAATGTTTGGGAGGAGCAGATGTGGGGAATAAACATTTTTCAGTGGTTCTATAAAAAGTCTTAGCCTATGGACTCATGGAAATATATATGATATAAAAATAGGAATGTTTGCTTTCATTTCCCCTAGAAGCATTTTACACTTCACATACTGTAAGAGCCATTCACATGATTTATCTAGCATACTCACTCTCAGTGACACCTCTTGAAAGTCCATCCTTGCACAGAATTTCAAAATAGAAGTTAGTAATGGAAATAGCAAAGTTGCTATACACAACTCTATGCTTCTCCAGCTCATAATCACAAGGATGACTACATATACACAGCATGGTCTTCTTTATCCTCTGTGAATGATCCAGTAATAGAATTATCTGGCTCACAGTGGGCCCATCAGTTTCTCTAAAGAAACTTGAAATTGAAAGTGTTGAAGCTAAGCTTAATAGCACCTATATAAAGACACTTGTCATTGAATATTTAGAAGCTCGGCATTTCCTCCAATTTGAGGAGCTACTGGAATATGCTTCTTGCAAATCCAGTGCATCTGTGTGTCTACCTGTATATATGAAATTATGTTTTATTTGCACTTTCATTCTTTTCATCAAACTATTATTTGCAGAAAGTTCTTCTCTTTAAAGTATGAACAAAGAAGAATGTTTAATATCTTTACATTATGTTTTATTTTTATTATATATATATTTATAACAAAATAGAAAATGTGTATATATTTAATTTCATAGAATCCAGGGCATGATTGCATGATTTTTAATACTGATCCAGTGATTTGTGTTTTATTTTATACTGAGAACCAAGCAAGTAGAAATGAAGTCTTGCAGAGTTGCAATGTAATTATACTCTTGGCTCCAAATATCTGAAATACAAATATTAATCACAGATATGAACTGTCTCCTTATGGTCTCAGGAACAAATATATTATAACTATAATTGTAAAACAAAACAAAACAAAAAGATATTGCCTCAAAATGTAGGCCATTTACTTACTGTCACTGAAATATTAGAAAAGAATGAACACTATATGAGAAAGTCTAGAAAGGAATTTACTCTCACAACCTAAATATGTTTATCTTAGGACTTTTTTCCACTTTAGATTTCAACTTACTAGTGAATTGTGAAATTAATTTAGCAGGCCATTATGAATATTTCTTTAAGAGTTTTCAAAAATCAGTTTTATTATGAAAGGCTTCAAAACATATGAAAAACTTTAGAAAGCATTAAAATGTATCCAAATCATACATATTTATTAATTTGTATGTTGCCATAATTGCTTTGATTATTCCATTATTCTTTTATTCTTCTAATTTTTGAAGTATTTTAAAGCTAACCCACCCCCCTAAGTATTTTATCATTAGGTTCCTTTGGTATCTCTAAAAATTAAGAACATTTTCTTACCTAAATACAATTTCATTACCCCATCTAAGAAACTGTCAATAATTCCTCCATATAATATATTCTACTGTCTAGTCTATGTTGAAATGCCCCTGATTTTTCAAAAAGACATTTGCTAGGTTGGGTTATTTGAATTAATGATCCAAACAAAGTCTAAAAACTCAACCATCTCCATTCCCCCCCACCCCCCCCATGTGGTTCTTTTGACTCTTACTTATTTTCTTATCTCATTTATTTGTCTCCATGCTTATATTAGTCAGGGTTTTCTAGGGAAACAGAACTGACAGAAGAGATCTGTAAAGAGTATGATATTTTATAAAATCCTCTCACGTGACCATGAAGATGCACAAGTCCAAATTCCGCAGGGCAGTCTGCAAACCAGGAGCTCAGATGAAGGTCCTTCATGAGTTCACAGGAATAACTGGCTGTAGCAGTTTGGGAGTTTGAGATAGTTATGAATTCCAAAAATAGATATTGGATTATGCTTGTAAACTGGTCTGTTCATCCAAGCATAATTAAGTTATGATTAGGGCGTTGACTGGACCACGTTGGTAGGGTGTTGAGCCCTGCCCCTTGGTGGGTGGGGAATCAAAGATAAAAGACATGGCAAAGGACAGATTTATAGTAGTTTTGATGTTAGAGTTCTGAAGAGGAAGGAGAGAAGGCCCTGGGAAAAGAGAAGAGCCATTCACCTGACAGTTCACAGCTGTCCTTGTGGAGAAAAGCAAAGCCTAGAGAGCCTCATAGTCTGTCTATGAGGAGAGACTATGAGGAGGAAACAGAGGAGCTGAGCCCAGAGGGAAAAGGAGCCCCGGGAAGAGAGGAACCCAAGAAGCCGGAACCCTGGCAGATGTTGGCAGCTGTCTTGCTCCAACACGTGGCAACAGACTTTGGTGAAGGAAGAAACTTATGGTTTGTGGCCTGGTAACTGTAAGCTTCTACCCCAAATAAATACCCTTTATAAAGACCAACAGGTTTCTGGTATTTTGCATCAGCACCCCATTGGATGACTAATACACTGGCTGTCTGAAATAGAGATCAGAATTCTCTCCTGAATGCTGAAATCACTTACCCTTTTAAGGCCTTCAACTGATTGGATGAGATATCACTCAAAGCTGACAGTATCTCCTCAGATGATTGTAGATGTAGCCAGCCATCTATGCAATCAACTCATTGATGATTAAAGTCCATGAAATGTCCTTGTATTACAATTAGCTTAGAGCTTGCTTGACCAAACAACTGGGCACCATTACCTGGCCTAGTTGACTCATTAGCCTAACCATCACAATGCTATTCATTAATTTGTAGGAATAACTGGTTCTGATTTTATGAAAAATGTCACACTTTCTAGATTTATGTGGTTTATACAGATATTTCACATTTACTCTATTCCCTGTGTGCCCTATAGACTGGGAGCTTGAACTAAAGATTGATTAAATTCAGTTTCAACTAATTTTGTCTGGAAAGTGCTACAAGATATATAGTATATTTCATATTGCATCTCATCAGGATGAGCACATATCTTAATGAATATGATCATTTTAGTAAGGTTGAAACAGATCAGTGGTAACAACCTGGTCCTCTCAGTATAAGTTTCCCTTCAATCTTTCTCCAAATATTTTAGCATTCACCTACACTTATTAACTGAAATTCTTCTATGATGACGAAAATTACATTATCCACTAATATTAATGATGTATCCCAAATATAATTTTTACAGGACAAGGATAATTGCTGCTTTTTCCCCATTTAGTTAACTTTGATAATGAAGAAAAGCATACAAACCCTCTTTTCTTTCAAAAATCCTCCCTTTTAAATGAAAACCAAACTGATTAAACCAATTTTGCTTTTTAGCAAAATAGAAATGGGCACTCATGACCTTGAAAAATATGTATTATCTGGATATTGTTTTAAGACCAAGGCAGGTTCAAAATGAGATGCCTTTTTACATGCTTTCTATTTCAGGAAACAAGCAACTCATGGCATTCTTGGGTGAAGCAGCTAAAACATTATCAATTTTGTTTCCCTAAAACACAATGCATGGAGGATTTGTCTCCAGAAAATTAGCTAGCTTCTGTTCCAAAACTCTTTGGAGGGACTGATGGCTTTGGAGACTGGTTATTCATGAGAATTATATACAACTGAGTGACAGAAGGTCAAATTCATTTGTGCCATTCCCAACTTAAAGCATAGAAAGTGTAATGCAGTACCATTATTTGGATTACATTATTACTATTATGGCTGCTGGAATTTGACCACTGATAGCCTAGTTCAGAAGGTAATTTTATGTTTCACTTAATTATAACATTATTTTAATTGAACTATTTGAATTATGTAAATTCCTATATTTGAATTATATAAATTATCATATTTTGGAGAAATAATGGACCCATAGGAGCTGGCAGAACAATATTTTGGAGCAGGATGAAATAAAGAACTTTGAATAAATTTCCACTGAAAGATTTGCCACTAGACCTTTCCTTCCAAGAGGAGATCGTTTTCATCCTCTCTCACCCTCACTGTTATCTCATACAAGCCTAGCATTTAAATTCAAAGTTACCCCAAGGAGGTATGCAGGATGAGCATTAGTTAGAAAGGAAAAATGCTTGAAATAAATCTCAGAAAGTTGTGAGTTTTATATTTAAATAGGTAAATTTTATGAGTAAGAAATTTCACTAAGGTAAAACAAAAATAATTTTGGTTTGCCACCACTCAGATTTATAGCATATTATCTGTTAGAATTATAGGAGTTATAATTTCTAACTGATTCTGATAGTTTAGATAATGTGAATTTGGACTAACCAATTACCAACTGTTAAATTATATTTAAAGGTCAGAAACCTCTCAGAACAATTCAGAGGCAAATAAAATGAATCAGCACAGTAAATAAAATGGTAAGATTTGAGATATATGTATTATATATACAAGTCAAAATTTTTTACATTCCTCACTCATAATGATTAAAAGAATGTATAAAAATGGTAGATTCTGGGACAAAATTCAACCACTTTAAAGGAAAAAGCAATATACAAAAGAGAAAGCATTATTAATGACAATTAACAAAAAATAACTCAAGACCAAAAGAGACTTGGCAAAAAATAAAAAATAAATAAAATAAAATTATGGAGTATATTCAGAAAGATTTTTTGAAGAAGATCATTAAGACAAAGAGGTAATTAAAGATATTATAAACTTTTTTTGAAATATTTAAATATAAACAGGACATATAATAAAAAGAAAAGAAAATGAATGCAAACATTTGGATTAGATAAAAGGAAAATTAGTTTCTGTGCAGAGAGTATAAATATATATTTAGAAAATGAAAACAAATCTAAAAATAAAATATTAGAGTTAATAGGAAGAGTGTAATAGCTGTTGGATGTGAAATTGACATAAAAATCAAGCTACATTTATATAGCCCAATTCATAAGAATCCAACAAGGAGAAAATGTATTAAAAAGAAGGCACCATTTGGAATGCTAACAAAGTATTGAATAAGCAATAATAATTCTAATAGGGGATTATTATAGGGAAATATTTTATTAAGTGAAATACAAGGTGATCTAAATAAATTGAGAAATACATCATGTTTATTGATAGCAAGACAATAAAATAAATGTCAATTCTCCACAAATTGAAATATAAATTTATTACAATTCATGTTAAAATCCTAATCGCGTTTTTCATGGAGTATGATAAAATGAGTTTAAAAATGTGGATTTATAAAGGCACATTAATAACTAAGACACTCCTGAAAAAGAAAAATACAAAAAAGCAGAATCTGGGGCATTTGCCCTCCTACCACATACCAGCCTCTCTTATGTACTGTTGATTGGAGTTTAAATTGGTATAAGTGTTTTGAAAAATCAGTTGGCAATACTCCCATATATGAATATTGTATTGTTTTTCTATTGTAACCACCACAAATTACCACAAACTTAGTATTTAAAACAAAGCAATTCATTATCTCATATTTCTGTAGGTTAGAATTTCAAAATGAGTCACATGGGGTAAAAATCAAGATGTTATCAGGGCTGTGTTTCTTTCTGGAAGCTCTAAGGAAAAATCTGTTTCTTTGCTCAGTCAGGTTGTTGGAAGAATTCAATTCCTTACAGTTGTAGGACTGAGGTCTTCATTTCGTTACTGACTATAAAGTGAGGGCCTATCCCAGTTTCTAGAAGTCTTGGCTCAAGGCTGCCTTCCTTCATCGTCAAAGCCAGCAATGGCAGATTGAGTTTCTCTCAAGACACAAATCTCTCCTGCTTCTTCCCTAATTGATTCACTCTGACTGTGCTCTGTTATAGTTACTCCTATCAAGGGCTCATGTGATGAGACTGACCCAGAGGAACAATTCGGGATCATCTCACCATCTCCAGGCCCATAACCTAATCGTATCTGCCAAGTCCCTTTTGCCATCTAGTAATATATTTCCAGTCTGCAGCTTAGGATGTAGAGATTTTTAGGGGACTTTACATGGAAAAATGGACTTCGTAGATGTGACAAAATTAAGGATTTTGAAATGGGGACGATTATCCTGGGTTATTTAAGTGGGCCCAAGGTAATCTCAAATTTCTGTTTAAGTGAAGAGAGGGAGGAAAAAGAGTCAGAGAAAGAAATGTAACAATGACAGCAGAGTGAGAGAGAGAGATTTGAAGCTGTGAATGCAGGGAGCCTCTAGAAGTTGGAAAAGATTCTCCCTTCAACGTCCGGAAGGAACACAGCCTTGCTAATACCTTGAGTTGAGCCAGTGAAATCCATTTTTGACTTTTGACCTCCAGAAAATTTGCATTAAGCCAGTGAATTTGTGATCATTTGTTCCAGAAGTAACTCAAATGATCATCCATATGGAAGTGGAGGAATCAACTGTATTATATAAATGAACCATAGTATGTGCTCACAAAGGAGTGCTAATCATTGTCAAGATAAATGAACTATTACCATGTGCACATGTACGAATGAATCACAGACAAAACATTGTGTTAAATGAAAAACATGTCTCTAGATATTATTCACAGAATGGTCTTATTTTACAAATAGAGACAAAAAAACATCATGGCTAATGGGTTATGAAGTGTGTGTGTGAGCAAATGTGCAGGGGTCCATGGAGTGGAAGGCAGAGAAAGCAACCCCAGTGATGCTCAGTCGCCACCACTTTGCTACATGATCCAAGGCTCCACTCAACTTACTGGCAAACACTCAATCCAAGTATACACTTACCGGACGTTGACTCTATGGAATGGAACAGTCTGACGCTAAGGCTTTTCACCTGTGTCTCACTCAAATTCACACAGTAAACAGTCTTTACACATTTTGAATAAGCAGATGCCACTCTTGTATCGTCAACGGAATTGATAAAGTGCAACAAATTTAATTGACATTTTATTTAATATTTAAATATTGTACATAAGAGAACCATAATTACAATTTAAAAGAATGTTTTCCTTTAGATGCCATTAAAACAGTACCCACAAATAAGCACTTTTAGAGAAAGTATTGTAATTATGGGGCATCTGCAATTCACAGATAAAATTCCAAATCCAAAGATAACCTGTTAATTTTCCATGACTCTGATTATTTTTGAAATATTAAGACCAGTTAAATTGCAGATGTAATTTTTTAAAAATGCAGGCAGAGTGCTATAAAAGTTTATGATGACTTTTTTTGTTCCACAAAACTGGCAGACCCAATATATTAATAGCAAGCATATTTCCACGTGTTTTTTTCATGTCTGGTAATTATTTCTATTTTGGCTATAAACAAAGTTATTTTTTAATGTGAGAGGACCACATTAGAAAATGAAATGAATGTTCAGATTCCATTCATTTTTCTTTTAATCTTTCAACCTCTCATTTTTAATTTATCAAATTTCAATAGGGAATGTGAGTCTCATATTTAAAAGTGTCATTACTCCAGTCCTACATAACACAAACTAGAAACAGAACACAGGTTTCTTGGGGTCAGGAAAAAACAGAAAATTAATTCAGAAGCAATTAATTTTTTAAAAAGAAAAGAAAAGCAAGGAAAAGAATATGTGCCATATATTCTACAGCTGCTTGGAATTTTGAGTCATTGAACAATGCATTTTTAATACTCATGTTTGCTCAAGACTATCTTTGGGGGATTATTTTTTCTGCTTTATTAGCATGCATTTCCATATTTTATATAATTTGAAATACTAAATTAAGTAATTTTTATAACTTATAATTTATTAATAGTTGATCTTTTCTGCAGTCAGAAATGATTTTATTTGCTAATGAATCTACCATCTTTGCTTCATGTCTTTATGTTTGTTCACTTTATTTTTTTTTTTATTTTTTTTTTTTTAAGATTTTTTATTTATTTATTCACTTATCCCCCCCTTGCTGCCTGTGCTCGCTGGGTCAGCTAACCGTGCCGGGCGGGCGGGCCTGCCCCCACCAGGAGGCCCCGGGAACCGAACCCAGGGCCTCCCATATGGTAAACGGGAGCCCCACTGATTGAGCCACAGCCGCTTCCCTGTTTGTTCACTTTAATGCATAGTCTTTTACACAAACTAATTTTTATTTCTGTGCCATGGACCTTTTTGTAATCTTCCTGCAAATTCTATATGCTCCACTATCAAGTATAAAATATCACTTAAAATATTTTATATATAATACATATGTAAGTACTATTTATTTAAACACAAGAAAAAGTGGTATATTTTAGGACTGAATTTAAGAAATATTGTTTATCTCATTAAAGCTTTTAAGATTATAGTATGTGTATCAAATAAAATATTTACTAGTTTTTTCAGTAAAATTAATCTAAAATTAACCTATTTATATCAATTCAGTTCATTTTATTTGCAATCCTACTTCTGTGGGATTGGATTACAATAACTGGACTGTGCACAAGCACAGCTTCTGTTCCTCGGTAGCTTAATGCCATCAGTGGCGTCATTTTTTCTTTCTGTGCCTAACATACTTGATCTGTGAAACAGAGAAATACTAGTGCCTAGCTAACAGAGTTTTGGTGAAGATTAGTGGAGATAATGCAAGTATTAAATAAAATTTACAAGAAATAAAATTTACTTAGGACTCTGGTCAGGATTGGATCCTATTTTCTAAACAACCCTTCTTCAAGATAGAAAGTAAATTGAGAGTCATTGAGAAGCTAATTATTTTTATGTACTCTGAGTTGAGATAGGTAATTCTTAACTCATACGAAAAGTACTGTTCAAATGCCAAATTCAATAATCTTACCGCTAACCACTGAATTGTTAGGGATCTAAGAATTGCCATCAACGTTATTAAAATTTTCTTACTTTCATTTGAAGTAGTTCTTGCTTATGTCACCAGGGACTGACAATATTCCAAATCAATGAATATTTTTAAATGTTTATAAAGCATTTCCTTATATTATCCCCCAAATTATTTGCCAATATCTCCTTTTTGGCACAACCACTGTCTTTACTTCCAAGATACCACTCTACTCTTTCTCTTACTGTCCTGGTAGAATCATGTCAGGTCTCTTCCTGACAAGAGACTCATAGTTCTGTAATTGCTATGCAAATTGGGAATAAGCCAGAGGGTCTATCTGACATCTCTTCTTAAACATCATGTGAAATCTTCTCTACTTTTGTGGCTCTGGAGCATAACTGTTCTCATGCAGCCCTACATGCATTTGCATATATGCATTCTTCCACTTACTTGTTCTGCTTTTTTACTGAAAATCATTTCGTTATTTTAAAGACCTCTAATTTGTCGTGCTCTTAACTATGACATCTTTATTTTTTCTGTCATGTCTGTTTTATTTTTTGGAATGAGAATGTAACTTCCTCTATTGCAGATACTTTTTCTTATTTATCATTATAGATAATGATAAATTATGTAGCTTCTTCTGTTTTCTACCATTCTAGTCAGCCAGGATATGGCTATAAATATAATACTTGGTATACCTTTCTGAAAAGCCAAGAATGCAAGTAAGCTATTGAGGTCATTTTCTAAGATGTTGAATATTTCCAATATAACCAAATAACTCTGAAATGAGCTTTGTTACAACAACATCTGTGTTCATCTTGGGTCCATCTGAATATCATAGTGATTTCAAAATTTTCTCTACTAAATCTTATTTAGGTTATAGTTCTGTCTCCTCATATTTTCTGATTGCTTTAGGTAGGAAACCCCAGCTGTTAATTTTATTACAACCTAACAAATATTTGCCTGGGTCTTTCAACTAGCTCTAGCTACTTACAGGTATGTGTTGGAGAAGAGGTTTTAATTCTTAGCACTTACGTAACATACAATTAGTTTCAAAATATAGCCACGATTTATACTAATGTAATTGTGACTCATCAGTAGGCCTGCCCTGGCTTGTATTAGGTCTGCAGCTCCTCAATTTTTATAATCTCTTTTGCACATTTCTAATTTTACCTCTGCTTTTCAATTTTTAGAGTTTTTATTATATCTACAAGAAACTATGTAAGAGCACAGATTATACATTAGTCATTTGAGCTAAAGAGGTAAAAAATTATAGGAAAAATGTCTTCCAGACAGATGAACTATTATAAAACCCATGAGAAAGAAAAATACTTGACAATTTGAGGCCTCAAATGCCTGGTGTAATAGAAGTAAAATAAGTGAGAAGAAGATATATTTGGAAAGCTAGACAGAGTATCTTATAGTGTATTCTAAGCAGTATGAATTGTATTCTAATTCCAATGGGATACCACTGAATATATTTAATTAAGAGTGTGCCATTTTGAATTGTATATTTTTAAAAGGACATTTCAGAATCTGCATCAATAACAATAGCGTGTATGTGCAGAAACAGAAGTGGATCTCCAGTAAGATGCTTTCACAGCAGTTCAGTGGAGAGATGCTATGGCCTGAATTAGAACAAAGACAGTCTAGATGAACAGAAATTATGGCAATACATTTCACAGATTTAACTAAAATAGTGTAGATAAGTGTAAAAAAGACAATTAAGGTAATCATTATTTCTACTTCAAGAATAGAGGTAAAGTGTTGGTGATTTTTTTTAACAGATACTAAGAAGGTACAGAGTTGGGGAATTTTAAAAAAGCCCATATTTGGTTTACAAGGTAACTTCAAGAAAAAGAGATGATATCAGAAAGCAAGAGTGGAGTGAAATTCTTGAGTTTACTTCATTCGAATGTTTATTTCTTGCATTTACAGGAGCAGAAATAGAATATTCCTATTCTCAAGGTTGAGTAAATTAAAAAATAATGTCTTATGTAAACCCAATTCAAACTAGAATCGCTTATGAGCCTGAAAGTCAACTAGAGGTTATTTAATAAGAAATACAACTGCCAACTGGACTGAATCCACATTTCCTCTGGTCACCGTAGTTTCTCCCTAGAGAGAACACAAAATGAGAAACCAAATTATAATTTGCAGATTTCATGTTAACATAATTGGGAGATAAATAAAATGTAATCAGAACAACAAAGGGATATCACTGCCTCTTGTCCTTGACAGATCTAGTCTTCGAGTAAATCAAAGGGAAGAAGGGATAATAGAAAAATATGAAGTGATGATGGCAGTTATTTTTAAATTATTTTTTAAGAACAATAACTTAAATTCTGTTATAGATGCTTAATCTCTGTCACATCAAAATGATTGTTACTAGCTATCAGCCATCCATTATTTTCTGAAGCAAAAGTTAAAACAAAAACTATTGCTTACAGCTTTGGGTCACCATAATAAACATGAGTCTGCTTCATATTTCCTCAAATCTGAAAGATAACCAAGGGTTTCTTTCTAGATTCATATTTTAATTTAATTTGTTCTAATAGTATGAGAGATTTCTCTCTTTGAGTAGAAACTGATTAATTGGCTGAGAATAAAGAAAAGATTTGAACAGTCTTTATTTTGAGAACTTAATGATCACATGGTTTCGTTTTGGTAATGAAACCATTCTTTTCTCAGAAAGAATAATATGTTATATAAACAGAAGCCTAAAACCTGTATAAACAATCAGAACAAGATGGTGCATAGAAGAAAAATAGTAATTACGCTGATATCAGTGCTAATGGAAAGGGCTCAGATTGTTAAAGTAAAAACAATATGAAAAAACTACCATAAATTTATATTTATTCCCCTTTTAGTCATTTCCTGATTATTTGTTTATTTAACTTCAGTGAGAGATCATATTAGTAGCTTAAGATAAAGAAAAAGCAAAATGACTTACTTGAACTAAAAGTTGGACCACATTTATCATGTAAATTCATACTGTTTTTCATTACTTGCTAATTATCTCATGTGCATTTGTCATCCCTTTCTAATTAGATTGCAACATTATTAAGTATAGGAACTAAATCTAATTCTTCTTTTTAAATCTCCCAGTAGCTAGTATGTGTAGAAATCATAGTAACAACTAGTTAATATATCAGTCAAAGTATATTTATGGATAAGTCTTTAAAGGTAATGAATATTACTTAATAGAAATATTTGGCATTCTGGTTGTATAATAGTCTGTCTCCTATCTCCTTCATGACTATACTTTTTGAAAATAATTTGTTTATACTTCTGTGTGCAATTTCTCCTGGTTATGTTTCCATTTAAAATAATTTTAATTGAAATATGAAAGTTTATTCATCACAAAGTAATTATATATATTGTGATGATATATTTTGAGGGATATAAGATCTTTTACTTTGTCTTTTTGAAAAATTGCAAATATGCATGTGCCATTACAGAAAGTATTCTCACCTACATGTTTAAGGAAATGGAGGCTGAAATCAGAGTGCAAATACTTTTTCTAAGGATATGAAAAAGTTGGTGGACAGCTGCCACACAGTGGCTTGGCAAGAGCAAAAGAGCTGTTGTTAAAGAAGCCCGAACATTCCTCTTCACTCTTATCCGTAATTGACTCGTGGTTGCTAACTCATAGGAAAAAAAGGAAATTTGGTTTTAGGAGCTGCTGCTCCTCCTGCTGCTGAAGCCTCAGAATAACAGCCTTTAAAAAATCCAAGTGTATACATATACATATACGTAAATATGGACATGTACATGTGCATGTGTATATGTATGTTTGTATATATTTATGTGTGCATGTATATGTAGATGGGAAAGTATATTTATGTGTGTATATGTATGTATATCTATTTATTTAAAGGTTTCAAATATACTTTGTTTCTTAAATAATACCATATTTTAATGGGTGAACAGTGCTGTTACTTGGCATCAATTATGAGGTAGTTTTGAAAGAATTCAGTATTATACCAGCTAGGATGACTACTGATATCGCCAGTCCTTTAGAGCAACTCTCCCAACAGAAGACTTGTTCCATTTTGGCTGCTGTTTATGTCCATATGGCAAACTAAAAGTGGCCCCACTAGCTATTAGGATAGTGAGACAGTTTGAAAGTGGGTGGACCCCAGCAGATCATGTCTTTAGAGTTAATCTGTTCCTCTCGGTGTGAACATGTTGTGGGTGGGAATTTCTGAGTGGATCACTCACTTAAGGGCCTTTGACTGGATTGCTTCAGTGAGTTGTGACGCAGGATGGGTCTTGGTTCTCTCGCTGGACTCCTTTATAAAAGGATGAATATGGAAAGTCAGGGCCACAGACACAGAGAAACACCCAGAAACTGACAGCAAGCCACAGATGGAACAAAAGCGAGAGAGTCACAAGGAAGGCAGAGAATGGAAGATGCTGCCACGTGCTTCACTATGTGTCTTGCCAGATGAGAGAGGAATCCAGGGTCACCAGCAGCTAGTCCTTGGGGAGAAAAACATCACCTGATGAAGGCCGGATTTGAACATTTTTCTTGAACTCAAAACTATAGCCTTTTAAACTAATTAATCCCCATTGTAAAAGCCAACCTATATTTCCTTGGCAACCTTTAGCAAACTAAAACAAATAGCATTACCATATTTGTCATGGAAATCAATTGGGGAGCACATTTCTGGTGATTCTACCTTACCACTGTTTGTTGAATGCTTTGAATTCTGAGATGACTTAGAGCATTTTCAGCCATAGGGACATCATGAAGCTATACCTAGAGCTGTGGCAGCCGCAGTTGCTGGTTTGGTGCATTTTTGCACCTCGTACTATTTTTAAAAATACTGAAAAACAGAAATTCATTTGTGTATTTTTTAAGTTTCTTTTCACTTCTCTAAATCATTTTCAAAAACATTCCAGTAATCCCTTTTTCTCCATAACTACTGTCCACGTTTTCTGTAGCTGCTGTTAAAAATTAACACAATTTTAGCAATTTAAAATAACACCTTTTTATTGTCCCACAGTTGCTGGTGTCAGCAAGCCTGAGCTCTTATCTGGAGACTTTGGGAGGGACTCAACTTCCAGTCTCATTCAAGTGGTTGGCAGAATTCAGTTTCATGTGGTTGTAGGACTGATGTCTGCTTTTCCTTCTTGGCCTTTGGAAATGTGTCATCCTTGCTTTTAGAAGCAGCCTATGTCCCTTGGATAGTTTGTTTTCAAAACCAGCAATAGCTAATCAATTCCTTATCATGTTTCAAATCTCTCTCATTCTTCTGCTTTTAAGGTCTCCTGTGATTTGGGTGGGAAACCCAGATAATCCAAGTTAATCTCATTCTTTTAATGTGATCTAATTTGGACCTTAATTCCATCTGTCCAACTGCAATAGTTCCTTTACAACAGTACCTAAATTAGTGTTTGATTGAATAACCATGAATATGGAATATTGGGACATTTTACTTTTATTATTTTTTTAATTTTTTTAAAATTTTTTATTATTATTTTTTTTTACCGGGAGGTCCCGAGGATCAAACCCGGGTCCCTCCATATGGGAGACGGACGCCCAACCAGTTGAGCCACATCCGACCCCTGGAACATTTTAGAATTATGCCTACAGTACTCATACAAACCCCATATTTAAAGGCTAATTTCTCTAATCTGTCTTCTACAACTTCTTACATTAAATCTGAGAAAGATGAAAAAACATTTAGCCTCTTAGCCATCTAATGAGTATCAATTTAGTCTTAAATAAAGTACTAACCCACTAGAGAATAAAATCACATTCTCTGCTGAAAGATTAGCAGTATATTGATAGAAATTAGAAAACCCATACATATGAGCTGGAGGCAACTGCTACTGTATGGAAAGAGCCAAACCAGTACATCTCTTCCAACCTCTGCAACCCATGATATCACATTAGTAATGAAATCAGTTGTGGTAGAAATATGAACCAACATGAGAATTGTAAAAAATTATAAAGAGAGATAAATCTGTGGGGAGGTGGTATATCAGCAGATGGCTACAAGTTGCAATATAATATATCACGGTGTAGCAGTTTGATATTATTTATGGTTTCCAAAAAGAAATATATTTAATGTTTGTAAACTGGTCTGTTCCTCTGGTGTAATAACCCTTTGATTGTATTAGATTCAGCTGAGATGTCTGATTAAATTCTGTTAAGAATAGGGTTCTGATCCAACCACATCATTTGAGTGCGATTCAGTGTCAAGTCCCAGCCCCCTGGGGGATAAAACAGATGCTCACACAGAAGTAAACACATAGAGAAGAAGAACACAGACGCTGAGAGACAGCTCATTAGACATGGCAGAGACCCTGGGAAGAGAGATAAGCCTGATAGCCTACAGCTGACCTTTTGAAGAGACCTGAGCAGCTGAGCCAGGAAAGAAATGAGCCCTGGGGAGAGAGAGGAGCCTTATTCCAGCCTACAGCTGAGATTGGAAGAAGCTGGGGCCATGGAGCCTTAAGAGGAAGAAGGAAGGGTGAACCCTCATAGACATTACCCGCCATCTTGCTCCAACACGTGGCCAATGACTTTGGGTGAGAAAGTGCCTCTTATGGTACCCTGAGTTGGACTCGTTAGGGTCTTGTCACTGTAAGCATCTACCCCAAATAAATACTCTTTATAAAAGCCAACAGAGTTCTGGTATTTCACATCAGCACCCCTCTGTCTGACTAATGCACATGGTGTATATGAAGGCATGTCGAATGTAAAGTGAATAGCTAACCCAAGCAAGTGAAGAGGTGGAGATCACCTCTACAATATAAAACTTCTTTGTATTGAAGTTTCAACTATGTCTGTTCCTAGTCTGGAAATTTTAATGTCTCACATGTAAAAGATATCAAACAGACCAGAGGTAAATCTCAGCTCTAGCACTTAGTGGCACAGCTCTGGCTAATGACCTTGAATTAACTTCTTTATCTTTCAGTTTCCAAGTTTGTTAAATTGCCTCATAGGGTTTTATGTTCATTGAAATATTTAACAAATACTTATTAATATTTCCATGTGTCATATGATATGTTAGAATCTGTGGATAATATGTTGAAGATAAAATACTTTTATTAATCAAAAAAGTATTTAGCACTCATTTTACAGAACTTGGAACTTAACACATAAAAGCTAGTAATAATGATAAGAATTTCTGTATTTGGATCACTTTAAGCATATAAAGAAGCTTAAGGAAACGATTGAGGAAAAGACATATGCATATATGCAGAAAGTTATACATACACTTTTAAGAAATTCATTGGTAATCCCATGCTCATAAAATGACTTACTTTGTATGCTTGGATTACATATTAAATTTTTGAAAACTTCCAGGGATAAAGTAGAGAAATGACAGGGTTTTACTTTCAATGACAAAATAGTGAGACATAATGAGGAGTACACTGAGAACCTTATGTGATTTTGTATGACTAGGTAATAGGACATGAATCTGGGCTAAAGCACAAGATGAGAAGCCAATAGAGGAGCCAAATTGACACCATCGTGGAGAATGTAGTGCATAAGTGCCCTCGTGGGTTCTTGGTACGTTTTTTTGCTTATGTTAAGTGAAGTATTGTAAGAAGTGCCTTGAACTCCCTTTCTTTTTGGAGGGAACTTACCCTAAAAGGAAATGAGCTTATAAAAGCTTTTCTAAGCCTGAGGGAAGAAGTTTCCATTTTTTCCATTAAAGTTATTTCCTCTGCATCAAATTTTCCCTGTTTATTAATTCTAAACAACTGATAAGTTCTAGAGAGAACTAAATTTAGTATTACAGCTATTGCAATTGAGAGGCTTCAAAATATTTAAATGAAACATCTTAACTTGCCTGCAGCTCCCTAATTCTTAAATATTTTCTTCAAAAAAGAACCAGAGTTTTCATTGCTTTTTATGAACCTGGAGCAGAAAAGCATAAACTTCTGCTCCAGAAGTTTGGGAAATTATTTAGAAACTCTAATGATAAATGTAGAATAGATTATTTTTTTTTAACAATAAAAGAAAAAGCAAGAATTTATTTCTCAGGGAAATAATTTTTTGTATTTTTCAGTTTCTTCAGAATGAACATTTGAAAACCCTAATATTGTTCCATTAAATTGAACAAGGTTAACTCTCTAGATATGAATTTAATATTTAAAATCTCTATATTAAAAGCAAACTCAGAACAACCAGCAAAATGGTGACAGAGTAAAGAGCTCCTAGAATCAGCTCCTGCTATGGGGCAGTTAGTAATAAACCAGATCTATCTAAAGCACCTATTTGGAGGCTTCAAGAGACCAGAAGTGCATCCTGCAACATGTTTGAAAGAATGTAAGGAGGAGACTGCCCTCTGCAGAGAAGATCCGTAAGTAGAGCACTCCATGCCACAGAAGCCTGTGCCCATCCTCCACTGGAGGCACAGTGGCCTCAGGAGCTGTTCCATGGCTGGAATTGGAAGCTCGACTTCCCAAAACAGGACAGGAAGAGACAGTTGGGCACTAACTTCAGCTACTGGTTAGTAAATTCAGCTGGCTAAAGTATAATCTTAAGAACAGCTAAAGTTTGACTGTCCAAGTGAGAAAGAGGCTAGAGGCTGCCATCTTAACTCCACACCTGACATGAGGGGAAGTGGGGCTGACTGAAAATCACAGTGCTGGTAGGGACCGGCTTTTTTACCTCTAGATCAGATTTCTGCTCTAACCTAAGCCCTAGGCCCACCTCGGGCAGGGAGGAAGCTGGGGGAGCTGCGCCAACCTCTCTGGGAAATTACAGGCCACACAGCAGTGCAAGCCATCCCAGGAGGTGTTCTGTGGCAGGAATTGGAACCTCCATTTCCAAAAACAGGGGAGGAAGAGACGGTTGGCCACTGATTTCAGCTACTGATTAGTAAATTTGGCTGCCTAAAGTATAACCCTAAGAACATCTAAAGTTTGAGACTGTCCAAGTCAGAAGGAGGCCAGTAGCCACCATTTTGACACCACCCTCAGCATGAGGGGAAGCCGGGCTGACTGAAAATCGCAGTGATGGTAGAGAACAGTTTCTTTCACCCAGATTGGTCTGCAGCCCTAGCCTAGGCTTCAAGCCTACCTCTAGCAAGGAGGAAGCTGACGGGCCCTGCACCAGCCAATCCAGGTAACTGCAGATACATTTAGCTGGCACAGACTGAATAATTGAAAATCTATCAGGGCAACTGTGGTCATCTTGGACCTGCACTGCATAGATTGCTGCTCACACCTGCAGCTCCATCCCTGCCCCAGGCAGGGGAAAGAGGGGCATGAAGCTTCATCAGTCTCTCTGGGCAACTGCATGAGTTGGATTATTTCACACAGCTGTGGCTCTGTCCCTAACCCTGACAAAGGAGAAAGTTGGGAGAAGCTTCACTGGTCCTTGGAGCAATGAGGGGTAGCTTGAGTCTACATAGCTTATAGCACCAATTATATCCTTGGATCCTACTACACAACCAGCAAGGGAGAAAGACAGGAAGCACTAAGCTAAAGAGAAAAACTGCACCCAGAATACTCTAGTAAGCCAGATGCCAAGACACCAACAAAAAATTACAATCCACACCAAGAAACAGGAAGATATTGCCCAGTTAAAAAACAAGATAAGCCTCCAGATGACATAAAGGAGTTGAGACAACTAATCATAGATGTTCAAACAAATCTCCTTAATAAATTCAATGAGATGGCTAAAGAAATTAAGGATATTAAGAAGACATTGGATGAAAACAAAGAAGAATTTGAAAGCATACATGGAAAAATAGCAGATCTTATGGGAATGAAAGATGCAATAAATGAAATAAAAAATATGCTGGAATCATATAATAGCAGATTTGAGGAGGCAGAAGAAAGGATTGGTGAGCTTGAAGAATGGCTTCTGAAAGTGAACATATAAAAGAACAGATGAAGAAACGATTGGAAAAACTTGAACAAGTTCTCAGGGAACCAAAGGACAGCAAGTGACGTGCAAACATATGTGTCATGGGAGTCCCAGAAGGAGAAGAGAAGGGAAAAGGGACAGAAGGAATATTTGAAGAAATAATGGTAGAAAATTTCCCAACCCTATTGAAGGACATAGATATCCATGTCCAAGAAGCACAGCGTACTCCCATCTGAAAAAATCTGAATAGACCAACTCCAAGACACATACTAATCAAAATGTCAAATACTAAAGACAAAGAAAAAATTCTGAGAGCAACAAGAGAAAAGCAATGCATAACATATAAGGGATACCCAATAAGATTAAGTGCTGATTTCTCACCACAAATCATGGAGTCAAGAAGACAGTGGTATGATATATTTAAGATACTGCAAGAGAAAAACTTTCCGCCAAGAATCTTATATCTGTCAAAATTGTCTTTCAAAAATGAGGGCGAGTTTAGAATATTCACAGATAAACAGAAACTGAGAGTATTTGTAACCAAGAGACCTGCTTTACAAGAAATACTAAAGGGTGTGCTACAGCCTGAAAAGAAAAGACAGGAAAGAGAGGCCTGGAAGAGTGTCTAGAAATGAAGATTATATCAATAAAAGTAACTAAAAGTGTCAAAAGAGTGGTAAAAATAAAATATGATAGATAAAACCCAAATATTCAGGAATAAACTTAACCAACGATGTAAAGCACTCATATTCAGAAAACTACAATTCATTGTTAAAAGAAATTTTTAAAAATGACTTAAATAATTGGAAGAACATTCCATGCTCATGAATTGAATGACTAAATACTAAGATGTCAATTCTATTTAAATTGATATACCAACTCAATGCAATCCCAATAAAAATACCACCAGCATTTTTCAAATAAATGGAAAACATGATTATCAAATTTATTTGGAAGGGTAAGGGGTCCTGAATAGCCAGAAACATCTTAAAAAGGAAAAGCGAAGTTGGAAGACTCTCATTTGTCTTTAAGTCATATTACCTAGGTACAGTGGTAAAAACAGCATTGTCCTGGCATAAAGACAGACACATAGACCAATGGAATCTAATTGATGATTAAAAAACAGATCCTCACATCTATGGTCAAGTGATTTTTGACTAGCCTGTCAAATTCAACCAGCTCGGGCAGAATAGTCCATTTAACAAATGGTGCTGAGAAAATTGGATATCCATAGCCAAAGAAGGAAAGAGGGCCTCTATCTCATACCCTATACAAAAATTAACTCAAAAACCAAATATCAAAAACCTAAAGTTTTATGGCAAGAACCAATAAAGCATCTAGAAGAAAATATAGGAAAATATCTTCAAGATCTGGTGGTAGATGGTGGATTCTCAAAGGAGATAAGAGGAAGACTGAGATGAACTACTGATATTTAATGTATGTAGAAGTTTTAATTAGTTTTACTGTAAAAGTGTGGAAATGTACAGAGTTGATGGTAACACATTATAGTGAGTAACAGCGGGTTTATAAATGGGGATGTGGCTGAAAATTGTAGTCTAGGGATGTAAATGCCAACTGACAGAAAGTTAGAGAATAATCTAGGGACTGAATAGCACAGTAAACCCAGAGGTGGATGAGAATTGTGGTTGATGGTACAGATGCAAGAGTGTCCTTTGTGAGCTAGAGCAGATGTACATCACTATTGTAGAGTAGTGGGAATGTGGAGAAGCATGGGAAAAATACAACTGTAGTGACCTATAGACTGTGGTTAACAGTAATAATGTAATATTCTTGCATCTATGCCAATGATGTGCTGTGTTGATAATGGGGGAGTATGGAAAATGTATGCCAAATGTATGCTGTGGAACTGGTAATAATTGGATGATATTATCTCATAATCTGTAACAAATGTTCCACCACAGTGTGGTGTGTTGATAGAGGGTGTTGTTTGGGAATTCTGCACATGTGCATGATTGTTTTGTAAATTTACAACTTCTGTCATAAAAATATATTTAAAAAATAATAATAGGGTAGGTTGGGGGAAAAATATGCCAAATGTAAGATGAGGCCTATAGTTAGTAGTAAGATTTTGACCATATTCTTTCATAATTTGTAACAAATGTCTCACGACAATACAAGGTGTTGGTGGAGGGTTGATGTATGGGACCCCTGTATAACGTTATGAATGTTTGCTTTGTAAGTTCACAGCTTTGACTATGCACTTATTGTTTCTGTATGTTAATGTATAAATGATATAAAAATAATAATAATAGGGTGGGTTGGGGAAAAATACTTTGGTTAGTAATAATATTTTAAGGATGCTCTTTAATCATTAGTTAAAAATGTTTCACAACAATGCAAGGTATTGGTGGTGGAGTGAGGTATGAGAGCTTTGTATGATGTTATGTATGTTTGTTTTGTAAGTTCACAACTATTACTATACACTTATTGTTTATGTATGTTCATGTATGATTGATATATTTCAATAAATTAAAAAAAAAAAAACTCAACAAGAACCAAAGCAATTGTTTAGAACTTAGACCAACAAAATATTTCTTTGGAGAGGAATAGTTTATCACTGATGTTTCTAGAATTTCTAGCACATGGGTGTAATAAAAAGCAGATCAAACTTTCAAAAAAAAAAAGCAAATTTTAGTTTGAATTAAGTTTAATTCTTTAAAATCAAAAGAAAAATTATCTTTGTATTTTTGTAAATCTGTATATTCTTCCTCATTGATGTTTACTCTCTAATATCATAAATACACTAGTTTCTTAAGCACATAGACATTATTCTTTGTATTTATGTATTAATTCATAGGTTTAGGCATTATTTTATTATAATAAATGCTATATAATAAGAATATAAAAACTTGTGATTTAATGTGAAAGTTACAGATGTATAGATGAAGAAAAAATTAGAGTTCTACCAACCAGGACTAGAACAATTAACAATGTGAGGCTCTTCACTCTAGTTTCATAGTAAATGAATTTAAAAAAAAAAGTTTTAATGATATTTACTTCAACTATTTCATTTCACCCCTATAGCCTATTCATGTCATAAGAAAATTCCATTTAAATATTTTCATGACATAATAGAGAGCAGAATGCATAATCCTCATGAGAAAATTGGACCAAACAGCTTAAGTATCATAAAACACATTATATAATAATAAATGTATGCATTGAAAATGTTCATTTTAAAAGGAAAGGTATAAACAAAAAGTTATTTGAATATATATCTATATAATATGCATTTTTTCAATTGAGGGAAAACAATAAAACAAGTGTAAGAGCCACCGCTGGAGAGTTTGGGATAAATAATTTAAAACCAAGTCATTTTAGTGGCCATGTAAACTATGCATATGTTTCTGAAGATATAATTCAAAAATGTTTTTATGAGGAAATGTAATTTAATTTGAAAATCTAATTTTTTATAAGTAATCCAAAGGAAGTGTAAGGGCTGTGAGTCTTTGATCTGATGCTATAGTGAAGTGACACTGTTGGGGACCCTGGGAGGGGATGAGTGTATTTTACAAATGGGAGACATGACTCTTTGGGGGCCAGTTTGGATGCACGTACTCTGGTGTATCTCCTTGAGTATAAAGTTCCACTAGCAGAGTCCTTTCCTTCTTTATATCTGTGAAATAAAAAGACAAGTCATTTGCCCTGTGACACTTAACATAGAATGGTGGGAAAGACATGGAAAACTGCTATGGAAATTCTTTAGAAAGGGCAGAATTGATAAGCATAAAGAATTCACAGTTGCAAGGCAATTCTGACATTCACCTGCTGGCCATTCCTTGATTCAAGATCTGGGAGTGGTCTTTTTTGTCCCCCTTCAAAGTTCCCCAAAGTGATCTATGAAAATGCAATCATAATGCAAGGAGGAATTTCCTTTCAGGGGAAGATGTGAATTGATAAGCTGATTCTAAAATGTATATGGGAATATAAAGGACATTTAATAGCCCAACTACAGTTTAAAAGAAATATGAATCTGATTGGTTTACACTATGTTTTGGCTTGAGTCTTTTGTGGATCCCAAGAAAATTATGTTCTTAAATTGATCCTATTAAGAACTTTTGGGGGCGGATGTGGCTCAAATGGTTGGGCATCCGTCTGCCATATGGAGGAACCTGGGTTGGATCCCCGGGACCTTCCGGTGAAATAAAAAATATATATATATATAGAAGGCGCATGGTCTGCCAGGCTCTGTGTGCCAGTGAGCTGCCAGGCCCCAGGAGCCATGCAGCAAGATGATAATGTAACAGGAGAGAGACAAGACAAGATACTCCTAAAGCCAGGAATCAAGGCGGTGGCAGAACACCTCTCTCCTACATCAGAGGTCTACAGGATCGAATCCTGGTGAAGACTGGAGGAGGAGGATGAGAAGAGATGGCAGGAAACAGATACAGAGAATTGTCCAGTGAATGGACACAAAACAGCAAATGGGGAAGGGGGTGGTTAAAATGGATAAAGTAAATAAATAAATCTTTAAAAAAAAAGAAGAACTTTTGATATTAGATGAGTTAAGGGATATTTGTTTTAGATTATTCCAGTAGGGTGTATCCCAGGGTAGGTTTTAATCCTCTTACTGGAGTCATTTATAAATGGAGGAATAAAAAGCCACAGACACACACAAAAAAGGCCACAGAGACAGAGAGGAGTCCATTAAACAGAGAGAACACCATGAGACCAAGAAGCTGAGAGCAACGTAGCCTGGGAGAGAAGTTAGAGACTGGCTGAGCTGTCATTGTGCCTTGCCACCTGGCATGCATCCAACAGCTGACCTTCAGTGAGTTTTGAATAATACCCTGATTTGTACATTTTTCTCAGCCTCACAAGTGTAAACTTTTAACCTAATAAATCCCATTGCAAAAACCAGTATATTGCATTGGCAGCCTTTAGCAAACTAAAACACACTATGTTTTAAGACTGATAAAGACAGTGTGGAATTTGAATAAATAGATTAATGAATCTACAGATTCAATCATCACCTGAAACAGATGAATCTCCAATATGGTTCTTAAAACCATATCCCTAATGAACTTCTCGGGATTACCTCATTCATTTTTATACCAAAATATCTCTATGTCCACATTTGTAACATTATTCTTCTCCCACAAATATCACCAATCTGTAATTTTCTACTTCAATGAATCGCACTGACATTTATCCTGTTATCAAAAAGAACAATCTAGGAATAATTCTTGATATTTGTTTTCAGTCATCCAAAACACTTAACTTTTCACCAAATACCAACAAATCCAACCCCTAAAATGTCTCTTAAACCTTCACTTCTTCAGAGGAACCATCATTACATCTGACAAGGGGACCTATCACACTATTACAAATTCTCTTAGCATTGTATCTCTTCAGCACTTACCACAATTACAATTTTATATTATCTGGGTGGATTCTGTGTTAATGGCAGTCTTCCAAGCATGACTCTACACTCACTGAATCTAACTTTGTTCACCACTGCATAGGCTACTTCAAGAAAATTGCCTGACAATGATATAATGTGAATATATGAATGAGAAAATCACAGTAACCACCTTACTTATAGATTAAGTAAACAAACCAACAGATCTACCAATCAATTCACAGACCCCATTTTCTACAATATGGCTTTGAAAACTTCATTCTCCTAATATGACATGGTTTTGATAAATCATTATTTCTAAGGACATCTTATCATTACATGTTTAACAAAAAAATCAGTCATCACTTAGGGGACCTGTCAGCAATGTTTAAGAATGATAACTATAATTTCCTTTTCTAAAACCACCTCTTCCCTGGACTTTTGTGATTTATAAAGAATTATTTTGGAAAAGTAGATCAACTATAATTTGAAAGTCTTCATTTTATCAAGTGCATTTTAAGAATACACATTGTTTTCTTAAGAAGGTTCTATTAATTTTGCAAATAACATGGATGATTTAAGAAATTGATATTAAACATAGTGAATGATAGTTTAATTACTTTATTATCACTGGTACAATATATTTCCAAAACTCAGTAGAAATCCAATCAAATTGGTTGACAGAATTTCCATTTTCCCATTAACATTCTTTCTGATCAAAATTTAAGGAAATTATCTTAGCTAAATCTTTTACAGGGCTCAATTAGATGTGTCTTATATGGAAATGAATAATAGGATGAAGCAATTTTAGTTCATATATTCTATTAATCCATTTCAATTCAGAAATAACATGAACATATAAACTCTTTAGTTTTGAATTTAATACATTTGAGCAAATTTGGAGGTATTTATATTATAAACTATACATATTCTGTTTTATATTTTTCAATCTGAGATCCATGTACTAAAAATATTTGTGCAAAAAATGATAAAATCACTTAGTAAATTAAGGCAGAAATGCAATGGCAGGCAAGATTTTTCAATAACCTATTTAGCAAAACATTTGAGCCATGGTGTATACAAAATCTTTTGTTAAGGCTGATTAGGTTGCAGATTATAAAATGC
This sequence comes from Tolypeutes matacus, assembly GCA_026826555.1. Classification (NCBI taxonomy): domain Eukaryota; kingdom Metazoa; phylum Chordata; class Mammalia; order Cingulata; family Chlamyphoridae; genus Tolypeutes; species Tolypeutes matacus. The sequence goes on from JAKSZT010010858.1 coordinate 14,432,491, forward strand.
CCTTATAGTGCCAATAAATCAGAGCCACCTCTCTCAGAAGTGACTAACAATATTTTGTTGCTGAGTTAACCAGAATAAATATCTAAGAAGTTGGCCAAAAGGCAGAGATTTTAATTAGTTATTAAGGCATTCAGGTTAATGTAAATCAGATTTGCCTTTTCTAGCTAAAGAAACTATATTGACATGGGCATTAACATTTTCATTAAATCTTGAATAAACACTAATTTGCCAGCCCTTGCAAGAACCTGATGAGGAAAGAAAAGAATACTAAAGTATTTTTCTTAATTATCAAGCTTTTTCTTTGTCTTAAGTTAATCAGATATGCACCTGTTCAAAATAGATGTTTAAATGCTGATAATCAAATGAAATACCTTTTAAAACTGCTAGTTAAATGATCACTCTTGCCTTTCCTTTTCTTGTTTATGTTTGCTTCCCTTTTTAATGACCGAAAACAAGCTTCTAACAGTCTTCTCAAATAAGGCCATACCTGCTCAAAAACTAAACTGTGCATGATTAATCTCTCTCTTATTTTCAAAATATGTTCACCTCCTCTCAGGGTTCCAGGATTGTTCTCCCAATATGGCATTTTAATTACATACATGTGTCAATTAAAACTTTTAAACAGCAAGCTGTTGTGAAATGATGTAAAACAAAATAGAGTTACTATGGCTAAGAGATTTAAAATGGAGTAGGGAGACCATTCGGGTTACTTTTATGCACATCTCAGCCAGAGATCACAAACTGCCAAAGTAGGTCCAGCCACACACAACAATATTTTCAAAACCCAACGGACAGCAGAGCGGGTGAAGCCAGTGGTTGAGTGCCTGCTTCGCATGTTGGAAGAACCGGGTTCAATTTCCTGTAACTTCTTCAAAAAAAAAAAAAAAAGAAAAAGAAAAAGCCTAAGGGCATCCGGACACCAAAAACAAATGACATGGCAAAGAAATTAGTAAACTATCTAACTTGGAAAGACAATTGGAAGACCCTGAATAGTCACCAATCACAAACAACTCATTGTAATCTTCTTTTTCTTTAACAACCCTTGCCTTAGAGCGCCAAGACTGGACCCAATTTGAGCTGCTATTTGAAGTTGTGCTTCCTGAATTGCAGTTCTAAGACCCAAATAAACACCTTTGTTAACCTTGTAGATCAGTTCTTTATTTCTTGGTGGACACTGTTTATGAACCTGGAAAGGAAAAGAGATTTTTTTTTTCCCTTTTGCTTTTCTTCTTAACATTTAGCATTTCTCTTCCACGTTCTCAATATATAAGTGCTAGGACATTTCATGTATGAACTCAACTAATCTTCACATACACCAGCTTTGTCATTAGACTCATGTGACAGATAAAGAAACCAAGGGGGTAGAGAAATTTCATAAGGTGCCCAAATATAAAGCTTATCATTTTAAAATGATACCTTCTAGACCAAGGGTTCTTAACAAGGGGTCTGTGAGCTTGAATTGAAATTCAAAAAAACATTATTCCTGTCAGGACATGTTTGTGCAGGTGTGATATATTTATTAAATAATATGCAGTGTAGTGTGGACTTACTAAGGGGTCTGTGGCATTTACTTGACTGGCAAGGGGGTCCGTGGAACAAAAAAGTTTAAGAACCCCTTTGTAGACTTAATGCATAATAGTTAAGGTCATGGGCTGAGAATGAGAACATCTAGGTCTAATTACAAATATAAATACTAAAAATAGTGCCTGGTACATATTAATTGTTCAATAAGTGTGAACTGCTGCATCTGTTCCTTAGACTTTAACATTTAGGTTGTTTGAATTATACTCCCATAAATGTAATTACCTTTTAAACGCCCATATCAAATTATTGGAAATGGATGCATTTTAAAGGGGTTTAGGAGACCTTAGTATTTTACTATAGACTTTAAAAATCGATATTAAAAACCTTCCTGATGACTTAGACAACTTCTAGTGTTTCTGACAATGTGTACTTGCCTTTCCTAAATTACTTATGAGTCTTAAGGTCACTAAAGCATCTTTGTTTTTACTTATCCTAAACACACACACACACACACAAACACACAAACACACAAACACAGGGAAAATACAGAATTTCAATCTTCTGCACATCCCAGTAAGGATTCCTTAGCACAACCTTCCCTAAGGGAGAGAGAAGCTCCGTAGCTGAGTAATCACCTCAGGGGAGGATGAGGGAATACTAAATCCAAGAAGGTAAGATTTCAAAGGATTTCCTATAAATGCCAAGGCATAAGAGAAGCCATACCTTATTTCAAAATGTTTATTTGTCATGACATTTAGTTTGTTTCTGATTGATGACTACTCTGTAGATGTCTCAGGTTTGTGCTGACTAACTAGAAGTTGATATTTGAAAGAAGAATATGTTCCAATGCATAAAATGCTTGAATATATAAAATAAAATATAAAACTTTACTTATAAAGATTGTGTGATTTGCTTGTAAATCATGAAGCATGTGTTTTCTGAGTGAGATGAGAAAGCACAGAGCTTTCTCAAATATGTTCATGAAAGATGACATTGGCTTCTGGGTTGGGGATAGATGTGCAAAGTCAGAGGCAAGGAAAGGAAGACACAGGCTGCTGAAAACATGCAGGTAAGAAAGAGTGTTGCATCTATTCTGTCTGTAAAGAGGATTGGATTTCTTATTGGAATCAACAAATGGTGTGAGAGAAACAAAGAAATTAAGGAACGTTCTAATATTTTGGCCTAAGACACTAGGAAGGATTAAAATGCTTTCTAAATTTTTGAATGTTTGTTAGTTATAAGATATGGAACACTATAATAAAAGCAGATTTGAGTTAGTGATTGTAGTTTAAGAAATCAGCAGTTCAGATTAGAACATATTAATTTGAGATGTCTATTTGATAATCAAGTAAAACTTAAATAGTTGGTTATATATGAGTCTGGAATTGAAGATCAAGGTCTGGACTGCAGATAGTGTTTTGGGCATCCTCAGCATCTGAATGATATTTAAAACCATGGATCATAATTTAATCACCAAAAGAATGATTATGGATGAAGAATAAAGTGGTCCCCAAAATAAACTATGAAACATTTCATGTCAACTTGCTGAAGATATGATGAAGAACTTCTAAGTAAAGTAAGAAGTTTCTGGAAGGGGGATATGAAAGAGAACTGAATGGTATGCTGTCTCTGAAATAAAGTGAAGAAGGAGTTTCTAAGGGTCCATAATTACATGCTTCAGGGAGATCAAATAGGTGGCAAATTAAAAGTTCACATGGGTTTTGCAAAATGGAAGTTATTTGTGACATTGTCAAAGATAGTTCAAATAAGAATGAAATATAAGGAAACAGAGCCTGGATAACCTTATCTGTAAAACAGAATAAAAATAGTAACTATCTCACAAGTTTGTTTAAGAATTGAAATAATCTCCTTAAACTGTTAAGTACAATACCAGGTATATAGTAAATACTTTTTTAGAAAAGTATTCAGTTTTTTTATAATAATTTTTTTGTATTTTAAAACTATTTCTGCAAATAAAAATAAAAGAAGAAATAAGAAAAGACTGCTACAATATCTCACTTAAAAAATATATCTAGAATATTTTTATTGTTGAAATTAACAGGCAGTCTGATATGGAATTTTAATGTTAAGCAAAATAGCTTGTGCCCAAGGGCAAAGGTTACCATTTATTCCTTGTTGCTTGTTTCATAATTTCACATACTTTGTATAGCTATAGTTTTATTTTTGGAGGAGGACAGAACCGGTGAGAAAGTAATTGGGAAGTTCTGTAATTTATGAGTAGGTAGCGTAAACCTGTCTACGGGAATCAGGGTTGTGTCTGAGAGTTGTCAAACTCACACACCTGGCATATGTGTATTTTAATTCCCATTTCTTGACATCCCCAAGGGCTAAAACAGAAAGCAGAGTGTGACAATGATCTTACTAATGCTTCTCCACTTCTCTGAATTTTTCACCTATAGCTGTGTTTGGAAGTTATTCTTTCTTCTGTATCTAATTTGCATCTCAACAAACCCATGAATGAAATGCAAAAGAAGACAAATACCTGAATTAATCTTTTGCCTTTTTTAGTATCTTGACTGAAAATGAAGAACAGTTATTAATGCAAATCTCCTTAATTGACAGAAAGAGCTGCACCTTGGCAATGACAAGACTTTTTGCATCCATGAGACAAACATATTTCTCAATTTGAACTCACTCATGAAATGTATGTAATTATAGAGTAATTGAAAATACATAGATTCAAGGCCTCCTGCTGTTGGATGATAAATTTCAGATAGGCATTTTGAACTAGACTCTCATTTCTGTCTATGACTTTCATAAAAAGTAAGAACTTTCCTGAGGCAAAAACTGATAGGCAAAAAGGGCAAAGGCATAATCAAAAATTTCAATATGATTCTTTGCTAATAATCATAAGGCATCTGTTGCATTTTTATTAGATAGATCTCATATCAGTGAATGTATTTGACAAATAATCATTGTCACTCAGTCTGCTAAGTGCTGAGGGCAGAGAGATAAAGAAGTCATGGTCCATTCCCTGAGGGAGATCACAGGTATTATGGGAGCAGGATGTTTATGGAAAATTTACAATGGAATATGCTAGAGGCATGATACATTAATAAAAGAACAGTCTCAGAAGAACAGGGAAGAATCTTTAAGTCTAATTAAAATAAAAGATTAAACACCCCCCCCACACACACACACACAAATGGAGACTTTTATAATCAAGATTTGTTTACTGGTTGATTATAAGTGGTAAATCATGTAGAGAAATTCCTAAAAACACCTAGCATTATTAATTGGACAGCTTTTTGAAGTAACAAAACAGGGTAGGCAGGGATACTTTCGTGATGGAAAAATACTTTTTTTTTTTTTTCCCACAGAACTTCAAGTATTTAAAATTAAAATGGCTAAATTTCACCAGGAAATAAACTTTATCAGGCTATGATTTTGGAAGATATTATTTTTCATGTATTTCCATCTCGCATACAAATAAATATCATGGAAACAGTGAAGTGTTTTAGGCATTTATTTTGTCTCTAAATCAGTAAATAGGAATATTAAACTATATTATTTATGCCAGAAAATATGTGTTTTAATCCTGCTCATTGGAATAAACTGTTCCAAACATATTACTTAGTTAAAAACGCTAAATAGATTCATAAATGAAAAAGAAAAGAATTAATAAAGCTTCTCATAGCTTTCATCCATTCACTCAGTCTACTTATTCTCCAACAAATATTCATGTTTATTAGATTCTTGTTCATCCTTCCAATGATTTTAACCATATAGAAGCAAATTCTTTTTTCATCTATATAGCACAACAAGTAGCATACTATAGTTTCCCTTCCACATCAGGACCTTTCCATCGCAGTTTCAACATAAATTAAATGGGAAGAAACCACAGATAACATGTGAAGGCTGGCAGATGACACAGAAAATGTTTAGAAACTCAGAAATGCATAAAATATACATATAGTGTTGTATAATATCAACATATTTTATCTTTTAATATCATAAATATACACGATTTCTTTTTTAAAGTTAAAATAAGTAAAAAGTTAAAATTTGCCAAAAGAATGCAAAACCCAGGAGACAACATACAAGGGCTAGAAATGTAGAGGTATCTTATAAAGTCCAGTAACTCATAAATGCATTAAATATATGTACTGTTATGTATGATATTACCTGTACAATATGTATTTTACTGTTTAATAACATAAATGAATAGCTACATAATTTTTTTTTTCTTAAATCTAATTTGTAATAAAAGAACTGCAGTTCTGCACACTGGTTTGGGGATGCCAGACATGTTTATGGCAATCTCTCACATGACATCTGACGGTGATCTCGTAGTTATCTTTGCATCTTGAGTTTCTCTTATCTAGTGTAGCTTAAAAACCAAAAACTCTATTAAAATCATGATTGCCAAGCATAGTGTTCCTAGTGGTTTGGAAAGTGCTCCCCAGAAACAGAAGAAAGTGATGAATTTGAAAGAAAAATTAGAATTGTTAGATATATTTCATTCAAGCAAACATCTGCTGCGGTTGGCTGTCGTGAGGAGTTAGAGTCAGTGGTAAGGCATATCAAGAAAAAAGAGAAGGAAATCCCAGAAGTCTTTGCTGCAGCTACACCAACAACTTCAAAGCATTTGCATAAACCACAAGATCATCAGCTTTCTCCCATAGAAAGTGTGACATTCTTTTGGAATTCCAGAAGACTCTGGCATAATAGGAGAAAAGGCTAAGCCCTTATAAGATTTCCTAAAGGAAAATGAAGGTGAAGGGTCAACCCCTATAGATTTTCAGGCCACCAAAGGCTAGTTTGAAAATTTATGGAAAAATGATTTAGCCTATGCATTGTAAAAGTAACAGGAGAGGCAGCATCTGCTGATGAAGAGGCAGCTGGGGAGTTTCCTGAAACTCTGAAGATACTGATTGAAGGGAAAGGCTACTAAATGGAACAGATAGAGTTTTCAATGCTGACAAAAATGCCCTATATTGGAAAGAAATGTCTAAGAGTACACACATCAGCCAAGAAGAGAAGCAAGCCACAGGTTTTAAAGTCACAAAGGATAAGGGAACCCTACACTTCTGTGTCAAAGTCTTAGGGTTCATAATAAAGACAGCCCTGATACATAAAGCTCAAGCTTTGAAAGGAAGGGACTAGTACCAGCTGCCTATCTCCTGGATGCTTAAGTTAGGAGAATGAACAATGGATTAAAGTAGACTTACTGTTATTCTACTATAGACTTACTGTTATTCTAGCAATGGAAGAACTTTTATCATTGATAAAAAGGCATTGGACACCAGAGGTTCTGAGGGGAGGGAGAGGGAAGAATAGGTATAATATGGGGACATTTTGGTGACATTGGAATTGTCCTGCATGACATTGCAATGATGGATACAGGCCATTATACGTTTTGTCATAACCTATAAAATTGTGCGGGAGAGAGTGTAAACTATAAACCACAAGCCACGGTTAGTAGCAATGCTTCAATATGTGTTCATCCATTTTAACAAATGTACCACACTAAGGAAGGATGTTGTTAATGTGGGAAAGTGTGGGAGGCAGAGGTGTTGGGGAATATGGGAATCCCCTATATTTTTTATGTAACACTTATGTAATCTAAATCTTTAAAAATAAAAATAATAAATAAAAATTTTTTAAAGAATTTAGTTAAGAAAAAAGAAAAAGAAAGAGCACGGATGACCAAAGCACTTTTCCTTGACCGGTTCCTTGTTTTGGGACGGAGGTTAGAAAATACCTTGCCAGCAAGGGATTACCCTTTAAGGTGTCATTGCTTCTGGACAATGCCCCCCACCTCCCGGAACCCCATGAAGGCACTGAAGTTGTCTACAAGCCACATAAAACAATGTCTCTCATTCAGCTTCTTGACAATTAAAATTTAAGGCACACTACACAGCTACTCAATGGAGAGGGTCATAGAAACTATGGAAGAAAACCCTGATGAAGACAACATAATGAAAGTGAAGGAATCCAATATTGCCGTTGCCATTAATGCCATTGAGAGAGCTACAAAAGCTAAAAAAAAAAAAAAAGATATAGAAAAAATTCAGATTTTTGCGGTATGAGGGGAGGGCCAAAAATTTTTTCACGGATTTTCAAGATCAGGGGGGCACGAGACCCCTAACCCTGGCGATGTGGAAGGAATAAGTGTATATGCATATCTCCATCTTCATTAATTTTAAATCTATCTTGTTGAGACTTCCATACAAAAAAACTTGCCCACTTTTATAGCTGAAAAATTTTCATCGTACAGCTGTGGCACACATAGTTTATTTAGGAAGACCTAAACTGATGGACATTTAATTGGTTTACTGTATTTTCTATTAAGAGTACTGTACTTACACATAATAATAAACTTCAACTTATTTCCCCCCTTGAGAAATGCAACTACTGTATCCAAGGATTTTTACATTATAATTTTGTTTGCTAATATCAAATTGTTCTATATTCTAAGGTTAAAAATTACATTCTCACTTGTAGGAGTTCTTGATTCCCCAAGAAACTGTGTTATGAAAATTTTGTGTCATTGCCAATCTAGAGGTAAAATATTTTACTCTTCAGTTTAAATTTGTTGTGCTTCTATTTTGAGTGAGGCTGAGCATCTTGCAAAGATTTAAAATCCATTGGTATTCCATTTCCTGTGAATTTTCTGCTTAAATCTTTACAAATTTTATATTGATTTAATACTCATTCTTGTATGGATTTGCATGAGTATTTTAAAAATGAAGTTAGCACTTTTACTGTTATGTTTTGCAAATGATTTCCTGTTTGCTGTTTTTTATTTGTCTTTTGACAGGAAGTTTTCTGTTAGTTTGTTAGTTTTTTTTCTTTTTTTCCCCTTTGGTAATATAGTTCTTTTTCTAAATTTTTCTGTTTAAGCTTCTGGATTTTGTGAAATGGTTATACAATCCTGGAACATTTGACTTTATGGATGAAAATGTGCATGCTTTCTTCAAGTACTTTTATAGCTTTGTTAAAAAATTTTTCACTCATTTGGAATTTATGCTTATGTAGGAATTAACATTTTTCCTCTAGATATAAACCAGCTATTTCAATGCCATTTACTGAGCAGTTCAACTTTTCCTTAATAATTTGAAATCCTACTGATTCATATACTTTCACATATTTATTTTGTATATTTCTGAACTTTCTATATCTATCAACATTATTATTTGATTTTCTAATTAATTTAATTTAAATAATTGTGCTATTAGTTTAAATAAAATTGAACCTTTTTTTTAATTCTTAGAAGTAATGTTTCTGGATCATGAGAATCATTCTGTTCTCTGTAACACATACAGTAATTTTATTTCTTAATTGTTTATTTAGGACTTTTGTATTAATATCCATAAATATGATTCCTCTTTGCTTCAATGCTTGTTGGATTGAGGTATCAATTTTAGACTCACTTAATAAACAATAATACTGACGTTTTCCATCTTTATCATCAAAATTATTTAAATTCATTGGATTATTTTAGGTTGTTAGTAATTTCTGTGAAATCATTTGTTAGGTATTTAAAATTCTGTCTTTGCCTCATTGGAAATTGATCTATTAGGATATATTTTTCTCTTCTTGGATCTTTTTCTTATGGCATTTGGTGAGCCTTTTCAAAATTGGCATGCTTTTCTTTTTCTTTTCTTCTGATAAATTTCCTTGAACATACATTTTAAATACTTGATTTGCTCTCCTTTCTCTTTTTTTGCCACTTCAGTAAAAAAGCTATGTTTTGTCTTCTGTAAACACCATTTTTTTCCAATCTAATTACAGATTATTTTTAAATGTATGAGAACAGGATGTTAGAATTGTTTCCTTACTGTGTGGCAATATTGTTACTAAAGCATGAGCTTCAATCTGAATAGGTGTTGTGTTGTTCTTTCCCAACATTTTTCTTGAAGTATTTCTGTGTAGATGATAAGAATGTTCACTTTCTATCATCCTTTATTGTGAATAGAAGTTTATCTTGGAACAGCAATGTGTAACATGTTCTCTTTTGATAGTGTTAGTGGAGAAGGTGTGTTCCTCCCTAGTTTGCTGTCACTGTGTAAAAAACCCTCTTCTTTTCTATTGTGAAGAAGACGTATTGATTCCTCTTCGTTTTTCTTCCCAGTTGCCAATTCCCAATATCAGAGTGTGCTCTCTGAGTGTGAAAGTTGTCGTTTGTCTGTTTGTCTTTAACAAATCCTAAACTCTATGTCTTGGTGTTCTTCTCCTAAAGATACGACATATCTTTGGCATGGTCCCTCAACTCCCTCATGGCTTCTGTGTAAGTGCTCCTGCTGCTTTTGGTGGTATTTAGATGTGTTTTGAAACTTGAATATGTTATTAATCTTCAACTTTTATTTTTAAAAATTGAGTTTGTTTTTTAATTCCTACTCTTAAGTTCCTTTTGGATGATCTACAATATGTAAATCTGCACATTTGGATTTTTACTCAATGCCCCTTCCAGAAGTCTTAATGATGAGCTTTAAATAAATTAAATTGTGGAGTACTGTGATTTTATACACTTTTAGAGAAGGAGATAGCTTTGCATTCTGTTTTGGTTTAAAATTTAATAGAAGCATTATATTTCACTGACAGTTTGCAAATTTGAAAGGAGAAATTGGATGAAAAGATTGCCTATAGTCATGGATTAAATAACCTAAAACCAGTGAGATCTTTTTGCAGGTTGAGTGTTTCAACACCTTTTAGAAATGTGTTTATAAATTAGTGAATTAGTTCACATTCTAAAAATAACAGATTATACAGTTTAGAGATTAGACTATTAGATTCATAAATATTAGATTTATAAATATTACTCTTTCAAATGTTTATCATTAAATATAGAGAGATGATCTTGAAAATGAGATAAAATTGTGCAATGACCATGGTCACTAGAAAGAAAAATGTTGCACATTATTTGCTTCATTTTCTTACTGGTTGACCTAGAAAAATATATATAAAAGACTATGTGGCCTATATTCTTATTTATAGAGAGGTGTGAAACCTATATATACATATATAGCAGAATTAATACACATTTGACAGAGTAAACTTGTGTTTGACATTATTTGCTATAATCAAGCCAAATTTTACAAATAAACTTTGTTCTCAGACCTAACAATAAAAATTAAAAAGATGATGTCATCTCTGACAAATGTCATAATTTGTCACATTACATCTTTTAATGCTTAAAAACCAATTGATTAAATTAAAATATGACCATTTATATGGTAATATTTGAAATCCATTAACAAATTAAGAGAAGTCATATTCTTAACATATCTATAGTGAGAGATCTCAAAATTAACAATCATGTCTATTTGATAGGTAAATAAATATAAATACTTAAGTAAATGTAGCATTAAACAGTGGAGCAGTTTTTAAAGAAGCTGTGCTTCAATGTTTATTATAATTTTGAACCTCAGTTCTACTTAGCACAAGAAACAGTTTTTTATAATAGAGCTAATCTTATTAATAGTAACATTGAGTGTTTTAAAATTAGCGTATATGGGTATGAATGTGGCTCAAATGGTTGAGTGTCTGTCTCCCATATGGAGGGACCTGGGTTCAATACCTGGAACCTCCTGGTAAAAATTAAAAAAAAAAACTAAAAAAAAAAAATTAGCATATATGACACAAACTTATGGGTTTACCTTTTGAATGCTCTGTCATTAGGAACTGCTCTGGTCCCCATTGTGCCCCTGTCATATGCTAATTACTTACCTGGTGCTTCAGTAGGGTTCTCCAGAGAAACATAAGTAATAGGATATATGTATATGTATATGTATATGTATATGTATATGTATATGTATATGTATATGTATATGTATATGTATATGTATATGTATAAATTAAGAGATTTACTTTAAGAAATTGGCTCACATGATTATGGAGGTTACAAATGTGAAATTTGTAGAGCAGGTTAGCAGGCTAGAAAATCAGTCAGGATTTTAGGTTTCAGTCTTGAGATAGAATTTCTTGCTTTTTTGGGAAGCTTCATTTTTTTACTCTTACAGCCTTCAACTGATTGGCTGAGGCCCATCCACACTATAGACAGTAATCTCCTTTACTTAAAATTAACCAATCATAGGGAAGCGGCTGTGGCTCAATCAGTGGGGCTCCCGTTTACCATATGGGAGGCCCCGGGTTCGGTTCCCGGGGCCTCCTGGTGAAGGCAAGCCCGCCCGCACGGCGTGGTTAGCTGACCCAGTGAGCCCAAGCAGCAAGGGGGGGATAAATGAATAAATAAATAAAATCTTAAAAAAAAAAAAAAAAAAATTAACCAATCATAGATATTAATCCCATCTACAAAATACCTTAACAGAAACATCTAGATTAGGGTTTGACCAAACAACTGAGCTCCAAAGCATGGCAAAATGGATGAACAAAATTAATCACTTGGCCATGGCCTATAACCTGCACAACGGTGGATACTTTTCACTGATTATTTCATACATTTCAAGGACCAGAGAAGGCTCTTATTCTTTGAAATTAGGCCTTTGCTATATTAATAACCACCATTCATTCATCAGAGTCCTGAAATTTGTAGTGGTTTATTTGGCCAAAAATAAGTGCCCTCTGTCTCATCTTCCTAAGCAATTGATGCCAACTCTTGTCATTCTTCTGTGTAGGAGTTTTATTACTGGTCCATGGAAACTAATCAGGGATCTCAAGATGACCCATTAATCTCATCTTACTAGCTTTGGAAACCTGGTCCTCTACCATGATAGCCTACATTTCCTAAAATAAGCATGTATATTAGATCTCTGTGATCCTAAGTGTGGTAAGTTAATTTTAGAAAATTGGTTGTGTAGTTACAAATGATCCCACATTTCAGGCACTTTATCTTCTAATTCAGTTCCAACTCTGCTATTACTTCACCTTAAAATATCATTACTTATAGCCCTGTGTCTTGACAATTTGCAGATTCTCTTCCTCACACTTAAAACAACCAACTCGTGCTTGACTTCTTAGCAAAAAAATAAAATCATATTTTAGGTACTACCGAAAATAGTATTTCTCATGAATCCTTTTCTAACTTCTCCAGATTAATAAATTTGGATTCTCTTCCTCTCCTAAAATTAATCCCTCTGTCCTCATTATTTTTCTTGCTTATGAATTTATCTCAATCCCAGTGAAATATTAGTTCCATGAAAGTGGATGTCCCCTTTTTTTGGTTTATTTGTTCTTTGTGTTCCAAAGGCATAAGATAGAGCTATTTTAAAAATTGAGAAAAAAAAAAGAAAATGAAAGATTGATTATATGCTTTAAATTTTGGAAGAACACAACGATTATGCTTAGACATCACATTAGATGTTTCAAAAAGGGCGCAGCATTGCACACATCCCTTTTTATGCAGACTTGCATGCCAATGGTAAAGGAAACTTTGACTTGGTGAATATCTGAATCTGTTCTTGCTGGAGCTATTGGTAATGTTTTGTAGTTATCTTTCCTTGTCATGAGCTTGCTGATTTTGCTGATTTTTAAAAAATATTCTGAGCAGAAGTTAGATGTGAAACAGTGCCAGTAGAGAGCATACTAAGGTTAGTTATTACTTTAAATAGCTGAGATTCTGCTCGGTTGTCTTAACAGTGGGAACATATTGTTTCACAGTTTCAGAGGCTAGAGGACTTGCTTGCTTCAGGGTCCGCACATTCTGGCTGGCAGGCAATCTTTGAGGTTTTTTTGGCTTTTCCATCACATGGCAACGTCTTCTTCCTTCTCTTCCAGGTTTCCTTGACTTCCAGCTTGTGGCTGCAACCTGTAGCTTTTATCTATGTCTGACTTTCATTCTGCGTATGAAGGACTGCAGTAATCCAGATTAAGTCCCAGCCTGATTCAGTTGGGCTATACCTTAAGTGAAGCAATGTTCTGAAGAAATCTTATGAGCAATGGGTCCACATCCACCAGAATGTGTACCAAGACCAAGACCATATCCAATCTGAGGAACACAACTCACTCCATCAAGGAACCTGTGCATGAGTCTTAGATACGGGGTCATAAAGCATTTTAACTTCACAATGCAAAGACAATTGTGAGAGATCTAATAGCCTTTAATAACCTTTAGAAGAGAAAGATTGCTTCATTTATGCAGTGTGGGAGGTTAAAATTTAAGTATACATGATTTTGAAACTGTCATATCTAACTCTTTTTCTTTGTTCATTTGAAAAACAGGTGCACATTGCCAAGCTGACATGACTGAAAGGTGTTTCTCTGGGGATCCCATGAATTCGTATCGGTTGGGTTACATATAGGAAGATGAAAATGTTTTCTCTTTGAAATGACTTGGAGTTTTAAATTCAAGTGACATCAACTGCAAATGGCCTGAAGCAAAGCTAGTTTTGATTGTTTCATTGCCCTGAAAGACCTAGTCACTTTGGAAAACTTTAAAAAAGAAATGTGGAAAGAAGAGTGATATTTGAAACAACACAGATTTACTTGCTGAAATAATAACTAACCATCTGGCTTCCCTGAAATTAATATTTCATTTTGAATTCCAAATCATATATTACATTTAAACATATTATTATTATTATGTTATCATTATTGTGATATAAATTCTAAGAATACAGAGCATGAAGTCATGTCCCCCAGGCTCAAACTTTTTACAGATGAAGACTCAGAATTTGAAAACAAGTTATCTTCACAGAGACACATTTTGTAATTCATATGAACTTAATCAGTTTAAAACCAATATTTGTTCCACTACACCATCATATCCTAAAATGAGGTCTCGTGAACTTGAACTACAGCAATGTTCAATGTACTACAAGCTGCAACCCTACCTGCTGATACACAGACCTATTACCCATCAAAGGCTGTGAGAAATAGAGTAAGGGTGGAGTATAATGGGCCTGCATGCTTCATCTTAGCTATTTGGAGATTTCCAGAATCAGCTGAGCAGGCCCCATGGCATGATGTTCATGACAATCTTTTGTAGCATTGACCTGACTCCTTATCAGAACAAGCCTGTCCCAGAATAACAGCCATAATGTTCCTTTGCAAATGCAAGGTTTGATGACCTCAGATGCAGGCATCACTTGTCTTTATATCCCATTATACTAACGTCTGTAACAAACAAATTAAAAAAGCATAGAAAATTTTGCCTAAACTGGAAGGCTCTTTATTATAGATCAAATTATTTCCCACAAAAAGCCATGTTCAAGTCCTAATCCCTCATCCTTTGTATTTCAGATGTTATGTGGAAGTTCTTTGGGTGATAAGGCACAAACACAGATAGCCAGCCAGCCAAGAATGCATGAAACAGGCAGTTTTATTAGATCAAAGAACTCAAAGGAGACGAGGAGAGAATGAGGATGGGGAAGAGGCCCTGTCTTACCTAACCTAGTTTCCTGTGGGAGTCTGTGGAGAAACAGGGGAAGAGCATAAGTGGGTCCTGAGACCTGACTTTACAGTGACCCAGAGGAGATGGATAGGATTTTCCAGTGATCCTGAAGACTGGAGGTTTCAAACTATATGCCGTGAAAAGCAGAAGTGGCAAGGACCATTATTTGAAGAAGCTGAGAGTAACTTTTTATCATCCAAACCACATGGGAGTAACTGCCCTACTAGTAAATGATGTGGCATGAAAGGATAGAAGTCACAGGGGACTTGCAGCAGAAGCAGCAGAAGGGGCCTTTGTACTCCCAATCAATGTAGAGGTGCAGACTTTACTAATTGCGGCTATGCCCAAGGCAGGGCTAACTGGGGTGGCCAAACTGAGGATAAGATCAGGCAGGGTGATGAGGCACCAAATATAATTTCTTTATGCCATTGCACTGTAAATATGAATGTATTTGTAAATGAGATCTTAGAAGATATAATTTGTTAAAATTAGGACAAATGGTATTGGGGGGCCTTAATCCAATGAGTAATGTCGTTATAGGGAAGGGACATTTGCAGACAGAGACAGAAGCAGCCTTCTGACAGAGGCAATAACTGAGCTATGCTGCCATACACCAAGGACCACCAAGGTCTGCCGGCACGCCACCCGAAGCCAAGGGAGAGGCATGGAATGGGTTCTCCCCTTTAGGAGGAAGCAAGGCCCTGCAGATACTTGACGTCAGACTTCTAGCCTCCAGACGGTGAGATAATAAATGTCTGTTGTTTAAACCAACTAGTCAGTGGTACTCAGTTAACGCGGCCCTGACTGATTAAACAGTATCCTCATCCTTTGGTGGAAATTCAGAGGCATGAAGGACCTTAGTCTTAGACACATCTGTCTCAGCATGTTTGCAGATGCAAAGCATCTGTAAGGGTGAGACTGCGTTGTCAGCAGGGATTCAGTCTAAGAAAATCATTCTCATAATGTGTCTCTGAAAGGGCTGTGTGGCCTTTATTGACTGCTCATAATAATATTTTGTCTTATAAATCAATTGAAATGAATCAATGAAAGGTTTCCACCACCAATGACATTTGAAGGGCAGATAGTCAAAAATAATAACACAGTAATCACTACCTTAGTAGTGATTAGTCAAATCCAAACTGTTTCTTATCTATAAATATTGCAATAGAATGGTGGAGCTGGAAATACCTGAATTAGTGGGCTATTCTTTGCTTTGGAAAAAATCTTTGCCCAGATATCAAATTGCTAACTTCAACTCCAACTTCAAGTGTTTACCAAAACATCCCCTTCTAGGTGAGGCCTGCTCTGAGTACCTTATTTATACTGGAACATTCTTCTCTCTTCTGCAATCCTTAGCTTCTCATTATCCTGCTTTAGTTTGTCATCACACTTATTATCTTCTATCATCAGTATAATTTACTAATTTATTATATTTACTGTCTTTCTCCTCTATTAGAATAGAAGCTCTAAGGGATTTCTTATCTGTTTTTGTTTGTTTGTTTATTTTACATCTCAAAAGATAGAATAGTGCCTGGCACATAATAGGAAGTCAATAAATATTTGCTTAATAAATGAATGATAATGCCGTTATAATAAGTGGAATTGTGAAGAAAGTATTTTTGAAATCTCTAATGCTGCAATGAAGATTTTTAAATTTGATTATTCTAGATATTTATTTTCCTTCACTGTATTTTAACAGTTTCTTGGCCAGTATATCAATATGCTACAATGTACACTTACAAGGCAATATCTTATTTGCCTTAAGCTCTTTTAGAAAAGTGACATTCTTGCTAATATTTCTGTATCTTGGCCCAGTGTATGTACAGTTGTGACCACATGTTACTGTTTGATGTATATTTGATTTAATCCTGTCTCTTTTACTAATTTGCTCTGTGACTGTGGGAATATCCTTTTCACTCCCTGGAAATTCACATTTGAACCTGTATAGTTAGGAGATTGTTCACTATTTCCAACATCACTTCTCCCAAGATTCTTTGGCATGGATCTAGCTGATGCTCATTGATTCCTGAGAATTCTCTACTCCCTCAATAGGAACCACATTGGATCTCCCAGTATTTAGCTTTATTTTTGCAATGGTGAGCAAAGCAGTATTTTGGTGGAGTCAGTTGAACTTTTGATATATAGAAAAAAATTTTCCTCCTTCATAATGCTAAAAGTAAAATTTATATTTTGCTTCTTCTTACTGAGAATTCTGCATTTAGGGTGTAGCAGTTTGATATTATTGATGAATTCCTAAAAGAAATATTGGATTATGCTTGTAAAAACTGCTCTTTTCCTCTGGGCATATTAGACTTTGGGCCACATCATTTGGTGGGGACTCACAGATAAAAGACATGGTAAAATATAGAGTTGGAGTTTTGATGCTGGAGTTTTTGAGCTGGAGCCCTGGAAAGTAAGCACACAGAGGAGCTTGATCATGAGGAAAGAGAAAAGGCCCCTGGAAGAGAAACAAACTGCTTGCCTGATAGTCTATAGCTGGCCTTGTGGAGCTAACAGAGGAGCTGAGCCTGGAAAGAAGCAAGTCCCGGGAAGAGAGGAACCCGCTTGACCCCTGACAGATGTAAGCAGCCATCTTGCTCCAACACATGGCAATAGACTTTGGTGAGGGAAGTAAATTATGCTTTATGGCCTGGTAACTGTAAGCTTTGACCCCAAATAAATACCCTTTATAAAAGCCAGCAGACTTCTGCTATTTTGCATCAGCATCCCTTTGGCTGACTAATACATAGGGCTTCTCATTATTGTTGTTGTTTTATAGCATCTGCCTAAATACTTTGTAGGTGCATATAAAACACAAATTGGATCAATCCATTTATGCATCCTTTATAAAGTACTAGCATGGGAAAGGCACTCCACTGATTTACCTGGTGATTGTTATGTAACACACAGCTGAAACATTTGATTTCAGCTTGGGTGGTCCAAACTCACATTATAAGCTGCCTTATTTGCTTCTATCAAATCATCTATGCCACTTCTTATGAGTTCTTATTCCATATAAATATAAAACTTTTATTATTTAAACCCTAATGTCTCATTAAGAAATAATTATATACCATTAACATACATTTAATCCAAACCAAATTTATTATTTCCTCACATGAATAAAATTAGTTATTATTCAACCTCTTACTCAAAAACTCACTTTCATTATGTTATATCTCTTTGACCATAAAATCTCAAACATTTGTACACTATTACCTTAAATTCAAAGTTTAAGTTGTTGAATGTTAAAACTAAAAGTGGTTCTGAGAGATTAATGGTTTGAAAACATATTGTACAACACAAACGATGAACTGTAGTATAAGCTCTGGACTGTGGTTAATAGTACAATTATATTAAGATTCTTAATATAAGAATAAGTGTATTGGATTCAGAGGTTTACTT
Organism: Tolypeutes matacus; assembly: GCA_026826555.1. Classification (NCBI taxonomy): domain Eukaryota; kingdom Metazoa; phylum Chordata; class Mammalia; order Cingulata; family Chlamyphoridae; genus Tolypeutes; species Tolypeutes matacus. The sequence goes on from JAKSZT010010858.1 coordinate 14,450,735, forward strand.
TTACTTCATTAAATAATGATTAAGGCTTTGATTGGGCCATGTCAGTAGGATGTTGATGAGAAACCACACTGCAGAGAAAGGAGTTTGGAGTTTTGAGCTGGAGCCTACAAAGTGAACACACAGGAGAAGAACAGAGAGGAATAGAGACAGCTCCTTAGACATGGCAGAAGCCCTGGGGAAAGAGACAGAGCCATTCACCTGATAGTCTACAGCTGGCCTTGCAGACAGAGCACAGCAACTGAGCCCAGAGAGAAACAGAGCCCCAGGAAGAGAGGAACCCAAGAAGCCTGAACTCTTGGCAGATGCTGGCAGCCATCTTGCCCCAACACGTGGCAATAGACTTTGATGAGGGAAGTAACTTATACTTTATGGCCCGGTAACTGTAAGCTTCTAACCAAATAACTACCCTTTATAAAAGACAACAGATTTCTGGTGTTTTGCATCAGCACCCCTTTGGCTGACTAATACAGTGTGGTACATTGGTTACAATTAATGAACACATATTGAAGCATTGCCACAAACTGTGGATTATAGTTTACATTATAGTTTACACTCTATCCTGCACAATTTTGTAAGTAATGACAAAATATATAACGGTGTGTATCTGTCATTGCAATGTCATGCAGGAAAATTCCAATGTCCCCAAAATTCCCCCATATTACACCTATTTTTCCCTCTCCCTCCCCTCAGAACTTTCAGTAGCCACTGCCTCCACATCAATGATAAAAGTTCTTCCATTGCTAGAATAGCAATAAGTTTATAGTAGAATAATAGTAAGTCTACTTTAGTCCATTGTTCATTCCCCAATCCTGAGGATTTGGGGATGGTGATGCCCATGGTGGCTCTAATTGAGAGGGGGCTTAGATAGGTTGAGGGGCTTTTGATTAGATTACTTAATAAGATCACTTTGGGTCTTTTGTTTGGACTGTGTTGATGAAGCATGCACCAGCTTGGGTATCCAGCCTTTTTCTGGGTCTGGTATGAACAGAGACATAAAGAAAGACAGACACAAAGAGAAAGGAAGCCACCATTTTTTTTCCTGCCCTGTAAAAAAGGACTCCAGGTTAGCTTACAGCTGCAGAAAGGCAGAGAAGCCCTGAGACACTGAGAGATGAGACCTGGAAAGGTACAAGTCCTATGTCTGGTTTCCCATAGCTGAACTCCAAGAGATGTTAGATGCTGGAGCGGACAGCAGCACCCAGGCAGAGCTCATCTGCCATCTTGTTTTACCGTGTTGCAGCACACCAGGAATAATAGTAGCTGAATTTGGCGAGAAATCATATTTGATGGTGCTTTTATTTGAACATATATCATGGCCTTGGAACTGTAAGATTTTACCCTAAATAAAATCCTTAACTATAAAAGCCTACCCATTTCTAGTACTTTGCATCAGCAGCCCTGTAGCAAATGTATACAAGAGGTTTATAGGGATTTTGTATTCTCTACATGATTTTTATATAAACCAATAACATATCTAATAAAAAATATTTAAGAACAAAAATATTCTTTAATGGATGTAGAAGTTTGATATTATTTATAAATTCCAAAAATAGATATTGAATTGATTTGTAAACTGGTCTGTTCCTCTGGGCATATTAGATTGCATTAAATTCAGAAGTTTCACTTTTACTTGATTAAATTATGATTAGGGCTTTGATTGGGTCACGTCAGTAGGACATTGAGTTCTTGCCCCATTGGTGGGCGGGGACTGTATTAGTCAGCCAAAGTGGTGCTGATGCAAAATACCAGAAATCTGTTGGCTTTTATAAAGGGTATTTATTTGGGGTAGAAGCTTACAGTTACCAGGCCATAAGGCATAAGTTACTTTCCTCACCAAAGTCTGTTGCCATGTGTTAGAGCAAGATAGCTGCCGATGTCTGCAAGGGTTCAGACATTCTGGGTTCTTCTCTTCCTGGGCCTCATTTCTCCCTGGCTCAGTGCCTTTTCTTTCTTCACAAGGCCAGCTGTAGACTATCAGGCAAATGGCTCGTCTCTCTTCCCAGGGCCTCTGCTGTGCCCAATTGAGACTTCTCTCCTTCCTTACATATCTGCTTCTCTATGTATTTACTTCTCAGGCTCCACGACCAAACCTCCAAACTCTCTTCTCTGCAGTGCAGTTTCACATCCTACTGACATGGCCCAATCAAAGCCTCAATCATTATTTAATCAGGTAAAAGTGAAACCTCTGAATCCAATATAATCTAATATGCCCAGAGGAACAAATCGGTTTATAAACATAATCCAATATCTATTTTTGGAATTCATAAATATGAAATTGCTACACTGCACCCTCTGAATTCCAAGAAGACATTACAATATTCAAAACAAACTTAAATCAGTACAATGTAAATACAGAATCATATCACAATCAGTTTAAAGAAATACATTTTGTCTTGAGGCAAAGTCCAGTCTGGCTGTAGACCTCTGAAACCTGCAAAAGAATTTATCTGCTTTTAATACACAAATGGACAGACAAAGGAAAAACACTTTCATCACTATAAGGAGAAACTTGGAGGGAAACATGAGTCAAGGGTTCTCTACAGTTCAGTAAACCTGCAGCACATACTCCATTCGATTTCAAAGTCTGTGGGTCATTCTTTTTTTTTTTTTTTTTTTTTTTTTTTTTCCTTTTATTTTTTTTATTTATTTTTTTTTTTATTATGGGTAAAAATCAAAATTCTCAAGATGATGATTTCTTCTCCCTAGGGCCTCTTGAGGACCCACCTTTTTCACAGGCTTCCCCAGTGGCCATTTTCTTGGTTCCACCCTCATCAAGCATCTGGGTGTCAACCAAGATCCAGACCTCACCCTCCAAGAGCATTGGGGTGATTGCCACACTTTACCCAATCTTTTGGTTAGAGCCTTAACCCTCCTACTACAGTGAAATGAAGGCAACATCCTCCCTAAATTCTGGCATACAGGTCCAACCCTCTCAACACAAGGAGTTAGCAACCTAGCTGTCCCTGATACATGGGGGATAGGCCCGTCCCACTCAGACCTATGGGGCATTGACCTCAACCTCCCTAATCCTTGGGGAATGTGCTCCACCCTCTGTGTACTCTGGGGTAGCAAAACTCTCTCTGGACATTGGGTGGGAATATAGATCCTCTTCAACTACCTGGGCAAACTCACCCTCTCTGTAAACATGGCCCAAGGCAATGTCTTAATTCCAGATCTCAGCTTCCCTGGTTTCCTCTTGAAGTTTTTTCCATTTCAATCTCTCACCTTCCATTTCCCTTTTATTCTAGGCTGACAGTGATTTTGTTCATATAGCTCTCTCAAGCAGTTTGTTGGTTTAGCATGCAGGAAGAAGGGGTCCAAGCTGTCAGACAGTAAGACTTTCCACAAGACTTACCTAGATAACTGCACCTTCAATCCTGATATACAAGTTCCAAATTTAGTTAAGTCCTCAAATGGGGCACTAATGTCTAGGGCTTGATTTCCAGAGACTTGGAAGTTCTGGAATCAGTTTCTGTTTTCTTTGTGCACCGCCTTACTCCAACATGTGGCAACAGACTTTGGTTAGGGAATCAATTTACACTTTATGGCCTGGTAACTGTAAGCTTATACCCCAAATAAATCCCCTTTATAAATGCCAACAGATTTCTGGTACTTTGCATCCACATTGTTGGCTGACTAATACAACGGAGAAAACAGAAATAAAAAATGCAACATTCTAAGGAAGGGCAAGATGGCAGGAGAGTAAGGAGCTCCAAAAGTCAGATTGACCTATGGTGCAGTTAGTAATCAAGCAGAGCTACCTGAAGCACCTGTTGATGTTTCCCCAGCCTCTCTGGGCAACTTAGGTGCTTTCAGCCTATATAGACTGTATTGTGGGATACTTGTGGCTCCATTCCCACCCCTGATAGAACAGGAGAGGGTGTGGTGTTTCCTCATCCTCTCTGGGCAACTGCAGGAGCTTTAGGCCTGCACAGACTAAATTATTGGGCATTCCCATGGTTTCATGCCTGCCCCTGAAAAGGCAGAAGAGACAGTATTCCCTCAGCCTCTCAGGGCAACTAGATGTACTTTCATCATGCACAGACTAGATTTGGGGGCACTTCTGAGGCTCCATCCCCATCCATGTCAGGGGAGAAGGTGGTCTGGGGCTTCATCAGTCTACATGGGCAACTGAAGTGAGTTTTGACCTGCATAGCTTAGTTTGCTACCCACACTTTTATCTCCATCTCTCCCTGAGGAAGGGCAGAAAGGGGCATGAAGCTTCATCAGTCTCTTCAGACAATTACAGATGGTCTTGGCCTGTATGACTTGTATTAGTGCACATGGTTGTGTCTCCATCCCTACCTCTGACAACAAAGAAAGGATGGAGAAACTTCCTTGGTTCCTGGGGCAGTGTGGAACACAGCTTACATTACCAACTGCATCCTCAGCTCCTACTACACAACCAGCAAGGGAGAAAGGACAATAAACAGATGAAAAAGTGTTGAAAAATTCAGCTTGGATAATCACAAGCCTCTATAAAGTTCCAAATTAAGTTGAACCATGTATCAAAGAGGGGCTGTAGCACAAAGCCAATCAAATAGAAAGTCCTAGACTAAAGAAATAAAGTGCACTCAGAATAAAGACATCTAGTAAACCAGATGCCAAGAACCAAGAAAAAATTACAATCCATACCAGCAAGATATGGCCTAGGCAAAGGAACAAGCTAAGCCTCCAGATGACATAAAGGAGTTGAGACAACTAATCATAGATGTTCAAACAAGTCTCATTACAAATGCAATGATGGTTAAATTGATAAAGGATATTAAGAAGAAATTCGGTGAGCACAAAGCAAACTTTAAAAGCATACATTAAAAAACAGCAGATCTTATGGGAATGAAAGGCACAATAATGTAATTAAAATACACTGGAGGAAAATATAACAGAAGATTTAAAGAAGCAGAGGAAAGGAACAGTGAGCTTGAACACATGACTTCTGAAAGTGAACATACAAAAGAACAGATAAATAAAAGGATGGAAAACAATTGAACGGGTTTCAGGGAAATAAATGATGGCAGGGAATCTTCAAACATACATGTTTTTGGTGACCAAAAAGGAGTAGAGAAGGAAAAGGGGCAGAAAGAATATTTGATGAAATAATGGTAGAAAATTTCCCAACCCTACTAAAGAAATAGATATCTGTGTCTAAATAGCACAATGTACTCCCATCTGAATAAATCTGAATAGACCTACTCCAAGACACATACCAATCAGAATGTCAAATGCCAAAGATAAATAGAGAATCCTGAGTGCACAAGCAAAGCAATGAGTTTCACAAAAGGGATTTCCCATAATATTAAGTACTGGTTTCACTTCAGAACCATGGCAGCAAGAAGGCAGTGGTATGATATATGTAAGTTACTGCAAGAGAAAAACTGACAGCCAAAAATCTTATATCTAGCAAGATTGTCTTTGAAAAATGAGGAGGCGTTTAGAATATTAACTGATAAACAGAAACTGAGAGAGTTTGTCAACAAGAGATGGCCTTTGCAGGAAATACTGAAGGGAGTGCTACAGTCTGAAATGAAAATACAGGGAGTCTTGGAAGAGAGTCTAGAAATGAAGACTATATCATAAAAGTAACTAAAAAAGTAAAAGGAGTGGTGAAAACAAGATATGGCAAATAAAACCCAAAGATCAAATGGGTGAGTTAAGGACTACCTATACAGTTATAACATTGAATGTTAATGAATTAAACTCCCAATCAAAAGACACAGACTGGCAGAATGGATAAGAAAATATAAGCCATCTATATGATGTTTACAAGAGACTCACCACCTTAGACCCAAGGATAAAAATAGATTGAAAGCTAAAGGTGGGAACAAGACATTCCACAGTCAGTAACCAAAACCAAGCAAATGAGGTACACTTACATCAGATAAAATAAACTTTAAAAGCAAAGCTGTTATTGGAAACAAGGAAGGGCATTATATATTAATAAAAGTGGTAATTCACCAGGAAAAAATAAAAATAATAAATGTATATGCACTTAACCAGAAGGCCCCAAGTTACATGAGGCAAACATTGGCAAAATTGAAGGCAGAAATATATGTCTCTACAATAATAGTGGAAGACATTAGGACCACTCTCATCATTGGATAGAACATCTGGGTACACATTTAATAATGAAATAGGTAGCTTTAATAATATGATAAATGAACTAATCCTAATAGACATATACAGAACATTGCATCCTAAAACAGCAGTATATACATTCTTCTCAAGTGCTCATGGATCTTTCTCCAGGATAGACAATATGTTGGGTCACAAAGCAGATCTCTAGAAATTTAACAAGATTGAAATTATACAAAACACTTTCTCTGATCATTATGGAATAAAGTTGGAAATTAACAGCAGGCAGATAAAAGGAAATTTCGCAAATATATGGAGCTTAAACAAAAAACTCTTATATAATCAGTGGGTCAATGAAGAAATTGTGAGAGAAATTAATAAATACCTCAAGATGAATGAAAACAAGAACACAATGTATTAGAACCTATGAGATGCATTGAAGGAAATGCAGAGAGGGAAATTTCTAGCCCTCAAGGCTGATATTAAATAATAAGAAAGAGCTAAAATCAATGACCTAAGTATATAGCTGGAGGAGATAGAAAAAGAAGAGTTAACTGTTCCCAAAGCAAGCAAAAGGAATGAAATAACAAAGATTTTAAAAAATGAAATTAAGAACACCTTTGAAGATTGAAGTCTACCAAAAATTCAATCTTACTCAAACTCTTTCAAAAAATTGAACAATAAGGAACATTGCCAAACTCACTCTATAAAACCAATATCACCCTAATACCAAAGCCAGATAAAGACATTATGAGAAAAGAAAATTACAGACCCATTTCCCTAATGAATACAGATGCAAAAAATCCTCAACAGAATACTCACTATTAAAATCAAACAGCACATTAAAAGAATTATTCATCATGATCAAGTGTGTTTTATCAAAGACATGCAAAGGTGGTTCAACACAAGGAAATCCATCAGCATAATACACCACATTAATAAATCAACGAAGAAAAACTCATAATCATCTCAGTTGACACAGAAAAGGCATTTGCCAAAATACAACATCCTTTCTTGATAAAAATACTACAAAAGATAGGAATTGAAGGAAAATTTCTTAACCTGATAAGGGACATATATGAAAAATATGCACAGCTAACATCGTACTCAAAGGTGAAAGACTGAAATCTTTCCCACTGAGATCAGGAACAAGACCACAATGAACACTATCACCACTGTTGTTCAATATACTGCTAGAGTTTCTACCTAGTGCAAACAGGCAAGAAAAAGAAATAAAAAGTGTCCAAATTGGAAAGGAAGAAGTAAAAGCTCCACTATTCACAGATGTTTTGATCCTATACCTAGAAAGTCCTGAAAAATCCACAGCAAAGCTACTAAAGCTTATAAATGAGTTCAGCAGAATGGCAGGATACAAGATTAATATGCAAAATTCAGTAGTGTTTCTATATACTAATAATGAGACATCTAAGGAGGAAGCCAGGAAAAAAATTGCATTTATAATAGCAACTAAAACAATCAAATACTTAGGAATAAACTAACCAAGGATGTAAAACACTTGTATTCAGAAAACAATAATGCAATGCTATAAGAAATCAAAGAAGACTTAAATAAATGGAAGAACATTCCATGTTCATGGATTGGAAGAGTAAATATCATTAAGATGTCAGTTCTACGCAAATTGATATATAGATTCAATGCAATCCCAATAAAAACTCCAACAGCCTCTTTTAATGTAATGGAAAATATAATTATTAAATTTTTTTCTAGAGGTAAGAGGCCCTGAATAGCCAGAAACAACTTACAAAGGAAGAACAAAGTTGGAGGACTCTCACTTCCAGAATTGAAATCATATTACTTAGCTACAGTGGTAAAAACAGCATGGTACTGGCATAAAGATAGACACATAAACCAATAGAACTGAACTGATGGTTCAGAAACAGACCCTCACAAGTGATTTTTGACAAGGCTGTCAGGCTTACCCAGCTGTGGCAGAACAGTTTATTTTAAAAATGGTGCCAGGACAACTGGATAGCCATATCCAAAAGAAAGAAAGAGGACCCCTGTCTCATACCTTATAGAAAAATTAACTCAAAATGGATCAAAGACCTAAATATAAAAGGCATCATCATAAAACTCTTAGAAGAAAATGTAGGGAAACATCTTCAAGACCTGGTTGTAGGCGGTAGAATCTTAAACCTTATACCAAAAACACTAGCAATGAAAGGAAAAAGGGGTAAATGAGGCCTCCTCAAACTGAAACACTTTTCTGATTCAAAGTATTTTGTCAAGAAGGTGAAATGCCAATCCACTCAATGAGAGAAAATATTTGGAAACCACATATCCAATAAGAGTTTGATTTCCATGTTATGTAAAGCGATCATACAACTCAACAATAAAAGAGCAAGCAATCCGGTTGAAAACTGGACCGAAGACTTAAATAGATATTTCTCCAAAGAGGAAATACAAATGTCCAAAAAACACATGAAAAAATGTTCAATATCAGTAGCTACTAGGGAAATGTAAATCAAAACTACAATGAGAGATCATTTCACACTTCACAGCATGGCCATTATCTAAAAAAATCAAAAAACAATAAATGCTGAAGAGAGTGTGGAGAAATAGGAACACTCCTTCACTGTTGGTGGGAATGTAAAATGGTGCAGCATCTGTGGAAGATAGTTTGGCAATTCCTCAGGAAGATAAATATGGAACTGCTGTATGATCCGACAATCCCACTACTAGGAATATATCCAGAACTGAAAACAGTGACACAAACAGACATTTGCACACCTATGTTCATAGTGGTGTTATTCACAACTGCCAAAAAATAGAAACAATCCAAGTGTCCTTCATCCAATGAATGAATAAACAAAATGTGATATATATACACGATGAAATACTATGCTGCTATAAGAAGAAATGAAATTGGGACACATACAATAAGATGGATGAACCTCGAAAACATTATGCTGAGTGAAATAAGCCAGTCACAAAAGGCCAATTATTGTATGGTCTTACTAATATGAATGAAGAATAAACACATGAATTTAAAACCTAGAGTATAGGTAACCAGGTGATAGGGTGAGGATTGAGAATGGGCACTGATGCTTAATGTGCATAAAATTTTTAATTAAGTTGACTGTAAAAGTGTGGAAATGGATAGAGTTGATGGTAACATATAATAGAGAGTGTAATTAACACAACTGGTTTATAAATGAGATTGTGGCTGAGACGTGAAGTTGAGGGATATAAATATCAATTGAAAGGAGCTAGAGAATAATCTAGGGACCAAATAACATTATGAACCTGGAGGTGGATGAAGATTGGTAGTTAATAGTACAAATACAAGAATGTTCTTCTATGAACTAGAACAAATGTACATCACTATTACAAGGTGGAAAGAATATGGAGATGAATGGGAAAATACAATTAATGTAATTTATAGACTATAGTTAATAGCAATATTGCATGTTCTTGCATCAATATCAATGATGGTACTGTGTTAATAATGGGAGGTTATGGAATAAATATACCCTATAGACAATCGTTAGGGTAATAGTCTGATGATGTTACTCATAATCTGTAACAGATGTTCATCAGTAATATAAGGTGTTGGTGAAATTGTGTTGTATGGGAATTCTGCACATTATGCATGGTTGTTTAGTGAGTTCACATCTTCTCTAATAAAATATATACATATAAAAATGCAACATACTTAGAAACATGCTAGAGATATTTAAAGCAGAAAATATTAGGAAAACACAAAGAAGGCACACATTTCCCAGAGAGAAGGAAATATGAAATGTTTACTAGAGCAGTAGGACAGTGGTGAAGGAAGGGGATACACTTTAACTGAGTCCTGAAATTAAATAGGTACTAGCTTAGTTAGAACACTTCACACGCAAGTTTAGTCTATCCGCACGTCAGAGATCAGAAAGAGTATGGCAAGTTTGCTGAGGGAACAGCAAGAAATTCAGTGTAAAAGAAAAGTGGGAGATTGTAAATGAATGAGAAGGAACTGAAGGAGGCTTGGCTACCAAATTTGGGAAAAGTCAGATCATCGGTTACTTATATTGTTATGCCAAGGAATATGGGTTTTATTATGAAGATCTTAGAAATGAATGAAGCAATTAAAGTAGAGTGGCTTTGTTCAGCAAGCAATTGATCATAAAGCACAGAGGCTCAGGAGAGAGATCTGTGCACATGGTAGGTTTTCAGGAGTCATCAGTATGTGCATGGAAACAAATTGAGCCTATGGTATGTAGAAAGACATGAGAAAAGGACAAGAAAACATTGGGAGTCCTTAAGAAACTTGGGGAAAAAAATGAAAGAAATGAGGAAAACCAGGAATAAGAATTGTCAGAGAATAAAAGGAAAGAGCATTTCCCAAAAGTGCTATGTTGGATAGTGTTCACTCCATTATCATCAACTCTGATTAGTCAAACCTGCTGTTTTGTTCAGGTATCAAAGATGGAAACAAAATTTTGAAGGTGCCTCCCTTAGCTCAAGGGGATGATCTGGATCCACTGACTCTCAACTGGTCTTAGCAATATTGATGTAGTGTGTGACACTGTTTGGGCTAGGCAATGAAATTTAAAATGTTATCTGCTGGAAACTATTCACTAGAAAATATTTGCCTTGGAAAAAAGATAGGGATGCACAAGAAGATAGACTTTTTTGTGCCACTGCTTCCCTGCCTTCCTGATTTAGGTGCTCTTATTTCAGGATGTGATGTCTGGAGCAATGGCAGCCTTTTTACAACCAAAAGATGCACAAAGATGTCCACTCAGTGCCCAGACCTTGTTGAATATTGAAGTCAACTCTGAAACAAACTTTCTCCAGATTAACTTTTACATATGAAAATTAAGTGCCTTTGCTGAGTAAGTTATTGTCAATGCATGAGAGAGAGAAACAAAAAAGAAAAAGAGGAAAGAGAAAGAAAAAAATCTGATATAGATGAAATAGTGAAAACCCCAATTCCTGTAAAAGAATCAGATAATGGATGAAGTAAAACCATAAAGCTGGATAATGAGGCAGTTTCAAGAAGATAAATAGAAGTCCTAAATCTTACACTAATACTGAGTATTGGGCCCTGTTTCCTGAAATATTTCTAACATTTCTGTTCAAGATATACTTTTGTATCTACACAAATGACTTTTGCAGTCAGAAATAATTGTTCTGACCACTGTATTTCCACAGCATTTTCCTCGTAAATTATTATAGTCAGTAATATGTATTGTAAATAGACTAGGCAATCCTTTTTACTGTGGATTATAACCCAACTAAACTTTGCCATATTAGTGCTTTAAACAGGGACTAGTGCACTTATCTTCTTGAAACTGGTGAATAAACTAATTTTTGTGTATCTTCTGAAACAACAAAGTAAGAGTTCTCTCATAAAAATGAAGAGAAAGAAAAACAAATTAAAAGAAATTGTGATGAAATATTGCTATTATGTAAAATTACCTAACATAAAATATTTCTTTACAAAATATTTGAATCCCTGTGTCAATCCATCATGAACAAAGGGAAAGGAATGAGTGGCTAAGAACCAGGATTAGCATGCTTCTATCAAGACCTTAGCCAAAATATATTTTTTTGCTTCTGTTTTTGAGGTAGGTATTATTTTTATTAAATTTTTAACTTCCATACAGTAAAAATTTGCTTTTTGGTGTACAGTTCCATGAGAACTGGTAAGCATATAAAGGATATAGAATGGTTCATGAATTTGTGTGTCATCCTTGCACAGAAGTAATGCTAACCTCTGTATGGCTCCAATTTCAGTACATGTGCTGCAGAAGCAAGCACCCAAAATATATTTTGACAATGTCTTTATTTAGTGTTAGAAAGCTTGTAGCAGTGTGGCAGTTTGATATAGTTATAAATTCCAAAAACAGATATTAGATTATGATTGTAAACTGGTCTGTTAATCTGGGCATGATTAAATTATGATTAGGGTGTTGACGGGCCCTTGGTGGTTGGGGTCTCAAAGCTAAAAGGACAGAGTTGGAGTAGTTTTGATGTTGGAGTTCTGATGAGGAAGGAGAGAAGGCCCCAGGAGAGAAACGAGCCAGTCACCTGACAGTTCACAGCTGGCCTTGTGGAGAGAGCCAAAGCCTAGAGAGCCTCATGGTCTACAGCTGACCTTGTGGAGGAAACAGAGGAGTTGAGCCCGGAGAGAAATGGAGCCCCAGGAAGAAAGGAACCCAAGAAGCCTGAACCCTGGCAAACATCGGCAGCTGTCTTGCTCCAACACGTGGCAATAGACTTTGGTGAGGGAAGAAACTTATGATTTATGGCCTGGTAAGCTTCTACCCCAAATAAATACCTTTTTAAAAAACCAACCAATTTCTGGTATTTTGCATCAGCACCCCTTTTGGCTGACTAATACAAAGCTAATGTTTTCCACTCATTGGATTTATTGCTAATTTCTCTAAACAATCCCAGAATCATATTAATTATTGTCCGCTTACAGAAATGCACTTTAATAATTGGACCAGCAACTCCATGGCTGCCCCCATGGAGAAACCAGATGGTAGAAACATTTTACATTTTGGAATATTTATAAACTCTTATTTTTCCTAATTATGTCTGAGCCTTAATATATACAAAGAAACAGTCCCCACTAGAGTATTGAAGGGTATTTTAAATTTCAATCACTCTAAATCTTTTCCTCCCTTAAGGATGATGTTTGTATTATTCAGTAAGGACTAACTGACAGAAACAGATTTTTCCTTTGTTTCTAGATAATTTTCTTCATGCTGACATATTTTATCTCCTAGGAGGAGAGACCCACCAGAATCCCCAAATGTATATGAAGAAACAGATGAGAGATTACCAGGAGTAGCTGGGGAAAGGGAAGATTTAGTTTGTAAAAATTTAAAAAAAAACTAGTAAAAATAATATCTGAAAAAAGAAGTAGATCTAAGATGCATTGAAAGCAGACTGGGATTGATATGGAGATGCATCAACCCAAACTCACTTCAAGAAGGGAATTTCCCCCAACTCTTGGCAGCGATGCCATCAGTCAGACTTTAGCTAGTAGGCCATTTTAGTTCCAGCTCATCCAATGGGGTCGGCCAAAGCCATTGTAGTGCCTGCTTCAAAGTTGTTTCTCTTTCTGCCCAGTCTTATTTCCTTTCAGTCCTTTCTATGGTTGTTGATCCCAGGGGCACTCCTTAAAACACATCCTACACACACAATTTTGTCTCAGAGACTCCTTTCTATAGAAATCACTGCACACCATGGTAAGGAGTTACGATTCTATGTTAAGTGACTTGGGGAGCTGCCGAATAGCTTTAAGCTATGAAGAAGTATGAGATGATTCTCATTTTTAAACTCATTTTAAAGACACATTAAAAAATATTGCTATGTGGAGAATTTAAGAGACTCAGTACTGAATATGGAATGCCAGTTTTGAAATTAGTATAGCTGTGTATATGATAGGAGACTCTTGTTTGATGCGGGTTGTTGTCAGTGGAACTGGTGGCACATAAATATGAGTTGAGATATAAAAGTTGATGTCTTCATTACGTAGATATACATTTGTTTCTCACGAATTGATAGTTCAGTTGGGAAGGGAAGGCAGATAGAGAAAGCAGTAAGGGAAGCCAAGGCAGACCAGAGGGAGGGCAATAGACAGAGATCAGATGGATGGTGAAGACCCCAGAAAGGAGCCTGCAAAAGAGCTTTCATTGGTAATGTTCTAGTAGGAGAATGCAGTTTCATGGAAGTTGAGAGAGGCAAGTTGTTTTTATAACGTTGGTTTACGTCTCTCAGCATTGTATTTGTTTTCTACTCATCTTGCTTTTTTGGTCCTCTGTGCCAGGTAAGTTGGTTTCTATTTCTACCACCATTTTGCCAGGGAGAAGAGAAGCCTTGGCTCTATTTTCTCCCATGAAAGATTTGCCAATTTCTAGAAGTTAGTTTAATTAGGGTTTTTGTGTCTTAGCTCTCCAAGGAGACTTTTTTTTTTTAACTATAGTTTTTAGCTTACTCCACATATTTCAGTTGTTAAAATGAGAGCAATGGTCCCTTGTGTCTTTCTATCCCTGAACCAGAAATGGAACACATGCTTATTGAACTTATAAGTAAAGTTAGGACACCCATCAAAGACAATTTTTCTCACATATAAACTTTTCATCTAAGTTGTTTTTTGGCAAGACCAATTAATATATGTCTTTATTTTCTGTGTGATCATTATTGTTAAGTTTTCCTGATAATATTAATTTATAATCTACATTAAGAAGTTTCAGATCTTTTTGTTTTGTTATGTTTTGCTTTCACTGAAGTCAGTTGGGAAAAATATACAACTTAGTGAGTCATTATTTCCATTTTTTATAAATTATCACATAACATTCTGTTAAATTGAAGTCTAGACACAGATTAAGAAGATAGATGTATTTTACCTATAAGTATTGCTAACAGATTAGTTAATTATTGCCATGAAAATGCTGCAAAACAGTCACAAGTTCTGGAGCAAAGAACAATGATCATTTATTTCCCCTGTGTCTGTGGGAATTAGCTGGGTGGTTCTTTTCATCTTGGCTAGGTTCATTCATTTGTGTGGGCTGATCTAGTGCTGTCTTGGCTAATATTTAATACAAATTCATAATCAGATTTTGCTAATTGTACCAAACATATCCTTCTAGTTATTTCTTTTTTCCCAGTTAAGTATCCAGCATGGATCATACATTGCATTTATTTGTCATATCTCTTTAGTTTCCTTTAATTTCCAAAATTTCCTTTCACTGTTTTTCCTTACCTTGTCATTTTTAAATCCAGAGTACGGAGGAGTACAGACCAGTTATTGTGTGAAATGTCTCTGAATTTTGTTTATTTATTTCATGATTTTTTTCCCATGATTCAATTTAGGCTTTTCTTTTCTGACAAAAGGACTTGAGGAGTCGTGTTGTTTTCTTCTCGGTGCATTTTAACAGGTGGTACCTGCTACCACTGTATAACAACACTGATGATGATGACATTGATCACATGGGCAAGGTTGTGTGCACAGCGAGGATCCAATGTAAATTTACTCCTTTGCCCTCTGTGATTCATTAGTGATTTGAGGGATAAGTTTTGTTTTCATGTAAATATTTTATTCTCATGGATCTTTTTTAAAATACAAATTATAAAACCAATCTGTCCAAAAACACCAAGACTGATAAAAAGCAGAATACAAGGCACAATATTAATGTTGTTGCTGCAAGTAATGGGATCTGACTTTACTGGGAATTCCTAAAAGCTCAAGTTTTCCTAAAACTGTCAATCCAAAGAATGGGAGCCTGGAGCATTTATATCTATGCTCACAAACCCGATCAGTTGAGAGTTGTCCTTAATCATATTGATTTCTGGCTGTGTATCACGTGGACCGGCAGTCTTGAAGAAATCCCCAAGGCAGATACATGAAGTAATCTGAAGCGGGCACATGCGTAGGGTACTGAAAGCATGCTCAAAGACAGCTGAAATCAGAGGGTGGCCAAGGAGATGTGACACAGCGTATCTAAAGCTTGTGGCCTATAGATGGTCTGTTCACTGTGGAAAGGAATATCCATATTCTCACATGTTCATCTTATTTTCTAAGGTCATCACATTTCAGCTTCTTAAAAGTCAGAGTTTCAAATGCTTTCATTAGGGTCAGTGTAACATACAGGAAAGATCAGAACCTGGTCTGACCAATGCGAGTCAGAGTAGCATTTTCCTTCTCTTTTTTTTTTTTTTTTTTCAGTTTATATCAGTATACAAATTAATTTTCTCTGTGATATATTGCATATGTTTACATATACTGGCACTAGGACACGGCATTGATTTGAGTTCTCTGTAGGACAATTAAATACTTTCTCTGAAAACGGGAAAGCATCCTTACCATCACGCCTATTGGAAGCAGCATGCAGTTTTAAAGGCCCGTTTGTATTAATGATGATGGTGCAGTGAAGTTAATAGACCCGCCTTGGTTATTTTACTCCAGCAGTGTTGATATGATCTAGTAAAGATGGGAAGAATTTTAATACTTGGAGTCAACCGTAATTTTATTTTAGCCAGGGAAGTAGATTTAAATAAAAATCCCTGGGAGTCAGAAGCTGAAGTCAACAGAACACAGACGCTTAAAGGAAGCCACTTTAGCCAGAATCTGAAAGCAATGAGGCCCAGAGAAGGGAAGAGACAAGCAGGCACTGCCATCTGATTTCCCACAGCTGCGCATCTTCTGATGATGCCACCATGTGCCTGATCGCCCGCAGCTGCAGCTTAAGTAGAAAACATCTATGATGATGCTTTTATTTGGACACTTTCACAGCCTCAGAACTTTAAGGTCACAAATTAATAAATCCCCATTGTAAAAGCCAACTCATTTCTGGTATATTGCTTTGGCAGCATTTAGCAAATTAGAATAGATAGATCGATCTGTATTTTGTATTTTGATTTTGTATTCAGGTTTATTAATAATTTCTCTTCCTGTTAATAATTTGCTCAGGATTAGCTCTTGGGTATTTAAGATAGTGTAACATATCTATAAATAATGATACTTTTGTCTCCTTATTTCAAATGTCTTTTCAAATTTTATTCTTTAACTTCATGATATTCTGCTACCACCTATGCAGACTAGCTTGAGTCAGGCTATCCCTCATCCTAGAGTAATTAGTGAGACTGGATAAAAAGCAATGTGTTCAAAGGCATTCAAGAGCTACCAAATAGCCAAAACTTAAGGATCCAAGATCCTGGGAAGATGGGAAGTGCAATAAAATGAGTCGGATATTCTGTTCTGAGTTTTTCTGTGAGGCATTTGCCAATTCTGAGAAGCTGAGATATCAAGCAGAAGGAGGCATTTAGAAGGTTTAAAAGTTGAGCTATCTAATCAACAATATTTTAGATTGTAGGGCTCAAAAAATGAATTCAAGGTGGGTTGATGAAACAAGAACCTAGTGAGAACAGAAGCAAAGGAAAGTATGAATGACATATGGCTGTAAAAGATGCTTTCCTTAGCAAAGCGTCCGATTTGAGTAAAAGTAATCAAATAAAAAGAATATGTTGAGATTCTATGGAATTTTGTTGAAGACTTTCCATGAGTTACAGAACATACATTAGAAGGGTTTGATAAGTCAAAGGGGATGGAAGATGAGGTTATCTGTAGAAACATACAGGAATAAGTGTCCATGTTGAGAACAAGAGATTCCTTGCAATTGGAACATGGTACTTCTTCTCAAAATGGAGAAAACAGCATTCTTTGTCTCCTTGAAGGTCCAACCAAAAATCTAAAGGCATAGAGTATCCAGATTTGACTTGAATATTGCAGTGTTTTCTTTTGATTAATGATGTCCAAGGGCAGAAGATCCACCAATAAACTGGAAATCATTGGTAGCTGCTCTGGTAGAAATTAAGATGTTTTTGAAATTACTAGAAACTGAATTAGTAAACTTTCTATCAGCCAATCTCTCTGCATACAGTATCCAACTTTAGAAAACTATTCGTAAATACGATAATCACCTTTGGAACAACCAATGCTTTTTGTTGGTTGGTGAGGTGGACATAAAACATGGTTCCAAATTAACTCTGATTAAAATGCATGCTCCTTAAGTTTATGCTTCAAGGCATTATGACAATTTTCCTAATTGGTTCAATTCATTGCTTCAATTTCTGATTAATTTCTTTCATGATCCTTGGGGGAAAATATTGTCCTTTACATACAACTTGTTTCTTTCCAAATCCACATAGTCAAACATCCCTTCCATTTGGACCAAATGGTATCGATTTCAACTTTACAACTCTCTAAAAATCAGTGTCCACTTCACAATTAATTATAATTCTCATTCCTCCAAGAGGATGATCTCCTTAATCTGCCAAATATAATGCTTTTATATATGAAATGCATTCAAATTCCCAACTCTGAATATCCAAATGGCTTTTAAAAAAATAGCCAATGCTTTCATCAGTTGAAGGCTGATTCCACATACTTGATTCTTGATTACTGAGTGAATGTGTGTTTTCTACTGTGATAAACTGCTATAACATATTAGAGCAATATAACAATGTTAGCACAATATGTTTATCTTCTCCATGATAAAAACTTCAGCAAGTTTAAGAACTATGTTAATAATCTTGAATTTAAATCCCTAAGGTAAACTTTAAAAAAGAAAAAAACATATCATGAAGTAATTAGAGGTAAGATTTGTTGAATATTGCATTTATTGTGTGAAATTAGGGAATGGTAAAATGTACCATTTAGCTCTCTATTATAGTTCATTTGTATAACAATTGAATTTTTAGTAAAACCTTTCATAAAAGAATTATAGTTTATGTGAACTATGAACTTCAAGTAAGTTTATAGTTCATTTACAAAAGAATTGCATTTTTATTCTTTTTGTAAGGCCTTGAAAGGAACATTATATTATACTGATCTCCTACTTTTAAACTATAATTTTTTTATTATTAATTTATTGAGTTTTATCCAGTGGTACAAATTAATTGCATAGAACAATGTTCATAACCATTTTCTAACAATGAAATATATTTTCCTTGTTAATCCTTGATTAGAATCTCAATCTATAAAACTGATATAAACAAAGATTATCTGTCTGAATTAATTGTGGGGACCTTGGTATTCTACCTGTTTACTGCAATTTTGTATGCCTTATCCCTTCTTAGTCACTGCAGAAGAAATAACATTCATGAACCAATCTGTGATTTTCTTATCTAAAGCAAAGATACTGCATTATGCAAACACATAAAACATGCCATGAAGTTGCATGGAGCAAAAGACGACACACAATGCTCAGGTTAAAATAAATGAATGTGTTTCTTGATTCTTTCAAGAGCCATGGTGGTAACTTAGGAATTCAGTTAAACTCTTTGGGACTTAATATAGTCATTTGATATATGAATGGATTATCCAGCAGGAGCTGGATCCTTTTCAGAGCTGACACTATATAATTTTTATGAATGCCTGTGGTTTGAATTATATAACTGGTAGCTACTGTACTAAATTCTGAGAAAGTAAAAAGTGCCTGGCTGCTCTGATGCTCACAGCTGGAGCTGTGTTATCACAATCTGGCTTGCTCACAGCTAGGCCATGTTGTTCTCCTGGGGAGCATAAATAAACTTACAGGACACCAACATTAGGTCACTTTGACGGGATGATCAAATAAGAAAAAAACAAGGTCACTGTGCAACCCCCAGAATAACAAACATCACCCTTTCTCTGCTAAAATGAGTGACAGCTCCTTCTTTACCAAATACAGCTTTGCACTTGCCCTAGTCTGCTTTCCCTGTAGATATGATTTATTGAGGTATCAAATCATAAAATTGTCCTGCTTCCTGAGAGCATATAATCAAGAGCAACGCCCCACTTTCTTAGACCACCTCCAAATCACCCAACTAAACTCCAAATCCTGGAATAGGTCTTTGTAACACCTGCTTACTGAGAGGCCACTAAGCTCCCAATGCTAAGGATTTTCCCTTGTTGCAATTGCAGTAAGCCTAAGCTGTTCAGCTACAGATGTGTCCTGTATTCGACTGGAAAGTTTTTGTTGATTCCCCCTGAACCAACAACAGAACACACCCCAAAAGAAGAAATAGGGGGAGACCCAGCTGGAAGTGCCTCAAACCACCCCACAATGAGACCACGTGAGGTTCCTAAGAAAGTGGCACTAAACACCACGGTGCTCAGTCTTTAAGCATTTATTAGAGGAGCTTACTTAAAAGAGCTGCAGCTACCTCTTGACAGACAGCGAGATGGCAAGATGTTCACTCAACATCTTGGCAACTCCTCTTTAGATTATATAGGTCTGGTGGCAAAGGTAGCTGAATGCCAGAGGCTTGCATGCAAGTTATGGGAAAACATCTGGGTATACATGCTTTTCTCAAAACAAGATGTGCTCGGGGCAGGCAGTATTCGAGATTATAGCAGCTAAGGCTCCAAATGTTTCTAGGGAGTTACTGGGAGGGATGCCTTATGGGGAGGCAGAGCCAAGGTCAATCTTCTGTCACATAGCAGGAGCTGCTAAATGTGGCATACATTTAGACAACTGACTTTTGTCCAATTTAAACTTCCCTGATGTTTTGCAATGAATAGTATTTGAAATATGAATTGGTTGTTATTTAAATTGTTTTCTATACTATTTAGTGGTTCATAAGATTGATGGCATTCTGAAAAGTTCATGCTATTCTCTATTTAACAACTATTTCTCCTTAAAGAATTTCATTTATTATATTTCATAAAAACAGATGTTTCATCAGTATCAGTAATACAGTTGTGATAGAAATTTTTTTAAATATTTTAAATCCTATTACAATTAGGTTTTTATCCACAAGCCACATTATTTTAATAAAGCACCTAGATTACATGACTTCATTTTAGGAACAGCGTGACTTCGTAGTTTATTTGGTTCATAATTATGAAAATTCTATCGAACTTGAAATTAATTAAAACATGATTTTTCTTTGTCTTTTATTAAGTTATGGCAAACACAAAATGAAATTGTTTAATTCTGAAGTAATTAGTTTAAACTATTTCAATTTTAAGACGTTGAAATATTTTATTTTTGTGGTTACATTATTTTATCAGAGAAATTGCTGACAATTTTAAACTGATATGCTCTGGTGTTTTTTATGCTATTTATTTATTTTGAATTGGGTAAGATGTGTATTGCTCACTGTGACTGTTTGAGTTTATTTTATAAATCCCAAAAAGAAAAAGATTCTGTTCTTGAATTAATCCATTCCTAAGGGTGTGGCGCCCTTTTGATCAGGCTATGACAGTGAAGTGTGACTCAGGTTGGGTCTGCGCCCTCTTGCTGGGTCTGATATAAATGGAGACAGAAAGAGACACACACACAGAAAAGGGAGCTCTGCCATTTTGACCCAGCCATATGAGAGAGAGGACTCGAGGATCCCTAATAGTTGAAGCTGAAGTGGAAGCTCTTATAAGGCTAGGTCCATGGAGCAGCTCAAGGCTGAAGAGATGGGCCATCTGCCTGGTCACCCCTGGCCCGGCTCTGGGAGATGGTGAGTCTGGAGGGAAAGGCTGGGGCCTCAGCAGAGTTCATCCACCTTCTTGATTCACCACGTAGCAGGATGCCAGAATCACCAGTGGCTAAATTTGGTGAGAAAGCATCTCTGCTGATGTCTTGATTTGGACATTTCACAGCTTCAGAACTGTTTTTCCCTAATAAATGAATAAGATTTTCCCCTAATAAAATTCCCGTTATAAAAGCCAACCCATTTCTGGCACTTTGCATTGGCAACCATGTGGCAAACTAAGATACTCATATTGGCAAATTTAAGGTTGATTGGTTTTCTTTTTGTCTGTGGATGACTGAGGATATTTCAAAGATAATTTGTTGCATACTTAATGCAGGTAATTGCTGCAAATTTTAATCTTTAACCTACCTAGGAATATTGTGACATTTGACTTTCCTTAAATAATCTTTTTTGCAATTCTTCCATCACATCAATAATAAGGACATCCTGGGTACAATAGAGACGAGAGAACTTGAGTTTTATAAGCCAAGCACATGTGAGAATTAAGTACCTATTTAGGTCATATTAAATTGCTTTGGATCACAAACTCCTTGACTCCCTAGAATTCTTTTTTTCAGGTAAAAAGGAAGTAAAACAAAAACAATGACAAACACATGCCATTCTAGCAAATTAGAGTGACACAAAGATCACTCAGCTGGAAACTGACAAAATTGAGAATAGAAATGTGTCATTATATTACTTACAGTATAATTATGGATTTGGTAGCAACAGAAGGAGCTGTGGGTAAGGAAGTTTGGATGAAAGCCCATGAAATAAGTAAACTAGACAATTTGAAAATCATGGAGATGAACCAAAGAATAAAAAACCTAGTCCTCAGTCACACATGGTTAGTGTGCAATGAAAGCCCAATTAACTAAATGAGGTGTTGTTCTACTTAAGTGCTCAAGAGTCAGAACAACCTAATACAACTTCATTGACCACAAAACTTTAAAAAGCAAAAACAAAAACAAAAAATCAACTACACTGGTTGAAGGTGAGAAAAGGAGAACAATTTTGCAATCAACTCATTTACAAATGCAAATTAGTCACCAAAGGAAAAAAATTCACTGTCTTCCTTCCATTCAAAAGCTAAATTTTCACTTGAAACATGTTATAACCAGCTCCTTACATAAAGTTAAGACATTTTAATTCGTTATAGACCTCATATAAATTTAAAAATAAAACTAATAAAACATACTATATCAATAGAATGGTAAAGCTAAATATTTAATTTCTATCTTTACCTTTTAAAATGTTAAAATTTTCTTCACATGTTCTCTTGATATTTTTATGTTTAATATTTTATAGCAATCACTTCCCATGCCCATGCTAAAGAATAACCACCTGAAAGCTCAAGTTATGTCATCACTGCATATCTTATAATGAATCTAACTATCTATTTTTCTTAAAATTTAGTTTGTTTTAATTTTCTGATGCACTGATATTGTTTTCTTAAGATGATTCCCAGAAAAAGAATTTGACTCATAAGAAAAGATTCATTAAAATTAATATTTTGGAAATATGAGAAACCAACCAAACTTGTGCAAATAATGGAAGGAAGGAAGGGAGGGAGGGAGAAAGAAGATATTTATTAAAAGATGAATACTTACAAAACAGGAACAGACTGATTTTCAAGAAGTATGTGAGCACATGCCTAATGAGAATTCATCAGGCTAGCTTTATCATTTCTTCTAGAGTTTTCCCTCTCTCATGTATCATGCAAGGCTGCTAGATATGATTCTCAGTCCATATATGATCCACTCTTTCTTACACAAATCAGATACCACTGAAGGAAAACTAAGCTTTCTCTCCCTTAGATTTTTCCCACCTTTGGTTTTGGTTGCCACAGTCATTTTCTTTCTGGTCCTGAATTCACCAATCTCTAAATTCGCCACTTGTTACTCTAAATTAAAATTCTTGCAAAAGAAAAGTTGATAGATTCTTCCCAATATGAATTGATCCTTTGGCCTACCTACAGTGTCTCCTTTGACAAAATGTATGCACTGATCCATTACTTTCATTATTTTTAGAACTATTCTAAAGATGAGGATACAGGCTGAGCAGAAACCCACAGTGTGCTTACTATACATTGAATTCCCAAAAGTCAAAGTTATAGATGGAGCTACTTCTGTGTCTTTTTCCACATCAAGTATTATCAATTAAAATGGGTTTCCAGAGCTTTATTGAAAATTACTGAGCTTAATAATTTCTATATTTTGTGGTACAAGTAGCATTTCTTTATGAATTATTAACTAATGCTATTTCTCTTTAAATTTTTGGAAATAGAGTTTTTAAAATTTGTTTATTTTCAATTCTTGCATTTTCCATATTAAATATTTTTCTATAGCTGCATTTTTATGAGTCCTATTTAATCTTTCTGTTTAAGTAATATTGTTTTGGAGTAGTTTTTTAATAGTTACAAAGCAAACTATTTGTATTATTCTTTATTAAGTAGATGGCTTTCCAAATGTATTTTATAAATAATAGGGTTGTTCATTTTCTCTTAATTTCAACATATATAGAAAATATCATTAGGAGAGAGTATTAGTTGCCTCTTTCTGCATAACAAATTATTACAAACTTGGCAACTTTAAAAAAAATATTTATTTTCTCATGTTTCTGTGGGTCAAAAATTCAAGCATGGCTTAGCTGGGTTCTCTGCATTAGGGTCTACCAGAAGGCTGAAAGTGAGTTGCCAGTCAGGGTCAGGAGTTCATCTGAAGACTGGACTGAGATTTCTGAGCTTAAATGGCTATTGACAGAATTCAGTTCTTTGGGGATTTCAGAGGTTGTGCTCACTTCCTTGGCATGTTAGTATCTCCCACATAGGGACTTGCTTCATCCCAGTGTGAAAGCTTATAGGGCAACAGAATCTACTAGCAAGACAGAAGTAACAATCTTTTGTAACCTAATCACATAAATGACATGTCAGCACATTTGCTGTATTCTGTTGGTTAGAGTATGTCACTAGGTCTGCCCACATTCAACAGGAGGGCATTATATGAGGACATGAATAGTGGGAGGATAAGGACCTTCTTAGAATTCTGCCTACTGCAAAGAGTATTCAATAACCATGCTAATTCACAAATGATAGTGTGTAACTTGACTGTTAAAATAGGACTATGTCTCTGTTAATTTTAGTGTTTTGCTAGTATAAGTTTCAGTGTTCTCAAAGTAAGAAACCATAGTTCTTTTACAAAACTTATGGGTAAGTGAAACATCTCACACACTTGCAAACAGACTAAAATAAATGCGTGACTCAGCCAAGCTATATAAGATCTTTGATAAAGCTAAACAGACTACTAATATCTTTAAAGATGTGAAGAAAATAAGAAAAGTGCTCATATTTTGCAAGTCACTATTTCATATAACTGAAATAAACTTCTTAAGAGGACAGTCAAAATTTTTACAATATAATTAATGAAAAAAACAAAGATCCATGCATATATCCCTATATGGCTTCTGCACTATTTCAGATATTTTTAGTAAGTGTAAAATTCTGTAAGATATTATTTAGGCTGAAAAAAAAATCAAATGAAGTTCTTTACAGTATTGCACACCTTAATGAGTCCATATGTGTGATGGTTAGGCTAATGCGCCAACTCAGCTAGGTGATGGAGCCCAGTTATTTGGTCAATCAAGCACTGGGCTAATTGTAATACAAGGACATTTCATGGTCTTTAATCATCAGTGAATTGGTTGCATAGATAACTGGTTACATTTACAATCAACTGAGGAAGTTGCCATCAGCAATGAGTGAAGACTCATTCAATCAATTGAGGGCCTTAAAAGAGAAAATGATTCCAGCATTCAGAGAGAGAATTCCCATCTCTACTTTGGACAGCCAGTTTCTCCTGGGGAATTCATCAAGGACTTTCATCAAAGTCCCTGGTTTGAAGCTTACCCTATGGAATTTGGACTTGTGCATCTTCACAGTCACATGAGAGAATTTTATAAAATTTCATACTATCTACAGATATCTCCTGTTGGACCTGTTTCCCTAGAAACCCTGACTAATACAATAGATAATGGAATTTTCCTTAATTGCCATAAGAATGCCTTTTCATAAAGCCACAACGTTTCCCTAGAATATGTGGCACAAGTGATAGTTACATACATTTGTAAAATATATCTCAGAAATTCAGAGGAATGATAAAATTGAAGTTATCAAGTTGAAAGAGAAATTTGATATTTTCTTGTTCAAACATGCTCTGCTTGTAGAAGTGTTTGGCAATAATAGTGGAATTATTATAAATGAATAGAGATCTTCAACTTCATTTGGTAGTTGTTCATTCAATTTTTTTTGGTCAGGTTTATTTCCTATTAAGTTATTATGTTGTCCTAAAAGTTACAAACTGATCATTAGCTATTAATTTAAATTAACTAATGAGATCAGCAAGCCTTCAGAAGAAGCTCTAAATCTCTGAGTTTTATACCTAGATGCTCTGTAATCTCCCTCTTAGTTTGTCATTCTTTCACATATGTTCTAGACATTCCATCCTAATTTCAATTATCCTTTTTGGTCGTGTGGTTTTTCTTCTTTCACTTATCTGTGATTTTACATTTGTCACTTTGAAAGATACCTTGGTTCATGGACATACTATATTCAACTGTGCAGTCTCCTAAGCAAAGAATCTATTGAACAAATAGATCAGGATAGTGCTGCCTACTGGAATTTCAGAATACTGTTTCTTGTGTTTGAAACACCTCAAAATTTTCTTCTTTTTTGCTTATTCATTCATTATTCAACAATTACCTGTTGGATATTACAAGAGATGGATACGTACTGAATATACAGCAAAGAGCGAGGCAAATATGATCACCTGGAACTTTTTGTATTCAATTAAATGTTTTGTGATACCTTGTTTCTAAAGCATTATTATTGAATTCAAAGCACTTAAATTTAATTACTGCTTTTTGAAACAAACTACCACTTAAATTTGTGCATTGTTTGTAAGATATACCCTGTTTCAAGGCACCAAAGTAGAAATAAACCTTGATTTTCTTAGATTTGAGGAAATTTATTATATGCTGTGTTTATATACAACATAATAAAATAGTCTCAAAAAGATACATGATATAAGAAAAACGTACCTATGTGAGAAATCTCATATAACTAAATTCACATGAAAATGAAAAAGAAACAGTTAATAAAGATAAATTACAAATAAATAAATTTTTATGTATCCAATTACTCAAATAGAATTTCATGATTGGAATAAATACATCAATAACTATATAAAAATAATACTAATAAGAATATGTATTTCCTGCTTCCACATTTGTTGGTGTAAGTCAGCTAATATTAGAATGACAAACCTACCCAACAATTTGAAGTCTAAACGTGAAGTTGTGAAATGGAAGAGGTGGTTATTATGCTAGGCTATAATTAGTGTAGTAATTGTTTTTGCTAGAAGCATTTCCCCACCATGATGGCATTTTGACAAAGTACCAATAACAATGGTTCAATTAGCTATACATGGTACTGCTGAATGCATTACATTGTGGAAATGTGATATATAAATTGCATAGACAGTTCAGGAAGATATTAACTGAATTTTGAGATGTAATTGTCTGGTACTTAAACTGTTCAGTGAAGTTGTCTTACATGCTCTGGAGCAAAACCATTGCAGAACATTCCAACTATTACTTTCAATTTAGACCATCAGCTTCGGTCCATTTACCGAGTGGTGAAATCAGAGCAATTGATTCTTCTGAATCTCTGCCAGTTATAAGCCCATATAGTTCATCCAGAGCTTGTGCTTTCAGCTGAGTGTTATTTTTGGACTTCAGCAAAAATTGCTGTACCATCAACTGAGTAGACATAGCTTTAGAACAATAATTGGGAGGGCTGGAAATTCTAACACTGGTTACAAGGACCTTCAGAAATTACAGGTAGAAATCTCTTTCTAATAAAGACCTTTTGGGTATATACCACTTCACTTTCCATTCTTGTATGACATCCCATACAAACATTGTTTGTGGATGTGAAAGACACGTTTTCTGTAACAAACACTTTCACATGTCCCTACGAATTTATGGTCAATCTATTTAACAAATATATTTTCTATATAGCACAAATGCACATTAAATTTATTAAAATTTTTGTATCTTGTTAAGTAATTATCTTTATCTGCGGCAACTTTTATAAAAGAATTATGTCAGAAAACTTAGATATAATTAAAAGTGTATTTACATACATATGTATAATAATCATAGTGATTGTTTTTCTCTTTTAGAAATAGATGGTATTGGCTGGAAAAAAGCGTCATTCTCAGAAAAGTGTAAGTGAATTATTTAAAACATTTTCATTCTAACTATACAAAAATTTAGTTGGTGCCATGCATATGTATGTATCTATACATAGGCATTTTTTAAGCAAGAGAGGGTCACAAGAAAAGGAAAGAACGTAAGACACAAACCAACCTTTATCAGAACTTGCCAAATATTAGTCACTGGACTTTATATTTTATTTATGTATAAAATACTTTTCTGCCTCCAAAATGAAATTTTGCATATGAGTTATAGAAAATATATTCTCATACTTTAATTAAAAATATAATAGATGGCTATATAAAAACTGCAAGCTACTTTGATTCTGAAAGCCCTGTTCTGTCCTTCTATACTATTCTTATGGAGACAATGCTTCATAAATACTCTCATGGTTCTGCTTGATCAGCACTTTCTAAGCAAAGGTTACATAAAGCCATATTAATGTGCTCTAGCACAGATACAATATCTGCAAAGAAACTTCAACTGAGTGGGGATCTGAACATGATCATCATCCATGTTTATCATTCAGACTTTCAATGCTGACATGATTTTCTACCACATCTCCTGGAATGAGAGATTCTGCTTGCTCCTCTCACCAGGACATCACACATCACTTTGGTAAATAGAATGTTCTCCAGGCCCAGCCATGGAACACAATTAACCAGTGGGTTTTTTGGCCTTACTTAATATCTATCTCTCCTCTAAAATTCTCTTTTGTCCAAGGATTTTGCTAACCAGTTCTTGCATTTCCACTTCCTTGGATATATATCACAATTTTTTTCCACTCCTGCAGGACTAGAGTGTTCAGCATGGAATTTCAAGGTTATCCTGTGTTTCCCTGCAGATGTCTCCAACTCAAGTTTCAGATTGCTGCTCTCCTAACCAGGCTCCTCAATTTTGGTGTAGGAGACTTGCTGGGATTTAGAAGTCTATCTTCCCTGAAGCTCAACAACTTCTACTTATTATTAGGACCTGAATCTGATCTTCAGCTTTTTGCACTGTGTAGGAAATGAGGGTCATGTCAACAAGGAGACCTTCTGAATTCCATAGCTTGACTTGCTAATTATTCATTTTAAAGCTTTAGTCATCATTTTCTTATGTATCAGTTTCATTTAGAAATGCCACCTGATTCCACTATCTTCCCAGTTACTACTCCCTCTTACCTGTTCGATTCCTGAGATATTGTGCCCACCAGTGTATTTCATTCCACCAGTATTACAGCACATTTATTTCCATATTATGCCAGGGGTTATTCATATTCTACCTAAACAAGTTATGCAATCTTCATTGCCAGCCTGCTGGTGGAATATCCAACTCCAGAAATCCATTTTAGAACCTGCTTCCTCTGACCATTTCTGTTACCAGTTGGCTTAGGTCACATTGTCCAGGAAACGATTCTTTACATGGAGAAATTTCTGTGTAGGTGACATAGTGGGGCACATTTTATGAATGACACCCGTGAATGGGTAAGAGAAGCAGGACTGAGCATAAAGTGAATTTGGCCTGTGATGCATTCCCAACAGAGGCTTCAGCCGATTTGATGGCACAGTTTACTCTAAAGCTGGAAAGACCTTTCAGAGATAGTGTGAATAGAATGAGGAGATCAGGCTACTGCACTGACCAGAGAATGGGTATATCCTTAGCAAGGATAGTCTATTTATATGAGGACAATTACTGGATGTAGTTGTGAACCCTCAGCTGACAAGGCCTCCTACAGCTATAGGACAGTAATTGCCTCCTCCTGGTATGAGTACCTGGACAGAACACTGTAGCATCCACTACACTTCTACTCTCCTAAGGGGGTTCTTAATCAACCCCTATACTGGTGAGTTAAAAAAATGCATTTGGAAGGAGATTCAGAAGGTTATGTTGCATTCAAGTATACCTTTTAAGAATATTTCCATTAGCTCAACTGTTTTAGAAAAAAAAAGTTACAATTTCTATCTGGGGAGGTAAAAACTATTTTACATGTAAACTATAATGAAAACATTTTTAGCAATTTATGTAAAAGTTGTTAGTAAATTGATAAAGAACCAATGTTGAGCTCCTTGTGCTATTTATATATGTTTCATTTCCTTGATATTTACTAAAGTATTTATTATATATAAAGCTAATACTTCCCTAATTTCTTCCATGGAATATACTGCAAAATTAATTTCCTAGGCAGGAAATTCCTCTTAAGGTTCCAAATACAAAGGTCTTCAATGAAGGAACTATAATACCTAATTCCTTTTCTATCTACTTGTTTTATGTGTGTATTAGTCAGCCAAAGGTATGCTGATACAAAGTACCAGAGATCTGTTGGCTTTTATAAAGGGTATTTATTTGGAGTAGAAGCTTACAGTCACAAAGCCATAAAGATTAAATTACTTCCCTCACCAAAATCTGTTGCCACATGTGGAACAAGATGGCTGTTGGTCTCTGCAAGGGTTCAGCCTTCCTCTTCCTTTTAAGACTCCATGGTCCCAGCTTCTTCCAGCCTCAGCTGTAGGCTGGCATAAGCCTCGTCTCTCTTCCTGGTGTTAATCTATTCCGGGCTTAGCTGCTCTTCTTTCTCCACAAGGCCAGATGTAAATTATCAGGCAAAAGGCTGGACACTCTTCCTAGGGCTTCAGCAACAAAACTGAACTCTCCTGCACTCAGCATATAAATGCATTACCTTCCCCGCAACAAGGGACATGACTCCCAGGGATGAGGCTCCCTGGCACCAAGGGATTACTACCAAGCACCAACTATCAAATACACCTGGAAAAAGACCTTGACCCAGAGGGGGAAAAGGTAAAGACAAATAAGTTTATATGGCTAAGAGACTTCAGAGTGAGTCGGGAGGTCATTTCAGATATTACTCTTATGCATGTCTCAGCAGGATCTCATTGACTGCTAAAGTAAATAATATCTCAAACACTGGAGATTGTGAGGCCTCTGGAAACATCCAGACACTATAGTCAGGGCAGATGGCTCAGGAGTTTGGTGCCTTGCTAGTGAGTCCTACTTTGGAATTTATGCTCCCCCATGTGACAGATTTGGACTCAGTTGTGGTTTCCCTAAACATGGCTCTTCTGACCCTTCTGTTTGAACCTCTTGCACTAAGGTTGATAGATGTACATCCAAGAGACTAAAATTTTGGGGCTGTCTGTGTGCTAGTTGGGCACTGAATCTCAATGGAGTTGCAACACCTACTCTCCATTACATTGGACTCACCCAGGACAACTAATAAAGAGATGATGATAGACAACGACCATCCCAAGGAACTGAGAGAGTCTGCAACTGCAAAGAAGAGAGTCCCATCCATCTGCCCCATTGGATTGAAGCCCTCTCTCAATTAGCATTGGAGTGGATTTCACCATCCCAGAATCTTCAGGATTGAGTAATGAACTATGGACTGAAGTAGGCTTACTGGTATTCTACTATATACTTATCGTGATTCTAGCAATGGAAGAAATTATATTATTGATGTGGAGGCAGTGGCCCCTGGAGGTTCTGAGGGTCAGGAAAAGGGAAAAACAGGTGAAATATGGGAGCATTTTGGGGACTTGGGAATTGTCCTGAATGACATTCCAACAGATACAAGCCATTACATATCTTGCCATAACCTACAAAATTGTGTGGAAGAGAGTGTAAACTACAATGTAAACTATAATTCATGCGTAGTGACAATGTTCCAAAATGTTCTCATCAATTGTAACAAATGCACCACACTAATGAAGGATGCTGTTAGTGTGGGAAAATGTAGGAGGTATAGGGAATGGAGCATGTGGGAATCGCCTATTTTTTTATGTAACATTTATGTAATCTAAATATCTTTAAAAAATAAAAATTATATTAAAAAAAAACAACTAAGCTCTCTCCTCTGCTGTGTCATTTTCTGCATGAGTGTCCGCCCACCAAGGGGACAGGGACTCAATGTCCTACTGACCTTGCCAAAGCAATCCCTAATCTTAATTTAATCAAGTAAAAGTGCAAACTCTGAAATTAATACTATCAAAGGGTATCATGCCCAGAGAATCAGATCAGTTTATAAACATAATCAATATTTCTTTTTGGAATTCATCAATAATATCAAACTGCCACAATGTGTTTTAACACACTGAGTACTCACAGCAACTTGGGAGGTTATAGTAAAATTAACACACAAATAAATAATAAATGCTTGTGGTTTCTACATGAAAATACTGGAATAATTTCATAATAAATGCTTATAAATAATCTTAAAAGTAAACAATATGAACAACAGCATTAACAAATTGACCTAACTGACATATCTAATATATTATAAGAAACAGCTGAATAATGTATATTGCTTTCCAGATAGACATGGGAAATTTACCACAATAGACCATATTCTAATTTATTAGTTAGATTTCTCCAGGGAAACAGAATGGCAGTATTATGACATTTATACCGGAATTGGTTCATGAGGCTAAGGGGATGCAAATTCCATAAGGTAGGCTGCAAGCTGAGAACTTCAGTGAGGGTTTCGATGAATTCCCCAGGAAAAGCAGGGTGGCTGAAGTAGAGATAATTCCTCCTTCTGACTTCTGAAATCATCAGTTCTGCCTTTTCAGGCCTTCAGTTGATTAAATGAGACTTCCCTCTTGTTGAAGGCAATCTCCTTAGTTGAGGTACACAGCCATAGATGTAATCAAAAGGCTGATCATTGAAACCCATGAATTATCCTTGCAAATAACATCAGACCAGTGTCTGATTTACCAAACAACTGGACACCATGACCTGGTCAAGATGACACAGAACTGAACTTAATCATCACACTAGGCCATATATCAAGTCCTCAAGTTTTTAAAAATATTTAAACTATTCATAATATTTCATTTGTCCAATGTGAAATTAAATTAGAACTCAAAAAGAGAAAGATAACTATAACATTTCCAAATGTTTCAATATAAAGCACCATCCTTTAAATGATATTTGAATCAAGGAAGAAATCACAAGGAAGATTTTATAATTGATAATGAACAATTATAAAAACATGACATACCAGAAAAATGTTGGATGCAGATAATGCAGTCCCTCAAGTCAAAATTGGTAGTTCTAAAGGCTTGCATTTCACAAGAAGAAAGTTTAATATCAATGATCTAGGCTTCTATCCCAAGAAGTTATAAAAAAGAACAAATTAATGTCAAAGAAATAGAAGAAAGGAAACAAAATAAAAAAAAAATTGAGACAATAAAGTGAACAACAAAAAAAGTGAACAAAGTGAAAAGTTGATTATTAAACACACTAATAAAAATGATAAACTTGTAACAAGACTAAATAAGAAGAGTAAGAGAGAGAGGAAATAACCAATGAAAACAGGCATGAAAACAGAGATTTCATCATAAATTCTGCAAACATCAATTAAATTAATAGAATAAAAAGATGGTTTTATATGTGATATTATGCACAGTAATTTGAAAATCTACATGAAATTGGAAAAAAGTTCTTGAAACATAATTTATCCATCTTGATACAATGTGGTAATATAGTTATTCTGAATAGTCCTATATCTACTCAGTAGTAACCTACTTACACCTTGCCACAAGACAGAAGACTCTCGGCACCATAGTGCCAGTTTCTCTTTCTCGATCATGATTGTGTTCTTTGTTTCCCCAGTCTCTCATCTCTCATCTGAGGGTAATTATAAATGGAGGATTAAGTTTTGTGGCAACATCCTGGCAGTGTGGATAGTACCCCAATTGCAGCAACTCTAGTCTGATTTCAGGACTGATATTTGGCTTAGCACCTATCCCAATTCCTGCTTTTCAAAGAAAATCAAGGTCATTACTGTTCAAGAAAAGGTTGGGGAGATAGTTTGAAATCTCTTTCAATGCATTGTTTACTGTTTTATTTCACAGGGAATTTAATTATCTTGTGCTCAAAAGGTTTTAAATAAAAACTATAAGTAATATATTTGAACATTTTACTATCATGCCCAAATTTGAGATAATTCCTGATGAAATAATAATAATAATAGCTTATATTTATTGAACATGTTTTGTGTGCCAAGTATTAGACCAAACACTAAACATTCAATAATTTATGAATGAAATAATTGAGTATTGTATTAGTCAGCCAAAAGGGGTGCTGATGCAAAGTACCAGAAATCTGTTGGCTTTTATAAAGGCTATTTAGATGGAAGTCATCTCTTGATACAGTCTCTCCAACCTTTTTTTTTTTTTTCTTCCCCAATTTGTATTCCCTGTCCTAAAAAAATAATGGCCAATTACTGGTGCTGCTGTTTTAAGTAGGGTGATTTATTTGGGGTAGAAGATTACAGTCACAAGGCCCTAAAGAGTCAAACTCACAGTACCATAAGAGGTACTTTCTCACCCAAAGTCTGTTCTCACTGGTTGACACAAGATTGCAGGCAATATCTGCTAAAGTTCAGCCTCCATTCTTCCTCTTAAGGCTCTGTGGTCCAAGTTTATTCAGATATAAGCTGTAGGCTGGCATAAGGCTTTCCTCTCTCCATGGGGCTTCTTTCTTTCTGGGATCAGATGCTCTGCTATCTCCACAAGGCAAGCTGTAAACTATCAGGCAAATGGCTTGCCTCTCTCCCCAGGGCTTGAGCATCAAAACTAAGCTCTCTCCTCTGCCCTGTCATTTTCTATGTGAGTGTCTGCCCACCAAGGAGGCAGGGATTGAA
This sequence comes from Tolypeutes matacus, assembly GCA_026826555.1. Taxonomy (NCBI): domain Eukaryota; kingdom Metazoa; phylum Chordata; class Mammalia; order Cingulata; family Chlamyphoridae; genus Tolypeutes; species Tolypeutes matacus. The sequence continues at coordinate 14,484,696 of JAKSZT010010858.1, forward strand.
CCTCCTGCTGATGTGGCTGAATCAAAGCCCTAATCTTAATTTAACCAAGTAGTTATGAAACTTCTGAATTTAATATAATCAAACGGTAACATGGCCAGAGGAACAGACCAGTTTAAAAACATAACCAATATTTCTTTTTGGAATTCATCAATAATATCAAACTGCCACAAGTATAAAGGTTTTCCTCATTTCCCAATAAAAACTGCAGTGGGCATATCTATGTATATATGTGTATGAGTGGGGAGTACCAGAGTGTGTGTATGTATGAGAAATAAAGAGATAGAGAGAAAGAGAAAGAGTGAGAGAAAAGATGAATGAAAAAGTTTAATAAGTAAAGGGAATATAGGGATGCACTGTATTATTCTTTCAAACATTCTGCATGCTAAGCTTTTCCATCATAACAAGTTGGAATAAAATGCAGTAAATATATAAATAGCACATCATAGCATGTCACCATTCAGTTTTAAATATTTTCAAAAACTTTATGCTCAGGTGTGAGTAATGTCTTGGTGTAGTTAATAAAGAGCATCAACAAAAAAAAAAGAACCAAACATTGAATGTCTTTTCTTTTTCAGTTATCATGGTAGTTTGGTAAGTATTCAATAAATATTTTGTAAAACCATAAGCATAAATCAATGTTTAAATGTATCCTAACTAATCTTTCTTATTTACCTCTAGGATATTTTTTTTTATCCTTTGCTGAAATAATTCTTTCTCTTCCTGAATTCAGTAATGCTCACGGGAACTCAAATTCAGTTTTGTTTTTTATCCAGAAAGCTTCCAGTACTTTGATTTGTGGAGACATGTAAATGTGTGTTAAAATTCACACTTGTAGAAAACATCCTCTAGGCATATAATGGCATCAATGAAGCTGTAGGATTGGTATATTTTTAGAGCTTTTACTGCAATAGAACGTTAGCTTTTTATCCTGATTTAATAGTTTTCATAAGTGGGTGGCATTCAGTTAGAACTCAGGCCAGAGAATAAAACACCAACTAATATGTGTTTTTGCAAACTTATTTTATATATTACTATATTCAGAAACTGCTACTAATGTGTAGTTGTGCTTAAATACAGGCATAGGAAAATATATCTGTCAGGAGAATACAATGAAGAGAGATATTTTAAGTCTATACTTGTCAACATGCACTTTTATATAAAGAGTAAATGTTCTGCTGCTATTGGTAGGAAGCTGGTAGATTGTTTGTCCTTCCTTAACAGAGGACATGGTACCATACAGAGTAGTGACTTTTAATTTGTTAAATTAACGAGTTGGCAGAAATGTTATGTTCAAACGTGTTTCCTACAATCTGGGTAACTAGATAATTGGTTTTGGAAATAAAGATTTCCCATCACTGTATAATAATTCTGTATAAGAACTCAATAAGTACAAAGAATGACTTATATAGGAAACACTGAAAAACAGTAGAATGAGAACTGTCCAGACTTCTGTATCAGTTTTCTATTACTACTTAACAAACTGCCACAAATATAAGAGTTTGAAAACAGCACAAATTTATCACCACAGTTTCCAAGGGTCAGGAGCCTGGACAAGGACAATTTGGGTCCTCAGCTCAAGGTCTCAGCAGGCTGAAATCAGGGTGTTAGGCCAGAGTTGTAATTTCATTTAAAGGTTAGGGTCCTTTTGGAAGCTCATGCGTTTTTTTGTTGTTGTTGTTGTTGTTGTTATTGTTGTTGTTTTAGTGCACTTTATTTCCTTGCACCAGCAGAACTCCTGGAAGCGGTGTTGTTATAGCAAGAGACTGTCTGACTTCAAAAAGGGTCCCATCCCTTTAAAGGGCTCTCCTGATTAGGTCAAGGTCACATGGCTCATCTCCCAAATTTGGTCAATTAATTAGCAGCTCAATCCAGACATGATATTCCATTTTACTCATACGTGCTGCACTCAAGGAAGGAGATTGGGGGCTGTCTTGGAATTCTGCCTATCACAACTTTTATTGGAAAACATGAGCTCAAGTAGTGACTTGGACTCTACAATTTGACCTTGGGAAAGTCAGCCAAGAAGACACTGAAATTGTCTTTAAATAATTGATTTAAACAGTGGGAGCATGAAAATAATGCTCAGACTATTTCAGTTTCTCATGAAATTGAATGATACATTTATGTGCTCAAGTATTTATTGAGTGTCAGTTCTAAGCTAGGCATGGAAAAAAAAAATCTAAGTTGAAATATAGATTGCCCCCCCAACTCCAAAGAGTTAAGCTTTTTTTTTTTTTTAATTATAAAGAATTCTAGAAAATATAAATTTTTAATGTCATTTTTAATACTATTAAAAATTTCATACATAACAATACTGTTCCTTATATCAGCTTTGAAAGATTCAAGACAAAATAAGACTCTACACAGAAAGCAGTAACTACTCAGAATATTAAGGATTGCTTAATGTATGATCAATTGAATATATAGGAACTGAAGCAAATATTACAAGGCCTTTGGTGGTAGAAGTATACAAAAACTTTAGTCCATATCCTATAGAGATAGCATATCAGTTAAGGTTATTTAGAGAAACAAAACCAATAGGTTATACATATCTATATAAAGATATTTAGCATAAGGAATTGGTTCACACGACCATGGGGGCTGGCAGATCCAGGCTCCACAGGGCAAGCTGCAAGCTGGAAACTCTGATAAAGGTGATACTGAAGCCCCTGTTCCAAAGCTCCAATTGAGTCCAAATTTTTCTTCTGGCTTCTGAGATCTTCAGTTTTGACTTCTAAGACTGCTAATTATTTGGATGAGAAGACTCCACACATTGCAGAGGATAAACTCCTTTTTTGATTGTAGATGCAATCAACTGACAATAGATGCAAATCGTATCTTGACATACCCTCACAGTGATAACCAGGCCAGTGCTTGACCAAACAACTGAACACTATAACCTAGCCAAGATGATGCAGGAAATTAGCCATCACATATAAATTTATTAAGAATCCCCCCCCCCCAAAAAAAAAAATTTAAGTCCATCAGAACATTGATTAAAAAGGACACACATGTTGTAATGAAGCGTAAAGTTAAGGATTTGCTATCCTCAGAAATTAAGCAGATGAAAATATAACAGTGTGTTATAAGTGATGCCATCTTTCCAGGGGCTTAGGTCAAAAACCTTTGAGTAGTCTTTGGCTCCACTTTTTCTTTTTTTTTTTTTATTCCACACATCATCTGCTCCGAAAATTTTGTCATTTTATCTTCAAAATGCATCTACCATCCACTCTGTCTCACCACTTCCACTCCATCACTCTGGTATTAGCCACCATCATCCTTTGTCTGGATTATTGCACTAGCCTCCTAACTAATCTTCTTGCTTTTGCTCTTTCAATTGTGTGATATCTTTGTTCAAAATCTTCCAGAGAATTCCCATCTTATTGCATGTAAAAGCCTACAAGGCAGAACACTACCTGTTATCCCTTTGAACTCATTGATTACTCTTTTCCTAGCACAGTACATACCTGCTGCACTGGCTGGTTGCTTTATTATAGCTGTAAAAGTGAACTCTAGTTTGGGGAAGTCCATATTTGCTAGTCCCTCTTTCTGGGATGCTAATTCTCCAGATATCAACATAACTCACCCCCTTAACAAGACATAATTAAATATATGATAGCTATATCAGGGGATATATGCAACCATTAAAAGAAATAAGGGGAAAAAAGTAAAGAAAACCATGTTGATCTTCATTTTAGAACAAAAAACAAATTCCATTATCACTAGGGTTACAAATGTTCTGAATTTTTGTTGAAAAGGACTAGAAATAACAAATCTTTAGCATTAGAAGTTTATTTTAGTATTAGATATATGGTCTGTATATTTTTTCTACTCTCAAATTTTAGGATTATGATAATTTTGTAGTGGAAAACAGATAGGTAAACCTTTACTTAAGATAACAACAAAGACCTATGATATTAAGGTCAAAGTAAAAAGAAGGTGAAGGTGTATCCAATTTAATAGTGCAGAACCAGAGGTCATGTCTCTAGAACATAACTGAATATTATGAACAGACAAAACCTACATGAAATCATAGCATTTTAAAAAGCACTGATATAGGTACCAACACTCTTGTTTTCTTTTTTTTAATAGGTACTAGGGATTGAACCCAGGACATGGGAAGCAGGCTCTCAACCATTTGAGCTACATCCACTCCCAGCAACTCATTTTTTTTTTAATTTATAATTTTATTTTTAAAGAAACTTTAAATTACATAAATGTTAAAAACTATAGAGGATTCCCATATCCCCACCCCCACACACACTTTTCCCCATTAACAACATCTTTCATTAGTATGGTACATTTGTTACAATTGATGAATACATATTGAAGTATTGCTACTAACCATAGTTTATAGTTTATTTTATGGTTTACACTTTGCATGACACAATTTTATACGTTTTGACAATATGTATAATGGCCTGTATCTGTCAATGCAATATCATGCAGAACAATTCCAATGTCCCACAGAATGCTCCCATGTTACATCTGTTCTTCTCTCTCCCTCCCCTCAGAACTACTGTCTTTAAATCAATGTTACAAGTTCTTCCATTACTAGAATAATAATAAGTCTACTTTAGTCCATAGTTGTATTCCTCCCTTATGTTTGTTCATTCCTCAACCTTGAGGATTTTGGGATGGTGATGCCCACTATGACAACATTATAATTTTCTTACACATGGTTTTTATGCCCCTTTTATTTAAGCTTATAATTAGCACTATACCCATTAAATATGTGTCCCAAAGAATTAAATCTTCTGGCTGTTCACGTGCCAGTTGAGTCTTGAATCCCAGCAGAGTTGCAGCCAAGACTTACTTACCAGTTCATCAGACTCACCCAGGACAACTAACAAAAGGATGATGATGGCCAGCGCCCATCCCCCAAAAAAACAGAGTATCTACAGCCACAAGCAAGACAGTTCTATCCATCTGTCCCATGAAATCTAAGCCCCGTCTTAATTGGTGGTGGATTCTTAAACCATACACTGAAAGTGTGAGCAATGAAAGAAAAAAATGGACAAATGGGAATTCCCCAACGCAACCTCCCTTGTGACTCAAAGGACCTGATCAAGGTGAAAGGATATTCCATCAATGGGAGGAAATACTTGGACACCACACATCCGGCACGGATTTTACCTCCATGCTATATAAAGAGTTCACACAACTCAACAATAAAGGGGAATCGATCCAATCAAGAAATGGGCAAGACTTAGACATCTCTTCAAAGAGGAAACACAAAGGACAAAAAAGCACATGAAAAATTATCCACCACCACAAGCCACCAGGGAGATGCAAATCACAACTACAATGAGACATCTCACATCTCACATTGCAGGTGGGAATGCAGAACGGTGCAGCCTTTGTTGAAGACAGTCTGACCAAACACAGACCTGCCATCTGAACTATCAATCACACCACCAGGAATACACCCAGAAGAACCGAAAACTGCGACACGACACCTGCACACCAATGCCCACAGTGGCACTATTCACAACTTTATTTCACCACTTCCACCTGCAGTTAGCACACTTCTCCATCCTTGTTCCCTGGCCCTATTTATTCTCTCCAACCTTTCCTTTTCTTGCCTTTTCATCTGTTCATCCTTTATTAAACTAATCGGATCCTTTTGTTTCTTTTCTTTTTCATTAAATTCCAACCTTCTCTTTCTTGCTGCTATGTACAATGAGTTCATACCCACAAGAATGGATTAAGTTTTAGAACATGTTTTTCTGGGAACATAGCTCCAAATCACCACACTATCTATCTAAACTCAACAGCTGAGTCCAGCCTTTGCAATCTTGCCATGGTAGTGTTAATTATCTCCATGTCAGTGTATAAACTGACTCCATAGAACAAAAAAGTAGTGAGCAAAAATTTAAAACTCCTGGTGACTGTATTACTTTTCTGTGCCTGCTGTGAAAAAATACGAAACCCGGTCACCTCAAAGAAATGTATTCTTACACAGCTCTGGATGCCAGAAGTTTGGTATCAGGGTGTCAGCTGGATTTCACTCCTAAGTATTTCTTGCTTTGTGCCACATCAATCCAATCTCAGCCTCTGCGGTCAAACTGCCTTCTCCTCATCTGTCTTCGTCTTTATGTATCTCCTATAAGGACTCTTCTCTTTAGATTTAGGGTACACTCAGATAATCCAGGATGACCACTTCATTCAAAATCTTTAACTCAAGTCATCTGCAAAGACCCTTCAGCAAAATCCGGAAGTCAGAAAACCTCACACACACCACACACAATATCACTAATTGATTTTTAATTGCTTGAATTTAAAGTATAAAGTCAGGGATGTCATGTTTGAAGAAAGCCTTTAATATTAGGGGAAACTAAATAAATAAACAACAAAAAAGGGTGGGGAGGGTGGGAGGATTTGGAGAAAACAGACAATTTAGGAAATAAGAAATATTTTAAAACAAGTAATATTCTCAGAAAATTAAGAGAAATTATTATTAACATACACCTAGAACAATATACAAAAAGAAAGAAAATTAAAAAATATCTTTTGATTAATGTGCACTAATATATTCTTTATGGTAGCCTAAATATATAGAATGAAAGAAATGTGTCATTTAGGATATCTCTTAAAATATATAGTAAAAATAAAGAAATAGAAAATACAATAAATAAAATAAGAATATTAGGGGAGATGCTAGAATGTCCAGCATTTAATTAATGATGATTTTACAACTGGAAACTAGAGAATAAAGTGGGGAGAATAGATGGGATATAAGAAAGTTTAAATACTGAAACGCAAATTTTTTTTTTTGAGATTCAAAATGCTCTACTATTTAACAAGTTCATTGAATGACTAGATGCTCATTCAAAGGCACATCTTTTCATTTCTAAACATCAAGAACAAAGGCAAATATTATGGTCTTGTATATGAGTAGTGGCAAGAAATGGATCATATATAAAGGATTAATAATCAGAATGGAATCAGACTTATAAATAACAAAAGTGGAAATCAGGGGAAAATGAAAAATGCCTTAAAACTTCTAAGGAAAAGAAATTTCCAATACAGAATTCCATATTCAGAAAAACTATCCATTAAATACAATTTGAAAATAAATTATTTTCTGACATGTAGAATCTCAAAAGTTTACCTTCCTTTTACCCTTTTAAAGGAAGCTATTGGAGGGAGGAGACTGAGGGAGGCCACATCAAAATAAGATTTGAGATTCAGAAAATAAAATACAAAAACTTTTGGAGATGGAAGTAGCGATAAGTCCTTCTATGGCCTTTTTCGAACATCCCTGGAAAGTTAGATCTTTATGAAAATAAATGGAACTAATAGAGTATCTAGACCCTTTGACCACTTAGAAAACCTCTTGACAAGTGTTTTATACAACTACTGGAAACCTTGGGAAAATTTAAAAATAAGGACATAATAAAATAACTCTTTAAAAGATGACATTATTACACCAGGGTTTTTATTTTTAATTTTCACAAGAAAGGAAACAACCTGGACCAACTGTGAACAGTATTTTTATAGTCACAATAATGTAATTGCTTATTACTCTTTTAATTTAAAAAAGGGGGTTCTATAATAATTTTGGGGAGGTAAAAGTGGAGGAAAAGGAGGGAGAATATTAAAGAGTTCAATCTTCATTCATTGTCATAGTAAATCAATAGATAATACTTAAAATTTCTAAATTATGAAATGGCCATTAAGTGTACATTCAGAAAAACGGAGTGAATACCAATAGGAAAAGAAAACAATAGTGGGAGTGATTACATTTGAAGAGTAGGGCTGGGAAGTGAGATATGGTCAGTTACAGTACAGTTAATTTTTTATACACTTTAGTACTATTTATCATTTGATATGTGTATTTATTAACTCAATTAAAAATTAAGAAACAATACTGTATTCAAGATATTAGGAATGAAAATTATTTTAGAAAGGTCATTATTAGTACCATTTTAAGTATCATAAGTCTCTTCACTCAACAGCCAATTACTGAACTCCTGGTGTGTGTGTGCAATCCTGCTAAGCTTTGTAGATGGAAAGACAAATAAGTCATAGCCCTCAGAAATGACTAAGATTGCTCTTCGCCTCAAAAGTAATTCTTACCTTGATTGTAGTTTTCTCATTTTATACACATCTACTGTTTCTCTTACTCCAAGACCTGTAGCTTTCCACTGAGACAATATTTATCACCAAACAATGCTAAGTTCACACATAAAGAAGAACAATTGCCACCTTGTCTTCAGCATGGTATATTTATAGATTTGAAAGGCAGTGGCTATCAATTAGTCCAGCAACCTGATTTCAAAGAGAGAAACCTGTGGCTCAAACAACTAAATCAACAAGGTCAGGGTTAGCCAGCTTTTGTGCATACAGTGGAAAAATATGAATATGACATTTAATATGAATTAAAATATGAATATAATATGTTAATATGAATATAACATTTTTATTAGCAAGGCTCCATTAGCATAATAAGTAAACTTGCTTATATAAAAGACATCATATTAGCCCCTACATTAAAGAAATAATTTTAATATACAGTAATAGTCTACTTAAGTTCGAGCAAATACTCAAAATTAATATTCATTTGGTAATAATACTTTTAAAATATTTATTATTAAAATGTGCCATTTTTATAAGAGATTTATATGATTGATCTCCTCCAAGATATTGAAATAAAACTGTGAATTTAAAAAAACACTGTTATTTGACATTTCCTGAGGATATTTTCATTTTAGGTTTCAGTCAAGGTATTAATAATGAATCTAATTTAAAATATACGTTTTCATTTACTTGTACATAAAATGGTTCACTTTTCCCCTCAAGTATAAAAATTTATTACTAACTTATGGAATCTATGGTGAATTGGCTTTAAAAAAATCTGATTTTAAATTGTTATAATTTGAGCAAAAATATTTTTAAAAAGTCCAAAACTAACAAACAGACTTACTTATTTAGCTCAAATACTAAACAGTTTGACAACTTCATTGTGTTGTATGCTAAGGAAGAAACTTTGGTGAACCTGTTGCAACATACCTGTCAAGGAGTGACCATAACACAAAATGTGATCTGGTTACCCTTAAAATGTCCAAAATATTTCTATTTAAAAATAAGCACTGGATTTAAATAATATGGAATTAACTCCAAATCTATGAGCTTACTAGAAACCCATGGCCCCATATATTATTCTACTTAAAGGAATTTTGATATGTGAAATAATATAATCAAAGATATATTGACCAAACGCAATCATCACTAAAAAGTCTATAGTGTACATCTGTTAACTGATATTTGCTGTTAAGTATATACTTTGTGAGAGATGACAATTTAAAATTTCTCACACACCCTTACCATAAGTCTCTGCCTTTGTCTTTCTCCTCTCTCTGCCTCTGTTTGCCCTTGAGATGTCACTCATAACCCCTAAGTGCCTAACCTAATTTAGGATATTTGGATAGCTTATATCCAAATATGATTTGGATAGCTTATCCTTTACACAAGGACACTGCTATATCATTTTAAATTTTGAACAGTTAAGTAGTTAATGATACTTTTTAAAGGAGTTGAAAAAGACACAATTTTGGACCCTCCAAAATATATTTTTAAATTTTGATATCCTTTGTCTTCATCTCATGACACTGACCATGGTCTCCATATTGAAATATAAAATACTTGAGTAATAATTTTATGCCATACTTTACATGCCATGAAATTGAATTCTCTAGGGTGACAAATGCCATTATTGATATACCACAGGTTAACTGAAGTGTGAATGAACTTTGGATTCAGTTTGGTTTCTAATAAAGCGCCACTCTTTACTGAATATGTTAGCTGAATTAGTTGCTTAACAGTCCCGGGTCCAAGAATATCTATCTTTAAACTGTAAAAGGTAAATAATTATCACCATCCACACAGGGTTATTGTGAGTGTTAAAATAAGATATTATGTAAAAGTAAAATACCAGGACAGTCCCTGACACTAGTAGGTATTATTTACTAGATTCAATGTCACTATTCTTATTAGATTTAAATGAGATTAAAATCAGTGATATTAAACAGAAACCAAACAGAATATATTTTATGGCACCATTTCTCAAAGACAGGGCCAACAACCACATTATATACTCCTGTGAAATTTTGACTGCACAATTTAACCACAGCTGATAAAATCATTTACAGAATTTATTGAACGTTTACCCAAATTTGTGTCTTGAGTTTTATCCATTTTTGACAAATTAGAAGGGTAGACAGTGTGTTTTGCTTTTTATTTTCTTCCTGTTTTTATAATTTATATTTTCTCTTACTAATGTGCCAAAATAAAACTCTTATGTTTTTTATTCCCACTTATCTCTATAATAATATATTCTAATCCTCATGTGCCAACATTCACATACCCCCCTCACACACACACACACACACAAATATTTAAAATGTAAAGCTAGAATTCAATTTGGATGTTTGTTTTATATTTATCCCTCAAACTCTTTTTACTTTTTATTTTACTTCCCAAACTCTCTACAACACAGAATAAATCTGAATATGAAAATACTACAAAAACCAAAATAGTTTCTGAATCCCATTCTCCTTTTCATTAATTCTCACTTATTCAAGTGTCAGAAAAATAACCCAAACACTGGTTTCTATTTCCTGGAGAAAGGGAGTTGAGGGCATTTTCAGTTGGCTCTGATTTTTTTATTGCAATCATTATCACTTCCTTTTGGTGCTGCCAAGAGTATCTAATCTCTCATCCTCTATTGAGACCCATCATTCTCTCTAGTCACTCCCTCTAGTCGCTGCTTGAATCAAGCATTCTATTTTTCCCATGAGACCCCAACAATCTTTTTGTCTCTGTTACTCACCATCTTCTTCTCTTGCACTCCCACTTGAATTTATTAATGCTGCAACCTGTCAAAATTATCCTCTTTGAAAAGAAAAACATGAACAAAGTATTAGATGACTAAATTTGGGAAGTCTGCAGTTTAATAGTCCATGCTACCAGCAATATTTCCTGAACATTAAAAAATTTTGCATTCCCACCGTCTCTCCTGGACCACTACTATTCATAAAACCTGGGATATTTCCAAAAGAGGATAGAATCAGAATTGACAGTCTGTTCACAGAGGCATTTCATCTATATCTGGATCTGATGTTACCATATTTCCAAAAATAATCACCAACCCCCCTGGTAAACTCCAAGCCAGAAAGTGAGTATCCCAGAGTGTACAGATACTCAAAATTGAATACAACTGAACTTTGATTGCTATAGAATGAAAGTTTCTTCATCTTCTCCCTCTTTGCAAACCCTAGAATTTCATCTCAGCCTAACCAAATTAAAATTCACAGAGGTCACTCAAAAGAAAATGGAAACAGGTCTGAAGTAATTAGCCACCTCTGCATAGAGCTAATTTCCCTTTTGTCTGTAACACCATATCTTCACATTTGGCTGTCCTATACATGTATATTATTGAGATCAAGGAAGTTGATAATTGTATACCTGAAAACTCACCAAAAATATGTGTTGATTCAATTAACGAAGGAAGAACAAATGTGCAGGGATAAATTCCACTCTTCCTGAGTGCTTACTAGTCTCAAAGCATGCCAGGGAGACAAGAATGAATTTCACAGGTTTCTTCCAATTACTGGGAGACAAAATATAACATTCCATATCTCTACCTCTCAAAATATTGCTCATCTTACTGCAAAAATATTTAGATGATACTTCTTCCTTATTCCTCTTCTAGAATCACCAGTGAAAAATACTATTTTCTTTCCTTCTTGTCATACACAAAGTAGTAGTATAGCAATTATAATATGTTCAAAATAACTTGCAAACAGTTGTAATGAGAATAATGCATTGGACATAAAGGAATACCTTTATATTTGAGGGCTCTAAAATCTCCTTTTCACTGAGCTATGCTTCCTTTTAAACATATTTATTCCATTCCAGTTTATTCTAAAGACACAAAACTTACATAACTAAAAAGAAAATTTCTCCATTTCTGAGATCTATTAGTCTCCTCATTTCTCAATAGCAAAAAATCCAGGTCCTCTTTTTGGCACCCAAGACACCTAAATCAGTGAGTGCATAGTAACCAAGCTCTTAGTAATCTTGCTCAGAGTAATCCAGGCATCTGGATTTTAATGATAACGGATGATGGAGGCAGGGGCGCCATGCGGAAGACAGAGCAGCCCTTCCATTTCTACTAGGAAGTCTGTATTTGAAAATCTCTTTCTCAAATTTTAGCCATTGTACCATGCAGAATTAGCTTGCACACAAACGTTAATGTGGGTGGTGTGTGATTCCCCATCCTAAATCAACCTACTGACATTGCCTGATAAACTTCCACCTCACAGATTAGAGCAGCCACATGAATTTGAGGTGCCATTTTTTGATATTAAAGTAGACTTTCTGTCATATGTATTTAATAGCTCACCTTTCAAGAATATTTTTTGTCTCAAAAACTAAGTAACACATCTGACCTTATTCATATGATAAAATGTCATCCTGTCACATAAGCTTGCATACATTCCCAAACAAGCTCATTAGCAAATAATGATGCCAGAAGAGTAACTTTTTAAATATTGTTAAATACATTTTACATCCTTCTGATAATTTGTGAAAAGTATGAGCTGTGATTATCAGGCCCTTACCTGACTCTGTAGACAAAGGTAGAAAAAAAAATCTGTAAAACTTTAATCGTTATATTTAAAACATAAAGCAAATTAAAAGAATTCTTCTACTTTCTCACAGTATGAAAGATTTTTAATGAGATTCTAAACCTTATGTGACCTAATTACACAAGACTCTGCTGCTATGTAATGAGAATGAAAAGGTGGGAAAAACTTCAGTAATATAACTTCTGGTCAAAATTTAACTGTCTTCAAATTACCTCAGAAATAATTCTCCTCATTCAATAATACACACATACACACCACATACATGCAAGCAATCAAGACAGAATGTTGAAGGGGAAAAAAATCACCATTCTCTATAGGTCATCTATTCAGTGTACTGCTGATCTTCACGTGAATCTTGCCGGAGTCAATATAGAGTGCTATAGTTTATTAGGACAATAGTCCAGTTGAACAAAATTTCCAAATACCCACATTGTGTAAAACGATGTCCTAGGTTGTGGGTACACAAAACTGTTTTTTATTTTATTTTATTTTGACAATAATAATAACAAACTTTTATTGCATACTTATTATAATTTATAAATCTTAACTCACTTCATTTTCATAAACCATCTTTTTAAAATATTTTTTTTTTATTTTTTAAAAGGTAGATTACAGAAATATTACACAAAAAAATATAGGGATTCCCATTTGCCCCACTCCCCACACCTCCCACACCCTCCCACATAAACATACTTCTTTAGGGTGGCACATTTATTGCAATTGATAAACACATCCTGAGGCTTTGCCACTGAGCATGGACCATAGTTCACATTGTAGTCTACACTCTCTCCCACACAGTTCTGCATG
>JAKSZT010010858.1:14498255-14621294 GCA_026826555.1 Tolypeutes matacus
ACATCCTGGGGCCTTGCCACCAACCATAGACCACAGTTTACATCGTAGACCACACTCTCTCCCACACAGTTCAGAACTGTGTGGAAAACTATTATTTTAAAGAGTTTGTCGTTATTAAAATAGACAGGTAAATATAATTATAGAATAATATAATGCAAGTAGCATTCAAAGTCTTCCCCATAAAGGCAATGCTGGAGCAATATTTTAGAACCATTTGAAATGAATTAGCAAAGGATGGAGATTGGAGATAGTAGTCTAGGAAGAAGGAGCTATGCAGTATAGACAAGGGGCATGGAACAAGATAGAACTGCAAGGAAGAACAAATTCCCCCTTAAAGGTCATAAATATGAAGGAATTTTTTTCACTATAGACTGAGATAATGCAAAATGTCCATTATTTCCAGATGTTAGCATTTAAGTGGTCAAGAATTATTTTCTAGTATCATGGAGAGGAAGAAAGTAAATAATACCCTTATCTTACTGTATACCACTTTTTATGAAAAAAATAGTGAATTTGGGTATATCTGCCAAATAATATACAATTTTAACTTTTACCTAGTTTTCTAGTGTACAATTTTATAAATGTAATCATTTTCAAATGCATCATATATTTGGATGTGTGTTAGGAGACTGAGAGGCTTTATAAATGATGACCCTCAGGCTTAATAAAGATAGTTGACCTGTATCAAGTTTAGAAGTTAAAATGTAATGGAACCAGAATCAATGCTTAGTATAATAATATTCCTAGGAAGCTTTAACAGCTACAGTATCTTAAGCAGAGTTGGGTGGTTAATACATAATATCTCTTAAGTGGCTCTCTCCTACTTTCTAGCATTTTCTGTACACCTGTACCCAATGACTCTAGACATGCTCAAATCTCCTCAGGTAACAAAAAGAAGAGAAAATATTTTTAAATGTTAAATTATTTGATTTTACACCTAAGTGAAATGAAAAATTGGAACAGAATCTGTGAAATCTAATGTACCATATCTTGGGTAATGCTATGCATTATACAACTTTTTTTTTTCTCTAGAATCTTTCAAAGAGAAACTGTGTACACATAGATGGCTATCATGCAATCAAATTAAGGTAAATTTTATGGTAATTTTCTAAGTATCATACAACTTACTAAACTAACTAGTCAACTCCTCACTAGTGGTTGTTGATAGTCATGTTACATTGCTGTTTTAATCGCCATTTTCTACTATGGTTGAGACAAGCATAAGGAAGATATTAGGATCGTCTTGGACCAAAGGTTCTCATCACTGTAAAAATAAAATAGGATCGGTATGCAATTAATTTAGTTGCAAAATTATTGTTTCCACAGCAGATGAGTACAAGGTAATTGTGTTAATTCACCACTTTCAGTAATATATTTTAATGCCCATTTACCAATACAAAAAATAACTTTCTTTGAATTAAAAAAGTTACATAATGAAAGTAATCAATTTTACAGTTAAGATGTTAAGACAACAATGAAGAAAAATTAAAAAAAACACAATAAAACTTGTTGCCAATAAAAATCTCATATTTACTATGATTTTTATTTGCACCAGTGTCTCAACATCATTTTTGTCTGGCTCACAATATGTTCTTGGCAACTTCACAAGGTGTTGCAGATGGACTGATCTTTATTCTTCACCAAAGTAGAGAACTCAGGAAGCTCATATAAAATATGAAGAACTTCTACAAGAGACAAAGTGAATATTTAAGTGATAAACGATCACTTAAACGTGTTATTTTGTTGACAGAAGCTCATTTTTCCTTCTCCTATAGGAATAAAGTTATAGTTACTTTTAGGATATATATATATATTTAAGAAATGTAAATCAGGCAATAGTCTTCATTTCTCTTTACATTGACATTGGAATTCAGTGAGTCCTGCTGTCCATGGTTTACTGTACAATTATTTTATGGTGTAATTCAAACTAATAACTACTTAAACCTCATACTTAAACATTGCTAAATGTATCTATCCTTTAACTACTATTGAAAATGTACTGTAAGTGATATCCTCAATTAACTGCAAAATATGAACTATAGAGCCAATTTTATTTCAAGTAAAATCTTTGGAAAATCTATTCAAATTGTAGATTCTATCATGCATGTGAATCACTTCCCTTGATATTAAAGCGTAACATTAAAAAAAACTCCATAAAGAAAGTGGAATAGAAAAAAATAGAGTCTCAATATATGAGCAAATTAAAATAGGGAATGAAAGTTGAATATTGTCTCATGCACAAGACAAATTGACTTAAGGTAAGAGCGAGGAATTCCATGGTGTAAGAGGAGGATATGGATCAACAAGTTACTTGATGATAGTAAAAGACAATGAATAATCTGTGCTCTTTGCTGCAATAGTTCCTTATAAAACCTAAGAGTTAAAGTAAACCAAGAAAGTTTGCACAAAATGAGCGTCATGCTCAGATGAGTTTGTTGCATTAATAACTTATCAAAAAGTTTAGAGGACCCACTGAGAAAACCAACCAAACTGTTTTCCTTCCATTGAGTTCCTGAGCACATTTTAAAAACCTGACCAGCGCGATGCCATCTACAGTTGCTGCATGTGAGCCATCTTCTAAATAAATTAGATTTATTAACCTTCTTAATTTTCATAACAATCCAAAAATGGTGGAACTTATTTTCCTTAGATTATAAATCAAGAAATTGAGGCAGGAGCAGTTAAGCTGCCCAAGGTCACACAGATAGTAATTTAGGAGAGCTGATACTAAAATGCAGGCAATTTGGTGTCCGAGTCTGTGTTTACAACCACTACGCCATACCGCCATTTAAATGACCCAAGCACTATTAACAAGGGAGTAAAATAGCACTGATTCTGGAAACTAAGAAAGAATGTAAACTATATGTAGTGATTTTGGGAAACTTCCTGAATATAGGCTCCCTGCATGAAACAACAAATTATAAGACTGTTTACCTCTACATTCTGAAAAGATGGATGTAAGTATAAGTGCTCTTTTTAATATCTATGTTAATACTCTGGTTTGGAGTATTAGGAGTTATGGTTAATGAAGATTTGGTTAATAATGTACATCCCAAAACATTTGGAACACAATACTACAGGATGAATAAAAATGTTAAAACACCTGAATTGGCTTCACTCTAAGTGAAATGGAGTAGCAGTCTGATGAGCAGTGTTTCTGTCTATAATAACTGTAAAAACCTGATAAAATACAGAAATCATCTGTGTGAAGGCATTAGAGACCTGCTGAAGCAGGGAGAGACTAAGACCCCAGAGAATCAGCAATCTCAGAGGGAAGAGCTGGCATCTGTGGCCACTTTTGCCCTGGGGCATTTGCCAATTTTGATTGCAGCCAAGAGGCTTAAAATGCTATCCGTGCTCTGTGCACAGACTTGCAGAGGAATTATTTGAGAAGGGATGTGCCATTAGAGAAACGAGTGTAGCTTATAGCAGGGATTGTGGAACCTCAAACATATGAACAAATTTCTCCTTAGGATATTGGGTCTTTGTGGATCAAGAAATTAGAAACTGAAGCATAAAATTTCTGAAAAATAAAAAGATGTGTATTTTGACATACTGCATGATAAAGATTAGATTTAGGGACCCAGCATGGAAGGAACTGAATTAGTTTCCCAGATGCTACAGCAAATACCATAAATGAGTTGGCTTACACAATGGGAATTTATTGGATCGAGGCATGAAGAAGGTGATACACTCTCTCTGAAGACTGATACTCAAGGATCACTGGCTTTAGCTTTTCTGTCACATGACAATGCATACGGTGGCATCTTCTTTCTCTTCCAGGTTCAACTTCTGAGCCTTCAAGTGGCTTTTTCTTCATGAAGCCTCTAGCAGTGAGATTAAGGCCCTACCTCATTCAGTTGGCCATACCTTAACTAAAAATAACATGTTTTAAAGGACCTGTTTACAATAGATTCACAACCACAGGAACAGATTAAGAACATGTCGTTTTTGTTTTTGTGTTTTTCCTGGGGTACATAATTCCACTATCTCAGAAACCCTGCAGAGACTATCAGGCCCTTAAGTGAGAACATTGAAGAGCTAGGAGTGAACCAGTGATAAGCCTTACCAGGCCTGCAACTCAGTCTCCATTCAGTGCAATCCCTGATGTGATAAAAATGATCAAGCAGATGGAAGACTAATCCCTCTAGTATAACATCATCTGTGTCCCTCACTTGCTCTTTTCAAAAATATATGCAATGACCAGGAGTCAATCAAGTGTTAAGAGGTAGGCCAAAAAACAGGACAATATGCCCACAAATGAAGATGGGAGGAAAGAAAGATAATAAAAAGGGACCAAAAATATTCCAGATGTTAGAATTAGGCTTAAAGGTACTTTGGGGTATGCAAAATTCTAATATGACTTTCAAGGTGCCTGCCCACTAAACACTTTCCTTTCTTATTCATTCAAAAACGAATCTAGGTGCTTCTGTGCAGAGACTTTGCACATGTAGTTAAGGTGCCAAATAAGATGGTAGGGAGAATAAGATCTGGAAAGTATCCCTAATGTGCCTGACCTAATCAGGTGAGCACTGGGAAAGGACAGAACTCCTCTGAGCAAAAGATACTTGATGTGTGAGAGAGATTCTTCGGTGTGAAGTTGATTCTCAATTGCTGGCTTGGAAGATGCAAGGCACCGAAGTGACTCCTGGGAACTATTAAAAGCCCATCCACAGATGCCATCCAGAAAGGAAACAGGGACTTCAAATTACAACTGCAAGGAAATTAATTCTTCTACACCATGTGAGCCTAGATGAGGACCCCAAGCTCCAGATGAGAAAGCAGCTGAGCTGACACCTGAACTGTCAGCCTTGGCAGACCCACAGCAGAGAACCAGGCTGTGTCCCCACTTCTGACCTACAGAACTGTGAGCTAATAAGTGGATGCTTCCTAAGTCGCTATATTTGTGGTGATTTTTTTACACAGCTAGAGAACAGTAATGCAAAATTTTAACATAACCATGATTAATATGTTAAAGAAAATAGATTTAAAAAAGAGAATTTCACTGGAGGTTTTGATTCATTTAAAAATTAGAATAAAGGGGGAATTATAGAAATGGAAAGTAGAGTATCTGAAATGAAGAATTCATTAGCTGGATTTACAAGGAAATTATACATAGGAGGGAAGAATTCCCCTTCATATAATCACTTAAATCTAGTAGATGTTCAAATGCATGTGGAATTATTTGTACCAAATTAATTTTAGTACTTTGTCATAAATGTCAAATATAAAAAGAGGAAAACATTTTCATCATGTACATCCATTTCATAACCACGAAAAATTCCATAACTTAAATTTTTAAAAGCCCACTTTCCTCCTTTCCATGAACTTGTTTTTCATTGAGGTGTTTGCTTCTTGAAATGACCTCTTCATATACATCATATATTTTCTTATAGATTTGAAAAAAAATGCATTGATTTAAAAATGTACATGTACTGCAGCAACATGGATGAAGTTTATAGACATTACGGTGAGTGAAATAAGTCAGAATCAAAAGGACAAATATTGTATGATTTCACTGATATGGAATAATTAGAATAAGCAAACTCATAAAGTCAGAATCTAGAATATAACTTACGAAGGCAAGATGGAGGTAAGCAATAGGTAATTAATGCTTAAATTATAGAGTTTCTATTTGGCATGGAGGAAAAGTTTTGGTAGTAGGTGGTAGTGACAGGAGCACAACACTGTAAACTTAATTACCAGCTCTGAATTATATATATGAATGTGGTTAAAAGGGAAAATTTTATTTATACTAAAAACTATATATTCTTGTTACTGGGTATAATTTTTACGTATTCTGAAAATGTACTCCTGAGACAGTAACATGCTTTTATGTAATTATTTATATTTTTTAGGAGGTACTGGGGATTGAATCCAGGACCTCATACATGTGAAGCATGCACTCAACCCCAAACTACACTTGCTCCACAGGATTTTATTTTTATGTTGAAGTATTACATTCAATATAAAATTTGACATCAATTATCAATTTTCCTGTTTTTTTTAATTTTTAGTCTATTTTTGTCTCTAAGAAAGTCTTCCCTGGTCTGAGACATATAGTTGAATTTGTATTTAGATTAATTATATATATTATGCTCTAAAATTGAGCAAATTAAAATGAAGATGAATAATTTTTCATTGTGCACACATCCATGTGACCAGAGTCCAGGTAAATATAAAGATTACCCAAAAGTCAAGAAGTCTTTTCATGTCCCCTCTAATCACTAACTATCAGAGTAATCATTATCCTTACTTCTAATACCATAGATTTGTTTTGCTAATTGAATCTTATACAAACAGAACCCTACACTATGCACATTTTAGTGTCAAATTATTTTAAAATGTAGTTTTCTGCACTTTGGCTCATTGCTCCATATTACTTTATCTTTCTCTTATGAATTTTCATGTACTTATAATGAGGCTGTGGGTATCAATCTGATGATCAAATCACTAGACATACCCTTTTAAAGAAATCACTTCCTTATTATTATAATGACATGCACCCAGTGCCTAACTAATGAATTCAAGTGTATTGTCACTGTGACTTTCACATATTCTTGCACAGCTACAAGTTTCTTGTATGTGCCTCATTCGACACCCCAGGCAATGACGTGTGGGAGACCAATGCATGAATACCATGATTCCTCCACGTCACACAATGAGTACCCACTGATTACTTTTTTTTATTTTTATTTTAACATAAGGAGTTCCACTTTGAGAATGCTGAAATGGTTCAACATTTTCCAAAGTATAACCTGGGCAATGCACATTGCAGGATCTTTATGCTGGAGTTTTGCATGCAAAGTTTTGAAATAAAACTTGGATGATGTAAGAGAATGGTAAAAAAAATGTAGCCAAGAGAATTTTTTAAAAGTGCATATTTATATTTTTGTTATACACAGAGAGATCCCATACATTATGCTATTAGCTTAGGCATTACCATCAGCAAGTAGCTGATGAGGATGATATTGGTTAGTCTGAAGTAATAGCATCTGCCTAAGGTTTCATAAATAAATGTTGGCCTTATAAGAATTCACACTGTGAGTTGTTTTCTCACTCTCAGGCCTTTCTTTTGTCGTTTCCTAATTACAACAAAAATTTGTCAATAAAACTTCCTACCTAGAGTTGAAAACATGATAGATGTGATTTGAACCTGCCATTGAATGAAATAACGGATCACAATTATGAAACTGCAGAATCAAGCAATTCAACCAGTAAGGGACAAGAGTAACCTAAAATTTCTAATAAATTCACTTATTTAAAACTGAAAGCATAATGGGAAGTGGTAAAGACGGTATAGTGCTTTAGAAAGGCAATCATTTTTACAATCCATATGAAACATATGACTAGAAACTGAGGTTCTTAAGATTTTATACAAGAGACTGACAAAGGTAAGTTAGTTAGCAAGGTAGTTGTTTGTTTTCCAGGAATTGGGTTAAGCAAAATTACATAATAATGGAAACATCAAAATGGATGTGTATGTTATTAAAAATTTGAGACTTGTATTAGGTTTTTTTCTAATCCTTATTTAAGTATTTTATCATATCTTTTGAAATGCTCTAAATATATATATAAATGACGTTTCCTTGGGAAATATATCAAAAGTAATCAGGGAGAGCAGGGGGAACTCAGTGGTTGAGCTCCAGGTTCCCAAGTGCTATGTCCTGGTTCAATCCCCAGTACTCCCTAAAAAAATAAAAATAAGGTATTCAGAGTAATAAGGAAAAATTCCATTAGGTTACAATGCACTTTAGAACAGATATATTTTAGTTGGTGTTTTTTCCTTAATAAAAATATTTATTTTTTAACAAATCAATTTTATTGATACATATTAATAAGGTATAAATCTATCCAAAGTGTACCACAAATGGTCTTTGGTATAATCACATAATTGTGCATTTATTGCTTCAGTCCTTTTTAGAGCATTTTCATTATTCCAATAATAATTATAACAAACCAAACAAACAAAAAAAGTCTCAATCTCTCTATTCTACCTCTGCCATACATACCTGCTATTCTGTTTCCATCTCTCTAGCTTATTTGCATTGATATTTTGTAAAAGCTGTCTTATATATGCAATATCACCCACATACACTTTCACTGTTATACCGTTCCATGTTACATTTTTTAGTTTTCCTTCTAGTAATATAAATGTCCATAGGCTTTTTCTTTCAACCACTGTCATACCCATATAATAGCTCCGCTAGTTACAAACACTATGATGTGTTTTCAACAGTTCTATTCATTTCCAAAGATTTACAAACAACATTTTAACCAGTTCTGTACAGATTAATCCTCCACTTTCCATTCTCTACCCACATTCTATTTTCTGTGACCTATATTTTAGTTACAAACTCCATGAGTTTACATAATATATTTAGTTCATAATAGCTCAATCATACAGTATTTGTCTTTTTGTGTCTGGCTTGCTTCACTCAACATAATGTCCTCCAGGTTCATCCATGTTGTCATATGCTTCATGACTTCATTTCTTCTTATAGCTGTATAATATTCCATCGTGTGTATACACTGCAATTTGTTTATCCATTCATCAGTTAATGGACACCTGGGTTGTTTCCATCTTTTGGCTATCTTGAAAAACACCACTAAAAACATGCATGTGCAGATGTCGGTTTGTGTCACAGCTGTCAAGAGTTTTTCTGGGTATATACCTAGTAATGATATTGCCAGATCACATGGCAAGTCTATATTCAACTCCCTTAGGAACTGACAAAAAGTCTTCCACAGTGACTAAGTTGGTATTTTTAATTGAGTGTTTACTCAGGGCAATGCCTTACTTTGAATGATAATAACGAATATGAATAAATACTAATATATAGCACATATCATCAAGAACTTTAGGATCCATATGAATATATGAGAAAAATATATGGGTACATGAATTGGAGTGTATATAGCATAAATATTTGGTTTTATAGCTGGATTGTTTAGAAGACTGAAGCCTTAATGTGTTGTGATTTGAAAAGGAAAGACCACACTGGAAATTATATTTATCCACCTATAGAAAAAATTATTCATAAATAATCAAGAACATAGGTTCTAAATGCAGTTCATATATACTATCATTATGATACATATATATATTCTGTGTTTTTATATTTCATGTCATTTAATTTTCATTTTTCCCTATCAAAAGTCTAAATCTTATTTGAGGGAACGAGACACTGTTTGGAAGCAATAACAAGTTTATTGGAAGTAAAACTAAAGATTCATATCATCTCATATTGAAGAAGAAGGGCATTTTTTAAATATATTTCCTCACCCTTTTTGAGAATAAATGCCTTCTGTCTCCAATCCTTAAAGTTAATAAGAAAAAAAAATGTTATTGGTCAAAGTGGTGTTTTTTGTTTTGTTTTTTTTTTTTTTTTTTTTTTAAATAAGATCCTGGTATTCACTAATATTTCTTCCCACAATTAGTTGGAATGTTTGCTTTATTAAGATAGTCTGAAGGAAAAAAAGTATAGAAAGCCTTTGGATATAAAGTATTAAAACTTCTTGAATGGACATATGCCCATGTTTGTTATGTTATGTGATCTTTGAAGAGTTTTATTGAAAAACTTCTGAGCTTACAAACAAAAGGAAATATAAAACCACAAACAAGACCAACACAATGGATAAAAGATCTTTATTGGCAAACTAATTTAAGTGGACTTGGGGCCTATTCCTGCAATAGCATGAGAGGTGTCCATCCATTGAAAAACTGCTTGCACTATGATATGTGAGCAATATGATAGTTATTCATTTATGATTTTAGAACACATTACATTTTTCTCTATTTTAAATGCTGTCAGCCTAAATATAATCATACCCCTATTTTGACTATGAAATATGGAAGACTGATCCAGTTAAACAATATCTTATCTATAATTGATTGGCTGTATAGGAAACAATTGTTTTGTGATTTTAAGTGTGAAATTAATCTAGTGAATAAATATAGGACTTACTCCAAATAGTTTTAGTCACAATAAATCCTTACCTTCTTTTGAAAAAAATATAAATAGGATTTTTAGCTCTAATGCTGAATTGGATACTTGTAAGTTAACTTCAATTCTTATCACTACACATCAATACAATGTCATACCTGTGAGAGCTAAAAAAAAGACAACTTCATCTATAATCTTGTTACTCTTTTTCATCTAGAATTTAAGGTATTATTAAATATAGTCAGAAAAAAACTTTTCATGTTTGTTATATTAGATAATTAGAAGACTATAGTACCTCAAAAATTTTTCTTTCTCTAATGCTGAAGGAGCACCCAACAGAAATTAGAGAAAAACAAATGCATTTACCACTCAGATAACTGAGAGGACTGCAAAAATGTTGATTTATTTTATAAAGAATAAAATGAAGAAAGTATTTGAAAACATGAATTAAAAATTGATGCCAGAGAGAAAGCAGGGTGATATAATCAAGGGAACTTATTTAGGAAAAAATAAAATTAATTCAGTTAGAAAGAAACATGAAAAATAATAAGACTAAATAAACCTTTCCTCACTAAAGAGATACCTCTGATCTTTTAATCAATGATTTCCAAGAATCAGTCAGTGTTTCTAAATATGCTGAATTGAGAGAGATTCTTTCCCATTAGGATGTCTCTCTGCCTCTAAATATTTATCTTATGATTCTATAAAAGAGATCCATAAAATAAAGTCTGCAGTACATGTGATTTATCTACAGTATAGCTCAACATTGGTAGATTTTGTTTGATTTTATGCTGAATCTTTCTCCTATCTTTATCATCCATTTATATTATTTTCTGAAGAGGCAGATATTTTCATAAAATATAAAATGATATTTTTTTATTTTTCTAAATGTAGACTCAAATTTACTGTTCTATGTACAAGTCTCTAAGATATTCAGAAATGATCAGGACATTTAACTGCTTAACATATAAAAATAATTTAATATAATTTTAAAAGGGTTTCAGTTATCATTGCATATTATTTATTGAAAACTTCCTACCTATGAAATATATTTATTTTATATAAAATGTTACATTTTATAATTCCAGGCTGGGTAGGGCTGCGCTATTGTTTGCCTTGGAGACTGCAAGGGGCTAAAGATATACAACCCTCCCAATCTTCTTCTCTACTAACAGGGACTGATTATTGAGAACTGAGAGGGGAGTGAAAATATTTCCTAGCCGGGAAAAGGGAGGGGGCTGCCAGAGAAGGATGGAGAACTGTCTCAGAGAAAGTTTGAATTACAGGGCTTGTAGCCTCCAGACAGGAAGCTCTATCACAGTGATCTAGTCTGTGTTGCAACAAATACTCTCTGACCAGGCATTGAATTGAGAGCTGCCAAAATCACCATCTCCTGGAAGACCAAGGAAGTGCACACAAGAAATTTAAAAATAAGTAGGAGAGGGTTTTTCTGGCCTCTATAGCATCCCTGCCTAAGGCCCTAGGAAATGACTCTACAACCAATTACTGGGTCCAATGTCCAGTTTTAAGCAACCAGCAGGACAATCCTAAAAATCCAAGTTGGGCCAAAAATCAAAGAGCTGTGGTAACTCACAGCCTCCTGCCACTAAATCCCTATAAAGAGAAAGAGATTGAGCATCTGAGTAAACTACATCCTAACCAGATGCCTAAACACCAGCAAAAAATTATGAGCCATACTAAGAAAATAGAAGACATGGCCCAAGAGAAGGAATACATCAAAGTCGCAGAAGTTGAGAGAACTAGTCAGCAAGATGAACACAAATTTCCAAAATCAAATTAATGAGTTGAAAGGCAATGCAGTTAAAGAGATAAATGATATCAAGAAGACTTTGAGCGCAATCAAAGAAGAATTTGAAATCCTGAACAGAGAAGTAATAGAGCTCATGGGAATGAAAGACACAATAGGTGAGATCAAAACTACATTTGAGATATACAACAGCAAACTCAAAATGATAGAAGAAAGAATAAGTGATGCTGAAGATAGAATAGCTAAAATTGAAGAAAGAAAAGAACAGAGAGAGAAAAGAATGGAAAAAACTAAGCCAGAGCTCAGAGAGCTGAATGACAACACAAAACGCAATAACATTCATGTCATGGGAGTTCCAGAAGGGGAAGAGAAGGGAAAAGGGGCAGAAAGAGTATTTGAGGAAATAATAGCTGGAAATTTCCCAACTCTCACAAAAGAAATGAATTTACATGCCCAAGAAGCACACCGTACTCCAATCAGAATAAATCCAAATAGACCTACGCCAAGACACATAGTACTCAGAATGTCAAATGTCAAAGATAAAGAGAAAACTCTCAGAGCAGCAAGAGAGAGGCAAACGATCACGTACAAGGGACGTCTTTTAAGACTTAGTGCATATTTCTCTTCAGAAACAATGGAGGTGAGAAGACAGTGGTATGATACAATTAGGAAAATGAAAGAGAAAAACTTCAGCTGACAATTCTTTATACAGTAAAACTGCCCTTCAGATATGAAGGTGAGTATAAAATAATCACAAACAAACAGAAAGTTAAAGAGTTTGCAAAAAAGAATCCATCTTCACAGGAAATATTAAATGAAGCCTTAGAACCTGAAAGAAAAAGACAGGAGAAACAGGCTTGGAGGAGAGTATATAAGAAAGAATAGCAGAAACAATAACCAAAAGAGTAAAAAGACAGACAAAAACAAGATGACATATGAAAACCAAAGAATAAAATGGAGGAAGTAAATAGAGCATTTACAGTAATATCATTGAATGTGAATGGATTAAACTCCCCAATCAAAAGATACAGGCTGATAGAAATGGATAAAAAAACATGAGCCATCCATATGCTGCTTACAAGAAACTCACCTTATACCTAGGGATACAAAACAGCTGAAAGTAAAAGGTTGAAAAATATACTTCATGTGAATAGTAACCAGAAAAAAGCATATACTAATATCAGACAAAAAAGACTTTAAATGAAAAAAGTTATGAGATACAGAAGGCCATTATATATTAATAAAAGGGATGATCCACCAGGAAGATATAACAGTCATAAATATCTATGCACCTAATCAGGGTACCCCAAAATATATAAGACAAACTCTGGCAAAACTGAAGAGAGAAATAAACATTTGTACAGTAATCGTTGGAGACTTCAACACCCCAGTCACATCATTAGAAAACTAGACAGAAGATCGACAAGGAAACAGAGAACTTGAACAATATGATAAACTAGTAAGACATAACAGACATATTCAGAACACTGCATCCAAACTCAGCGGATTATACATTCTTCTCAAGTGCCCATGGATCTTTCTCCAAGATAGACCACATGTTAGGTCACAATGCAGCTCTAAATAAATATAAAAAGATTGAAATTATACAAAGCACCTTCTCAGATCATAATGGAATGAAACTAGAAATCAATAATAGACAGGAAAAAAGTAAATTCACAAATGTGTGGAGACTGAACAACACATTCCTAAATAATCCATGGGTCAAAGAAGAAATTGCAAGTTAAATCAATAAATATATTGAGACAAATGAAAATGAGAATACAACATATCAAAACTTATGGGATACTGTGAAAGCAGTCTTGACAGGGAAATTTATAGCCCTAAATGCCTATATTAAAAAAACAAGAAAGAGCTAAACTCAAAGATTTAAGTGAACAACTAGAGAAACTAGAAAAAGAACAGCAAACCAATCCCAAAACAAGCAGAAGGAAAGAAATAATAATGATTAGAGCAGAAATAAATGAAAATGAGAACAGAAAGAACAACGGAGAAAATCAACAAAACCAAAAGCTGGTTCTTTGAGATCAATAAAACTGACAAACCCCTAGCTAGACTAACAAAGAAAAAAGAGAGAAGATGCAAACAAATACAATCAGAAATGAAAGGGGGGAAGTTACAAATGACCCCAGAGAAATAAAAAGAATTATAAGAAGATATTATGAGAAATTGTATGCCAACAAACTAGACAACCTAGATGAAATGGACAAACTTTTAGAAATGCATAACCAACCTACACTGACGCTACAAGAAATACAAGAACTTAACAAAGCAATCACATTTAAGGAGATTGAACCTGTCATCAAAAATATCCCACCAAAGAAAAATCCAGGACCAGATGGCTTCACAGGTGAATTCTACCAAGCATTTTGAAAAGAATTAACACCAATTCTGTTTAAACTCTTCCAAAAATTTGAAGAGGAGGGAAAATTACCCAACATTTTATGACATTTTATGACACCAACATTACCCTAACGCCAAAGCCAGATAAAGATTCTACAAGAAAAGAAAATTACAGACTAATTTCTCTAATGAACATAGATGCAAAAATTCTCAACAAAATACTTGCAAATCGAATCCAACAGCATATCAAAAGACTTATACATCATGACTAAGTGGGATTTATTCCTGGCATGCAAGGCTGATTCAATATAAAAAAATCAATCAATGTAATACACCACATTAACAAATTGAAGGGGAAAAAACACACGATCATCTCAATCAATACAGAAAAGGTATTTGAAAAAATCCAGATCCTTTTCTGATAAAAACACTCCAAAAGATAGGAATAGAATGAAAATTCTTCAATATGATAAAAGGCATATATGAAAAACCCACAACCAACATCACACTCAATGAGGAAAGCTTGAACACTTTCCCTCTAAGACTGGGAACAAGACAAGGATGCCCACTGTCACCATTGTTATTCAATATTGCACTAGAATTTCTAGCTAAGGCAATTAAACAATAAAAAAAAATTAAAGGCATACAAATAGGAAAAGAGGTAGTAAAATTCTCACTGTTTGAAGATGAGATGATCCTGTACTTAGAAAATCCTGAAGTACCCATGACAAAGCTGGTTGAGCTAATAAATGAGTTCAGTAAAGTGGCAGGATACAAGATCAACATGCAAAAATCAGTAATGTTTTTGCACACTAGTACTGAACAATCTAAGGAAGAAATCAGGGGAAAAATTCCATTTTCAATAGTAACAAAAAGACTCAAATAACTAGGAGTTAATTTAACCAAAGAAGTACAGGACCTATGTGCAGAAAACTACAAAACAATGCTAAAAGAAATTTTAAAAGACCTAAAGAAATGGAAAGACATTCTGTGTTCATGGATTGGAATATAAAATATTGTGAAGATGTCAATCTTACCCAAACTGATTTATAGATTCAATGCAATACCAATCAAAATCCTAACAGCTTACTTTGCAGAATTAGAGAAGGCAATTACCAAATTCATCTGGAAGGGTAAGTGCACCCAAATAGCCAAAAACATTCTAAAAAAGAAGAGCGACGTGGGAGGAATTTCACTTCCTGAGCTTGAAACATACTACAAAGCTACAGTTGTCATAACAGCATGGTACTGGCATAAAGATAGACACATCGATCAGTGGACTATAATTGAGAACCCAGAAATAAACCCTCACCTATACAGTCAACTGGTTTTTTGACAAACCTACCAAGTCCATGCTAACAGGAAAAAACAGTCTCTTCAATAAATGCTGTTGGAAGAAATGGATATCTATAACCAAGAGAATGAAAGAGGGCCCCTATCTCACCCCCTATACAAGTATCAACTCAAAATGGATCAAAGATCTAAACATAAAAGCAGGACAATAAAGCTGTTAGAAGAAAATGTAGGGAAACATCTTCAAGACCTTGTAGTAGGTGGTGGTTTCTTGGACCTTACACCCAAAGCACGTGCAACAAAAGAAAAAGTAGATAAATGGGACCTCCTCGAAATTAAACACTTTTGCACCTCACAGGACTTTGTCAAAATGGTGAAAAGGCAGCCAACTCAATGGGAAAAAATATTTGGAAATCACATATCTGATAAGGGTTTAATATCCAGGATATGTAAAAAGATGTTACAACTCAACACTAAAAAGACAAATGACCAATTAAAAAATGGGCAAAAGACTTGAATAGACATTTTTCGGAAGAAGAAATACAAATGGCTAACAACCACATGAAGAAATGCTCAACATCACACACGATTAGGGAAATACAAATCAAAACTACAATGAGATATCATTTCACACCTATCGGAATGGCCACTATTAAAAAGACAGAGAACTACAAATGTTGGAGAGGATGTGGAGAGATAGGAACACTTCTTCCCTGTTGGTGGGAATGCAGAATGAGGCAACCTCTATGGAGGACTGTTTGGCAGTTTCTAAAGAAGTTGAATATAGACTTGCCCAGTGACCCTGCAATACCACTACTGGGAATATACCCAGAAGAACTGAGAGCAGTGACACGAACAGACATTTTCACACCGATTTTCATAGCAACATTATTCACCTTTGCTAAAAGCTGGAAACAACCCAGGTGTCCATCAACAGATGAATGGATAAACAAACTGTGGTCTTTTCACACGATGGAATATTATGCAGCTGTAAGAAGAAATGGAGTCATAAAGCATATGACAACATGGATAAACCTGGAGGACATTATGTTGAGCGAAGTAAATCAGACACAAAAGGATAAATACTGTATAAATGCATTACTATGAATCAAATATATTGTGTAACATATTGTTTGATTCAAAAAAATTCTATATGTATCCAGTATATTTAATTGAGAAATGTATATATTTATTCATCTGTGTTGGAAAAAAAAAAAAGAGGAAATAAGAAATAATATTAGTAACACACAGAAACATTTACATAGCACTTTCCATGGGCATTACTCCACGTATATTACAAGTTTTAATCCAATCAATATTCACAACAACCTTATGAGGCTATATCCATTTTAAACACAAGAAATCTTAGGCAAAGTAAATCATGCCACAATTGCCTAATGTAGCCAGGATTCCAACCCAGTCATTGTGACTTCAGAATTTGTGCAGCTGACGTCTATTCTATATTGTCCTTTTTTTCCTCCTCTATGCATAAAGCGACATCTTAGATCTCACCACTTTAATTTGAAGGAAAACTGGTCCATGGAAGACAGGCTAAGTAGAGAAATGAAACAAGAAGCCTTTTCTCCTGAAAGCATTTGGATCTGGACTAAGCTACTTGGCCCATCAATTAGACTCAAAGAACATTCCTAAATTAGGGAATTTCCATCCGTGTTGATCTATTCATTCAGGTAAAGCAAGAGAAAAAACATCAGTGGACCCTGCCAGCAAGAGGATCGCATTAGTGTTTAGATATATAACCATTGCTTATTAAAACTTCTTTTCTCAGGGGTCGACAGCATGATGAAGGGATTTGAAAGGAGTAAGGATCACTATAAGCCTAGAAGGAAAAAAAAAAAAAAAACTAGCAAATTAAAAGCCAAACAACTGTCTAAAGCTCCCTGATATATAATATATTGGTTTTACAGCCTATTTCTCTGTGATATATAATGCATTATTTACACATGAAAACTCATTTAAAATACAATTATTCAGTAATTATTTATATTTTTCCTATAGATTTGCATGGCTAGAAGAAAATAGTTATTATTCCAATTTTTAGGTCTCCTTCTCAAAGCACAGAGAAGAAGTTGATCCCTGTCAGAGAAGCCTGCAGTGACCCAGGGTAGATGTCTGCTAGTCCACCCCAATGTACATTGGGATTTATTTTGAATTGAAGTGGGTTACAAAGCCTCTTAATCAGACTGAAATATATATATATATTTTGTAGAGAACCAGTATAAGCATTGCTTTTGAACAAAGTTTCTAAGATAATTCTTTGTTGACCCTCTGGTCATTTTCTAGTGTCAATCTTCAGGCTCTTCCACCTTTAGAGATGAATAGATGCAACATTGCGGGATGGAGAGCTGAATAAATTCATCTCTAAGCAATGTGCTACCTAGAATCAGCTTCAGATTTCTTTGGTTTTCAAATTATTATGATATTCCAAAAGCATGTCTTCATTTTATAAACAGTTGCACTTTATAATTTAATAAATTAATATTTTAATCTTATTTATTCTTAACACACACCTTTATGTATAAATTATATATTTTAAAATATTGAAAGAGTGATAATCAATGCAACAAAAGAGGTGGACATTAAGTAATGTTAGAAATAATGGGAGAGTTTGGCATCTTTTATAAATTATCAGTTAAATCACTTTTAGAGAATTAGTTTTTGCTTTTTTCTTTGGCAATTCCTTGAGTGCCCTCCATTAGAATATGATATTTTAAACTAAAATTTGTAGAAATTTTCTACATGTATTCTTTAAGGTAATCTATTACTGGACCTATTATTTAGATGAGTCAAATTAATTTAGTACTATGACCCTAGAATTAAAAGAGATGAAAAGAAACCAAGGGGCTGCATGGGCAATAAAGATAATATAATTTAAGCAATTATAAATCAATCACATTGTTAAAATATATATTGAAAAAGTTATTTGAAATCTATATGAAAATAATTAGGCATAGTACACTAGTGCATCTCTCTACTTCCATGCATTCTCTCTCTGTCTTACTCTCTCTCCCTCTCTCTTTCTCACTCTCCCTCTCTCTCTCCCTTCACTCCCACACACACCAACACACACATTACACAATTTGTTGGCAACAGAAACAATTTAGAAAGATTTCCACAGACCACATTCTAGTGCCCCCTGTGGCCTTGTAGTGGAAGAAATGCAGGGATACAATGAAATCTTAACCTCTGCAGTCATTGACATAATATGATTTATAATGATTTCCTAAAAAGTTGTATTAGAACAAAGCCTGTGCTCAGAGAAAAAGTTGCCTTTGAAATATTTAAAAATAATCATGACTTTCCTGAAGGTGGAGACTTTGACAGTCATCACCTAAAAAATTCCTTGGCACATAGAAGATAAATCATAAATATTTGTGGGAAAATAGGTGCTGAGTAAATGCATAAATGAGCAAATAAAATATTGAATCAAAGCATACAAAAATATATCAAATGTGAAAATTTAGTCAATATTTGACATGTAACATTTTTGGACTCAATTATGAAAGCCAAACATCTAAAATGGATTTGAATACAAGGACTTACAATGTATGCTATGTTTTCAGTAACCACATTGTATTAAATCTTGTCACGGAGAAACACTTTCCTTTCCTCTAGGTAGATTTATTGCATTTTTCAGAAGTGTTTCATTATTGTTTATCTCTCTATGGATTACATTGCTATGGATAATTGGATTTATCTTTCTAAATAAAAATAACTTTTTAATTATGTCATCTTTCTCTTACTGTCATTATTATGATAACGTGTAAACCCCCAGTGACAAAATGTCTAATTACAATGCATAATTAAAGAAGTGTTTCAAAGGAGAAAAAAAAGTTTGGTAACATGAGTAGTCTCTTACCTATATAGTGAAAAATCTGTATAAAAATCTATATAGAAATGTAACAAATTTATATATGGTCTAAATATAATTACACAGTATTAAATAGGGTGAGTTGGGTTTTTTTTGTATGTATAAAGACTTTCATTACAAAACAATTTTTAATGGTGGTAAATTAGAAATAATATAACTGGTCAGTAGTGGGGAGATCCTTATATAAATCATGCATCAACTCGATAGTATATTTTTCATTCTTTTACAATGATTCTGAAAACTATGTGTTAGGTTGAATCACGTGAAACTGCTATCTTTCTAGGTCAGAAATTGTTGAATATCAGCAATTTCATGAGGTTTAACTTAAAAACAACAGCGGAAAACTGATGGTGGTATAATGTTAGAGGAGAAAAAATTCAGAAACAAAATTATATGTACAGTATATAAAAGTATCTTTGCATTCAACAAGGACTTGAAGGAAGCAGAACAAAATTAAAAACATTGTATTTACAAAGGAGAATGGGAGAGAACTAAGGCTTATTGGCCTTATATATGTCCAGGATCTTATGTACATCAACTCTTAAATCCTGACCAGAAAAAGAAAGAAAAAAAAGGAAGGGAAGGGAAGGGAAGGGAAGGGAAGGGAAGGGAAGGGAAGAAGACAGGAGAGAAAGGAAGAGGAAAACCACCATAGTGAATCTTTTATTATTCCCATTTATAGATGAGGAAATTGAGGCTCAGAGAGTTGCTTAGTGTCACAAAGGTGATATAACTGCAGAGCAAGTATTTGCATCCAGGCCTCTTTGATTGCAAAGCTTATTATGCAGGGTGAGTTTTTTGAAGGAAAAGCTGGTGTGACTATTTTGATTTAAACTCAAACGCTGAGTAGATCTATTCTCTAGATATTTTTGACTTGTGCTTCATTTCCAACTTCTACATTCCTTGCCCTCATTTACATGAATGGACTGCATTACTAGGCTCCTTTTCTACCAGGTTCCAGTTGGATTTGGCCAGTGGGCAGAACTGGCTGGAGATCGGAGGGCAGAGGAATGTGTTGGAGTTATTTACCAACCTGGTGCTCTCCCTGCCCTCTTGCTGAGACAGCACTTGGAAGTCAGCTGATTCCTCACCTTGACTAGGAGTGGTTAAGGCTTCCACTTTTATTAGACAAAAGATAATGGTTCCTCACTTGTGGATTTCCTGTAAAACTACCCATGTCCTATAAACAGTCCATTTGTTAACTCTTCACAAATTATCCAGGTTGAATCTTCATGTTTCCTGCTAGAACACTGTTAATTTCTCGTTCAATTTCACCAATAGAGGATGTGAATCTCCTCACTACAAAAATGACCTAATGAAGGACAGATGAATTTCATAACCTTAAATTATATTGAAATAACTTACCCTGACTGTACTAATAGAACTTTATAAATTATTCAGCATGTACTCTTCTGTGAATTTCTAAACATTTCAAGGTAGTAATATGTACATGACATTTGATCCTCTTTCACAGATTAAACTGAAATGGCTCAATAGGTTTTTTTGTTGTCACTGATATATTTTTTGTACATGTGAATAGAGTTGTGTTGATATATACAGCAGTTATCTTGTTTAAAGCATAATCTAAACATTGAATTTGGGTTTCTTTAAGAGTGTTGATTTGTATTTAGGTGGTAAACTATCAATAATCTATTGCTACATTAATAATTTATTTCATAATGTTTGCTTATAAAAGCATGGATGTAGCATTTGCTTATAAGTTTGAAATTTAAGCTGAGTTTAGTGGGATGGTTCTTGCTTGCCTGAGCTCAGACATATCACTGTAATTATCTGATGGCTATTCTAGGGTAGGAGAGGCTAAGATAGCGGCACTCACTAGTTAGGGGTGTGGTTCTAGCCCTCAGCTGAATCTTTTTCTCTTTGTCTTTCTTTCTACCCATGTGGTCTCTTATCAGTCACATGTAATGAGAAACTACTGTGGAATGTGTGATTATCAGTTACTGATATACCCCAATATAAAACACTTCATTCAATAGCCATAGTTATTTGCAAATAACAAGTGTATAAATGGCCTTATTGGGAGATGTTTGGTATGCACTTTTTAAAGTTTGATCTAAATTTTTATTTATTCATGTACTTATTCAAGATCATGGGGTTATATACAAAGTAAAAAAGTGATCAAAACCTGGAAATATTTTTCAGTAATCCAACAAATGCGAGCTGATTAAAAAAATAGACTTATCAGTAATAGGGCGATATTTCTTAATAATAAAAGTGTATGTCTATCAGAGCCACAAAACACATGGGACAAAAGCTGAGTATGTTGAAAGAATACTGACAATTCAATATTAATAATTGGATATTTCAATACTTCACTTTAAATAATAATTATGTAGACAAAAAATAAGAAAGTTTGCAAGGGTTTTGAATAACAATAATAACTAAATCAACCTAAGTGAAATATACATAACACTCTACCAGATGACATTAGCATACAAATTTTTACAAGTACACATGGAAAATTTTCCCCAAATAGACCATATGCTAGACAACAAAACAAGTCTTAGCAAATTTTAAATGATTAAAATCATACAAAATATATTCTTGGCTAAAATAGGATTAAATTAGGAGTCAACAACAAAACAAAATATAAAAATATCAAAATATTTGGGAATAATATGTATCTAAATAATCCATGACTGAAGAAGATATTTTAACTGAATTATAATAAAAAACATACTGTAAATATTATGGGATGAAACTAAAGCAATGTTATGAAGAACATTTAGAAATTTAAATGTATATCAGAAAATAAGGAAGGTCCCAAGTCATAAGTTTCCACCTTAAGAAACTAGGAAAAAAAAATCAAACTAAACTCAAAATAGGAATAAACAGGAAATAAAGATTAGAGAAGATGGAATAAAATAATATTAAAAAATGGGAAAAATACAGAAAATTAATGTCACCCAAATTTGTTTTTTTTTTGTAAAGTTCAGCAATATTATGAAATCATTTGCTAGACTAGCCAATTTAAAAAAGGGAGAAACCACGAATTAACAAGTTCAGGAATGAGAATTTCTCATGAAGAAAATTTATCCAGAATATATAAAGCATTATTATAAATCAGTTATGAGAAGAAGAACAACACAATATAAAAATGGGCAAGATGTTTGAATAGCATTTCATTGAAGTAGACATAAGAACAACAGCTAATAAGTACATTAGCAAAATGTAAATTAAGACAGCAATTAGCTAGCAATACATACCAACTAGAGTGGCTATAATTAAAGAGATAGATAATACCAAGTGTTGGTTAAGGTATGGAGAAACTAGAATTCTCAGATATTGCTGATGAGGATGAAAACTCAAATATCTAATCTGGAAAACAGTTTGGTGTTTTCTTTAAAAAATTAACATAAACTTAACATACAACTAAGAACTCCACTCGTAGAAATGTACTCCAGAGTAAGGAAAACACTGTCTTTTTACCACACTAATGAAGGATGTTGTTACTGTGGGAAAGTGTGTGTGTGGGGTGAGTAGGGCAAATAGGAATCACCTACATTTTTTATATAATATTTATATAATCTAAAGTTTCTTTAACAATTTTTTAAAAATTAGAAAAAGATTAATGAAAACATATGTTCACTCAAAGACATATATGTGAATGTTTATAACAGTTTTATTTATAATAGCATCAATCAATAAGCAATCCAAATATCCATCAACTTGTGAATGGATAACCAAAATCTGCTATTTCCTTATAATGGAATACTATTCAGCATTATAAATGAAAAAATACATGCTACTACATAGATGACCTCAGATATTTTATGCTAAGTGAAGGAAAACATGGACAAGACTATATCTTATGTGATTCCATTTATATGAAATGTTCAGAGAACGCACATTTAAAAAAATATGTATTGAAAGAAGCTTTAGATTACATAAATATTACATTGAAAATATAGGGGGAATCCCATACACCCCCCTTTCCCTTCCCCACCAATAACATCTTTCATTAGTGTGGTACATTTGTTACAACTGATGAACACATATTGAAGTATTGCTGCTAAGCATGGTCTATTGTTTACTTTATAGTTTCTATTTGTACTGCTCAATTTTATAGGATTTGACAGAATGTATAATGGCCAGTACCTGCCATTGCAATGTCATTCAGGACAATTCCAATGTCCCAAAAATGCCCCATGTTACACTGATTCTTCCCTCTCCCTCGAAGGCATGTTTTTAAAGGCAAAATATACATGAGTAGTTGCCTAGGACTGGGAGGGAGACCAGAGAATCTACAAATAAGCTTTATGGAATTTTTGTGCTTATGGGAATGTTTTACAACTGGATTATAGTAGAGTTTTCATAATTCTATATATTTCTAAAAAATCTACAAATCCTATAAATTTACAAAAAATTAATTGCTTACTTACAAACGGTGAATTATATAGTATTAAATTTATATGTCAATAAACTCTTAAGATAGTTTAGAATTTATTGATTGATAAAAATTACTGTCCAAATCAGCATTTTAAGGAAAATATATTCTCATTTCAGAAAAGCAGTCAAATATATTTGTAATTAGGATTATTTAAGCATGTTTGTTGTTCTTTCTTTTGTTTTAATAAACTACGATGTTGGGAAATATATTGAGTTCATTTGCCATAATTAGTCCTCCTTGGCAATGATCCTTAAAGCAAGTAGAATATGGCCTAATGCTTTTCTATATCACTATATCAGATATCTTGGAAAATGAAAAGTCACAAAAGCAGTAATAAAATCTCCAAGTAAGACACATTCTATAGTTTAATCTATCAGGATAATTATAGATAAATTACTATTAATTAATTTTATGTTAAATGGTAATAACTAGGAATTTCTTATAAATTCTCTGTGCTTGCAACTATTTTTGACTCAAGAAATTACAAAAAATAGGGAAACTTGATTTGGACATTTATAATAATATTTTAGAGAACTATTTAATAGAATATTCAATGTATCAAAATTTAAGACTAATGGAAAAAAGTATATAATTTCACATGCATTCACTCAGGTTCTATATGGGAAAAAGCAACAAGTTGATTTTATCTTCTAATATGAGGATAATGAAACTAAACAATGAGATCACATGTACCATTTTAACATTAAATATCTTTAATAACCATTTCCAAATCAGTTAGAGACTACAAATTACTGAAACAGAGTAAAAAAACAAAAGTATTTAAGGTGTACTCTCTTTCAAAAGTGAATCTCATGCAACCAAGATTATAAATGTATCCAGATAGAGTGGAGATAAAACAAAATTTTCAAATTCAATTTCCTCTATAAAATGGCCTCTGGCATTAGAATTTCTGAATGAAGAATTATAACTCCCAACTTTCCCAGCCTATGTAGAGTTGACTTTTTCATGCACATTTAAATTTGCTAGAGTTCAAGCTGGAAATTATGGTTAAAATATGAAATACAGCAGAGTACTTTTTTCCCCACCTTCATTAATTTTTTCTAAATCCAGGAAAATTAGAAGAACAAAGAGATTAAGTATCATAAGTTTCTCTAAAGCAAAAGTAGTGGATGCTATGAAACTAGGCTCATCTTTGATTCTTCTCTAATACATGGTATTTCAAGAAACTCTACTTACTTCTCAAGTTGGTGGAGTGATTAAACAAAGAAAAAAAATCTGATTCACCAAAGTTTCTTCCCTCAATTAGGTATAAAGATACAGGCTAGACCACGGAGAACAATTTGAGAATAACTTTTAAATTACATTATCTTTTAACTGTACTTTGGGCCTTTATTCAATAGATCCCTAAACATATACCTGGCAAAATAATTTGGTATTTTACTTTTCTTCAACTCAATAAATTTAACATAGATTATCTTCTGACATTACTTGGTCAACATTTCTGTAAAAACTCTCTGATTAACATGGACATCAATTTAGAATACAAATTGTACAAGGCATATCTGAGAAAAGGATTATTTTAAAGTTATTGTTATCACATAATAGTCACCCAATGCAAGTTAATTCTAGAGAATAGAAACTAGCAATACAAATAACAGGATAAGAGAGCAATTAAAATATAAAGGACTCAGGTTTTAGTCATTATTAGATGTTAAATATACATAGAAGAATCTCAGTCTTAGTATAAACAGTGATATCTTTATTCTGTTTAGAATAAAAATCCCCAAATCTAGTTAACTGGATAATTGTCTATGGAAAAACGAAAATAGAGATACACTCTTAGTTGCTTAACAAATAATATTCCTATTAAAGAGCATGCACTGCTCAAAATTTAAGAACTGTAATTTTGGTGAACAAGAAAAGTACAAATATCAACCTTCAAGGGAATGGAATCAAATAAAGGAAATAGTGAAAAAGTCTAATACATGTTAAGAAGTGAATGAAGAG
Source organism: Tolypeutes matacus (assembly GCA_026826555.1). NCBI lineage: Eukaryota > Metazoa > Chordata > Mammalia > Cingulata > Chlamyphoridae > Tolypeutes > Tolypeutes matacus. The sequence goes on from JAKSZT010010858.1 coordinate 14,523,893, forward strand.
TACCATGGAATCCAAGGAAGTGTCCCTAGTATGAACTAGGAGTAATGGAAGACTTTCTGGAGGAAGTGACATTTAAGCTAAGATCTGAGGATGCGTGGACATTTGCCAGAAAAATTAATGAGGGAGTTGGGATCAGCATGATGAGAATTTGCTACACAGAAAAAACCACTGGAGAAGGTCTTGAGAAAGTACAGTGTTTAAATAAGTTTGTTGTTGCTGTTGTAAAGAGGAGATTGAAGAGGCAAGCTGGGAGAAGTTCATAAAGGACACTGGAGTATATGCAGAAAAGTTTTGACTTGATTTAAGGAAAATGGAAAGAAAATGATGAAGTTTAAGATCAGACTTTTTTTTTTTCCAAAAATATAATTACAAACCAATGGCAAGGAGGGGCAATTGTGAATGCAGATATACCAGATATTAGACTGATATGGTCATGGAGATAGAGGACCATGACAAAGACAATGACAAAGAAAAATTTATGAAGTGTGACTATAATTAGGTGATGAGATACATAGGATTTGGTGATTCGCAAACAGTGTGTCCAGAGAGGGAAAGCCAAACATAACCCAAAATTTAGACTTGGGTCACTAAGTGGTTATCTATGCTATTCAGTAAGATAAGGAACATAGAATAAATATAGCTTTCAAGGAAATCAGAATTTATGTGAAATGAATCTAAAATTGCCTGTAAAACTTTGAAGTGCAGAGGTCTAGCCTAGGGATATAGATATGGAGTCAACATGAATATAGATATTATAAATATTAATAATTGATCTTAGCAGGATGGATGTAAAGAATAAGAAGTGGATCTGGACAACATTTTGAAAAAATATAAGTATTTAATAGAATGCAGAAGAACAGAATTGTGAAGAGGTCTGAGAAGGAGCAGGAAGAGAGGTAGAGAAAAAAATTATTTAAAAAATAAAATTGAGAGTCTTAATCCTAGAAATTCCAAGGTAAAATACAATTTTGAAAAGAGGATCCATTATTTCCAACTGTAAATATGTTGACCATATTTTTTAAATTGTCAATCATTGAAGCATTTCTTCAGGCTTTGAGCCCTGTAACTCTGGCCCTGACACTGTCTTCCATAGTATGAATTATTTAAATACCATCCTAACTGCTCTTTTCATTTAAATTATCATCCTACTACCTTCCATTTTCCAAAGGCAGCCAGAAAATCTGATCATATCCCTCTCCAACTTAAAGCCTCTGGGGGTTTCTCCTTATAATATATCTCCTTACCATTTTTATTAGTCAGCCAAATGGGTGCTAATGCAAAATACCAGAAATCTGTTGGGTTTTATAAAAGGTGTTTATTTAGGGTAGAAGCTTACAGTTACCAGGCCATAAAGCATAAGTTATTTCCCTCACCAAAGTCTGTTGCCATGTGTTGGAGCAAGACGGCTGCCAACGACTGCAAGGGTTCACCCTTCCTCTTTCTCTTAAGGATCTGTGGTCCCAGCTTCTTCCAATATCAGCTGTAGGCTGGGATAAGTCTCATCTTTCTCCTGGGACTCATTTCTTTCCGGGCTCAGGTGCTCTGGTCTCTCCACAAGGTCAGCTGTACTGTAGACTATCAGGCTTTCTGTCATGCTGGAGCTCCGGGAAGTAAACACACAGGAGAAGAACATAGAGCAATAGAGACAGATCCAGAGACATGGCAGAGGCCCTCAGAGAGAGAGAGCCTGAGAGTCTACAGCCTGAGAGTCCACAGCTGACCTTGTGGAGAGACCAGAGCAGCTGAGCCCAGAGAGAAATGAGCTCTGGGAGAGAGACAAGACTTATCCCAGCCTACAGCTAATAGTGGAAGAAGCTGGGACCAGGAGCCTTAAAAGGAAGAGGAAGGCTTAACCCTTGCAAATGTCGGCAGCCATCTTGCTCCAACTCGTGGCAACAGGCTTTGGTGAGGGAAGTAACTTACACTTTATGGCTTGGTAACTGTAAGCTACTACCCCAAATAAATACCCTTTATAAAACTGAACAGATTTCTAGTATTTTTCATCAGCACCCCTTTGGCTGACTAATATACCATTGTCTACAAGACCCTGTTCTGGCACCTACTTTTATTCTGACAACTAAATCAGTCACTAAGCTGACCATGCCAGTCTTCTTCCATTTTACTAAGCCCTTCCAAGCCTAATGCTTTATCTGGACCATCTTTACTGTCCCCTCTACCTACAATGCTCTTTTCTCCTAACTTGGGTTAATTTTTCTCATTATTAAGAATCTATTCAAATAGCACATCATCAGTGAGTCTTTCCCTGGCTTACACTAACAAAAATATGTCTCAGGCATTATATTTCCTTCACAAAACTTAATATTATCACAAAGAATTTATTTATTCAATAGTTGAAGGTCTGCCTCTCCTGATACATGTGAGCTCTACCTACACATCTCGGGTTATTGCTAATGTGATACCCTAAACCTGATATAAAATTGCAAAGAAATCTTTATGTGTTTAGTAAATAATCATTTATACTGTTTATATAAATGATATTGCTCTTTTTATTTGGAAACATTTTGGCCTTTTTGTAGGATAAAGCTAATAACTAATTATGTTACTTTGACTAAAAACCAATAATTTTCACTGTAAAAGCAGAAGCAAATATAAAACAATGAAGCTATGCAAAACCTTGCAATCAATTTGAGTTGGAAATTGCAGGTGAATTTTGTAATCCGTTTTTTGTTTTTTATTTTTTATTTTCAAAAATAATATATTTTTTCTTAGCTAGACAAACTGAAATATCTTAGAAGGATTGACTAACAATAAATAACACTAGTGCCCAGAATGTCATCTTTAAATATGATTTTCAAATCAAATGACCCAGGGCATTTTGAGCAATGACTGATTCCAGGTCTAAGACAGAGACTGTAAAACATAATGTGATAATACTATTTACTGAAGAAAACAAACAAACAAACAAAATCAGCAGAGGACATAGGTTATATAAACATAGAAGTCAACTTGAAAGGACTCCAACTGGCTAAAACCATCTGGTTTTAATGAAAACTTGTAAATAAAGAGAGCACAAGTTTTATTCTCATTTTTCCTTTAAGAATGATATTTCAAAGTAACTAAAGAGTTGATAAGGAAAATTGTTGTTTATACAAGGATTCCTCAAGAAATGCAGAATGATATAAAAGAATATTACCATTTTGCAATTCCTAAGCAAATGCTAGATCTAGTCAATTATCATCAATGTTTGATATGAACATTAGATGGAAAACTGGTGGAAGGTTGATAAAAGTTCTGTCAGGCTGACATCAACTGAGCCCACTGATTGAGTTTAATATCACAAAAATAAGATTTTATATGTCACCTAATGTGATGAGAAATGAGCTATGCCACCTATATAGTATTTTAGGCTAATATTGAAAAGTGTTACAAGACATCATGGGATAAAATTAGAATACAATTATCTATGGGACAAACAACACACTTGCTTTAACAATTTTATGGAAAAATAAAAAAAATCGCTGGGGAATTCTTCCAGACTAAGAAATATTTAAAAGACATCTCTCAGGTCTGGATTGCCTGCCTTATCCTAAACCCTTTCTGCAGATGAATAAATTTAAGAATGTAAACTTAAGAATTTGTTGTTTAAAACACACACACATTTTACAGATGAAGAGACTGAGGTACAGAGTAGGGAAGTAGTTTACCAAAAGTCACAGAATCAGGTCATGGCAGAGCTGACACTATTCATGCTCTCCAGTGTAACAGAGTTGGACTCATTTATAGGTTTTGTGCACATGGCTCTTCTGCCCCTTTTATTTAAACCTATAACTGGCACTATACTTGATAGATGTATGTCCCAGAGACTTAAATAGTTGGCCCGACCATGTGCCAGATAGGCCCTGAATTTCAAAAGAGTTGCAACACCTACTCACCAGTGCGCTGGACTCACCCAGGACAACTAACAAGGAGATGATGATGGACAACGCCCATCCCAAGGAACAGAGAGGGTCTGCAATTGCAAGCAAGAAAGTTCCATTCATCTGCCCCATGGGATCTAAGCTCCCTCTCAATTATAAGCAGAGTGGGTATCACCACCCCAAAATCCTCAAGATTGGGGAATGTACAATGGACTAAAGTAGACTTATTATTATTCTACTATAGACTTATTATTATTCTAGCAATGAAAGAACTCTTATCATTGATATAAAGGCAGTGGACACCAGAGGTTCTGAGGGATGGGAGAGGGAAGAATAGTTATAATATGTGGGCATTTTCAGGACACTGGATTTGCCCTGCATGACATTGCAGTGATGGATACAGGCCCTTGTATATTTTGTCATAACTTACAAAATTGTGGGGGACAGAGTGTAAACTATAATGGAAACTGCAATCTATGGTTAGTGGCAATGCTTCAATATGTGTTCATCAATTGTAACAAACATATTACACTAATGAGGGATGTTGTTGATGTGGGAAAGTGTGGGAGGGGGAGGGAGTAGGACATATGGGAATCCTTTATATTTTTTATGTAACATTTTTGTAATCTAAAGCTTCTTTAAAAATAAGAAAATAAATTTTTAAAAGTCTATACCAAAAATTTTCAAAGATAGTAAAAACTGTAAAAATAATTTGATGAAATTGAAGCTGAATTTATACCAAAAAGAATAGAGGGGATTCAAAATAAATTCTAACACAAAATAGATATGCATCTGTGTGATGAGTTATAATAAGTAAAAAAGGAGCACCATCTAATTCATTAGTCAATAAATGTCCCATAGTGAAATACAATGAAATTATTTTGGCAAGGTTGAAATGAGTATATGGGTAGGGAACCCTGATCAAAATGTGATTCTAAGGAACAGTTTCTTGAAAAATAATGGAGACGAGGTTTAAAAAAGGAAACAGTAGTAAAACAAAGAGTCAATATGTTGAAACAGATAGAGTAGCAGTGATTTTAAAGTTTATAGATATATAAAAGAATTATGAGACTATTTACTCAAAAGGAAAAAAATGAAAGAGATCATAATGACTAGTTTTATGATAAAAGTTGTTAACTATTACTTTGTATTTGATTGGGGGATAAGACTGTGCATATGTGTATATATTTTAAGATAAATGCTTTGTATCGGTAGATGTGTATTATGGAAATAATATTTCAATGATTTATTAAATACATTCTGCAAAGCATGCTTTCAAGAATACTGCATAAAGCTTGACTCCATAAGATTAGTGTTCTAATCTTCACCACATACATTACTGTTGAGGTTTCATTTCAATGAAAATATAATCATGGTTAATATTTGACTAATAGATTTCTTTAAATGTTTTTGCATCATAATTTTTCATAGGCGTATTTTATATCATTCATAATAATATATCAATTATGAACATTACAACACTAATGTTCTTTATGATTCCTTAAATGTTCAAGATCAGTTATTGAACACTTTAACCAAGGGCAGATACCGAACTTCAATTCTATATAGGATAATATTGCCTACCCACTTGGAATCCTGATTCCCATAAATTTACTTTAACCACCAGTATGTCACATTTCAAATTTACATATTCTATTCCTTACCAAGGGTATCACTCAACCTTCAATTTTTATTCTACTTCATAAAGTATTGGTCTTGCTTTCACCTTGCTTTTGATGTGCTTCTGCATGAATGATAAGGCAAATACAAACTATCAATGGAACCAGTGTGAAAATGATGAAAGTGACATAATGATTCCAATTTAATGATACAACATATTAAGTATTTCAAGCTGCTGTAGTGTATATTAAATAACATAAATCATCGTAGCTTTAATAATCATTAGTGCTTTTATTATAAGTAGTGATTAATCAGTACTAGTAGAAATGATATTTATTATGTCATTTTAAGTTAAATTGCTTATGTCCATTTTTAATAAACTGCATAGAGCTCAATTATCTTCCTTATTACTATTGGTAGGAAGGAATGAACATAGATTTGAAGTAGGCTTTCCTGCTAACTTTTATATCCCTTAATATCAGACACTATTTTGTCTTTTTCATCAAATGCTGAAAACATTTCAATGAAAACCAAAGAAAATTCACTGAATTGAATCCTAAATTCCATATAATTTCTAATATTCAATACTGCTTCTCCAATTTTATGCCTCAAACTTGACCAAAGTTATAAATTTAGTTGTCTTTAGATAATATGATTTTATATACATAGAAAGTTATTGTATAATACATTCCAAGATTTTACTATAAGTTATTTCTATTCATATATGTTAGGATTTGGTAAGAATTTAGAAGACAGAGAAAATACAAAGTAAATTTCATTATAAAACAAAAAAGCAAAAGGGAAAAAATGGACCCAGAATCCCAGTTTACAATATGATTTCATTTATGTAAAGTTATATAGGAGTCTGTGTAAATATAAATAATTAAGAAAGAAAATATGCTACAGTATACCTGAAAGGATCTTGCTAGGAAAATAGAAAGCACAACAGGCATTTCACTGAAGAGGTTCAATATAGGGAATTGTTTACACAAGTACTGAAGGACTAAATGAACGAAAAGAAACATTGTGATAACCCAGAGATGGTGAAGGACAGAAGTAGTTACCACAACTTGTGCTGAGGAATCAAAACTTTAAAGTGTTCTGAAAACTTGTAGGGAGATGCCCCAAAGATTTGGTATGCTGACCTCTGAGCTTGGCACAATCAGGCTGGTGCTGGTACTACAGAGAGGGCTCTAAGAAGCTGTTTATGGGACTGTGGAAAGATGCCAGTAGTTAAATAAAATAGCACCACCCTACTTCTGTCTTCTATGCAGCTCCCATTTCAAATTGCTACAAGGCAAAATCACTAACTTATATAGTACTGAGCTTTCTAACAACTTTACTCCTCCATCAACATGGCTTTTACAATCACTCACATTTCACTAAGTGTTTGATAATATTGGGGCCTCCAGTTGATTGACTAGTCTTCTCTTGTCATAATAAAAATATATAAATAAAAAAGTTATAAAATATTTAATACCTGCCAGCTACATTTATCATTCCTTAGGACTACAATCCATTTAATTTTTGCAAATTGGTATGAGGTTAATAATCTTACTAGCCTCATGTTACACTTGTTAGAACATAAATTGAAATTTTCATAGCACATATATGGTGTCAGAGCTGGGATTTCAACCCAGGGAGTCTTCTTCAAACTTCCCACTGTTGAGCTCTATATTGCACTTTCTTTATTTGCTTAGCTTCTCTCCATGCCCCTTTTTATACTCTAAGTGCCATCATTTCAATACCTCCTTTATCACTACTAACTTAACCTTGTTTGCACTATTGCAATGGCCCCTAACTTATCTACCCACATACATTCTTGTACACATGTAGTCTTCACATAGAACCCAGAATGAAACATTGTCTATGTCCTATGTCATTCCTCTTGGCCTTCCATCTCAATCTGATTAAAATCTTAAATTGTTTCAATGTCCTACTGGATCCTAAATATTGGATCTTCAATTAACTTGTTTTTTCTCTTCCCTCCCTTATTCTGACCCATTTTCCTTGAGCCACACTGGTCATCTTTACACATCACACAACACTGACATCAGACCTTTGCACCTGCTGTCCCTTGCCTTCCTCCTTTTTCTTCCCTTTACATGCATGCTTTGTTTCCATACATCACTTAAAATTTCTGCTCAAACTCCACCTTACAGAGGTCTTTCCTGAGCACTAGCAATAAAATATCACTCCAACCATCCATCATTTCTTGTCCTGCTTTATTTTTATTTATAGCTTTTATTTCTGTCTAAAATAACCTGCCTAAACATTTTTGACTGACTCAATTTGTTAAAATGTGAGCTCCATAAGAAGAAAAGTCTATATTTTCACTTTTATCTATGTCGCCTATAAGTGTTCCTGACACATGGCAGGTGTTCAATTACTATTTATTGATCAAATTTATGTTGAATAAATTCACCCACTAAATCCGTCACACCTTTCCTTTGTCATCTTACTCATCAAAATAACCTAATCCATAATGCAAGTAAATCACTATATTCTCCATGACAGCCACCAAGGAGCCAGGTTCTACCAGATCAAGTTTCCTATATAATTTGTGGTAATCAATTAGAAAAATAAACATCAGATGAAAAATGATTCATCTTCTAATTACCCACCCACATCTGAAAGCATTAATAATCCTTTCCTTCTATTACAATATTGTAGCTCCAAGCGCTTTTAAATAATCCAAAACTCTCCACTAGTGTTTTAACTTTTTTCCTCCCATCTTATAATGAACCACCGACCAATCATTCCCTTTCTCACGTGGATACTCAACCATTCCTTTTCAGTTGGATATTTCTCAATAACTTTTAAATGTTTTCTCTTTAAAAAAAAAAAAAAGCACATAAATTACAAAACCATCCCCACTCAACTTCTAATCTACCTCTAGATGAAAACTTAAACCCTCTCTTTCCTATTACAATCCATTCAAAAATAATTTTTATATATGCTGTCTCAATTTTCTCAATCCACTTCATTCTGGCATCTGGTCTCATCATTCAACAGCAACCAAAAAATCTCACTGAGGTGAACCATTATGTCTCTATCTGTAAATCCAGACTTTGTTTTATCTTATTGCATTTGATATTTCAACAGCATCTGCCACTTCTAATTGCTCCCTTCCAGAAACTGTCGATTCCATTGACACATCTTGACACATCCTTTTTCTGTATATTTTTTCTCACACTTTCTTCTTTTCAGTCTGCTTTGCAGACTCATTCTCCTCTATTACCTTAAGGGATTCTCCTGAGCTTCATGCTTGAGCCTCTTTTGACCTTCTGATATATCTCTGGGTGGCTATTCCAGTCACAATTCTCGCCTTCAATACCATCTACACACAACCGAATTTCACATTTAAATTGAAATTTCAAATTTAAATCTGAACATCAAATTTAAATCTCTTTTCAACTCCATCCACACTCATTGCTTTGCTGTTGGTAAAATTTATCAAGATCGTTTCTGCCAGGAGCCTTAGTACTTGCTGTTCCCATGGCCAGACTAGCTCACAGTGTAGCTGGCACATTCTCCTTGTTCAGGCATCACTTTAAACGATAGTCACATTGAACAGATGCCTCTTGCACGTACTCTTTATTATATCACACTGCCCCAGGGGATTTCTTTCAAAGCACCTACCATAATCTGTAATAACCACATAATATGTTTGTTTACTTGGTGGTTGTTCTTTGTTCTCCACTGAAATATAGTTCCATAGGAAAAAGCACTTTATAATTCATTGCTCTTAACTTTGGAATACATTAGACCCTGAAACATAGTGGAAAAAATAAGAATAGCTGACAATGTTTATGTACTCACTATGTACTAGGCACAGTTATAAGTATAGTTATATACTCACAAACATTTCACAGCAACTCTGTGAGGTAGATGCTATGTTCACAGATGAGGAAACAGAGGTAGTAAATTGCTCAATGTCATACTAGAAGTGTATCTAGGAGACCTAATGACTAAAAATCACCAAACATTTTAAGAACTCTGAGACCAAGAACATAAGGCATCAAACCCAAGAAAGAACTGATCCCAAGAAGAGAAGATAATGAAGCAATCAGAAAACGACTGACATTATTTTCATTATGATGATGATGATGATGGGAATGATGATGATTTCAGGAATGACAGATATTTCTGAACCAGACCATGTAGCAACACAGGTCATCATTTTGTCATTTTTAATCATAATTCTGCATTAAAAATGGAAGTTTGAAATTAAAATCTCTATAGATTGGTCCTGCTATCATCTTGCTTTAGATGTGCAAAAAAATGTATATATTTTTTTACTTGTAGGGAGTTTAAGCTGTTCCTATTAGTTTTATTTTATTTAATCATATCTGATTTTGTATTAAAAGGATGTGATATCTATCTATACTTTTTTAAAGTAGCTATTTAAAAATAGGCATGCAGAGACAAAATATTTGGAACATTCTGCTCAAAGTAAAAATTACCAAAGAAGAGAATAGATAAAAGAATTGAATTGGGAATTTTAAAATGGAGAGCATTGTAGTTAATTGTTATTCAAAGAATATATCAAAACTGAAAATATGAATTATTTAGATATGATTATACAACAAAAGTTCTGAAACACAATGGCCTAAGATTTACTGTGAGGAAAATTTCTCTCTTTAATGAATTAATTAGAATAGATCCAAATTAAAAATTAATTATCTGAGAATTTAAAGAATATGAAAAAATGCTCTCTCCATGAAATAGCAAGAAAAAATTTTTTAAACTTTAAAGCACATATTAAAGAGAAAACAAAGCATGCATTAAGTAAAAAAGATAGCTGTTTTTTAAGTGGCCAATATTAGACATCAACTTGCATATTTGGTCAATAAAGAATAGGAAACATTTTTAGAAAAAGAAAAAAGAAAAAAAAAACTTTTTAAAGAAAAAGGATACAAGCAGAGAACATTTGCAAAAATCTAAAAAAACCCTATGTGAAATGATCTTCAGATAAAATGTGACAATAAAGATAAAATATATTATATATATGAAAATTCAAACTTAGAAACCAAACCACTTCAACTAAATTTTTTTTTTAATAAAAAATTAGCTGTCCTTATAGAGGTCCAGTTAAACTATTAAACTCTGCTTGATATTATCCCACTGGACACTAAGGCTAAGCTTGTTTCTTTTTCAGGTATTTTTTTGTTTGTGTCTTATTTTGGATTATTGCCTTTATTATGTCTGTAAGTTTACTGACCTTTATTTCCATAATCTGCTACTGTTAAAGCCAATTAATTATTATTTTTTTTAAATTTCATATATACTTTGATTTTGTGTTTTCATATTTTGGAGAAGTTTATATTTTTTATACATATACTTTCTCTCTTTAATGTATTCAATATTTGCTTTAAATCCCTAACGTTATTTATAGTAGTGATTTTCAAATCTTGGTCTATAATTGCGTTTTTTTTTTTTTTGGTTTTTTTTTGTTTTTTTTTTTTTGGTCTGTTTCTATTCAATTCCTGACTTTTTTCTCTGTTATTGGATCACACATATATTTTTTAATTAAATTTTTATTTTTAAAGAAGCTTTAGATTTTGTAAATGATACATAAAAAATATAAAGGATTCCCTTATGCCCCCCTCCCTCCCCCTCCCACACTTTCCCACTTCAACAACATCCATAATATCCCTCATTAGTGTGGGACATTTGTTACAATTGATGAACACATACTGAAGCATTGCTACTAACTATGGATTACAGTTTACATTATAGTTTACATTCTGTCCTGCACAATTTTGTAGATTATGACAAAATATACAATGGCCTGTATCTGTCACTGCAATGTCATGCAGGACAAATCTAATGTCCCAAAAATGCCCCCATATTACACCTATTCTTCTCTCTCCCATCCCTCAGAAGCTCTGGTGGCCACTGCCTTTATATTAATGTTAAGAGTTATTCCACTGCTAGAAAACTAATAAGTTTAAAGTAGAATAATAATAAGTCTACTTTAGGATCAAATTTTTTTGTTTTCCACTTGTCTAGTAAGTTTTTATGAGATGCAATATTGCAAATGTTTTGTTATTGAATGTACAGATTTTGTTGAATTTCTTTAAATCATCTCAATCCCATTTTCCAGAACACTTTTAAAAAAATAAATGCTACCTGGCTTATAGAAGGAGTACAATAAATGTTGATTATATTGAATTAAAAATATGGGAATTTAAAATTTTTTCTACATATATTAATTATGTGTAAAGTGTGTGTTCACTTTACATTTTAAAAATATTTATATTTCTTTATCTGGAATTGTGTGCGAATTTATATTTTCAATTTTCCATTGGGCTATTTGATATTATTTTCTGAGTATTTTTTTCATATGAGAAAATAAGTTCTCTTTTTTTATTATATCTATCACATTTGGCATGTAGCTATCTATTTATTTACTATTGTAAAGATATAATGTAGCCTAAAAGTTGCCTCATGAAAGCCTCCTTTTTGCTCAAATGTAGCCTCTCTCTAAGCCAAACTCATCATATAAATGCATACCTCCCCCCCAGCATGGTACATGACTCCCTGGGATGGCCTCCCTGGCACCAAGGGATTACTACCAAACACCAACCAGCAATGCAACTGGAAAAAGACCTCGAATAAAAGGAGGGGAAGGTAAACACAAATGAGTTTATATGGCTAAGAGACATCAAAGTTTGTTGGGAGGTCATCACAGAGGTAACACGTATGCACATTTCAGCAGGATCTCATAGACTACCAAAGTGGATACTACCCCAAATATTGAGGCTCCTGAGGGCCCTGGAGACACCCAGGTCCTATGGTCAGGGCAGATGGCTCCGGAGTTTGGTGCCTTTCCAGGGGGTCCTGCTTTGGAGTTTGTGCTCCTGAGAGTGACAGAGATGGACTCAATTATGTCTTCCCTACACATGGCTCATCTGTCCCTTCTATTTAAACTTACACTTGGTGCTGGAGGTTGCAGGTGTATGTTCAAGAGACTCAAGTCTTTGGGTTGTCCATGTGCCAGCTGGGCCAAGATCCTCAGCAGAGTTGCCATACCTACTCTACAGCTCATTGGACAACTAACAAGGAGGTGAGGATTGACAACCACCATACCAAGGAAATGAGAGAGCTGACAACTGCAAGCAAGAGAGTCCCATCTATCGGCTGTATGGGATTGAAGCCTCCTCTCAATAGTTATGGTAGAGATAACTCAACATTTTTTACTGGAGACAGTGAACACTACAGAAGGTAATTCAATGAATATGGTCACTACTGCAATTTCCATCAAAACATAAGAAATACAGAACAGTTAATTCAATATTTCATTAATATAATAAATGTATGTAATGCATCAAGAAAGTAATTTCAGACAAAGAATTAAAGTATGTGCTTCCAGTCCACCAATCTGTAAATAACTCTGAATATGAAATTGTCTGTCATATGTCGAGCTTCAATTTTTAGCATCATTTGAAGTTTTCTCTTAAAACACACAGTAATCTTTGACTAACGAAATATGCTCACCAATGAGTTTGGGTTTCTGGACTATTGTTCAACATATCTTAAATTTTAGAGCATGTTTCTTTTTCACTTTATATTTTTCATTAAAATGCTCATCTGTTGAAAATTGTAGATTCATTTGCTGTCATCAGAAGTAATACAGAAAGATCCCAGGTAACCTGGCCCAGTTCCCCCAAATAATATCATCTTGCAAAATGTTAGTACCATACCACAAATAGGTTGTAATGCATTGCTCTTATTTGGATTTCTCCAGTTTCATGTGTACTCGTTTTTATTTTTAGTTATATGCAATTTTTATCCCATATGTATGCTCTTATATACATCACCACACCCAAGAAAGGAACAGTGAACAATTCAATCACTACCTAGGTCACTTATATTACCTATAACCACATTCAACTCCGTCCTGTCACCTCTCCCACCCCTGACAATCACTAATATGTAATTGATTTCTGTGATTTTCTCAATTCCTTGGGAGATTGACTTTTTTTTCACTCAGCATAATTCTCTAGGGATACATCAAAATTGTTATCTATAATGGAGAGACATTCCAGTGCTTTTTAATAAGACTTGTGAGAGTGGACATACTTGTTTTGTTCTCAAACTTGGGATTGGGTGAAAAGACATTCTGTTTCACTCTTATGATGCTAGTTGTTGGTTGTTTTTGTTTGTTTATTTTTGTAGATAGTTTACCAATTTCACTATTTCTAATTGATGAACGTTTTTATCATCATGCATGGATATTGGACATTGCATTTTGTCAAGTGCTTTATTATTATTTTGTTTTTATTAGAGAAATTGTAGGTTTACAGGAAAATCAAATATAAAATACAGAGTTCCCACATAACACTCTATTTAGCACCTTTCATTAGTGCAGTACTTTTGTTACAGTTCATGAAATAACATTTTATAATTGTACTATAATTTTATAATTGTACTATATAGTCCATCATTTACAATAGGATTCACTGTGTGTGTTGTACAGTCCTGTGTTGTTTTTAAAATTTTTATGTTATAACATATATACAACCTAAATTTCCCTTTTTAACCACATTCAAATATATAATTCAGTGCTGGTTATTACATTCACAACTATGTGAATGCTACCATCACCAACATCCATTACCAAAACTCTACTATCGACCCAAACAGGAACTCTGTACATTTTAAACCTAATTCCCCATTCTTTATCCCTATCTCATACCCTGGTAACCTATATTCTATTATTTTGTCATATCAGTGAGGTCATTTCTTGTTTTGTGTCTGGCTTGTTTTCACTTAACGTGATGACTTCAAGTTTCATCTATGTCGTTGCATGAATCAGAACTCCATTCCTTTTTATTGCTGAATAATATCCCATTGTATGTATATGTGAAATTGGTGTTAATTCTTTGTGTGGTAGAATTTGCCACTGAAATTATCTAGAACTGGAGATTTAGTTTTCAGGATATTCTCAATTAAAAATTAAGTTTATTTAATGGTTGAAGGCCTGTTCAGAAAATCTATCTTATGTTGATTGAGCTTTGGTACTCTCTGGTTTTTGAGATATTGAACCCTTTCTTCTAATTAGTTGAATTTATGAGTGTCTCAGTTTGCCAAAGGGTTGCCAACACAAAGTACCATAAAAGGGTTGACTTTTATAGAGAAAATTTTATTAGTAAAATTAGTAATTAGTAATTTATTACTATTTTTATTAGTAATAAAAATAAATAAATTTTATTTATTCCGAGGTCATGAAATGTCCAAATCAAGAAACCATTAGAGATGCTTTCTCACCAAGGTTGTCTGCTGGTAGATCCCTTATTCCTACCACGTGGCAAGGCAATATGGCAGCTTATCTCTGCCAAGGTCCCTGCCTTCCCCTCAAGGCTCACAGAGTCCTGGAGTACAGCTGTGGGTGACCAAACATATAGCTTGTCTCTTTCTGTGCCTCCTCTCTTAGCCTCAGCTGCTCTAATTTCTCACAGAGTTCAGCTGTGTGCAGTCAGGCATATGGCAAGACTCCATTTCCTCAGCATTGAGATGCTCCACGGGCCCAGGCCCTCGGGGATCTCTTTCTATTCTTCTGTGCTCTGCTGATTTCAGACTCAGGGACCCCTCTCAGTCTCTCAGTCTTCTCTGTCTTTCTGAAGGCCCCTCTCTCACATGGCAGAGTCGAAATGGCAGCTATCTTTCCCTGTGTGTATTCTCAGTTTATCTAAGACTCAGCAAAGGGGCAAAGACCCTACCTGAGTCACTCCTCACTGTCATAGTACAGTCAAAAGCATTCTAATCAAGTGATCTAATCAAGGTCCATTAACTGAATCTAATCAAAAGGCCCTATCTACACTGCATTTACAGGCACAGGAATGGGTTAGCTTAAGAACATAATTTTCTGGAGTCCACAAAAGATAAAACAGGACACTACTCCCATATCCTTTCAATAGCTTCAGGATCAGAGTGATATATCTTGCTTCAATCCTGACATGGGTGATTTCTGTCTTCTGTCTTTTTACTTTTGCCTGTGTTACTGAAGGTTCAGAAATTTTATTAAGCTTTTATAGAATCAGCTCTTTTGTTCACTGATTTTCTCTATGTTTATATCTTCAATTATATTAATTTTTTTCTCTTATCTTTATTATATCCTTCCTTTTGCTTGCTTTGGGTTTGTTTTGCTCATTTTCCTTAGTTTCTTAAAGTAGAAACTCCTATTATTTTTTTGAGAACATTCCTCTTTGCTAATATATATAGTGCTATAAATATCCCTCTCTGAACTGCTTTAGTGGGATCGCACATATTTTTATACGTACTTTTTTCTTTCCATTTTCATTGATGTCCATGCTTTTTTAAATTACTTCCTTTAAGACAATCTTGCATTTGAGGTATGATTTCACTTCTTTGATTTGATGAGGTTTCTTTTATCACCCAGGAGGTAACTACAATTGTTGAACATTCAATGAGCTCTTGAAATATGTGCATTCTGCTGTTTTTGGATGAAGTATTCTGTACATGTTAGTTAGATACTATTAGTTGGTTGTTTTACTCAGATCTATATCCTTCTGATTTTCAGTAGAGTAGATCAATCAGTTGTGTATTTAATAGAATTGTCTTGATGTCTCCAACTCTAATTGTGGATTTGTCTACTTCTCATTTATTTTAAACTATTCATTATCTGAGCAAAACTTCCCCTGCTTCTTTCTTCTGGTATTCCTTCTACCTTAATGGTGTTTTACTTCTCTGGCCAAAGAGTATCTGTTTGTTTGCTTTTTGATTTTCCATTATGACTGTTCTCCTAATCTGTCCTTTCAAATTTGCCTCCATTCAACCTTTATGCTGATTCTCCACATTATAGCCATGAAAAAGATGATGGTAAAAGCATATTCAATTACTACAGTGCAGTCAGTTTCAGCTTAGTGTAACACCTACATAACTTTTCAGTAGGCTCTATAGTTTATGTATCTCTCATGCATTTTCACATGATAAGCATATGTTCAAGCACTGCACATATTCCAAGATACCTGATTATAAAAGCATTTATATTATAGAAAATCATTATTCTGATTTTGTTACCATAATATATACTTTTGATTTTTTCAAATGACTTATACCAGCTCCAACCACAATAAATACAAAATCAGAGCTAGATATATGAAAAACATTTGTTTAATTTGCTATATTTCAAATATTACAAATTTTCTATTTACTTTTTATTTATTATACATTTTATTGCTATAAAATGATGACAGTATAAGAATGACAAACTCATAACCCTTGCAATATAACATGTGGTTGAAAGTATAACTTTATTTAATTAAATTTCATACTCTTAATCTTCACCAAAAAACTAATGTTAAATATAAGTATGCTATAAAAATCATTTTAATCATGCTATTTCTCCTTTACGTCATCTAGGATGCATGTACCTCAAGGTAAATGACTAAGTAGCAGCTAGTAATACACTGTGGTTGTGCCAATTTTACTCCGTTAATTTCAAATGACGTTTTTATCATCAAATTCTCCTGTAGTATTAAATTTTCCCTAGATATTTTTTCCTTCCTAACTGTTCTTTTTATTGGTAACCACGATGCCCATTGTAATTCTGCAGACATTCAAGAGCGCTAACACCATTATAAAACTTCTGCACGCATTTGCAACATGCCAAAGCAGCTGGAGTAGAGATGGTTTGAACTCCATGAGAAGAAGAGAATGGGAGAAAAGATTAATAGAGAAGTAAATCAAATAAAATACAAATCCAGATTTGATAAAGAGAGACTTTATTGTAAGAATTATTGTAAGGGAGAAAGGGATTGTTGCAATAGAGGGAGGGGACCATTGCAGTATAGAGAATGTTCAGACCATAAGATCAACAAGAAATGTAAGAATTAGGCAAAAAGTATTATTTTTATAGAGGGGAAAGAACTGAGTATAGGGATGTGGGATAAAAGGTTGGTGTGATCATTTGGTAGATCTGAGAATATTTAATGCAGAAGCAGCCTATTTTCTGGGAGATATCCTTAAGTTCAGGGGCCTGAGGGAAGAAGAGAATCTTAACCAAAGTTTGCTCAAGAATAATTTTGTTCCTATTGATCAGTGGGGACAAGCGATTTGACTCATCCTTGGTTGAGACAAAGAAGGGGAATGTGGATGGTCCCTGCCTTGCCTTGTCTAGATAAACAAGGGGTCATCCATGAGACTTACAAAGTCATATGGAGAAGGGTGATTCTTCTCAGTAAATGATTTTCCAAAACATGAAAAATGATGGAATTTCTTAACCTTCACTATATTCCAGATTCTGCAGGCTCAGGTAAAATTTAACATAGCCAGATGCTGTTTCTCTGCTACATATAAAGGCATATGTGGCACATGAACTGAAATACTTAAAATTAAAAATAATAACCATAATAATATGTGATATTGTCTTACATTTAAATTCATTATTTTCTTTAGTTAAAATTGTTAACATTTTTACATTCCAGTCTATGTTTCTTGTTCAGTGTCAATCAGCTATTAAAAGAACAAGCCAGAAAATAAACCACATTGCTGATGTAATATCTTACTATTAGTATTTTTGTTGTATATGTGCATAAATGTGTGTGTCTTTCAATTTCTTAATTGGAGGCACTGTATTTACCATGCTATTACCTCCTGTATTAGATGGAGAACTTGGTTGATACCAACAGAAATCCAGGATGTGTTGGAAAGAGCAGGGAAAGGCCAGCGATTTGCAGAGAACTGTGGGACAATAGGCAGGGATAGAGGGGAACTGAAGGAAATGCACCAAGGCGAAGGTTCAGAAAGTGACACCAGCACTATAGCCAAACAGGCTATAAATGCTGTTGTGAAACAGTTCTAAACTCTCTCTTAATTTTAAAACACTCCTTTACATTCAAAATCCTGGTTGAGACCATCAGCCCTCTGGACATGTGGATTAGCTGCCAGGCCACAAAGAGGGAAAAGACACACTTTCTGTGTATTGAAAGCTCTCCATATCTTGTAACCATCAAAGAAATATTCCCTCAAAGTAAAGAAGGTGTTAAAATGCTGGTTGTCTACAAAGTAACAGATTTCTAATTTCGTTTTTATACTTTATTTTCCTTATCAATGTATATTATTATTTGTATTGTAGTTTTCAAAATCTGTATCATGGGCTTTATAATTTTATTATTAAAACATATGCTGATTCTGAGGGGAGGGAGAGGGAAAAATAGGTGTAATATGGGAGCATTTTCAAGACATTGGAATTGTCCTGAATGACGTTGCAATGACAGATACAGGCCATTATATATCTTGTCATAACTTACAAAAATGTGCGGGAGAGAGTGTAAATTATAATGTAAACTATAATCCAAACTTAGTGGCAATACTCCAATATATGTTCATCAATTGTAACAAGTATCCCACTAATGAAGGATGTTGTTAATGTAGGAAAGTGTGGGAGGAACAGGGAGTGTGGCATATGGGAATCCCCTATATTTTTTATGTAACATTTATGTAATCTAAGTATCTTTAAATTTTTTTTAAGTATATAAAATATGTTGGTTATATATTTTAAATTAAAAAATTTACTTAGATCATATTTGTTGTTAAAATATTTATGTGGATGCATGTTTTTGTGTTTACATGATTATAAATTTGGTGATTGTGGTGGAAAATTGCACTATAAACAAACTCTGAAACATAGCATTTCCCTTTTCTTCAGGAAAATATCTCTGGTTGACACAAGAATGGGGAATCAACTAGGAGATAGGCCGAAGGGAAAGAGAGAAGCCTGGAGAAATTTCAATGATGAAAGCTTCAAATCAGAAAGTAACAATAAGAATAAACTTTCTGATACCCCAATCTCAATTAGACATACAAATAAAGAGAAGACAAGTTTATGCTGAGAGTCACAAATAAAAGCCACATGACAATAGTCTTTTCTGTAAGGTATCTAAGAAAAAGAAAATCTTTGTGTTATAAAATCTAAATAGACCAAAACATCACTCTAGAATCTTACTCACTTTGACTGTTTGAGGATTTTTGTGGATCCCAGAAAAGATCATGTTCTTAAAGCTAATCCATTTTTGTGGGTGTGGGACCCTTTGATTGGAATGGATTCAGCTAGGGGGACTTTGATTGCTTTACTTCACTGAGGCATGACCCATGGTGGGTCTTGTTCCTTTCCTGGAGCCCTTTATAAATGAAGCACTGAAAACACACACACACACAGAGAAAAAGCCTCAGAGATGTAGAGAAGGAACCCAGGAATTCAGAAAGGATTCTGGGAGAAAAGATGCCACAGAAGGGGCAGCCAGAAACTGAAGCAGTAAGACCCAGAAGAACAGCAGATGCCTCTGTGTGCCTTGCCATCTGAGAGAGAAGTCCAGGCTCACCAGCAGCCAACCTTTTGTGATACAGCATCTCAGATGATGCCTCGATTTGGACTTTTTCACAGCCTCAGACTGGCAAGCTTTTTTTTTTTTTAAATAATATATATTTTTTTAATTTTTAAAAGATACTTAGATTACATAAATGTTACAAAAATATATAGGGATTCCCATATGCCCCACTCCCCACACCTCCCATACCCTCCCACATAAATATCCTTCATTAGTGTGGCACATTCATTGCAATTGCTAAATGCATCCTGGGGCTTTGTCATTAAGCATGCACCATAGTTCACATTGTAGCCTACACTCTCTCCCACACAGTTCTGAATGTTATGTGATGATATAAAATGATTTATATCTGTCACTGCAATATCTTTCAGGACAATTCCCAAGTCCCGAAAAAGCCCCTGTATTACAACTGTTTTTTGCTCTCCCTGCCCCCAGAGCCTCCAGTGGCCACTGGATCCACATCAATGTTGTAATTTCTTCCATTGTTAGAATCACAATATGTCTATAGTAGAATACCAGTAAGTCCATTCCAGTCCATAGCTCTTTCCCCAATCCCAAGGATTCTGGGATGGTGATATCCACTCCACTGCCAATTGAGAGGGGGCTTATATCCCATGGGGAAGATGGATGGGACAGACTCTCTCTGTTCCTTGGGATGGTCATTGTCAATCCTCTCCACCTTGGTAGTTGTCCTGGGTGAGTCCGATGAGCG
Source organism: Tolypeutes matacus (assembly GCA_026826555.1). Lineage (NCBI taxonomy): Eukaryota > Metazoa > Chordata > Mammalia > Cingulata > Chlamyphoridae > Tolypeutes > Tolypeutes matacus. The sequence goes on from JAKSZT010010858.1 coordinate 14,544,460, forward strand.
GTAGAGTAGGTGCTGCAACTCCACTGAGGTTCCAGGCCAGCTGGCACATGGACAGACCAAAGACTCGAGTCTCTTGGACGTACACCTACAACCTCTAGCACCAAGTATAGGTTTAAATGGAAGGGACAGATAAGCCATATGTAGGGAAGACATAATTTAGTCTAACTCTGTCACTCTCAGGAGCACAAACTCCAAAGTAGGGCCCACTGGCAAGGTACCAAACTCCAGAGCTATCTCCCCTGACCATAAGACCTGGTGTCTTCAGAGCCCTCAGGAGTCCCACTATTTGGGGTAGTATCCACTTTGGTAGTCTATGAGATCCTGCTGAGATGTGCATAAGTGTTACGTCTGTGATGACCTCCCGACAAACTTTGAAGTCCCTTAGCCATATAAACTCATTTGTCTTTACCTTTTCCCCCCTTTTATTCAAGGTCTTTTTTCATTTGCAATGCTAGTTGGTGCTTTGTAGTAATCCTTTGGTGCCAGGGAGGCTCATCCCTGGGGGTCATGTCCCACACTGGGAGGAAGGTAATGCATTCATATGCTGAGTTTGGCTTAGGGAGAAGCTACATTAAGCAACAAGGAGGCTCTCAGGAGGCAAGCTTTAGGCACCCCATAACAATAGGCTAAGCTTCAATTTCATGAGCAAAAGCTCATAAGCATAGATGTCAATATCAAGGGTCCATTAGTGGATCATTCGCCTTTGCCAGTCATTGTTGCTGCTCCATTAGAGAATGTGGCAGAGCTCTCCAGGATGGGAATTCAACATTCCCTTGGTTATTGTGTGAGTCTCCACCCACTGTGACAATGTCCCATGAACATTTGAACATTTTTATATACCTTATATGTATGCCTAGGTGAACTTCCTCCCATGTATCCCCCATCACTGACACCCCAAACCAATGATCCTCCCCTGCCCCAGTTGTAACCCTTCTGTGAACCAAAGCTTCTTCAAAAAGGAAGACATTAAAATAGCCAAATAGAATTAATAGGAAAATGAAATAATAATGATAAGTTTAAATGTAAGAAATAAAATGCATAAAATTTTTTAAAATTGAATTAAAAGATTAGAATATTAAAAAATAATGAAAAATATTTTTAAAAAATTTTTTTGACATTTTGCCTTTTATCACTGTAATATCTGGTGTCCTGACTGTACAGTGGCATTTTCTTCCATTTATTACCCAGTGTCTTACTATTTTTCTTTTTTTTTTCAAAGAAGTTTTAGGTCAAAGTAAAGTCTCATACAAAATACAGGGGACTTTCATGTACCCAACATCCTCCCCTTTTCCTCCTTTCCATATTAATACCTTTCTATATATGGATGGTACTTTTGTTATAACTGATACACACATAGTGAAACATAGGTACTAAACATGGTCAATGGTTTACATTATGGTTTCCATTTTAGACCATACACTTTTGTAAATTTTGATGATATTTAACATGTCCTGTGTGCATCATTATAAGATCATGTAGACTACTTCCACTGCCCACTAAATACTCCCTGTTCAATCTATTCTATTCCTCCCTCCCCTTCCCCTCGGGGACCATGGCAACTCCCTGGCTTCACTCCTTGGATGACAAGATTCATAGTTACATGCAACAATACTGAGGTCTTGACACACTGGTTTGTCCTCCCCTATTAGGAACCACCCATACTCTGGAGAGACTCCTGCCTCTCTCTTTGTAAACAAATTGGTCCTCCCATGGATGGGAGTCCAACTCCTTCCCACTCATTTTGTGGGTCTCCACCCACTGATAAAGCACATTATGACAAAATGATCACTCATACACTCCATAGAAACCTGCTCCAGGTGTGCCTGGTCTCATTATAAAAGCCATCCTTTTTCTGGTATATTGTTCCCAGCAGCTTTTAGAAAACTAAAATATTGTCTATAGGAATATCTTGAGGGAAACTGATCCAGAAAAACCCAAATTATTCAGTGAGAGCAATATCTGCTTAAAGATACAAAATTTGATGAAAAGAAACAGATGAATATTTTTAACAAGTACATCATAAGGGGTGGTGAGATCTTTAACTCTTTGGTAGAGACCAAGAAAACCTAAGAATATATCCTAACAGATATGTAAAAGACATCTCAAAAGCAATGTTGCTAAAATAGAATACCTGATTCCGCTTGTCTTTAAATATGCTTTCTCCCAGTCTAAACACTTCCAAATGTTATCAACATGGCATATTTGATTACATCATAATCCTTAGGGTCACTTTTGAGCCCTTCCACCTTATTCTTTATCAAGACCTATTGCTTTACCTTTAACTTTACCTTTTCTTAGATTCTCCAATAATGAAAGAATTCATAGTTCTTGGCAAACTATTAGAATATCTATTCTTATGGTTAGATTGATATTTGTATCCTGAAATAGGATTTTCAATAGTGAATCGTTTTTCACACAAAAGAATTAATGGTGGGAAACTAACCCATCAGCAAGATATTTTGTGCAAAGGGGATTTTCTGGTGACCATGAGGAAACTATGCATAAATGAGTACAAATAATCAGTACAATTAATTCCAGCGGATCTTTTCAGTCATCATTGCATCATTGGACATGGAAATAATTGAGAGTATTATATATCACTTCAGTGTAGAAACGTACATAAACCTTCATTAATCAACACTATAAGAATAAGGAAGTGGAAGTATTCTGATCCTGGAAATCATCATATTTATACTTTCCTGAGTCTGAGGGAGAATCTAAAGGCCTTTTATTATCAAAGGTAAAAGGAAGAAAATTAGCTTAATTAATTTTAAAAACATTGCTTAATTTACTATGTTTTCTCTAGCCAATATCATTCTTAATCTGTCTAAATTGCAGATTCCAAGATTATTCGAAAGACCCAGTTCGAACATTTATTTGGTTGGAATATTCAGCATAAAAACATCATTACTTTTCTTGAGCAGAAGTACCATAGAGATTTATTTTCTATATAAGTGGCAAAGCATCAAATGATTTTTCCTTTTAACCAGCTGTTTTTAGATTCATATGACACACACATACATCAGCATTTGAATAAATGTAGTCATTTTCTTTTATATTAAGTGACATTAAATCTCTAGTGCTCCATTTTAAACTCCATCCCCAGCATGACAGGGAGTGGCATGAAAGTCACAGGACCTTAGGGACAGACTTTTTTCCACCCAGATCAGATTGTAGCCCGAGCGTGGGCTCCAGCCCCACCTCCCACAGAAAGGAAGCCGGGGAGACCTGCACCAGCCTCTGCAGGCAACTGCAGGCACTTTCAGTTGGGCACCCCTGTGGATCCATCATTGCCCCTGTCAGGAAAGAAGGGACAGTGCTCCTTCATCCTCTCTGGGCACCTGAAGCCACTTTTAATCTGCATGGACTAGACTGTTGGAAACAGGGCAGGAGGAGGAATAGTGAGCCCTAAGCCTCTCTAGGCAACTGCAATCACTTTTGGCCTACACCATCTAGATTCTTGGGCATTTCTGTGGCTCTATTCCCACCCCTGACAGATGGAGGAGGGACAATGCTCCCTTACCCTCACCAGGCAACAGCCATTGCTTTCATCCTGCACAGACAAGATTGATGATCACACTGGAAGCTCCATTCCCACCCCTGGAAGGGGAAGAGGGGAATGGTGATTCGTCAATCTATCTGGGGAACTGTGGTCCGTTTTGACTCACATGGCATAGTTTGCTGCCCCTCCTGTGGCTTTATCCAAAACAGGGAAGGAAGGGGCATGGAACTTCATTAGTCTCTCTAGGCAACTACAGATGGTCTTGGTCTGCACAGCTTGGATTACTGCATATGGCTGTGGCTGCATCACTATCCCTGGCAGGGGAGACAAGTGGGAGAAGCTTCATCGGTTCCAGGGGCAATGCAGGCAGCTGCAGTCTCCATGGTTTACAGTACCAACAGCATCCTTGGCTCCTATTCTGCAACCAGCAAAGGAGAAGGAGAAAGAAACTGATGAAAAAGAGCTGAAAAAATTTAGTGTGGCTAAGCACAAGCTACTATGAAGTTATAAATTAAGTTGAACCAAGGATCAAAGAGGGGCTGCAGCACAAAGCTACACCTCACACCTTATACAAAAATTAACTCAAAATGGAGCAAACTCCTAAATATAAAATTGAGAACCATAAAACTCCTAGAAGAATATGTAGGGAAACATCTTCAAGACCTGGCGGTAATTGGTGATTTCTTAAACCTTACCCTGAAACCATGAGCAATGAAAGAAAAACTGGACAAATGGAACTTCCTCAAACGCAAATCCGTTTGTGCTTCAAAGGACTTTGTCAAGATGTTGTAAAGGCAACTCACTTAATGGAAGAAAATATCTGGAAACCACATACCCAGTAAGGGATTGATTTCCATGCTATATGAAGATACCATACAACTCAACCATAAAAGAGCAAGAAATCCAATAAAAATGGGCAAAAGCCTTAAATAGACATTTCTCCAAGGAGGAAACACAAATGGTGAAACAGCATGTGAAAAAAAATCTTCAATGTAGCTAGCTATTAGGGAAATGCAAATCAAAATTATGAGACATTATCTCACATCTCATAGAATGGCCATTATTTAAAAAACAGAAAACACTTAGTGCTGGAAAGGATGTGAAGAAATAGGAACACTCCTTCACAGATGATGGGATATTAAATGGTGCAGCCTCTGTAGAAAACAGTTTGGCAGTTCCTCAGGAAGTTAAATATAGAACTGTTGTATGATCCAGCAGTCCCTCTGCTAGGCATATATCCAGTAAAACTGAAAACAGTGACATGAACAGACATTTGCACACTGATGTTCATAGCAGCATTAGTCACAATTGCCCAAAGATAGAAACAACCCAAATGTCCATCAAACAATAAATGGAAAAACAAAATATGGTATATACATATGATGGAAAACTATGCTGCTATAAAATGAAATGAAATTGGGACATGTATGATAACATGGATCAACCTTGAGGACATTATGCTAGGTGAAATAAGCCAGACACAAAAGGATAAATATTGTATGGCCTCACTATTATGAACTAAGTATGAAGAATAAACACATGGAATTAAAACTTAGACTGTAGGTTGCTAGGAGATAGGATGAGGTCTGAGAAGGTGTTACTGATGCTTAATGTATGTAGGATTTTCAATTAGCTTGACTGTAAAAGTGTGGAAATGGATAGAGTTGATGGTAACACATTATAGTGAGTGAATATAACTAACACAGCAGGTTTACAAATGGGATTGTGGCTGACAGGGTAGTTGAGGGATATAAATGTCAACTGAAAGAAAGCTAGGGAATAATCTAGGGACTGAATAATATAGTGAACCCAGAGGTTGATGAGGATTGTGGTTAATAATCCAAATATAAGGATGTTCTTTTATGAAATAGAACAAATGTATGTCACTATTACAAATTGGTAAGAATACAGGGTTGCATGGGAAAATACAATTAATGTAACTTATGAATTATAGTGAACAGCAATATTGTAATATTCTTGCATCTATGTTAAAGAAGGTACTATATCAACACTAAGGGTCAATAATAGGAGGTATGGGATTTTTATTTGGGGCTAAGGAAAACTTTCAAAGGTTTATTGGGGCAATGACTGCACAACTTTGTGATGAAAGTGAGAGCCACTGAGTGTACATTTTGACAATGTAAAAGGCATGGGACTGTATAACACAGTGAATTAAATGGTGAAAGATGGACTGTGGTTAACAATTATATGATACTAATACACAGTATTAATGTTAGAGAGTGTATGGGAAAAATTTACCAAGTGTAAGCTAAAGACCATATTTAGTGGTAATAGTCTGATCATGTTCTTTTATAATCTGTAACAAATGTTCCACAGCAATGTAAGGTATTGGTGGAGTAGCGATGCATGGAAATTCTACACATAATACATGATTGTTTTGTAAGCTCACAACTTCTTTAATAAAATTTTTTTAAAAAGAAGTCCAACATCATTATCCGTTGAACACATGCAAACCAAACTCATAATGAGAAATCTCTTCACACGTCCTAGGATGGCTACTACTTAAAAAAAAAAAAAAAAAAAAATTGTTGGCAAGCATCCAGAGAAATAGGAACTGTCATGCATTGATGTTGGGAATGTAATATGGTACAGCCACTGTGGAAAAAACAGTTTGGTAGTTCTTCAAAAAATCAAGTAAAGAGCTACCATATGATCTGGCAATCCTACTTCTCAGTATATACCAAAAGAATTGGAAGCAGGGACTCAAACAAATATGTGTACACCAATGTTCACAGTAACGTTATGCACAATAGCCAAAAGTAGAAGTTATCCAAGAAATCATCAATGGATAAATAAACAAAATATTATATATATGTGCAGTGCAGTATTAATCACTGTAAAGAGAACAGGCTAAAACATGGATGAACCTTGAATACATCATGTTGAGTAAAGTAAACCAGACACAAAAGGAGAAAAATTGAGTTCTCTCACTACATGAGATAATAAGAATATGCAAATTCATAGATACAGACTGAAGATGTAAAAGTTTTGGTAATGGATGGTGATGATGGTAGCCCAAAATTGCAAATATAATTAACGTCACTGAATTGTATACCTGAAAGTAGTTAAAATGGGAAATATTATGTTGTATATATGTTACCACAACAAAAATTTAAAAATAAAAAGAGAATTGTGAAGAAATGGGCTAGAGAAGGAATGATTTATAACCTTGGTAAGTTTGCAGGATGTAACTATCTAGATATGACGTTAGAGATTCAGTATTTGACCCTTGCTTGGCCTTTTCAAATAACGATGCTTATGGTGTGTGTTAGTTTGCCAGAGTTACCATAATGTACCCCAACCTGGTAGCTTAACAAACAGAAATGTGTTGCCTCATAGTTCTGGTGGCCAGAAGTCCAAAATCAGGACCATCCTCCCTCGAAGTCTGTCGCATTTTGACAGTGGCTTGCCCACAATCATGACATAATTCAGTCGCTGTCTCTGTCACATGGCCATCTTCTTTCTGTCTGTCTCCTACTGAATGTTTCTACATTTCCTCGGCATATTAGGATACCAGTCGTTTCATATCAGGACCCACCCTAATCCAGTTTGGCCTCATCATTACTAATAACATCTTCAAAATCCTATTTACAAATAGAGTCACATTCATTGGACTGGGGGTTAGGGATTGAACGTATCTTTTATAGGGATACGATTCAATTCCTAGCATGATGATTACAGCTTTCTGAAAAAGAACATTTATACAGAAAGTAAACTCTAGTCTGGAGAGTCCAAGCCAGATATCTCTGCTTCAAATAATCAGATGTATGTATGCATGTATGTTTGTAACTGTGAATGTATATGTGTGTGTGTTTATTAAGGGGAGGAAATCAGGCTTACCACTCGCAAGTTATAAGACAGGGCCCTTGTATTAGATGCCCACCACACTTTATCTCATTTAATTTATTAAAAAGACAAGTTTTTCTGTATGTATTATTATTTCCATTTTATGTCCTCAAAGGTTGAGCCTCAATTGTATAGAGCAAGTAAGTCATGAAGTCACTTTACTGCTTTATGCCAATTCCCTGGCCCCTTCCATTTGGATATGCATACTACTTCTTGGGGGGAAATATTTGAAAATTTGGAGAGAAAAAAATTCCAATCTTCTACAACATTCAAATTCCAAAGACAAAGATAAAGCTTATATACCAAGGGCTGGGATTACATGAAATTCCAATTGATATGCCCAACACTGAGCTCAGTACAGTAGCAACACTTAAAATTACTTTTTTTATCTCACAGGATAATAAATGTATTATGCTTCACAAAATTTAAATGTGTGTGTGTGTGTGTTTGCCATGGCCTGAATTGAGATTCATAATAACACTGGCAAAAAAAAGGGCTTTCATTTTGTTATTCCAGAAGAAGGAAGTGTACCTAGGAGATATGCTGACTTCTCCCAGTTAACACCACTGTCTTATTTTCTTTCTCTAGGTTCAATTTATGCTAATATTTCCAAATTTTAATTTAATTCTTCAATTAGTTTTAAATGTATGATCCAATGCTAAATAAATAATATAATAACTTTTCATAGGAGAAGCCAATTATTTTGTTTTGTGAGAAAATTGATGTTAAAAAAGATGCATATTTTAAATTTACATACATTTCTGAAGTGTGATTGCATAAATAAATTTGATATTATAGTGATTATAAATTTTTGAGACAGATGACTGTACAACTCTTCATCATTTTCAGAATACTGTTACATAATTTTATTACATTGGATTCACATACATTACTCCTATTCCATTATGCAAAATTATTTCTGGAAATGCCAAGACAGAACTATCTAATGGGATTCAAAATATTCTTGTCCTTATCAATGAATATTTAACCTAAGTCTTCACTTACAATTGGAATTACTTTATTTTTCATGTGGACTTCTTCTACACAGAAATTTTCCTCGTGATAGGATGCATGTATTCATTCTTGCAAATTACCTGGAATCATCAAGCTCATTTAATTTGTTTAAGGCTACTTAAGGGAAAGTGAATAAGGCTTCAGCTGCAAATTCTATACTAGGATTCATGCGATTCAGTCTCATCAAATTCACCAAGAAGCACCCTATCAAATTCATTACACTGTGGCTTATTATTCCAAGGTCACTCCTGTTTATCTAACAGGCATGCCGCCTGATAACAGACCAGTCATATGTGTGATAGTGGAAACAAGAAAAGAGCTCTATTAAAGGGTGCTTTAAACAAAGCATTGATCCCAAATGTTTTACATATGCTGTGTATAAAAGAGACCTTATTGATTCAATGCATTCTCTGTTGAGTACTGAAGTTGGTTAATCACACAAATTAGGTACCACTTGATGACATTCAGTTATGATCACAATCATGTGCAGTATCATAAGCCCAAGTTTCTATAGCTCATTAATGAATTCTGTGCCATCACATCTTTGGAGGCTTTATTATTACCTTGTATTCTTTCAGTTTAATGAGACATTGTTGCTATTGAAAATAGGTCTTCCAAAAACACCTATGCTGAAAGCCAAGGTTTTTTTAATCAGTCATTAGTGCTTCACATTTTTTTTTCTGTTCCAAAATAACAATTTGATTTACCAAGTAATAATATTTCTTTGTTGTTCCCTTTCAATTTGGTATTCAAATATTTTGCTTCCGCTACAAATAACGTCTGAAAGACAATCAACTAATGTTCAAAATGCCTGTCGATGTTATATACAAAGTGATATGCAACAAATTCACCAGTAGCACTTTTAAAACATATACATAGATGACTTGTTTCACATGGCTAGAATTGAACCTTAAGGAATTGTGTATGTCATAAAATTTCAAATACGTCATCATGGTTGTATTTTTGTTCACTGAATTTAGTAACTCCATAAATATCTGTCTCATGACTACAATGTCTGATGTGCTTGAGATATTTCAGACAAAAATCTCCTCTCAGGGAACTTAAATTCTAATAGAGGGAGTCCTATAAAAACAAGAAAATATAAAAGTAAATTATATAAATATTGAAACAAATGCCATCCATTGCTTAGGAACAACTATAGATTAAGAAAAAAAATGCAAATTTCAGACTTGCAAAAAAATTCACTGGCAAAGACACAAATACACATATATTTACATATATATATGTATCAACATCCATATCCACACCCATGACCACATCCATATTCATAACTCTATTTCTATCACTTTATCTATAGCTAAATCCATATCTATCTATTTATCTATCTACCTATCTTCCTATCTATATGTACCTACCTAACTACCTACCTCTACTGCTCTTCACTTACCAGGCTTAAACATCATCTATTTGCTTTCTAAGATGATAATTGGTTTGGTAAGCTTCATAAGCCAGCTCCAAATTTCTGCTTACTGTCCGCTTATAAATATATAATTATTTAGATGAATCAATACAAATCAATTATATTATTATGACTATTTAGCCAGTGTTTAGTGCAGAATTAAATAGGATACTATGATGGGGAGCAGATGTAGCTCAAGTGGTTGAGTGCCTGCTTCCCATGTATGAGGTCATGGGTTCAGTCCCTAGTACCTCCTAAGAAAAATTCTTCTAAATTAAAGAAAAAACAAATAGGATACTATGATAATATTAATTTCTCGTAACTGCATTTTTTTCATAGAATTCCATTAATGAAGGTATTTTTTTTCTTTCACAAAGTCTTCCTTGTAATTTTTGACAGTCTTCTCAATAGTTTTCAGTGCTCTGTTGAGATCCTTTCCTCCAACCTTTTATTCCCCTGAGGAGAACACACTATCAGTTTCTCAGATCTGTGCTATTACATGCCTAATTTTGGTCATAATTTTTATTTCTTTGCTGGTTTGTCAACATTGTTTTCTGGTTTCCTTATCTTATTTTCCTATTTTACTGCCTACTTTTGATGGAGCACATCATCATGCAATTTCTTCAGAATTTGTATACTAGAAGTAAATTTCTGTTCTCTTTAACCTCTGAAAACACCCTTTATTCTATCTACACAATGGCTTTCAAGATTTTCAGAATTTGAATTCTGGGTTGAAAGTGATTTTAAGATATTGCTAATTATTCCCTATTATTTGAGCATCCAATATTGCTGATGAGATAATCATAGCAGCTCTCTGTTGGGAGAAAATGTCCCATGAATTGCAAACAAAGACACTGGCTGCCATTGTTCCAAACTATCCTTTAAAGGTTATTTGTAAACAACTTTGGAATGTAGTGATAGCGTCACCTTCTGAAACAATGGATAGATGCTGTTACTATTAGAAATTATCTCTTTTTCTGAAGCCCAAATTTCGTTTTCACTAACGCAACTCCCTGTGGGTAAAGTTGTCACATGACCTTCTTTGCCTCACTTCAACGGAATTAAGACTTATGGAAATATTCAAAGAAATGCTGATATTATGATGACTGCTAATGCTAGGAGTAATAAAGGTCTTTGTTTCTGACCCAGGAGTTTCATGTCAGCATCTGTATCAGCGTAGCAAGCTTTCTTCTGTCTGGTATAGGAAAGGTATATTTTTCCAAAGCACACAATCTCTCACTTCCTCGGTAAGCATCCCTGACCAAAGAACTTTTGCTGATTATAAGATCGACTAGTTCCACTTTATAGCCAAGATAATTTTCAGTTCTTTAGAATTTCAATTTCTAAAATAGTGGCTTTAAAATCACTTTAGATGCCCCTAAGTTTTTAACACTTTTTCCCGATATAAGACATTATTGGCAAACCAATAACTCTTTCTACAAATTATCCTTTATTCACACCAGAAATTTTAAATCTTCTGTAATAATTTTCAAAGCCTATTTTAACCACAGTCCACTGGTATTTCTGAGACCAGAAAAGGCCACAAAAGTTCTACCTACTCTTGTCATACTCATTTTATTTTTACAGTTATGGGCATTTTCTCCAAGTGATATGGTTCTGATTTCATTCCAGTGTTATTAAACAATCTGTAATAGCTGTACCTTCTTTAAGGATTATTCAAACTTCCATTGGAGTCCTGTACAATGGATAATACAAATTACATACTGCAAAAGCCACAGTGTAAAATATGTAATTTTCTTTATCTTGCTATGCCTCAATTTATTATATATTTTAATCACCTATTCTATTCTTTAGTTTGAATCATAATATAACTGAAATTAAAGCAAAATATAGTGGTTTTAAAGTTAAAGGACATTTTTAAAATAGTTCAGCATTTTCGCAACCGTAAAATTACCCTAGTATTTATTTTAAAGATAATAATAGTGAACACATATGCAAATTATATTCCAGGCACTATTCTAAGTGTTTTACTGATATATAACTCCTTTAACTCTTATAAAAAATCTTATAAATTAAGTACTTTGGGTTTTATCATTGACATTAATTTTTCAGAAAAATATTTAAATACATGTCTTAGTTTGCCAAAGGGCTGCTGATATAAAGTACGAGAAATCTATTGGCTTTTATAAAGGGGATTTATTTGGGGTGAAAGCTTACAGTTCCAAGCCATGAAGAGTCTAAACTGAGGCACCATCAGAGATGCCTTCTCACCAAAGTCAGCTGCCATGTGATGAAGCAAGATGGCAGGTAACCTCGCCTGGTCTCTGCTTTCTTTCCAGGCTTCCTCTCTGTTTCTCAGATGCTCCAATTTCTTTCCAATTTCAGCTGCAAACTGGAATTGGGCTTGTCTCTTTGGGCTTCCTATATCTGTCTAGGCTGTTCCACTCTTTTCCCAATTTCAGCTGTAAGATATTAGGCAAATGGTTCATCTCTCCCCAGGGCCTCAGCTTTTTGAGACTTCTTTCTGTCAAATGGCAGGAACAAAAATGGCAGAGCTCTCTCTTCTTGTGTCTGTCTCAGTCAGTCTTTCTCTATGTTTCCATTTATATCAGACCCAGAAAAGGGGTGGAGCCCAACCTGAGTTACGCCTTACTGACATGGCCTAATCAGAAGCCCTAAATCAATCTTATCAATTAATCTAATCAAAGGCCCCTTAGCTAAATTTGATGCAATAAAAAGATATCATACCCGGAAGATTAGAGCAGTTTACAAATATAATCTTTCTCTTTTGGGGATTCATAAAATAAATTGCCACAGTACATATGTCTAATAGGATTATACTTTCAATTAAATATATTCAAAAATAGTGTCATAAAAATTATTACTCAGTCATCTGAGTGATATTTGGCATAATGTAAACTTTTACACATCTTTGAAACTTTATATCACATATTTAATTTACAATTTTATAGATTTTTGAATACTTATAAACATACTAACATACTTCATTATCATATGAATGTATAAACTCATTGAGATACAAGTACAAATATAGAATTAACTCTCATAATATGGACTGAAAAAAAAAAAAAACATTCACAATTGGATTAACAAACAATATGCTAGAGATGCAATGCTGATTCTCCAAATAGCCACCAATATCTCATGTTTAATTAATTGTCTCACTTTACAAATTGTATAGTCATTTACTGATCTCTAGGGTGATCATTAATACAAGTACCTTTTGAGTTTTATTTCTCCCCAAGGTTCTTCAAGCTTAATTAGTAGTTCAAATCCATGTTGAAAGAATCAAGGGGCATAGAGTAAATAAAATACCATAAATTGTAAAGTTTTGTTAGGGTAAAATTCTTGGTGAGGATAAGGAAATTCTAAACGATATTAGAGCTTAATCCCAAGGAACTTTAAAAAACATTTTTGTGATCAGGGTATTAAATGTTCTTTAAGATTGCTCAAGTATGGTATGAAATTAAGAAATGAGGAAAGAAAAGACAGTGCCTAGATCATGAAGAATTTCTATATCACATGCCTTAGTTTGCCAGAGCTGCTATGACAAATACCACAACATGGATTGGCTTAAACAACAAGAATTTATTGTCTTGAGGTTTTGAAGACTAGAAGTCTAAAATCAAGATGCCAACAGCAAAGCCATGTCTTCTCCTGGAGGCAGTAGCACTCTGGTGACAGCAGTCCTCTGTCACAGGGCAAGCTCTCTCTTTTCTCTGGCTTCTTTTGATGTCTGGCTAATGGTTTCTGGCTTCTGGTTTCTCCTGACTGCATCCAAATTTCCTCTCTTTATAAGGCCTCTAGTACTACAGATTAAGACTTAACTTGATTCAATTTGGCCACACCTTTGCTAATAACTTCTTCAAAAGGTTCTATTACAAATGTATATACACCAGCAAGAACGTAGATTAAGATTTGAACATGTTTTTGTAGGGTACATGGTTCAACCCCCAATTCTGTACAAAATAGGTTTTATCCTTTTTATGCAGAAATAAAAAGCTGTTCAATATATTGAACAAGTCTATAGCTTTTAGATTTGAATGCAGTCTAGATTTTACTAGTGGATATATGACATTTGCAATTGCAGGGATTAGCTGGAGTAGAATTTTATAGTTCTACAGTTCAACCATGGGAGTAGCTGTGCATATAAAAATTAGAGAAAGATAGATTTCTTATAGTTTTCTCCATTTTTTTGTGATATTATAGGAGAGAGCAAGGCTTCTCATAGTGTGCCTTACAGATCCCTTGGAGACTGCCAGGCCTTTTTAGGAGTTCAGTAAAGCCAAAAACGTTTCACAACAACTTTAAGCTGTAATTTTGTATTTGTCACTGTCATTTCATCAGTTGAATTTTTCAGAGGCCACATAACATATGTTGACATCATCACTTTGACAACTAATGGAATGTAGGCTTGGAATTTTTTGTTTTAAATTTTTCTGTTTTAATTTATATTATATTATGTACTCCAAATCTAGCAATCACAGTTCTTCTATTCTAACTGTTCTCAAACATTCCATTCTTAGGATTATTTCATATTCTTATTAGTATTGAGAACCCCAAAATATTTGAGAATTTTTGGAATAAAGGAATTTCATTGCTGTATTGGTTAGACAGATGAGTGAGAGAGAGAATGATTTTTTCTTCCCTACATATTTAATTATCCCATAGGAAGACCTTCTCTCCTGCTACACAGTCCAGCACAGAGCCCTGTGTAGTGTGGATCAGAGGACAGCAAATTCCTAGTCACTGCAATGGTTTAGGTTTGGGATATAACTCAAGTCAGGCTAATCAGAGCCCTTTCTCAAAATATTGCTAGAGCTATTAGAGGAGACCAGTGCTCCATCAGGTATGAGAACCATGTAAGCCTGAACAAACCGTTACAAAGATTTCTGTATTATAAAGAGGCATCCAGACCGAGGACAACGTTGGCAAATAGGAAAATAGAGCTGAGAGATGGAGGGGAAAGAATTTTGATGACATGGTTTGAACATCTAAAAGCCAGCAAGAATCACCAAGTCTGAAAATTAATAAATGCTTTTTTGTTTGTTTGTTTAAGCTATACCTAGTTTGATGTTACTTGTGAATGAAATAATACCAACTCATATATCTTGAGTATTTAAGTATTTCAGGTTTTTCACAGTGTATTTTTGAATACAAATCATACTGAGGACATTTGATGCACTAAGATCAATTATTTTTTCAAACTATTCTATGTAATATGTAAAATGAATGTTTCCATTTTAAAAATGAGTCCTCAGTCAAATAGCTTGTTAGTGTGCAGCCAGATTGAAACCCAGTACAATTTTTCTGTATTTTCCATACTGAACCACTTTCCATTTCATTTTATATATTAAACTAGAGAAAATAGTGTGTTTTAAAAAATAAAAGTTAAAACGAAAATCTTTAGGTGAACAACAAAAGCCCCAGTGTTCATGCAGGACGGAGAATCATCACTGCTGCAAAAGCCATGCATTCAATTCATTTTCCAGTTCAGACCTTGTGTAGGGGATGTTGTTCACCAAGAAAATATCCCAGTCAGTAGAGCGCCATGTAACTTTTTTTTTTTTTAAAAAAAAAAAAAAAAAGATACTTAAATTACATAAATGTTACACAAAATATATAGGGATTCCCATACGTCCCACCTTCCACACCTCCCACAACCTCCCACAAAACATTCTTCAATAGTGTGGCACATTCATTGCAATTGATAAACACATCCTAGGGCTTTGCCATTAAGCATGGACCATAGTTCACACTGTAGACCACACTCTCTCCAACATAGTTCTGCATGTTATATGATGATATAAAATGACCTATATCTGTCATTGCAATGTCACGCAGGACAATACCCAAGTCCTGAAAAAGCCCCTGTATTACTACTGCTGTTCCCTCTCCCTGCCCCCAGAGACTCCAATGGCCACTGGATCCACATCAACGTTGTAATTTCTTCCATTGCTTAAATCACAATATATCTACAGTAGAATACAGGTAAGTCCACTCTACTCCATAGCTCTTCCCCCCATCCTGAGGAGTCCAGGATGGTGATGTCCACTCCACCACCAATTGAGAGGGGGGCTTATATCCCATGGGGAAGGCGGATGGGATTATCCTGCCTGCAATTGCAGACTCTCTCCATTCCCTGGGATGGCCGTTGTCCATCATCTTCTCCTCGCCAGTTGTCCTGGGTGAGTCCAATGAGCTGTTGAGTAGGAGTTGCTGCTCCACCAAGGTTCCAGGCCCTGTTGGCACGTGGGCAGCCCAAAGACTAAAGTCTCTGGATGTACACCTATAAACTCCAGCACCAAGTATAGGTTTGAATAAAAGGGACAGATGAGCCATGTGCAGGGGAGACATAGTTGAGTCCAACTCTGTCACTCTCAGGATCACAAACTCCAAAGTAGGGCCCATTGGCAAAGCATCAAACTCCAGAGCTATCTGCCCTGACATAGGACCAGGGTGTCTCCAGAGCCCTCAGGAGCCCCATTGTTTGGGGGTGATATCCGCTTTGGAATTCTATGAGATCCTACTGAGATGTGCATAAGCATTACCTCTGGGTTGACCTCCTGACTTATTTTGAAGTCCCTTAGCCATATAAATTCATTTGTCTTTACCTTTTCCCCCTTTTATCCAGGGTCTGTTTCCAGTCTCATTGCTAGTTGGCACTTGGTAGTAATCCCTTGGTGCCAGGGAGGCTCGTTCCCGGGAGTCATGTCCCACGCTGGGAGGAAGGTAATGCATTCATATGCTGAATTTGGCTTAGGGAGAGGCGACATTTGAGCAAAAATGAGGCTCTCAGGAGGCAACCCTTAGGCACCCCATAACAATAGGCTACGTTTCAATTTCAATAGCAAAGACTCATAAGGCTAATCATCAATATCAAGGGCCCATCAGTGGATCATCCTCCTTTGCCAGTCACTGCCCCTGCACTTGGGGAACTGTTGCTGCTCCATTAGAGAATGTGGCAGAGCTCTCCAGGATGGGAATTCAGTATTCTCTCATTTATTGGGTGATTCTCCACCCACTGTGACAATGCCCCATGAACATTTGAACATTTTTGTATACCTTATATTTATGCTCAGGTAAACTTCATCTGATGCATCCCCCATCTCTGATACCCCACACCAATGATCCTCCCCCACCCCAATTGTAACCCTTCTGTGATCTAAAGCTTCTTCAAAGATGAAGCCGTTACAATAGCTGAATACAATTAATAGGAAAATGAAATAATAATGATAAGTTTAAATGTAAGAGATAAAATACATTAAAATTTTAAATTTTTAAGAAAGTAAAAATAAAATTAAATTAAAAGTTTGGGATATTAAAATAATGAAAAATATTTTTTAAAAAATTTTGACCTTTTGTCTTTGATCACTGCAATATCTGGTGTCCAGTCTACTGGGGCACCTTCCCCCTCTCATTCCCCTGTGTCTCACTATTTTCATTTTGTTTTCAAAGAAGATTTATGTCACAGAAAAGTCACACAGAGAATACAGAAGACTCTCATATACCCAGCATCCTCTCCCTTTCCTCCTACCCCCATATTAATACCTTTTCATAAGTGGATGGTAGCATTGTTGTAACTGATATACATATAGTGAAACATAGCTACTAAACATTGCCAATGGTTTACACTATGGTTTATATTTTAGACCGTGTACTTTTTATAAATTTTGATAATATTTACCATGTCCTGTGTCCATCACTTTATGGTAATGAGGAATATTTCCACTGACCACTAAGTACCCCCTGTTTGATCTATTTTATTCCTCCCACTCCATCCCCCCAGGGCCCACAACGACCCCCTGACCTGACTCGTTGGATGACAAGATTCATAGTTACATGCAACAAGAGGTCTTGACACACTGGTTTGTCCTCCCCTAGTAGGGACCACCCTTACTCTTGAGACACTCTCACCTGTCTATTTCTGAACAAATCGGTCTTCCCTAAGATGGGAGTCCAACTCCTTCCCACTCATTATGTGAGTCTCCACCCACTGATACAACACATTATGACAGAATGAACATTCACACCCTCACTAGAAGCCTGCTCCAGGTGTGCCCTGCCCCGAATGCACCCCCAAACAACACCTTAAACCAGTGACCCTTCCTTCATCAGGACCCTTCCTGGTCCCTCTCCCAGCCCCTCCCCCCAGTGTCCTGGACCTTCTAACCCACCCTTCCCAATCTACCCATCTGTACCACCTAACCCAATAATATCACTACCCTCCTGTCCTACCCCTTCAATACTCAACTACACTCTACCACTTTACCATAGATTATGTCCATATGGGTGATGGCTCACAAACTTCTCTTCTCTTTCTATTTCTTCTAAACCTATCTTACAGACAATAACTCTATGAGACAGCTCAATTTCCTTAACTCATATCAGTGAAGTCATGAAATGTTCATCCTTCAATGCCTGGCTTGCTTCACTCAACATAAGGGTTTCAAGATTCATCCATGTTATCCCATGTGTTAGCACTTTATTCCTTCTTATAGCTGAGTAATATTCCATTGCATGTATATACCACATTTTGTTTATCCATTCATCTGTTGATGGGCACCTGGATTGATTCCAACTTTTGGCAATAGTGAACATTTAGGTCACCAGCTAGTCTCCCATTTTTCCAAATGAAGTAGTGACATCTGTCTTCTAGCAAGGAACAAACACAATCAAGCTTCTTTATCTGTGAGTTACTGAATGTCTTTCAGAATATAATGGTCATGAAGTAGAGCTGTCTGCCCTTCATACAGTAACCCAGGATTGTGTGCACATTTCAAAACTAGTGCTACTCATTATCATTAAATGAGCTTCTGCTCTAACTCTCTAGGAATCTTTTATCCAAATTCCACATTCAAAAAACTGTTTTTTGTGTGTGGGAGGGTTAGGGGAAGAGGGTTTCTATAGCACAATTTTTATTTTTGCACTATCATTTTACATATGTGCATCTTAAGTTGGTTCAATTTTTAATCTATTAATTAATTAATTAATTAATTTAATTACTACTTGGTGAATGTACTTTTGCCTACCACATGGTTTGCTCTCTGTTGTTTTCCTTTGCTTGATTCCCTTTATCTTCTTGACTTCTAACTCAAGTGCACTCATGATTTTCAAAGCCTAAGTTGTATAATACCATATAAAGTTTTCTTTATAGCACTATATTTCTTAAAATCAACTGGGTTTGACTTTTAAAGATATATAAAATAACTCGTGTTAATAAAAACAAAGCAAAACAATAAAAACATATACTAGTTTTAAACTAATGGTCCATGTTAAGGGTGAGCCTTTCCTTCTCCTAGCTGATCTCATCAAGCCCTTTACTACTGTAAGGTAATAATTCCTAAATTTATGCTCCTCCTCCTAAATACAGACTCTATACCTCTACTTAAATAACTAAATAGGCCCCTCATTTTTAACTTGTTCAAAATCTAAGTATATGGTTTCCTTATCGAAATCTGCCCCTCACTTCAGTCTGTTTCACTTCAGTGATAACCATCCTATAGTGTTTTCTCTACCCCAAAGACAAAGAAAATCTTATGGCATGTAAGTCACAGTATTTCTCTCTCTTTTCTCTACCCAATCTTGCAACAATTTCCTATTTCACTCCCAACAAATGTTATATAAGTTACCATGCCCTACACGGTCTTGTACAATCTGGCATCATCTTACCTGCAAGAGATACTCTCAGACCACTCTTCTTGCTCTTTATGAAATTACCAAAAGGAACTCCTTGATATTCTTTATACACACTGTTTTAGTTTGTGAAAGGCTGCCAATGCAAAATACCAGAAATGAGTTGGCTTTTACAATAAGGATATATGAGGATAGAAACTTACAGTTCCAAGGATGTGATAATATCCAAATCAAGGCATCATCAAGAGATGCTGTCTCACCAAGTTGCAGCTGTGGGTCATCAGGCATTTGGCTCATGTCTCCCCTCTCCTCCCTGCTTCAGCTTCCAGCCTCCAGCCTCTCTCTCAGCCTCTTAGGGTTTCTCTGTCTTTCTGCATCTGTAGGCAACCCTGGAGTCCTCTCTCACATGGCAGGGGAAAATGGAAGCTCTCTTTCTCTATGTTTCTCTGCATGTTTCTCCTGTTTATGAGACTCCAGCAAGAGGGCTGAGACCCACGCTAGGTCATGCCTCACTGAAGAAATCCAATCAAAGCTCCCCAATCCAATCCAATCAAATAAAAAAGAGTCCCACACCCATAGGAATGGATGAGCTCCAAGAACATGATCTTTTCTGGGATTCACAAAAGCTTCAAACTGTCACACACACTAATCACTGTTTTCTCAGAACCTTTCCATCTACTTCTGTTTGTAATGTAATTCTATCTTATATATGCATGGCTATCCAGTGCACATCAAATCAGGTAACATGCTCAATGTTTCCTTATCAGAAAAGACTACCCCACCACCCAACACAAAATAGCATCTTATATATATGCATCCCTTTTGTGGTTTTATATTCCTTCATTTACCAGCAAGTGACCTGTTTTACATTTATTCATCTCCTTACACTTACTGGAACAAGACTCAGGAAAGCAGGGATTTGTTGCTTGATCCAAAAAACCTGGAGGAGGCCTGGGCCTAGACAGCACTCAATAAGTATCTGCTGAATAAATAGGATGAGAAAGTATTCTAAGACAAGGTTTGTGAAGTGAATGTGATACCTCCCCAGGTTACTCCCATCCCATGTTTCCACAAGATTATTTAGTAAATTCACCCATATATCCATGCCCATGATAAAACTGGTAATAATCAGAAAGGAGTCAGAATGGAGCATATTATATTATCAAAACAAAATTTGAAAAGAAACCCCAAAACACTTTGTAGATAAAAATGACAACTAGAAAAATTATACTATAAAGCAGAATAAAATTTTAACTCAAACAATGTGCCTTGAACTAAATGTTCTTCAGGAACCATAGTACTTTTCAAAAAGGGATCTCTGACACAAGAAATACTGAAGAAATAATCAGAGAGAATAAGCATGCTGTCAGCACTCAGGAAAAAGAAAATTGAAGAGGAATAAACAAACCTTAAAGACATGAAAAACACATTAGAACAATCACAGAGCTGAATATCTGCTGAAAATATTAAATGCTATGTTATATAAGCTTAGGAAAATTAATAAAATTAAATCTACCTGAAGAATTTTTAGAACAAAATGAAAATAATGAACATACAGATGAACACAACTCTTTTATTATATGTTAGAATAATAGATCTCATGGAATGTAAATATGTTTTTAAAGATAGTATACTTTATTAAAAAGAGAGATATTTGTTTCTGAAGGCATGTTAGAACTGAAGGTAAGAAAAAAAGAAAAGGAAAGGAAAACAACACTGAGATATGTTCTAGTGAATTTACTAGATTGTGGAGAAAGGAAAAGGGGACAAACAATAAAATGAACCTAAAACAAAGAAAAAATATAAGTAACATAATTTTAAAAATAGTTGACTGGACTCAAAATTTTACATAGCATCATTCGGTGCTAGAATACTGCAGATCAGTATTTATAAAACACAGGAAATAACTTTATAAAAAGCTAAACTCCCACAAATTGTTTAATCTTTCCATATGATTTGTTAATTATGAATGTGCAATTGATACCTACATAGACCTTAAAATTTTTTTAGAAACAAAAATTTAAGACATTTTTCACCCAATATACTGGCCAAATAAGATAATTTTTTTTAATGGATGAAAGTATGACAAAGCATAGATGGTGAGCATTCATATAGATCAAAATCAGGGTTTAAATCTTGATACATATCATAATCATCTGGGGAACATTAAAAATATTAATGTATCAACCCCAGTCAAAAATGTTCTGATAGAACAGGTGTGGGATGAAGCTTTGTTTTGAGTTTAAAAGTTTCTCTAGAGAATTCCAATTTGCAGTGAAGATTGAGATCTACTGAGTCTGATCAGTATCTATGTGAATTAATACTGCAGGATACAGCATACAATTATGGGTATTGGCAATTTGAAAACAATGATATGTCAAACAAAAATAATTAAATTAAGGAAAGAGATATAGAGAATCTGTGGAAAATGCAGCTATAAGCATCATTTTAGGTGGAATTCATCTCAAAATGCCTAAAAAGAATATTCTAAAGTTAGTTCTCAATTTTGGCTCAAAGCTTTGACTATATATCAGATTATTTAAGACAGTAAAATCAATTATTTAAAAATTAGTGATCCTGCCCTTCAAGATTCTTAAGTAATTTTTCTGTGCACAGCTTAGGCAACAGCATCTTTAAGCTCTTTACAGGTGAATTGCTTACAAATTTTAAGCAAAGTAATTTAAAATTAAATACTAATAATATAAGCATTTATTTAAAATAAATACAGTTAGGATAACTAAGTAGACTTCTAGATCCATAGCTCATAGCTTACAAAATAAAATTCTAAATTGAGCAACATTTGAGATATAAATGTTGAGACTTCAAATGTTTTAAGAGTTTTTCCTACACGGAGCCTTGTATTTGAGAAAGCATTTTGGCATATATACCAAGAAAAGAATGATAAATTGAGCCCATAAAATTAAATTATCAGAAATTGTGGGAAGATGGCATCAGATTAGGAAGGCAGGGATCAACTCTCTCACATAAACAATGCAGAAAGAGCCACAAGCTGTCCAAAGGATCTGTTTTGGGGGTCAGCAGACCTGGACAATATCTCATAACTCACAGGAAGGTGAGGGACAGAGAAATGAAGAATCCAAAACAACAAATGTGAGTTTCCAAACCACGGGTGGCAGCCAGGAAGGGCTCCCCTCCCTTATTCCCAAGATATTAAGCTGGCATAAAACCCCTGGCTCACTGAAGCAGAGAGAGAAATGGGCATTTTTTTCCCCTGTCAGCTGTTACAAAGGAAAAGGGAGAAAGAATTGGGGGGAATTCTTCAGTGAATTCATCCATCTGAGCTCACTTTGAATCTCAGCTCTGGCCAGACTAAAACACAGGAAAACCAAGATAGAAAGAAACATGTTCATAGAAATCTGCTCCAATGAGCACCATCTGCTGTCTTCTCTGGAAATTGCATGAACAAAAACTGCTTTTGGTTCTCTCTAAACTCTAACCACTGGGAGAAAATCTGCACCCCATTAATAAGTCTGTGGCATGATTTTGGTAAGTTAAGCTGGGCAGTTTTAAAGACTTAGAATAAGTTGAACCAAATATCAAAGAATAACTGTGAAAAAAAATAGGCAAGTAAGAGAAAGTGTCCATCAGAGTAAATTCACCAACATATTCAGATACATAGATATTAACAAAAAATTAAAAGTCAAACTAGAATACAGGAAGAGATAGCCCAGCCAAAGAAACAAACTGAAGAGATACAGGATATAAGACAATCAATGATAATCACACAACTTTCCTAAAGCAATTCAAAGAATTGAACAAAATTATGATCAAGGAGATTAAGGATATTAAGAAGACACTGGGTGAGGATAAAGAACAATTTGAAAGCCTGCAAAATAAAGTAACAGACTCTTATGGAATTAAAGATGGGATGATTATATTAAAAATACATTAGAGGCACCTCAGATTTTAATTTCTTGAAGACAGAATTAGTGATTTTGAAGACAGAACATCTGAACTAGAAAGACTGAACAGAGAGAGAAGAGAAGAAAAAAATGGAACAGGATCTCAGGGAATTAAATAAAAATGCAAAATGCACAAACATGCACACCATCAGTGTCCCAGAAGGATAAGAGAATATAAAGGGGACAAAAAGAATATTTGAGGAAGAATGATGGGAAACTTCCCAACCTTTACAAAAAACATAAATATCCACCGCAAACAGAATAAATCTGAATAGACCTACCCTGAGACACCAACTATTCAAAATGGCAAATATCAGAGATTGAAAATTTTGAAAGCAGTAAGAGAAAAGCAAAACGTTACACACAAGGGAACCTTGATAAGATTAACTATGCAGCTCTCATCAGAACCCATGGAGGGGGGAAGAAAGTGAGATGATGTATTTAAAGTACTGAAACAGAAAAACTGCCGGCCAAGAATTCTGTATCCAGCAAAGCTGCCCTACAAAAAAGAGGGTGAGTTCAAAGTCTTCACAGACAAACAAAAACTGATAGAATATGCTACCAAAGGACTAGAATTACAACAAGTTTTAAAGTAAGTGTTGCATCTGAAAGTAAAAAAAACAAGGGTAAGAGACTTGGGGAGAAGAGTATAGAAATGAAGATTATTAGGAAGGGTAAAATAAAGTGTAAAAAGACAGAGACAATAGTACAATATGACAACAGAAAACCAATGGATGAAGTAAGTAACGCCTTTACAGTAATAAAATTGACTGTTAATGGCTTATACTTCTTAATCAAAAGACATAGACTGATAGAATAGATTAAAAAAAATATATGGGCTCAACAAGAGACTCACCTCAGACATAAGGACACAACCACGTTAAAAGTGAAAGGTTGGAAAAACATATTCCATGTTAATTGTAACCAAAACAGAGCTGGAGCAGTGATACTAATATTGCACAAAAAATGCAAAACCATTTAAAAGGATGAAAAAAGTTATTATATATTAAGAAAATAGCAATTCACCAAGAAGAAATAACTATACTAAATATTTATGCATCTAACCTGAGTATCTCAAGGTACATGAGGCGCACACTGGCAAAATTGAAGGGAGAAATAGATGTCTCTACAATAATAGCAGGAGACTTCAAAATACCACTTTCAGTATTGGATAGATTATCTGATCAGATTATAAATGAAGAAAGAGAGAGCCTGAATAATGTGAAAAATGAACTAGACCTAACAGACATCTATATAGCATGGCACTCCAAAACAGCAGGATATATATTCTTGTCAAGTGTTAACAGATCCTTTTCCAAGATAGACTATATGTTGGGTCACAAGACAAGTCTTAATAAATTTAAAAATATTGAAATTATGTAAAACACTTTCTCTGATGATAATGAATGAAGCTGGAAATCAATAATGGAGGGAAAATGGAATATTCATAAATATATGGAGTTCAAACAACACACTCTTAAATAATCAGTGAGTCAAAGAAGAAATTGCAAGAGAATTCGGCAAATATTTTGAGGAGAATAAAAATGAGAAAACAATATATCAAAACCCATAAGAAAATGCAAAGGCAGTGCTGAGAGGGAAATTTATAGCCCTCAATGCTTACATTAAAAAAGAAGGAAGAGCTAAAATTGAAGATCTAACTGCACACCTGGAGGAAATAGAAAAAGAACAGCAAACTAATCCCGAATGAAATTGAACAAAAGAAATATTAAAGATCAGAGCAGAAATAAATACAATTGAGAGCAAAAATACAATAGAAAGAATCAACAAAATCAAATATGGTTCTTTGAGAAGATCAACCAAATCAACAAACCTTAGCTAGGCAGACAAATTATGAAAGAGAGAAGACACAAATATATAAATTTAGAGGTGAGAGGGGGGACATTAACACTGACCCTGCAGAAATAAGAGAGATCATAAGAGGATTCTAAGAACAACTTTATGTCAGAAAACTAGACAACGTAGATAAGATGGATAAATTCCTAGAATCACATGAATCACCTTCACAGACTCTAGAAGAAATAGAAGACCTCAACAAACCAATCACAAGTGAAGAGATTGAAAAAGACATCAAAAACCTTTCAAAGATGAAAAGTCCAGGACCAGATGACTTCACAGGGAATTCTACCAATCATTCAAAGACAATCTAATACAAATCTTGTACAAGCTCTCCCAAAAAATTGAACAGGAAAGAATGCTACCAAACACATTATATGAGCCAACATCACTCTAATACCCAAATCAGATAAAAATACTATGAAAAAAGAAAATTGCAGATCAATAACTCTAATGAATATAAATACAAAAATACTCAACAAAATCTTGCAAAATGAATCCAAAAGCACATGAAAAGAATTATATACCACGAACAAGTGGGTTTTATTCCAGGTATACAAGGGTGTACACAAGATCAATTAGTGTAAAAAACCACATTGATAGGGAAGCGGCTGTGGCTCAATCAGTAGGGCTCCCGTTTGCCATGTGGGAGGCCCCAGGTTTGGTTCCGCACGGCATGGTTGGCTGACCTGGCGAGCACAAGCAGCAAGGGGGAGATAAATGAATAAATAAATAAAATCTTTAAAAAAAAAAAAAACCACATTGATAAATTGCAAAAGAAAAATCACATGATCCTCTTGATTGATGCAGAAAAGGCATTTGATGAAGTATGTCACCCTTCCTTGAAAAAAAACTCCAAAATATAGGAATTGAAGGAAGTTTTCTCAAAATGGTAAAGTGCATATATGAAAAACCTGCAGCTGGCATTGTACTCAACAGTTAAAGACTGAAAGCTTTCCTGCTGAGATTATGGGAAAGACAAGAATGCCCACTGTCACTATTATTATTCAATATTGTGTTAGAAAGTCTAGCTAGAGCAATTAAGCTAGATAAATAAAAGCCACCTCAATTGGTAAAGAAGAAGTAAAACTTTCACTATTTTCTGGTATGATCCTATATCTAGAAAAACCTGAAACGTCAAAAACAAAGCTACTAGAATTAATAGACGAGTTCAGCAAAGTGGCAGGATACGAGATTAGTAAGTAAAAATCAATTGTTTTTCTATACACTACTGATGTTCAAGCTGAGTAGAAAATCAGAAAAAAAAGATTCCATTTATAATAGTGACTAAAACAATCAAATATTTAGGAATTAACTTAACCAAGGACATAAATTACTGATATTCAGAAAACAACAAAACATTGCTTAAAGAAACCAAAGTCTTAAATAAATAGAAGGGCATTCCTTGTTCATGGTTTGGAACACTAAATATGTTAAGATCTTAATTCTGCTCAAACTGATTTACAGATTCAATGCAATCCTAATAAAAATCCAAACATGGTTTTTTGCAGAAATGGAAAAACCAGTCAGAAAATTTATTTGGAATGGTAAAGAGCAACAAATAGCCAAAAATGTCTTTAAAAAGAAGAACAAACTTGGAGGACTTTTACTTCCTGCCATTAAAATGTATTACTTAGCTACAATGGCAAAAACAAACAAACAAACAAAAAACAGCATGGTCCTGGAGTAAAGAGAGATAGATTGACAAATGGAACCAAATTGAGAACTCAGAAATAGACCCTCACACGTACAGTCAACTGATTTTTGATAAAGCTGTTAAGCCCACTTAGCTGGGCCAGAATGGTCTATTAAACAAGTGGTCCTGGGTAAACTGGATAGCCATATCCAAAAGAAAGTTAAGAGGACCCCTATCTCACACTTCATACAAAAATTAACTCAAAATAGGTGAAAGACCTAAATATAAAAGCAACAACCATAAAACTCCTGGAACAAAATGTAGGAAAACATTGTCAGGATCATATGGTAGGCAGTAGTTTTCTAAACCTTATACCCAAAGCATGAGCAACAGAAGAAAAATGAGATAAATGGGACTTCTTCAAAATTAAACACTTCACCTCAAAGGACTTTGCCAAAAGGTTGAAAAGGCAGCTGATCCAATGGAAGAAAATATTTGGCAAGCAAATATCTGACAAGGGTTTAATATCCATGATATATAAAGAGATCATACAACAAAGAATAAAAAGACAAAATACCTGATTAAAAAATAAGCAAAGGCCTTGAAAAGACAATTTTCCAAAAAGAAATACAAATGACAAAGAAACACATGAAAAAAAAAAAAAGTTCAACATCACTAGCAATTAGGGAAATGCAAATCAAAACTACAATGAGATATTATTTCACACTTATTAGACTGGTCACTATTAAAAAGTCAGAAAACTGTAAATGTTGGAGAGGATGTCGAGAGATAGGAACACGTATTCACTGTTGGTGGGAATGTAGAATTGTACAGCCACTGTGGAAGACTGTCAGTTCCTAAGGAATTTGAATATAAACTTGCCGTGGGACCCACAATACCATGACTATGTATATACCCAAAAGAACTGAGAGCAGTGGCACAAATAGACATCTGCTCTCTGATGTTCATAGCAGCATTGGTCACCTTTGGAAACAACCCAGGTGTCCATCAACTGATGAACAGATAAACAAATTGTTTTGTATACCCACAATGGAATATTATGCAACAGTAAGAAGAAATGAAGTCAGGAACCTTATGACAAAATGGATGAACCTGGAGGTTTATTATTACCATTATTCCAGTAATGTTGATAATAATACTAAAAAACAAAAACCAACTGACCAAACAAACAAAACTCACCACCTCTCCATCTCTCTATGCTTCCCCTGCCATACATAGTTGCTATTTCTTTCTTTCTCTCTAGTTTATTTGTATTCATATTTTGTAAAAATAGCCTTATATATGCAATATGACCCATATTTGTATTTTACATGAGGTTTCACTGTTATACGGTCCAATGTTACTTTTTTTTTTTTTAACTTTCCTGCTAGTAATATAAAAAAAAAATGTCATTACTGAAATAATGGAAATGCTCTAAAAATGATTGGACAAAAATATCAGAAAATTATTAAGGGCTTACTCTCTATTTTGGGCAATGTTGTAAGCCCAACATATATTATTTTCTTTGTATATGCTTTGAGTTAATTTGTTCTTATTTTCCTAGTTTATTATGGAGGAGCTTAGAAATGTGATTTGTTACCTTTTTCTTTTGTAATTTAAGTATTGAATCATATAAATTTTCCTGTAAGCACAGCTTTAGCTTTACCCAATAAGTTTTGATATGTTGTGTCTAATTTTCATTCAAGTTAAGATTTTTCTAATTTTCCTTGTTATTTTGTCTTGGATAAATTCATTGTTTAGAATGGGAATAACATGGAGGATTTGTCAGATATCTTTTATTGTTGATATCTTGTTTAATTCTTTTGTGGTAAGAAAACATACTTTGTATGATTTCAATCCTTTTAAATATGTTACAGTTTGTTTCATGGCTAAGAATATGGTTTACTTGGTAAATTTTCCATGTGCATTTGAGAAAATAGCATTTTCTGCTGTTGGTAGGCAGAATGTTCCATAAATGTTAATTAGATCTAATTAATTGCTAGTATTGTCCAGGTCATCTATATCTTACTGATTTTTCTGTCTATGTGTTCTATAAATTCTTGGAAAAGGAAAGCTTCTAACCCCAATTGTATATTTTTCTATTTTTTGTCCATTTCTATCACTTTAGCTTCATGTATTTTGAAATTTTTTTATTAGGCATATGACACTGAAGATTTTTTGTCTGCTCGGTGAACTGACACCTTTTTCTTTATGTAATGTTACTCTATATCCTGGTATACTCCATGTTCTGGAGTGTCCTTTGGAATATGTTTGGAGTCATTCAGTCTAAAGATAGCAATTGTTTGGCCCAGGGAAATATCCATAGAGATAGTGGCCAAATATTGAATATAATTTAAAGATCAAGAAAGTGAAAATCAGTTCCGCCATTCATCAAACTGTGATATTTCTTACCAAATATAAAACAGTGCTCCTAATTGGAAATGGCCAGTCATATAAACAATGTTTCTTCCAAGCCTACTATAGCTTCAAAACAACTACCTAAATACCAACCTGTCAGCTTTCCTCCCACTTTCTGAAGAAAGATGAAATAGATATTTAATGGCTGAACTGTCCCAGCTCTGACAGTTCTCAATTCAGTTTGGTACCTACCTTCATCATTGAGCAAAAGTTCACAGCCAATACAAAGCTCTTCTCCACTCCCTGTAAGTGAGGCACTCTCAAAGTTTCTCTATGTTGTCTATATTTCCCTGTTGTAACAAACTAACAGAGCTCAGTTTGCTTGCCTGCTGGGATGTTATGGGAATCTTTGGATATGAGCTTTGTCAAAGGAAAGTTGATAAGATTTGAGTTACCATGAACAGTTAGGATTCTTTAAACAATGACTTTATTTCCAAACAGGATTAGGTGAATCACTAAATTTGTCCCATGCAATGGATTAATTGCATTAGTCAATCTTTTAAATGTTGTGATTATGCAAAATTAGTTAATGATTAATTAATTTATTTATTCATGAGTTACATTTATCTTCCACAGAATCATAATCTGCACTGGATGGAAAATGAGTAATAATTTATCGAGTCCTTCAACCAATGTTATAATACTCTATCCCTGGCAGACCACCATTCAACCAAGTGATAATATCCATATACAAAATAACATTCTTCGTCTTAAAAATTTTATTTTATGACATGAATCACAAATAGAGTAGATAGCAAAACATGATCCTAAATTCTACTACCATGCCTACCTCATGCCTACCAAACACTTTTATAAATTTCACTTGAGAGAAAAAATTCATATATTAATAAATAGCTATAAAGTTACAATATATACATGATGACTCCTAATGTAAATCATTTCATTGAAAATACAAATAACTCATTTCCCTACAAGTATTATCTAGCTGAAGAAATAAAGGAGATAGAAATTAAAATGTAAAATTCATTTTTCAAGAATATCATTCCAACTGGGAAATTCTGTAGTTACCTAAAATCTAACAGAATAATTTACTTCATCACCTTCATGGAAAGATTAGAGTTTATGGAATGCCCACTATAAAGGAAGACTTTTAAAATTGTGAAT
Organism: Tolypeutes matacus; assembly: GCA_026826555.1. Classification (NCBI taxonomy): domain Eukaryota; kingdom Metazoa; phylum Chordata; class Mammalia; order Cingulata; family Chlamyphoridae; genus Tolypeutes; species Tolypeutes matacus. Next base: position 14,574,840 of record JAKSZT010010858.1, read on the forward strand.
GCTTAAATAATATTATTTGTATGCTTATATGGATTATCCTCTTGTCATAACATCGTACTTTAGTCAACCCAAATTCTGCCTATTACTAAAGTTATGGGGACCTGTAAATTTTTTAGAACAAATGTCTTGGGAAATTCTTTTTGCAAATATTAACCTTGGTTTGTACTATGATGTTTTGTTCTGGAATATACCTTCTGTTCCAGAACCTTGAAATTCACAATTGATTATATAAATAAGTCCTAGGACTAGAGAAGCCTGTCTATGCTGCACATGCCAGCTACACAGTTATGAATATTCTTTTGCTTGATTGATGTTTTCTTATGTCATAAGAAGTTTCACACTGAATATGACACTAGTAGACTTACTTAGCTAGACATCAAGCTGGAAGTGAAAAATGAAAAAAACTAAACATTCCAAAAAGATTTTAAACCTTATTCCCAACACTCCAGATTGATGAATTTTACACCTGGTCTAAAGCAATAGTAGCTGAATACTGCCTTTTACTTTGTGAAGCTAAGAATTGAGAGAATTATCTTCAAGAGTAACCCTCAGTATAATAAGCAAAGAGATGTAAGTCATGAGGTTGAGACTATCAGTTACTAGCTACCTGTTGTGTTTTGGGGCTATATGTAACCCAGAAAAACACATTATTAAACTTTATCCATTCTTGTGCATGTCAACCTATTGTAAATAGAACCTTTTGATGAGGTTTCTTCAGTTAAAGTATAAACGACTTCGATCAGGATGAGCCTTAATCCCATTCCTGGAGTCTTTTATAAGCAGAATGAAATTCAGACACATAGAAAGAAAGCCAAAGAAAGCAGGAAGTTGAATATCAATGGATTACAGAAGAGAAGGGAGAGACCAGGAGACACCACCATGTGTCTTGCCATGTGACAAACTAAGGAACAAGGATCACCAGCAGCCTGTCCTAGAATGTCGGTCTTTGGGAAGAAATCATTGCCTTGGTAACACCTTGATTTGGACTTTTTCCCAACCTCAAACTGTGAGGGAATAAATTTCCATTGTTTAACCCTATTTATTTCACGGTATTTGTTCCGACAGCAAAGAAATGAAAATACCACCCATAGTTAGCCCTAATCCTCATCCACTCTTGACTTCTTTCCTACAATTAAACTCTCTTTTAAGATACACATTATACACCTCTTACATGAGATCTCTGCCTGTAGCTTGGCAAAAGTTCTTGTCTAGTGACAACAATCTGCCATAGAGTTGTCATATTCCCAGAAAAGTAATATGTTAAGGAGAGTCACTTTACACAGATGGAGTAAAGCTGATTTACTCTCACCTATTTTACAGAAACTCTATTTCTGACAAGTCTTCTCATAATCCTAAGCACAAGGGTCCTGTAAATACAGAATCCTGTATTTGAAATGCTTTTGGTCTCTTTCCATATAAAGAAGATTGTTAAGCAATTTGGCCTTTCTGTGGCTAATATTGATCCAATGATGTTGTCTTCTGAGATTTCTATATGCAACCACATATGCCATATTTCTAACACCAGTTTCTTTGAGGGGAGGGATGAGTGGATAAAGGGGTAGGAAGGAAATACTAAAAAAAAGGATCTAAGAGGAAAATGAGTGATTTGATTCACAAATATATCTACTGGAAAAGCGTATTCAAGATTTCTCATGAGATGGGCACACCTTTTGGTCTACAGAATATACCAAATCTCTTAGAGATTTTAGAAGATTGTATCTAACACTTCTAGTCTTTATATGCATTTACAACACTATATTGTTTATTTATAATATGGAACTATATAAAATTTTCATTCAGTCCATACTGTGCTGTCATCAACAGTATAAAGAAGATGATGTGTATATACCAGACTCATGGTAAGGCTCTCAGCTCATGTTCCCTTAGTTTTCAGGCCATGATCTCTTGCAATTGTGAATTGGTATGCCCCAAATTGGACAGAGGAATGAACATTCTTTAGATTCCCCAGATACTACCAGCTAATTGTTCTCAGTTTTTCCACTCTAATCATCTCAGAAAATGCAGGAATTTCACATGAAACTTACATCAGAGTAATTATGTTATTGGAAAACCCAGAATTAATTTTTAAGAGAAATTTTATTCCTTCTCACAAGTAGTTTTTAAGGTCAAAGCTAAAAAATTATCAGGGCTCTCCTTTAAGGCAAATATCTTAGTTCAACTCCATTGGATAACATCAGCCATGAAAAATAATCTCTACTGTGTTCATTTAATGTACATGAATTCTCCCTTAATTGACAACAGAATTTTTTTTTCTTATTATTGGCATCTAGGAATGCACTCTAAATCCATGACACAAAATGCAAATGCTCAAATAAGATATGAACATTATTTATTTTTCAATTTCTCTACTCAATTTTTAAAAATGGAGCCTTTAACAAAGGGATTATAGAAGAAAATTTTCTTCCCCAGCCAAGTCTAAGTTACTGATCTTCACCAAATAAGTTTATGCAGAAATATTTCCTACAGAACAGGTATGGTCAAAGGAATATTAGGGGTAATTCTGATTTCAAACTTTCTATTCTATCTCTACCTTTCCTTCCTTCCTTCCTTCCTTCCTTCCTCCCTCCCTCCCTCCCTCCCTCCCTCCCTCCCTTCCTTCCTTCCTTCCTTCCTTCCTTCCTTCCTTCCTTCCTTCCTTTTCTCTTTCTTTACTTATTTCATACATTCTATCTGAATCTGTTTCTTAGCTGCTAAAATAAATATCATATAATGGGTTGGTTTAATAAAAGGAATGTAATAGCTCATGGTTTCAAGGCTGGGAAGTCGAAAATTGAGGCATCAGCAAGGCAATGCTTTCTCCCTGAAGACTGTGGATTCCTGGGGCAGGCCGGGAATCTTTGGGGTTCCTTTCTTTCACATGGCAATGCACATGGCAGCATTTTTTTTTTTGCTTCCAGATTCCATTGACTTCCAGCTTATTGTTGCCCCCGTGGCTTCTTTTCCATATTCAATTTCCATTGCTTATAAGGATTTCAGCAATATTTGGTTAAGGCCCACTCTCGTTCAGTTTGAGCACACCTTATGTAGTAACCTCTTCAAAGATCCTATTTACATGTAGGTTGACGTCAGTAAGACAAGGGATTTGGATCTGAACATGCCTTTTTCCTTTTGGGGGGTATGTGATCCAATCCCTAACACTATAAATCTGCCTATATATTTTGTTCACATTTTCAATAAGATAGATAATTATTTGTGTATTGGGTATTTCTGAAGTAAAGGAAGAGTAGTAGAAGAACAACAGTACGATGGTTTTCTTTATTTGATATATATTATGTCACTCTTGCACTTGGCCAACATGCTAAAGTCAATTATTAGTTTCAATATCTGCTTAATTTTGTTAAAAGGACAATCAAATTGTCTGCATAATTATACACATACACACTCTTGCAGATTATTGAATTACATCAAATGCTTTCTGGCATCTACTGGGATGTTTATTAGCCATAGGCATTTATTCAGAACTTATCATGTCTCTGTAAGGAATTTCCACTTGACCTCCTAGAAGAGAGTGTTATTGGGGAAAGAAGCAATTTTTTAATTGATAATTTTGAGAGGAGTAACTGAATAAACCCAGATTAACCTTTTTTTCTCTCTTTTCCTGGGAGTCAATAAGGTCAGAATGAGGAGAAGGAAGGAGAAAAAAGATATGGAAGATAAGTAAAATAGGGAAAGAGGAGAAGAAAGAGGAAGGGAGAAGAAGAGGGGGAGGGGAAGGGGAAGGTTAACATATATAACATTTATAATACAAAAGACATTAATGCCTTACATATATTATTTCATTTAATGCACAGCACCATCCTAATGATTAAGGACAATTATTACCCTCATCTGTAGATAAGGAAACCAAGGCACAAAAAGTACATTGATTATCCAACTAGTAACTGATAAACCTGGGATGTTTATCCAGATAGTTTGGCTCAATAATTTGTGCTGTTAAACACTAATTTATATTTATATTTTAATAGTTCCTTTCATCATCACTATTCCTTGAATTTCATATTTACTAAGCCTTAGTTCTTTTTGGTTTTGCATAAATAAATATTTGCATAAACTTTTCTAATGCAATTTTAATTTTAACCTTCTTATATCATTTATGTTTGAAAATATGTTTATTTTTGCTATTACACCTGACTGGCAAAACAAGGTGATAACTCAAATACATTTTGCATTTTATTTGTATTTTATTGATCATATATCTCCTAGAAATCAATGCTACAGAATTGTGTTGTCAATCTGATTCATATTCCTTTGCAAGCAATCTAATACTATTCTTGCTAGAATTTTCAGAATTTTGCCTTTCATTTATGTTTATTTTCTGAATTATCAATGTGTAACTGGGCGTGGGATTTTTTATTATTATTAATCTTGCTTGGTATGAGATAGACTCTTAAATAGAAGATACAAATCCTCAGCTCAATAAGATTTATTTTCTCTATTGTTTATTTCAATTGAACTGGCAATGTCTCCTAATGGAGTTTCATGACTACATCTCTCAACAATCTTAACACTCAGGACTGCTTAAAAGTCACATTTATTGTTCTGCAAAGTAAGCCTACCCTCATCACCATTGTGGAGCAGGTTACAACACAGTGCATCATGGGGACACAGGCTCAGGCACAACCAAAACTTCTAGCAAATGACCCCTTTAACATATACACAGTACAAAGGGTCCAAAAGAGCAGGAGATGAGATCCCCATCATGGCCGGTCACCTGGGGAGGCCAAACTGTTTGGGTCAGGGTCCGTAGATGGCAACTCCGCCTACCCCCACTTCGCCCAGGAGGAGAGAGAGGCCTGTACTGTCTGAGCGCAGGGTAATTACACAACTCATAGGGAGAGGGCCCCGCCATAGAGTTCCGGCCCTGATAAGCAGCTGGCGCTGCTTGTTTCCATTTTCTGGGTTTAAGGTATGATCAGGCCTTTTCATTAGACCTAATATTTCCTCTGGATGCAGAATGAAAACACATTGAAACAGCTGCCCACAATTGAAAAGGTGGTAGGGTAGGCTAAGGCTGGGGAATGGCTGCTAAGTGTGTCCCTGACTTCCCCAGCAATCATACTTTAAAATACCACCTGCCCTCTATCCTGGACCATTCAACCCCCTTTCAGCTGTTCCTTTTTTCCTTCACCCTTTAACCTTCCATATGGTTTACTGATTTTGTATGTCTTTTGTTAATTTTGTAGCTCCACCCATTATAAGTTAAGCTGCATGAGAGGAAGGCCCATTGGCTTCTGGATACATTGGAACAATATCCAGCAACTAATATGTACATCATAAATATTTGTTAAATGGAAGAAAAGGCATTGAGGTTTTTATGTCTATCTTTTATGAGTCTTACCTTTTCTCTAACATTTCTTTGCATTTTGTTCTATGATTGTCTCCTGTTCTGGCATTCATTTCCTTACTTCAGTCATCAGGGGCAGCATCTCTGTTAATATTTTGCTGTTATTGTTAGTTTCACTGCTACACAGCCCAAATCACATTCTTAGGTTCCTTGAATGCTGAAAGTTTCTTTCTTATTGCAGCCTACAATTTTGGTGCAGCTATGACAAACATTCAAATCTCTCTTCATATAAATTGCATGTATCACGTATTTTCTTCTGATTTCCATATTACCTCTTTATTTATTTGTTCTGTTTAATGTGGCCATTTTGGTTGTTTGGGTTGATTTTCCATATTCAAGGATTTCTTTAATGTTTGTTGATCTTAGATGTCTGTCAATATGCAGTGGTGGGAAGAAGATGAACAGAGTGAGTACCTATGAGATCTTTTTAGAGCGTACTTGAGCATTCACTTCCCAAATGCAGTGGACATAGGCTCTGATGACACTGTGGCCCAGGGGCAGAAGGTGTAAGCAGACAAGGGGTGCATATTGCTTGTTCTCTACTTGAAAGAGCCTTGGTTTCCAGGGGTGACTGTAAGCAATCTTGAATTCTAATCCTGTCTCTGTGCCAAAATTCTCTTTGTTGAAAATGGAGACAAAAAGAGGCAATTGCCCAAAGTTTAACATTTAGTAGGTGTTCAATAAATCCTTGTCAAATATATAATTTATGCATTAATATCCCAAATGAGAGGTTCTCAGGATTTCAGTTATTGGTATGACAACTGACTGACCCTACAGTGCTATAAGAGATTTCTGTTAATTTTATTGTTCTATAAACTCAATAAAAGTACCCACTTATTAGACATCAGTGTCTCCTCAGGGGCAAATCTATTCTGGCATGTCTAGCTTTGCATTACCTGAAAAGAGTTTTAAAATTAGCATGTAGAAAACCATGGGCAAAACAACCACAACAAACGAAAAAATAACTGACATGAAACAAGAAACAATTTTTGTTTTATGGAATATATATATGGTAATTTAATACATTACTATATTGAGAAAATATAATGTATTGAAATATGAATATCTCACATATGGCCTTGTTTAATCACCAAAGTTGTTAGACTGAAGCAACAGCAAAATCTTTTAGGTAATGGAACTTTGATTCACATTCAGTCCTGATCCTGTTTTTTGTTAAGGGAAATTCTATCCCTAACAGTAATTATTTAGAGATTTCCTGCTCTTTTTATATTGATGTGGTTGTGTAATGCCTTTTCTTGTCCTCTACATATATTAGCATTAGAGTACCATGTATGAATTCTCATTTCTTAGGATTCCTTGCATGTATTATGCTTGCAAACTACTAAAAACAATTTATCCAAATTGAAAAAGAAAAAACAAAATGAGATCTGCATGTCCTTTCAAAATCAAACCAGAATGTTGTCTAACAGGCCTACCGAAGAATTATTTAGTTTCTAAGGGATGTGACTTTACTTCACTTATTGTTTACTATTGATTATTATCTGGACACTTTGGAGTCACTAAGTAACATATATTCTGCCAGTACAAAACAGGATCCTCAAATAAATTTAATGACCGAAGACTCATTAACCAGTTTGGCTTCTAACATAGCAAACTTAAATCTGCCTTTCCCAAGGGAATCTATAAAGCTCCGGTCCTCAAATGCTCTTGGCTGCAGATTTATCATCCTCTTGTTTCTCTCATTTATGAGTTTAAAACATTGGAGAGCACATATTCAGTCTATATTTGCATGTGAGTTGAATTTAACATTTTTGAAAATTTGTGGTTTCAAAAACTCCCAAGTTTTTATGCAACTTTGGCCTATGTCCACTTAATTTATAACCCAGATCTACTAGTCTTAGGAAATAAAAATCTTTTTTGGGATCCATAGACAAAGTGTCATTTTTTAGGAATGAAACATGTACCTTTCCCCCTTGTAGCTATAGGAACAGGAGAATTTTCACTCCCCAGGAGAGTAGATACCTTCTCCCTTCCTCCTCACACTCTTTTAAGAGAGGAGGAGTGACTTATCTGATTCCTGAGAGTGGAAGAAGGAGAGTCTGCCAGTTCCAGCCCCTTCATTTCCTTTTCTTTTAATTTTAGAAATTTATCTGTATCAATGTTACAAGTTACTCAATTAACAACTACAATAACAATAAATCTGCTTTGGTCAGTGGTTACACTCTCTCACATTTTTGTTCATTCCTCAGTCTTGAGGGGTTTGGGACAATGTCTGTTCTGACTGCTTCAGGCTGAGAAGGGATGTAGATATTACGGGGCAGAGGCATGGAATTGTTTTGCTTTCAGTTGAAGATACTCCTTTTTCCGGGTGTACGGCTGGTCCAGCCTCATTGTTTAGTTGGTTGTTCCGGGCAGAACCAAAGAACTGGAGCATGGGAGTTGACTGCGTATCCGCTAGGTTTTAGGGCTTATTTCCCTTCTGAGTGTTCTGCCTCAGCAGTGACTTGCTGGGAAACCACGTGCACCTGGCAGCCTTCAAGCACGAAGTGGCCAGCAGTGTGGGAGGCTCTGATTTTTCTTGACTTGTCTGTTTCACTCACTCACAACTCACCAAAGGAGAAGTGCTCAGTCCCACACTACTGGCACTCCATCAGATCTGTCGGTCTACAGAGAATGTTCTTTATTTGTTCTCAGCCATGTCATATGCTCCTAAGGGTAACATTTGCCCCTGAGAGGAGACCTATAGAGATGCAGCTTTTCCTATAACTGGGTAAATAAATTAATTCCGGTTGAAGCATCAAGAAACCCATTGTGGATGCCTATTTAAACTTTTATCAGTAGCAAAGCTCATAGTTTTCTCTCCAACTGTCTGACTATTGTAACTTATCTCTCAATTGGTTCTGAACACAAAAGGGGAAGAAAGGGTATGATTTTTATCAACCTATAACTCCCAGTACCAAGGATCTAACAAGTTATTTTACTTTTCTATTCCTGAATTGTTTTATTTCCCATAAAACTCACATTAAACAGTCTAGTCTATTATCCAGTACTTATCAGAACAGGATTGGTAAATCTTCCTCTTTTTTTCCTTTTTTTAAAATCACTTCCTACACAAATCATTGTGTCTCCCAAACTCAGTCCAATTTAACTTCACTTACACTTTATGATCTGTTCTTTCTATCTTCTATAGGAAAAAATTTCTTCATCTCCATTGCTTTGGGTGAGAAAGCAATTACCAGCTGAGGGCCTCTAAGAAGACTCTCCTCCTAAGAATAGATACTTTCTTAAAGCGTGTTGTAAGATGCTCCAGGAATTTTACTGCTCATTATCAAATGTGTGCAAAACTCATTGCTTCTCTTCTTATGGGGAACTGTAACATATATTAGAATATCAATAGTATTAAGGAACTCCTACAATAAAGAAGCCAATTTAATATTGTTTAACCTAGAAGTTTCCAACTTTTATTTTTCACAGCAGAAGTTCTATTTGTGATTTTATTTGTCTGCTTCCCCCTAAGACATCACCATCCCCTACCTCAGGGATTTGCTCTGACTGGAGTCTACACCATAGATGTATAAAATATCACTTTCTCTAGGATTCAATCACTATCCCATGATTGCTTCATTCTCCATTGTAATGATCATCACCTGCTGTATTGTACATTTATTGGGTTACTTTTTTTTTTTTTTTTTTTTACTGGAAGGTACCAGGGATCTAACCCAGGTCCCTCCGTATGGGAGACAGACACCCAACCATTTGAGCCACATCCATCCCCCTATTGGGTTACTTTTAAATTTAACAACCTTCCTCAGTATACTACAAGCTCCACAAAAGCAGAAATCTGTTTTCGGGGTTTTCTGTTTTATCACTAGTACTGTAAACCTTGTCTTCTTATAGCAAACCCTGAAACAAAGGAATCAATCTCAAAAAATGCATATTTCAATGAAAATGCTCTAATAATGATTGAAGTAATGAATGCACAACTATGTGATTATAGCAAATATCATTGTACACTTTGGATGAATTTTATGTTTATTAATATGTATCAATAAAATTGATTTGTTTAAAAACCTATAACTCCCATGTATGTTTTATGCATTAGGTAATATTTTATTCATTAGGTAATTCTTCTCTTTCTTATTTTTATATTCAAATGCACTACAATATAATATCAGATTTAGACTATTTAGAGCCAAATTTCAGCACTTAAATCCTCTCTGATTGAAGTCTTAAGGTTATAAAATTATTTTATTTTCTATGCCTCCTTCCCCCTAATATGTCAAGTTTGCGCAGGTGTAATAATTGAATCTAATAAAACCTATACTTATAGGAAGACAGAAGCTTCCCAGAATATAATTTGCATGATTCGAAAAGCTTCCTGGCCACATTTTCTAATTGGTATTATTTCAAAATTAAGAGGATCTGTCCTTTTTTCAAATTTCTTGGTTTATTTGTTTAGTTTTTCTTCTTCTCTGCCTGTTCTATTTTAGAAAGTGCTAGCAGAAACTTCATCTAATCTGCTTCAACAACTTGCCAAATTCTGATCCAGGCTGAAAAAAAAACAAGTTTTCCAGTCATATTTCTAACTCATAGTGCTAATATACTGGATAAGTAGCCTTTAAAACAGACATGGAATGACAGAAGCACCTGGGCATATTAGGAGGGCTGGCTCCACTGTGAATGTAGTCCTCTCTGGTTCTCTTCCACAAGTAATGTGCCTGAAAGTTAAATGACTTTCATCTGGGCAATCAAGGGTTGTTTCCTATGAAATAGCTCACTTCATATAGGAGCACAACTCTTCCTCTTGAATTTCAAATAGCACTTATTCTTATCGATAACATTCTAGTGTTGCTCTCTAATATACTTTCTGATAGAGTGCCTTCTGAAAAGTCTCTTTCCACACAGATGACAAAAGTGTGCAATTTTTGCTAGATTATCTTTCTATAAATTAAATGACTCCTTTAAAGATCTTGATTTGCACAAGAGTCCTGAAAAAAAAAGAGATATTTCCTGGATTGTTGCCAAAATCAATGGCCCTATGTTTAAGGCAGTTAACAATGACTTCTTCCATCATTTCTATAGACCTTTTTTTGTACATCAATATGTTTTCTAAGTTTTTGTCCATAATAGGTTCCAAACCTTCAAGTAATAGGAGAGAAATTTGGATATAAAGTGTATGTTTACTTCATTGATTTGCTTCACAAAACTTTATTTTACATCATTTGGATACATTTTGTTTTACTGTGCAAAAAATTCTTCCGTGTTCGATATCTTCCAGTTTACAGGGATAAATAATGAGGAAAGAAATACAGATGGAAATATTCTCTTCTTTTCAGACTAGAAAGTTTGCTGGCTTTCATTTTTCTCCTTATTAGTAGACTCAATTTTAGATTAATTTACTGAAGAAATTTTAAGACTTTCAGCAAAGATGAAATCAGTTTGATTTTGATCTGACATATTGATGTGATAAATTGCTTAAAGTTTATATATAAATTATATATCATAATTTTATGTAGTCATTTGGTAGAAGTAAAGGCAAATAATGGATGGAATAACTCTTAGAACTCTTGTAATTCTGCCCCTAAAATCCTTCTAGATTACTCACTTTAGAAATATGCTCTGACTCAAATTTGTCCAAGAGCTACCTTCTGTCTTCCATCTGAATTCTGTTACAGTACTTGTTCATATTCTTGAGGTCATATACCACGGTCTTTACTGTGTGTATGCATTTACTGTGTCATGCGTTTTTGTTTTATATTTTGAGGCAGAAGAAAAATATTGTGAGTTAGTATAAAGTGGAGAATTGCAATTCACCTGATATGTGAGGAATTAGTCCTGCTTACCAGAGAAAGCTTACGATAAATTTGTAAGTATAATAAATTCTAAGCCATAGTACACAGAATCAGCATTTTAATAATGTACTAACTCAGATATTAAGACTTTTATTTCCTGTAAGTTATGAGTTTGGTAGAGTTTGTGTCCTTTGGTAAATTGACATTGACATGGAGTTAGGAGTCCACACAGTTTATTGGGGGCTAATATCTGTGGGAGATAAAAAAGACAGAGGAGACTTAGGCAGGGGAGTCCTTCAGGCAATGGTGCAATCTGAGAAAGAGGAAAGTAAGAAATCTTGGGCCGTGAGAACATTGGACCACAATGGAGATCTGACAAAGACTCAGGCAATGCAATGTGGAGGTCAAGCAAAGATTGCTTGCCAGACAAGTTGTGTATTGGACAGAAATAGCCAGTCTACCTGATTACATTCCTACCTGGCTATTCAGTATAAAAGCCATGGTAAATGATTGGCTGGGGCTGCAGAAGAAGATCATGGTCTCTTCTCAGGATCTAAAGAAGATCCTGAAGGCTGAGACTGGGGATTCTCAGCTTACTGCACTACATTGAGGAAAACTTCGGTGTTGAATTTCCATGGTTGCACAGTCTCATTCTTGTGCCATATGGATCAACTCCACACATGTATAGGGAATATTTCTTCCAAAGTTCTAGTGGGCTTTTATATTCATGAGGAAACATTGAAGTGGGAGAGTAAGATGAATTCATCATCTTATACCATACCCCTTTTGCCACTATCCATTCTATATTTCCATAGCTCAGCAATCACTTTCTTGGGGTCCATTGGTACTTGGTGGTGAGACCCAAAATTCTCCTTCCTGAGGGGTTTTACCCCTGATAAACACACCCTACTCGGGCTACTGTTGCTACATTTATTTATTCATAGAGTTGGGTAACAGAGTTGATAACAATACAGACCTAAGTGGATCACCTGAGTTCTATACATTTCCCCCCTGCCCTCACGTATAATTGTATCCCTACCTCCTCCAACTAATCAGAGTCAATTATCCTTACCAGGAGGGATTCATCTTTTTATCTGGTTCCCTGAACACAATACATTCAAAGTGCTTGATGAGCAATTCAAATTTTTAGTTCAATTTTACCCTCATTTTGTCCTTTGGCAAGACTGCACAATCCTTAGGGACCAGACCCTCTAATCATGAAGCACTACAGGGTCTGCAGAGACAAGGAGATAGCAAGTATGGCTACTCCTCCCTCTATCCACAGGTCCCCAGACCCTTGTGTTTCTCCTACTGGAGAGATAGCACCATATATAGGTTTCTGATTCAATGCTTTCACTGAATCATCTCTATCTTCAGAGAGCATTACCCCCAAGCTGGTACGTTAGTTGATCCATCCCAATGCTCTATCAAACCATCTCCATCTGGATAGAGCATTATGGAATAGAACCTATGGATTCTATTGCAACAGGCCCACATCTGTAAGTCTTTTGCTATAAAGTGTGTTCTTTTGTTGGATACCCTTTTGTGTGTGATTTCATGCTTTTGTATCAAACACTCCTTTAGGCTGGATATTGCTGCCTACCATGACTTTATGAGGAGGAAAGGCAGACCTGTACCTAGCATAAGTGCTTACTCCTGTGAGAACAAATTAAGGCTCTCCAAGGAGAGATGAATCCCCATATGGCTGATTTATTTCCTCAGGGAAGAGTGTCATCATGAAGTCTCAACATGAGTCTTTGTTGCTGATAGAGATTCAGAAAATGCAGTTGCTAGATTACCTTTGACATCGCAGGCCCATACTATTGGGCCATATCTAGCCTCCATGCTGCCAATGCAACCTTCCATTTGTTTGGCTCCCATGCCATTTCTAGAGTGGAGAAGACAAAAGGCTGGATAACATCAACTGACAGTTACTTTGCTTACTTGGTTGTTTATTACCTTCTCCATGATGGGTGATTTCTGGTCAGCATTAACATAGGATAAAAACATATTTACACATTATGTTCATTCCCTTATATCCACACATACACTTCTAACCAAGACTACCGTGTCTCTCATATCTCTAATTTTCCATTCCTTTTTACTTTTAGACCCCAGAGCAGGTCACACAATTTACTACTGCTTTGAGTAAAAAGAAAAAAAAAGTATATACATAAACATATATACATATACACACACATGCATACACACAACTTATATATGTATATGTGAGTATGCATACTTACATTACTTACATATATACTTATCCTGTCTGATCATCCAAATATTTTGAACAGAAAGGATCAATATGAAGATGTTCTATGGGTTTTCCAGATGATTCAGATCTTTGTGAGTTTTATTATGACAGAGGGGATGATAATAAATAGACCCCTAGGCCAAACTAGATATATATATATATATTCCATGTGTATAAGAACATTTTCTGATAATTTCTACAGAATAGATACACATTTGCTAAATTGATGGCCATATGCCATATGCCTGAAGATGTATTTATCCACTCTTGCATTTCTAGAGTGGTATTCTATAGCCATTCTCCAGAATCCTTCCAATTTCTGTTAGTTTTACATTGGTGAATTAGCAGAAATGAAAGGATCACCATTTGTACATTCTTTAGATCTTTAAATATAGTACTAATTTCTGTCATCTCCTATATCCCCCCACCACTACAGAGATGCTGTATTTGTTTCAATTTATTATCAAACCAAGGGTGGGTGCTTTCTTTGAGCCTTGGCCTCCTCGACTATCATAATAGCTCTTACCACACAGACCAAGGTCATTATGAGGTTTATTCCAGCTGTCAAAAATTTAAACATCAACTATAGATTCAGGGCTTAAGGATATACAACTGAATGGATCTTCAGACCAGTGAATCCATTTTAAACCAGTCTTTAGCAATAACTACAATTATTACCTGGCTCTACCCTAATCTACTATTTTAATAAGCAGGCCATCATAGTTCAGGTCTTTGAGTATCAATACCAACTCAGACCCTGTGTTCAATAGTTCTTTTTTATTTAATTTATTTTTTTTCTAAAAGATATTTAGATTACATAAAATGTTACGTTAAAAAAATCAAAGGGGTTCCCATATGCCCCACTCCCCACGCCTCCCACTTTTCCCCACATTAACAACTTCTTTCATTAGTATGATACATTCATTGCAATTGATGAGCACATTTGAAATGTCTAGGAATCCCCCTCTTCCCTACTATATCATCTGAATGACTAGCTGCAGATACCTTTGGGGAAGGACTAGGGGGATATTTAAGCTGTTTATTTTTATTGTTTCAGGTCCTTCTACTCGGATCCGGTTCATTCTTCTTTCTTTTTAATCTGTATGTTAAACAGAACCTTGTTACCTCCACGTATTTTGTTCTGAGACATGCCATGGTCTATTAACCATCTGATTAACTTTCTATGGGACAATGCCACCTCCCTGCCATCCTCACCTTGCCACTCATTATAATTGTGGGTCATTAAGGACTGACACCTGCCCTTTATTGCTTTAGAGTTCAGTCATCCCCATTGTTATCAACATGCCAAAACCTGGGAGCGGTCCTCCTTGCAGTCATCTCTGGCCCGGACTCTGAGTGATGCTGCTGCCCCACTCAACAGAACTTTCCCAATTGCCTTGGGGAATGCTGTTACTGCTAGGATTTCCCTTGGAAACTAATCTCTGAGTGTTTTTTGTCATCATATAATGCCATATATTCCTGAGCCTTTTAGCCTCTTTTTCCACCATCTGCCATGGAAAGTAAGGATTTTTAACTTCACTCAACATGGACAACATTTTCCCCAGGTTTCTACAAGGCAACTATTGGTAATTCTGCACCAACCCTGGGGTCCTTGCTAGAGTGTTAAATTCCATATCCTGAACTCTTGCTCAGATAGCCGTACATTGTGCCCTCAAAATCCAGTGGCTAATTCTTGTAGGTCCTTTGATGTATAGCCCTTTCTTCCTTATTAAGCCTGGCATGTCATCAACTGTGCTGTGCTATGACAACCCACTTTATCAAACTGACCACCAGGAAAAAGGTGGGGAAAGACCTCTGCAGTATCCTCCTAGGCAAAGATATATGATTATTGTGAAAGGGGTGGTGTCCTATGAAGACTCTAGAGTCTTAGAGCAGCCTGGGGAGCTAAAATCTTCAGGAGCACAGATATCTCCATTCCATGTGTACCAGGTTTTCCCCACCAGGGCTCAGTCTTAGCACAACAGACCTGCCTTGGTTGCACAATCAGCTGTCTTTGAACTTTGATAAATATAAATGTAATATTCTGAGTTGGTCTTCAGATTTTTTACTACCTCAGTGCAGGTTATAATACTTTACTGTAAGTTCCCAAAGAGATCCTCTTGCCTTCACATTTAATTCTTAATTGCTTATCAACTACCCACAATATTTTATTAGACCTCCATAGGAAGTTAATAAGATTTAATAGTAACAGTCAGTATAATTTTCCTTGTTTGCATTGTTCTCCCATACTTTTCAAATGCCTGAATCATTGTACTGGCAAAAACAGTCCTTTCCAGTTGAATGTCCTCTCTTGTCATCACTGGTGAAATCTTTAGCATTGAACTCACCATCCTGTACTAGGAAATAGCTGGACCCTGCATGCTTTTTGGTATGGGGTCTTTATTCCCATCAGGGGATTCAGAAACCCATTCCCCAAACCCTACCTTAACACCTACTTTCTTGGACCACTCTTGGTACCACTGTGTTATTTAGATCTCTAGAAATATGACACTATAACAGGGCTAGGAGTAGAGACAGCTTATGTGGAGTAAAACCTGTAAGAAATAAAATACAAGCAAGCAGAATTAGTCAGGGATAGCTTTTAGACTGTGATGAACATTGGAACCCTGAGAAAGTAGAGTAGGGAGAAAGAAGTATTGAACAGTGAGAAGATCAATCTGAAATTCAGATCTGACATCTTGGCCACCATAACAAGGATATACAGTACAAAAGATGACTTGTTAGGTGAGTCTTACATTAGGCAGGAATGGTCTGGTCCTTACCTCTGCCATGGTACCTTGTTTGTGGGTAGCTGTTCAGGAATAACATGTCCTCAGAATGAAAGCTCAGGTGAATCCATCAGTTGATGGACCTGGAGGCTGTCAGCGAACTGCATAACTTGTAGCTGAACAGCAATTCCATTTTTTAAAGAAAATCCTAGTGGCACACTTCATGGCTGACTCAAGTTATAAGGATAAAATCTGGAATGCATAACAGAAGCACCACTTGCAAACTAAAATTATTAAAATGACAATTATTTGGGGATAGATTTGTTAATGAATTTTTGAAAATAAAAAAATTAGTTTTTATCCAGCGCTAAGAGGGTAATTTTTGTTTGATATAAAGATGTAACCACTTTCCATTCTGCAAAGAGCATGATGTTAGATGTAAGTCTTATATATCACATCCATGTAAAATGATTGTAGTTTGTTTAAGTAATCATAAACATGTGCATGAAATATTTAAATCCCCAAAGTGTTGCTGATAGAGCTTTATACTAAAGGCCTGTCATAACTCACATCTCCCTTTATGCTGCAAGCTGGAAACTCCGGTAAAGGAGATATTGAAGCCTTTAGTCTGAATTCTCCAGGCAAACCTGGCAAGCTGGAAATTCTAGCAAGAGCCAAACCTAAAACTGAGACCAAAATTCTTCTGAAATCTTCAACACTAACTCTTAAGACCTCCAGCTAATTGGATGAGGAGACCCCACATGCTGCCGAAGGCAATCTCCTTTGTCGGATGCAAATGAATGATTATAGATACAAATCTCATCTACAAAATACTTTCACAATGATTCAAAGGCCAGTGCTTGAACAAACAACTGGACACCATAAACACATAAAGTTGACATGTGAAATTAACCATCACAAGGTGGCTGCCACGTCAGCTCAGGGACATTGACTAATAGAATGCAAGCAAAAGCTTAAGAAGAGCTTATGCGTCTGCTCTTATGAAATGCTGATGCAAGATATCCATACTGTGGAGAATCCCAAGATTAAAGAACACAGCGAAGAGAGAGATGCAGCCAGCCCAGCAGTCACATTAGGTCCAACCCTCCGCCAGTCTGCAAGCTGACTAGAGCTGCTTGAGTGAGAGACACTGTGATTCCACATGATTCAGCAAGTATTTCTCAGGCATTTCAGTTATGAAAAGCAGTAAATTGTTTTTTTTTTTTCCTATGACATTTATGTTTTCCAGTGCTTTGTTATGGACCAATAGATAAATGATGCAAGGTCCACAAGTTATTCCATTTCAAAATATTTTTTAAATACAGACGTATCTTTCACAATCATCCTTTCAAATGTATAAGCAGAAATGCCAATTCTTTGAAATAACAGACACTATTTGAGAAACAGAAAGTTGCAACCTACGTTCTCCTAAATATAGACTCTAAACTATTCATAGAAAAAGACTAGTTGTGAAGGTCAGAGTATGTATATTTTCCCTTTCTGATGGAATATAAGCATTTAGTCTGTATTTATGAAAATGGTTTTAAAAAACCTCTTGTAATGACAAGTTTATTTTGCACAAGTCATCTTTAATAAAATCTCAGTGAACATATGCATAGTACTCTAGAAAGTCAATAGTGTATAAGCATGAAAATGTGGACAGAATTTTTACTTCTCAAAACTCTATTCAAAATGAGACACTTATTTTTACTGTATCTTTCACTTTTTCACATATTTATGAAATACCTCCTCTTTTCCAGTTCCTGTGTTCTACACTTAAAATGTAATGAATGTCCTTGGCTTGCAAAAACTTGAATATATGTAAAATAGTTTTAAGACAAGATTGTTGTGGGAGCAAGAAAAGAAGGGGTTTCACCCAGAAAAAAAGATACTATTGAGGTGAGATCGAAATATAAATTGGCTGGAGTGTCAAGGTGCTAAAAAGAATTGTGGAGTTGAAGTGAGATGGAGGGAATATGGTTTGTTTCAGAAAATATTCTGAAGCCTCACGAGGAAGTTCAATAATGGCATTTATCAAAATCTCAGGCGTGAATCATATTTTGTTAAGAAGGCTGCATTTGGTGATCTGTGTTCTGGTCTCTGGGGTTTCTGTATGGCCAAGCTGGGTGACTGGAGCAAGCATCCAAACAAGACTAGAGTGAATTCTTGTAGTAATATTATTTCCTCAAGGTTGGGAGCATCAATGTGTTAACGACTGTGAAGCAATTTTGAAAATAGTGACGTACTATAAAAATCGAACATTTGGATTTCTATTATTTTTCTTTGCTAACCATGAATGATTAAACAAACTTCATAGTATTTGTAAAAGTCCGTTAACTATATCTTGACATTTAAACATTCACTGTTCATTTAAAAGGTGCATCTTGGCTAGAAAGGCCACATTCCCTGAGTGTTTCAGAATTTTAAAGGTGAAACTAATAAAGCAAATCTCATTTACATAGCTCCCTATTCTCCTTCACCAAATTTCAATGGTATGGCTATTTAAAAGGGAAAATATTTGTATCATTTTCAAGCACTTCTTTTTAAAGCAATTTACTGAATAGAAAATTAATAATTCTGACTCTAGCATTTTCATCAGTTTTTTTTTAATCATATACTTATTTGGAGACTAATGATTTTCTATATGAATATGATAAATAATATAAGTGCATTTTTAAAAATTGGGAGATATAAAAAGAATCAAAATATGTTAGCTTCAAATGCATTCTGAAAATAAATATGTTTTTTATTATTTGGCCAATAGCAAGCAGGATTGGTTTAAATATGTTATAATGATTTTTAGGTAATTATATTGGCATCTCGGAAAAGTACAATTCAAATAAATACCCACGTAATTTTTCTAAGCATTGACTATGATATATTAATCATAGTATCTGACTTTCACTTTCATATTGCCTTTCAAGAGGCATAATATATTTGATTCGATTCCCTTGCATAAACCTTTGAGATGAGTGTTAAATATGATCCTAATTTCCATCAGACAATAAAAAGTGGCAACTATTGTTTATTTCTGCCTTCAAAGTTCTACTGCATTTCTGAAAGTCTGGATATTTTTTGTTGCTTTAGATAGAAAACAGTTTAGCCAACATTGATTTAATCTACTTAACTCCGCAAAAAAACGAAAACAAAACAAACAATAAAGAAATACCCACATGCCAGCAATTATTCCTCAAATTCCCACTACAATAAGCTGGATTATAAACTTTAAATGGTCTCCTTGAGGTTAACATTTCCAGCTAGAGCACTTTGGAACATACCAGGTGGATCTGCTCCAGTTCTATCACCTTCCATATAAACTTTCTCAGTGTGGAGTTTTTAAAAAGATAGAGAGTTCAGTTGCAAATATTTCTATACCTTGTTTCACCTTCCTTCCTTCCTTCCTTCCTTCCTTCCTTCCTTCCTTCCTTCCTTCCTCCCTTCCTCCCTTCCTCCCTTCCTCCCTTCCTCCCTTCCTCCCTTCCTCCCTTCCTCCCTTCTTTCCTTCCTCCGTCCTTTTCTTCTTTCCTTCCTTCCTCCCTCCCTTCCTCCCTCCCTCCCTTCTTTCCTTCCTCCCTTCCTTCTTTCTTCCCTCCCTCCCTTCCTTGTCTTTCTGAAGGCTGTGTTTTAAAAATCTCCATCACTATACTAGATCCAAGTTGACATTCTCTCTTTTGAATCCACAATTCTCTTTGTCCATAATTGCCCTGCACAGATCAGCTACACAAAACTCATTGGGGAAAACCAAAGACATTTAATTGATTATAATCATTTAATATGTGCAAACTTCTATTTCAGCTGAATTTTCTGACTTTACCAATGTTTCAGACTGAAGCCTGAAATTTTCATTCCTTTTATACAACCTTGGTTTGAGCTATTAACGTCTCAATTGAATTGTACATATGGCATATCAAGACATAGGAAAAATTATCACCCACTATTTAATACCCCAGCCTGAATTCATTTATGGAATAAATGAGAATAAAGAAGGCAAATAATTTTACATACGTATTGGTACATGCATACATTACAATATCAATATAACAACTGTAAGAGGAAAGATGAAGCAGTTTCCTAAAGATATTTTGACATATTTTAATTGGAATTTTAATACTCTTACAAGTTAATCATCAATTGTTGACTTTATTTTGGTTAATATGTTTCCCTGAATGTAGTTTGGGTGATATCAATTATGGCAAAATCCTGATTTACATTGTTTTAATTTATCTGAATAAAGCTTGAATTTTTAAGTTTTTCCTCTTTGAGTCATTTCTATTTGAGATGACTCTCCTGGGGTGAATGCATAGTTGAGGGTTTTTTTTGGAGACAAAATTTGGTGGTATGCAATTTAACCCATTTTGCTCTGTTAATATATTTGAGATGTTAGATGGGCTTTCTGTACTATTTTGTTTCCTTTGAAATATTTTGCTAGCTGCTTTATTTGTGGAATATGCAAACATTTTCATGTTACCATGGTATACCATGGAGGGGAAAAGAAGATGGGTGCTAAATGTCTTGACTATAGGACTTAATTTGGTTTATGGCATAGTATGTTCTATAATATAGTTTACTTTTTTATTAATGTAAATGACTATTTAAATTTGACTTCCATATTTTAGCATAGGTTAATGTGTTAGTCAGCCAAAGGGATGCTGATGCAAAATACCAGAAATCTGTTGGCTTTTATAAAGGGCATTTATTTGGGGTAGAAGCATACACGTCCATAGTCTGTTGCTACATAGTGGAGCAAGATGGCTGCCAGTCTCTGCGAGGTATTAGCCTTCCTCTTTAGCCTCTTAAGGCTCCTTGATCCCAGCTTCTTCTGATCTCATCTGTAGGCTAGCATAAGTTTCATCTCTCTCTCTGGGGCTCATTTCTTTCCAGGCTTTCTCAGCTGTTCAGGGCTCTGGTCTCTTTAGCTGCAAACTATCACGTGAATGGCTTGGCTTCTCCTCGAGGCTCCAGTGTCCAAAACTAAACTCTCTGTATTCTACTTCTACATTTATTTACTTCCCTGACTTTGATTGAGCATCTGTTTATATAGCCTACAAAGGGAGGGGGGCAGGGATTCAACCTGAGTCACCCTAATGACGTGGTCAAATAAAAGCCCTTATCTTGGTTTAATAATGTAAAAATGAAACCTCTGAGTCTAATACAATCTAATATGCTCAGAGGAACAGACCAGTTTACAAACACAATCCAAAATCTATTTTTGGAATTCATAAACAATACCAAACTGTCACAGTTAATTACTATGGTATTATAACAATTGATTCTACAGAAATATGGTAACACTCAGGAAAACTAGAAAACATCTGTTTGCTGATAATTGTGGTAGAAGCTCACTCAATGTTTTTCCTTTACATGTTTTATGTTTTTTCCCCAACTTGGTTGAATTAGAGCCTTTCTGTAAACAAACTGGCCTCTGGACCCACAGGAATAGTATAGCCCTCTATCTCCAACATGCTGCCCCTCCCAAGAAAGGAAAGCCTGTGATAAAAATAAATATCCATATTATATACAGAAAAATCTAAAATTTAGAAATATTGAGATATGGATTAGACCATCAAGAAATTTGTCCATGAACAATTTGGGAATGGTAAAATTAAAAAAAAAAATTTTTTTTTAGTCTCTGAATGAATGCACTAACTTATTTTAAATAGATAACTTATTTACATATTTATCAATTTTCATTTTACACTGTGAATGGAAATATATGTAAAGTAATACCTTTACAAGAGGACTTGAGAAATGAAAAAGGTTGGCTGTGTGTATACATGTTTTTTTAATACATGATGAATAAAGATAATTTAGAAGTTATATGTCTCTGCTTATTATGATGAATATCAGTGTGCTAATATAAGGAATGAGTCTGAATATTATCCAATTAAAATGAACTATAATTTTGAGAATTATAAAGAAATAATCATTTCTCAAAAGTTGTTGTAGTCTTGTCTTTAAAAATATGGATTGCAATGTATTTAAACACATAACCTACCTTTGATATTATGTACCATTCATTTACATAGGGAACAAACCTTAAGATTAGTTTCTGATTTTTCTATATGATATTATGCATCAACTTTCACAATGACTGAAATTTATCTCTGATTGATACATAATAAAAAAGGAGAAATACCTCTTAATGAGCAAAGCAATGTTGAATATACGTAAATAAAGAAGTGTTCAAATAAACTTGACAGACATTAATATATTGAAATATCCATTTATATATATATTTTTCAAGTTTCTAAAAAAGTTTTATTGATGAAATTTAATGCATAATAATTATTGAGTATATTATTTCATAATACAGGTATATTAAGTTAGATTGAACTTTGTTCCCCAATTTAGGCATGCTCTTAATTTAATATCTGTGGAACTAACTACACCTTGAGTATGTAACTGAAATATTCTTCAGAAGAAAGACTATACTTTCTCTAGTGGAGAAACTACTAATGCTAATAAGCAATAATATTTTTCTATCCAGTAGCAGTTTTCTGAATAAAACTATTCTAAAATATGTACTGTGTGTGAATAGCTAAGAATTTATGGTAATATGAATATATGTAGGAAATTTAGCCTGAAAAAACATCATAGGCTGAATGGAAATAAGAAGTCAGGAACACCAAAGGACTATTAAGAAGACTTCTGAGAAACATGATGTAACGATACTAAATATACAGTACCCACTTCCCTCTCTTAGATAGCAAGTTAAATGACCAAAATTATGTACTTATGCAGAACAACAACAAAAATAATACACTGGCTACACTTGCTATGTATTAGAAAATATGTTGGTGCTACCCAGGGCCTTAAAATGAAATGGATTACTCTAGAGTTAATACGTGATGACAGACTGAATAAAGCATTGAAGGTCAATATAAAATTTCTCATCCTTGTGAAGATGGATCAGTGGTGGATGGGGGTAGAGGATGAGCACAGCAAGGAAGGACAGTTTCTAGGAGTGAGACCAAATTATGGGACTCTGAGGGACTATTCAGAACCCTTGACAAACTCATGATCACTTAGACTTTCTAAACACATGTATCTGAGTTCTAAAAAAAAGTGCAGCCACTCAGAAAAAGACATGTGCAGAATTATGCTAGTGCAGATTTCACTGACAAAATAGCTGAATTCCCTAAAGCAGCAGCCCACTTTCTTGATTCACTGGGTTGCTGAAACAAGAGACACCAAGTCTAGCCACTTTGGTACCTGAAGTGGAGAACAGGCTGGATAAAAAGTAAATATAGAAAACTAGTTCTTACTGAGTTTTTGTTTTTGTTTTCTTTTAAACACATCTGAGGAAATATTTTACAAACATTTCAGTTCCTAACTCCCTCACGACCTTACCCAGGATAACTTGACTTTGAACTGGCAATATTTATTTGCATAATCTAGCCTTCTAACATATTGTTATATTGACTGTGGAGTGATCTGTTTTAAACTTCTTCAATATGTAAATGTGAATACGTGCACCCAAATCTACACCATAGTAGAGGGTGGTTAGTCTTCCAAGAAACCCAGTCAAGAATGTACTCTTCAGACATGACCACGTAAGTACTTCAAATATGACAAAAACACCTATCATACTGTTTGTTAATTAATATGACAGTGTTAGAGAACAATTTCACTGGTGGAATTAAAAGACACTCAAAATGTGTAGTTTGGTAGAAAGCTAATACATAAAAAAGGGAAAGATATCTACCATGATCAGTAACTAATAGCTTTGAACTTGCACTCTGAATGCAGAGCTCTTTTTATTTCTGTGTACTCTGCTGATCCAGCTCGGTTTTTAGCAAGTTTGGTACTAAGACTATAATGCCATTGTATTTCATGCAAAGCATTTGTTGGATTTCCTGAAAAAAAGAATAGAATTTTCCCAATTCTAGAAATAAACGTTTATTTTCAATCATTTTTGCTTGTTTTCCAGTGCATTATATTTATTTTTCAGAATTTGGTTTAGAGGAAACTAACTTTCTTTGAAACATAGAAACTACTAGTGAGATTGCAAGAGAATGGATATATACCACTCTCCCACCTACTGTTAATTTTTGAAGGCACACAGTATTTAACAAAGGATCTTGATGGATGGCTAATGTCTAACCATTAAGTCAGTTCACAACACAAATGATCAAAGAAGAGATTTTTTTTTTCTTTCAGTAACCACTTGAACAATAATGGATTACAGAGGGGACTCCAATCTTAGTTTTTGTTTTTCTTTGAAAATTAAACATACACAGTCACACACATATGCACATACACACACACAAATCCATAGGATCTAGGAAAATATTCTGAAATGGAAAACACAAGACTCAAAACATAGCATAGTAAAAGGAGATAAAGATGATACTAATTGACAAATGCTAAAGGGAATTGAAGTAAATTATAAACATCTGCTTTGCACTTTTCAATTGAACACAAAAAGGTTGCTGGCAGCATAAAAATATGTTTATTTTCTATGTTTTTCTATCTCTTTGCAAAGCACTTTCCCCTGGTTACAGACCCCAGTCCCATGGCTTTGGGTGTGAGCAAGTAACCCATGGTAAAATTCATTACTCTCTGGCCACAGTGTTTGATCTAGAGATGAACATATCAGTAAAACACGGGCCACCAGAAGCCTTCTTTGCGCATGCTCTTGCATTAGCTGGCAATGAACTCCCTGTGTTCTCTTCTTGGATGCCTGAGGCTTCATGGATGAGTGCCTCGAACTATCCGTAGTTGTGGATTCATTCTTTCCTGAGCAGCTGGCCAGAGAGAATCAAGCCAACTGGAAGTGAGAAATACAGACAAATGAAAGTGAATGTCTCAACGGTATTCAAGTTTTATGAACCCCAAGGACAGTCTCTGCTTCTCTTTTCCCACAATTTCAGTAACATAAATAAATACAAGTCTCAACTTTCTTAAATTAGTGTGTAGGGTTTCTGTAAATCAGAAACACAGCAAATACAAGTGAGAAAGGGGGTGTTGCAAATACAAACCATAAAATGGGTGATTAGCTGAGTCAAGGGAACTGGGGAACCTTGTTCCTCCATGACAATTTGAGATGGAAGCAATCCAGGTTCTGAGGCAGTAATTAGCTTTTATGATATATGGAAACTCAGACATTGTAAACACTGAGGTTCTCCCTTTAGCAGCCTTTGAAAAAAATATAATAGCAAAATGAATTAAATATTCAATGCTTTCTACTTTGAGTTAAAAAAAAAAAAAAAAAGCCTGCATATTAGAAACAGCATAAATTCATGGTGGTCTGTCTAAAAAGTGGAAAGAAAGAGTAAGCCAAATGTGCAACATTTTGAGACAGAAATTTTAGGCATGAGTCAAAGAGGAATGGCAAAATAGTTTGGCCAGTTACTAACATAAATAAAATTTCAATTTATAGTAAGAGAAATTTGGGAAATATATGTGGGAATGAATATTAAGGGTGTGAGAACGTGGTGGAAGGAATATAAAGTATGATCAGGATGAATTTATTCATGAAAGTCCACTAAGCAGAAATACTGTGTTCAGTGTTTTAGCTCAAAGGGTTAAAAAGTCAAGGGATTGGCTGACTGGCTGAAACATGGACCCAAGTTTGGCCGACACTAAAGACGGTGAAAGGCCAGAACTGTCTTGTTACACCTGGATAAACACACACTTTTCATCACAACTATGAGAAATAAATTTATAAGGAGAGCCCCACTGTCCTTGAATTGTTCTATGGGTGTTCTTATCTGTAGATCAGAAATTACAGTGGAAACTGCTACCATTAAACTGGGCTCCAAAAATGGCATGGGGATCATTGCATGCCATGTTGTGGCATTAATCGCTAATGATAAGGTAGACAATGTTACTATAAAGGACAGTGGAGCCAAAGAAGTAATCACATAACCTAACTTGTGGAAAATTGAGGTATGAGTTGAGCATGGTGTTGCTAGAGAAGATATAGATGAGATAGCTATTAAATTCTCACTTGATCTGTATAAGCAGAAGAGTTCCTGATCGAGTGAACAGAAGCCTAATTTGAATTGCCAGAAGAGAATCATGGCCTATCCTGAGTATGGCGAGGAGCTGTATAAATGACAGCTTCCTGCTGAACGGAGAATGAATATGTCATAAAAAAGACAGACAAGTCCAGCTTGGTGAGTAATGAATATTTATTTAAGGAGCTTATATGAGGTCGTCATCCTCGGTGGCAGAAGGAGAGACAGCATTTTCCGAGCTTGATCATCTGCACTCACTGCAAAATGAGAAGGGTCTTTTATAATGCATGTCCACATGTAGATGAGGAAGGCAGATGAGGAGCAGGCAGTAGGATTTCTAAAGAATGCAGTGCTGCAAGATTTACTGGTCAGTCACCAATTCACAACCAGTTCTTGAGGCTTTCCTTTTAACTATTTAGGAATGGAATGTTGCTGAGACATTTGCTGAGAGTAGGTGGTATCTGTTGCTTCAACAGGAAGGGAAAAGAACTGGAAGGGTTGGGGAAGAAAATGCAAAGTCATATATGTCACAATCCACCCTATCCCACAACTCTTACAATCTTTCCACCACCTACCGCACGAGAAGCCCTGAGCTTGGAGCAGGGAATTAATAAAAAGTGGTACTGTGATACAAAGCCACGGCTACAATTCTAACAACAAACTAATTATAGGCACTCGTAGTCTCTGGGAATTACCACCTAGAAAGGTAGCTGTTATTTGCAGTCTTTAGCCAATTACTCCAATTTTTCAAAGATAAGGGAAGGATATTCCAGGGGAGAGCAAAGCTGCCAGAAGCTGGCACATATCCACATACCCAATAGTCCAACTGGCTGTTGGTTGTTGCCATGTGGTGGCTCAGTCAAGGAAGACATTAAACAAAGTCATGTGAATCTGGAAGAGAAGCCTAGGGGCACAAGCACAAATGTTTAATAAGTACACAGAGGAGGAGGTTTTCTCCCATGAGTAAAATAACAGTGGAGCTTTCTCCCACAGGCCCTAGGACATTTGCTGAGAGTGGGTGGTATCTGGGCTCACAATACCACACTTGTTGATCCACCATAGGAGCAGGCGGTAATGCCAAGCAAGCAGCAATGTCAATGTGTTTTCTTAGGCTACTAACATCACTCTGAGGATTATTGCACCTGTTGGTATGCTTTTCATGCAGTTGACATACTATAGGACCTTCGGTCCTCCAGGGAGCAGGAAGATGGCTCCAGTGCTCTACTGCCCTGTTGCATAGTGCCCTCTGGAGGTAATATCCACATTGGGGCTAAGGAAAAGCACCCATCACCGGCTGGTAAAGCCACAGGAGTCTTCAGAAGCCGCATTTCCATCTACTTCGGGGGCATGTCCAGGTGATATAGCAAATGCTTTTATTATTTTAGGGGCCATACTAACTAGTGAGGCCAATAACGCAAATGGAGTGGCACCATGTGTGGTAACTGGGGCCTGTCTAAATGCACGCTTCTATTTGCCAGTCCCTTAAAGGTATGCCGGTTTTGTGCACATACCCACTGCTGTAAGACACCAAACGCAGTTGGAGCCACAAACAGGCCTCACAGTCTTGTATAATATGAACTGGGTCAGAATATTTAATGGGGAATCTAGTGCAGCTCTTCTATGGCCACTTTTTTTGTGTAGACATAGGGTGGCTTCTTCAGCACCTTTAGAGCTAGCTAACTTTAGCTCTGAGTGCCAGGTTTCATACACATACTTAAAAATTCCAGGGAGTTATTAGGTTATGCACAAAGAATAAAGCATCTTGGGATTTAAAAATAACAATTAGAGATCAGATTTAATCAGCAGGGGATTAAGAAGTTCCTTCAACTTTACAACACTTAGCAAACACTTCTCATGAAACTCATAATACATTAAATTAAACAAACTAAATATATATAAATATTTTTAAGGTTCTTGGAAGTATTTACTTCAGATTAGAATGAACAGTTTCTACACTGCTCACTGTAAGATACATAATATTCACAAATAAATTTTAGCAGTACAGAAAAAAACTCTTTTCCCAATTATTTTACAAAAACCTAAGATTCCCAATGGAAACAAGATTATCTTCCCCCTTCCACCCCCTTAATATGCTGATTGAGGTGGCATCTGACAGGTTCCTCTGTTATGAAGTTACTTTTTGTTATCAATATCAACTCATATATTTCTACTTAATAATGGCTTCCTGGAATTAATCATTTACATTAAAATCTTTCCATTTAGAAAATGCTTTTACAAACTTCCTACAACCACTTATAACCATTTATTTACCATATAAATATAATTGGATCATGCTTGTAAACTTCACCTTAAGACAAACTTCACCTTTAAATAAGCTTATTAAATTACAGTCAGCAACAAACAAAATTTACTTTCACAAGTTCTTTACAACTTTTCAAATCCATTCAGGGTTTGTCTTATATATTCTCATCCTGATTAAAATGAGCCATATTATCTTAGGACCAAAACACACTCCCTTAAACAAGTTTATCAAATTTTAGTCAGCATTGACTCTGAATTCACTTCCACAAAACTTTAGTTCTTTCCATATCCATTTAAGTCCATCTTACATCCCTCATTCTGTTCTGTGAGAAATAGCCATTCCTCTTTTAGGACTTGTTGCAGTTGGGCAGTTTGATGTAATTATGAATTCCAAAAATATAATTGGATCATGCTTGTAAACTGATCTGTTAATCTGGGCATGATTGAGTTATGATTGGGGCGTTGACTGGGCCATGTCAGTAGGGCGTTGAGCCCCACCCCTTGGTGGGTGGGGAATGGAATATAAAAGGCATGACAAGAACAGAGTTGAAGCAGTTTTTAAGAAGCAGTTTTGATGTTGGAGAAAAGGCCCCAGGAGAAGAGAAGTGAGCAGTTCCCCTGATAGTCTACAGCTGACCTTGTGGAGGAACCAAAAGAACTAAGCCTGGAGAGAAACGCAGCCCCGGGAAGAGAGGAACACAAGAAGCCTGAAGGCTGGCTAATGTCAGCAGCTGTCTTGCTCCAACACGTGGCAATGAACTTTGGTGACAGAAACTTAACACTTTATGGCCTGGTATCTGTGGACTTCTACCCCAAATAAATACCCTTTATAAAGACCAACCCATTTTTGGTATTTCACATTAGCACCCCTTTGGCTGACTAATACAGGACTGAACTACATTCTCTTCTTTAACTTAATTTCATTATACACAAATTTACAATTTTCATCATCTTAGAGATCTAATAAATAGAATGCTAACCTATTTTAATAGTATCTGTATAAACCTAGGGACATTATACCCAAGTCGAATAAAATTGAAACAATTGTAGTTTATGCAAGAAATAGGAGGCTGAAAACTTTTTCCCATAATATTCTAAAATTGTGAACAACCTCACAGCATACTGACTATCAGTCTCTGGAATAGATATAAAAATATATTATAATTGTTTAATTTATTTCAATCATAATTTACAAAAATGTTCCCATAGCTTTCAAGGACTTTTCTTTACTTACGGAATTTGGCAATTGGATTATTAGTTACTCTCATCTCAAGGCTGTTTAAAAATTTAAATTGGGAAATTTACAGGACAAACTATGCAAAACAAGTTTTATTCTGTAATATTCCCTCTGTCCTTACCATTCTTAATGTCCAGAGCTAGCAGGCAGAGTTCTAAGCTAAACTCACATCTCCCCAATTTACCACACCTTGCCCTTTGCCATAGCTCTCTCTAAAAGTTTTAATGAGAGCCTTGAATTCAGTCAAGTTTAGGAGAAGGAACTGGGGGATGAGGGGTGGAGGTGGGGGTGGGAGATGGGGTGTAGGGGGAGCGGGGCAATATAAGTAAAGGAGTGTGGGAAAAACCTTTTTGCTTCTTCTAAAAGTTTCTCTATTCAGATTTCTATATGATCTTTTCATCCTGCTCAACTTTGCTATTTTGGGGCTACAGGAGTACTCATTTACTTATTTAATTTTTATCAATTTGAATAGAGTTCTCTTAAGAATTTTCATTTGTTAATTTAATATTACCATCCAGAAGTATGAAAATATACATTGAACAAACACAGACCCAATTAGTGAGTTAGACATGCAGACAGAAACAAAAAATTCAATAATTTCACTCATAAATGTCTCTCTTTTGGTATAGTTGTCTCCAATTTTCCATCATCTCAAGCTTCTGTTTTTTACAGCTTTTAAGATCTCCTCTGGGAGCCTGCAATATGCATTCTTGTTTGTGAAAACACTTTTATATAAAAAATTGGAGAAAAAGTTATTTGGGCATTATTTAGTTAAGGGTTTTTTAACAAGGAAGGTATATTCAGGAGACCATGCTTTAAATATTTTGGTTTTAATTCAATAGTAAGGCTGCCCTGCCCTCCCCCCAGGCCCTTTCATTTTACATTTCTGTTGTTTACTGCCCAGCAGTCCTTCAAGCTTTCTAATTCCTTAAGATTATCCACCATCCCTTGAGGGATGGGCAAAGGGGTCTTACTCTTTTGTTCTAACCCTGTCCTAATTGACCTTAGTAGTGCCCTTTGCTCTTTGAAGCACCAGCTTTTCTCAACGTGGCCTCTAAGGAAAGCTGAGGGACTTCTCAGCTCCTGCACTGCTTCACCTGTTCCCTGTAAATTTCAGTTGCTGGTTGGAGCAGTTAAGCTTTTTATCTTCTTTTGGGTCTCCTCTATAGAGTGGGATATAGTTACCCAGTTATAAAATTCTGACATGGGGAATGAGGTAAGGATGCATTCTCACTGTTTTGTCTATTACTGGAGGCATTTCTGGGAGTAGAAATTTTGCTGGCTCAGCTGCTGATTTTATTTATTTATTTATTTTTTTAATAGTAATTTTTTTTTTAATTTTTAAAAGATACTTAGATTACACAAATGTTACACAAAAATTGTAGGGATTCCAATATGCCCCACCTCCCACCCCTCCCACAACCTCCTACATAAACATCCTTCACTAGAGTGGCACATCACCTGCAATAGATATACACATCTTGGGGCCTTGCCACTAAGCATGGACCATAGTTCGCACTGCAGACCACACTCTCTTCCACAAAGTTCTGCATGTTATATGATGATATAAAATGGCCTATATATGTCATTGCAATGCCACCCGGGATAATTCCCAAGTCCCGAAAAAGCCCCTGTATTTCAACTGCTTTTCCCTCTCCCTGCCCCCAAAGCATCCAGTGGCCACTGGCTCCACATCAACGCTGCAATTACCTCCATTGCATGAATCACAATATGTCAATAACAGAATACTAGCAAGTCCACTCCAGTCCACAGCTCTTCCCCCAATCCTGAGGGGTCTGAGATGGTGATGCCCACTCTACCTCCAAGTGAGAGGGTGCTTATATCCCATGGATAAGATGGATGTGATTATCCTGCCCACAGCTGCAGACTCTCTCCATTCCCTGTGATGGCCATTGTCCATCATCATCTACCCACCAGGTGTCCAGGGTGAGTCCATTGAGCTGTAGAATAGGAGTTGCAGCTCCACAAAGATTCTGGGCCCAGCTGGCACATGGGCAGCCCAAAGACTCTGGTCTCTAGAAGTACACCTACAAACTCCAGCACCACATATAGGTTTGAATAGAAGGGACAGATGGACCATGTACAGGGAAGACATATTTGGGTCCAACTCTGTCACTCTCAGGAGCAAAGATTCCAAATAGGGCCCACTGACAAGGCACCAAACTCTGTGGCTATCTGCCCTGATGTAGGACCTGGGTGTCTCCAGAGCCCTCAGGAGCTCCTCTGTTTGGGTTCACATCCACATTGAGGTCCTATTGAGATGTACATAAGCGTTCTGGAATGACCTCCCGACTCACTTTGAAGTCTCTTACCCATATGAACTCATTTGTCTTTACCTTTTCCCCCTTTTATTCCAGTCACATTGCCCATGGGCACTTGTTAGTAATCCCTCCTTGCTAGGGAGGCTCATCTCCAGGAGTCATGTCCCACCCTGGGAGGAAGGTAATACATTCATATGCTGAGTTTGAGATCAACTGTCTCCCAAGTGCAGGGGCAGTGTCTGGCAAAGGAGGATGGTCCACTGATGGGCCCTTGTTATTGATGACTAGCCTTATGAGTCTTTGCTTTTGAAATTGAAACCTAGCCTATTGTTATGGGGTGCCTAAGGGTTGCCTCCTGAGAGCCTCCTTGTTGCTCAAATGTGGCCCCTCTCTAAGCCAAACTCAGCTGCTGATTTTAGAGAAATCTAAAGCTGGTCGAATAGAGATACAGGATTTGTCTCTAGAGAACTATACTCCAGCCATTGTCCTATTTTAATCTGTGTATTCCTCTGTCTTTCCCAGTCTGCTGTAGCTAACTGTACTGTCCAAAACAACAGCCAGCCGAATGCTGTGGCAGCGTGCTCATCTTCTTTAAACTTCCTGATACTTTGTTCTATTCCTTCTGGTCTTTTCAGACCCTCCCCACACGCATGCACAGGTCCACAACAATAAAGCATTTTTTGGGAAACCCCTCCCCACGTAGAGGAAGAAGGCCACCCCAGGATTGCCCCCACAGATTCCCCACCCTGGCTCATAGTTTGGTCTAACATAATCCTGCAGACTGCGCCAATTGTCCTGAGTATGGCAAGGAGCTATGTAAATAAGAGTTTCTCGCCTGAGAATGAATATGTCAGACCAAAGTAAGGCTCTGACAAGCCCAGCTTGGTGAGTAATGAGTATTTATTTAGGGGGCTTGTGTGGGGTCCTCATCCTCAGCAGCAGGAAGAGAGACAGCATTTTCCAAGCTTGGTCATCTGCACTTGCTGCAAACCAAGAGGGGTCTTTAATAAAGCATGTCCACATGTAGACAGGGAAGGCACATGAGGGCCAGCAGGAATTCTAAAGAATGCAGTGCTACAAGATTTACTGAAAGCCATCCAGTTCCTGAGGCTTTCCTTTTAATTATTTAGGAATGGAATGTTGCTTCCACTGGAAGGGGAAAGAAATGCAAGGGTTGGGGGAGAAAATGCAGTCATATATGTCACATGGCCATTCAATAAATTCCTGTGCTTGAGCCAGTTTACAGGTTAAGAACCCCTTGAACAGTAGGCCTGCTTCTCTTGATGAAGAATACTGCTACAAGCCAAAAATTTATACTGCTAATCTTCCTCCTCAAGGGACCTAAAGTCATCTACCAGAGTAATGGTGCAACTGGGAAAGGAAATAATCAGACTTTTTGGAATAACTGGCAGTGGCTCTGAACTGACACTAATTCTGAGAGTCCCAAACATTACTGTGGTCCATCAGTCAGAGCAGGGGCTTGTGCATATCAGGTGATCAATGGAATTTTAGCTCAGGTTTGTCTCACAGTGGGTTCAGTGAGCCCCAATCCCATACTGCTATTATTTCTTCATTTATGGAAGGCATAATTGGAGTAGACATACTCAGCAACTGGCAGAATCCTCACATTGGTTCTTGACCTGTGAAATGAGAGATCTTATGGTAAGGAAAGTAATCCAAGAGTATTACCAAATTTCTGGAGGAACGTGCAGAGATTAGTGCCAACATCAAGAACTGGAAACATACAGGAGTGGTGTTTCCCATAACATCCGCATTCAACCCACCTATTCAAACTTTGCAGAAAATATATGTTTTCAGGTGTATACAGGATAATTGCATCATGTTATAAGTGGAGGTATGACTTTGTTATTATCTTTTGTTGGAAATTAAGTGTGGTTTAAGTAGAAGTTATGGGTGCCAGATTGACAAGGGGTGGACTGTGATGGTCAATGAGATTAGCTACAGTCTCAGTTATTCAATCAGACACTAATCTTAGTTTTGTTGTGAAGGTATCTTATAGATGTGATTAAAGTCAATAATCAGTTGACTTTAAATAAGAGAGATTATTTTTGATGCCTAAGGATTCCAGGTAATCTGGGTAGGCCTGATTTAAGAACAGAACTGAGACCTCCTTGATGAAAAGGGAATTGTGTAGAGATGGCAGCTTTAGCCACTGCCTAAGAGTTCTAGTCTCCCTTCCTGATGGCCTACCATATGGATTTCAGACTTACTTAGCCAACTCCCACAATTTCATTAACCTAGTTCTTGCAATATATCCTACTTTTTCTGCTTCTTTGGATGAACCCTAATGGATATAGTAATTATCCCCATTTTTCAGAGGAGGAAACTAAGACAGAATTTAAATGTATTTTCCAAGGACGTATGATAAAACAGAAGTTCCAGTCAAATTCCAGTAGTACATGCTTTGAACCACTGTTATCTCAGAGATATCTCAAATTTCCTGACATATAAAAATTTTAATTTGGACTGTTATAGCTATGAAATTATGATCTACCCACTGAACTATTTAGAATGCTAATTTAATGTTTGTTATAAATACAATTACTTCAGAGATGGGCATACTTTTGTATATTCATCTCTTTGCTTGCATTATTTTTCATAGAGTGTTAAAAACATGGGAGAGTTTTTGATGATTAAAGCAATGGATGTCATAATCATAAATTTTTCTTGGGTTCAGGTGATTTTAAGCAGTTATTCAACATTTTACCATTCTCAACCAGAGAAGGCATGAATGTCAGATTCCTGATGGTATCTTAAAATTATTAGGAGACTCTCACTACTTTGAGCTCACCATTTTCACATGGGTTACCAACTTATATTCCCAGATTCTACTCCATTCAAAATTTTAAAAAGAAGCAGAAGCTCATATATTATGAGTCTATGGGAATTTTAAAAACTGTTACTTTTGATTATTTTTATTTAATCCTTCAACATAAGCATTAATTTTGCAGTAAGAGAAAACATTACTATACAAATTTGAGGGTGTGAGAAGTGTACAGAGTTACACAAAACACACCCAAATTATGAAAATACCATCCCTATTTTCATGGAATTTAAATTTTAGCTACAAATACAAAAACGTTTTAATTCTTTTTAAAATGTTGTTATTGACTGTGAGTTTTAATGATTAAAGTGTGGAAGGAATTAGAAAAAGATGAAAATGTGTGACTTCATTAGAGTCATTATGAAATCAACGTGAAGCTTCTTCTCTAAGTTGATTCAAACATGAACTCAACTTTTTCTATGTGTATCATATTTCTTGTTAATAACCTGCCCTGAGTAGTCTCAATCTGGAGAACTATGGGTATGTTCAACTACAAAGTGCTAGAATTTACATGTGGGGATTAAATATGGACAGATGAATTTCCCAAGCATCTCCATTTTAAATTTGAGATATTTGAAAGCTAATGATCTGATGGTTAGAGATACATAGAGCTAGAGTAGTTATGTTAGGTGCATGTAGGCTGAAAGAGTACTGGGGAGGAGGTGTAGGGATAGATGAAAGCCCAAACAATAGTGTCTTTTTTTTTTTATTTTATTTTTTTTTATTTTACAGGGAGGTCCCGGGGATTGAACCCAGGTCCCTCCATATGGTAGACGGACGCCCAACCAGTTGAGCCATATCCGCCCCCAATAGTGTCTTAAATACACTGTTGTGGAGATAGACCAGGGCTAGTCCGGGAGCACCACGTCAGGTTGCCACATTCAGTCTGTCTGCTTTTTTCTACTTGGAGTCCATAGCCTGATGTGGCTGTGTTACTCCAACAATCTATCTAGCAAAGATGCAGGAGTTAGGAAGAAGAGAAAAATTAGCAAACAAGAGCTGTTCTTTAAGAGAAGTCTTGCAAAGTGCTACATGATACTGTTCCATGCCACTAGCTTGAACTTAGCTATCTACCCACTGCAAGGGAAGCTGAGAAATAGTCTATTTTTATTGGCTGTGTGTTCAGCAAAAAATTGGAGAGATTTTATTACTATGAATATTGGGAAAACAATGGAGAGGCAGTTAGATGTCCCGTGAAAGACCATAATTAAAAATTTTAGAACCATTTTTGTAGGTTGGAAACTAAGGTTTATTGATTAGATACTTTTGTTCTTTAAGGTTTCATTTTTATTATACCTTAAAATTGATTTTAAAATTAAGGAAAATGGGTTCAAAGGAGTCAAGTAATTTACTGAATCGCATATAGTTATGTAATAAGTAGAAGATTCTGGAATGTAACCTATAGAATTTCAAAATCTATCTCTTTCCCTATGTAAATGCAGGATGCATGGCACATTTTAAAAACAGGCACTGGATGAGAAGAATAATCTTTAAGAGGAAGAGAAACATTGTGCATGAGTTCATGTTGCTTAGTTAAGTATTTGCAATTGGAACTGGCCAATCATAAAGTGGATGCAAAAAGCTTCCAGAAGCCACTGCAGGTAAGATAGTTCTCCCTGTGTTTCATATTGGGATAATTGAACCATAGACTTGTATAATGGCTGTGTTTAAAGGTGAGGATAAATACAAAATTAAAGGAGTCCCCTACAAGCAGAGTCAGGCACTGAAATTGCACACAGCCCTGGTGATAAGAACAACTTATAGCAAAGGATTTTTAGAAAAGAATTAGAAAATTATTAGACATTGAGGCTTCCAAACTTCTCAAAGTCCAAAGAGCTTGCATTCTTCTCCCACTGAGGCTGCCAGAGTCTCCAGGTCTTATTCCAATTACATGATTCCAAATTGAGTATAGTCTTGTAATGGTGTAAAGGAAATGGTATTTGGTGACTCACCCTAAATTCCCATTTTCAATGACCACCTCAGCTAGCCCTGCCCTAGGCATAATCCATATGGTAGAAGTTCAGAGGTTCTGCTTCTCAATCATACACTATCAGTAATTGGTATTCAATTAAAATATTAACATTAACATAATGAAATATTTTATGTAACTATAGATAAACTTTTTATCTAGGCCATACAAATGATCTTTCACAGTAAAGTCTTTGTTTGCTTTTTATTGAAATCACCATATACAATCCTTGCAAATCCCAAAGATGGCATTCTAAAATATGTGTTTTCTTTTAGTGAATTAAACTCCACATATTTCTTTTGTTACAATAAAGAGGTCATTATTTTGCCTCAGTTATACTGAGAAAACTAATAGCATTTGTCCTGAAGAAGGATCATTCGTTTACAATTAATAGACATTTATTCAAACTGACTTAAATGATAATAGCATTTCATTCTGAGATACACAAGTTCATAAATTAAAAAAGATTATTCAGGTTTAGAAAAGAAAAATCAGCATTCACACCATCCAGTATCTCTTTTGCATGTTAATCCAATTGACCTCCCATCTCTGATTTTTCTCTGTCCTTAATTTTAATTTTTTTTCCATGACCAATATTTTCTGCTTTGTTATGCACATAGTGGAAGATGTCTGTCTCACTTATTTTGAGTTCAAATATCCACAATTGAAGCAATAAAGAAAGGCCAACACAAATTAAAAATTCCAAAATAAATTGTACTTTTCTTGGGTTGATGTTTAAACCTCCTCCAATCAGCTATGACCAGGGAAATAGAATTACATAGTAAAAACATGGCTTCCTGGTCCTCCCCAGCCCACCCAGGAAATATGAGAAACAGTTCTTCAAAATGGAAAATACGTAAATGTTTTATATTTATTTCAAAGTCAGTTCTGCAGAAATCGTTTTCAGAGAAATTTCCTGAGGGGTAGAGATTAAAATTACAGACAATCTCAGGACTTTGTTTAAACTAATGGATTTCCTTGTTGAGGATATACCACAGACGACAGAGGATGTAGTGATATTCACCTAAAAAGTAGAAAGAATGAAATACCTAAAGATTTCACAGATCTTTTCTTCAGTTGTTTTATTTTCTTTCCTTGTATCAATCCACAAATCTATGGAATTAATCTAAATGGATAGTTAATGAACAATGCCCGTCATACTACCTGACCCCTTGTTATATTTTCATATAGGTTTTATTATTCTAAAACAGGAGTAACAAAGCCAAATGTCTCCGGAAAACAAGCATGCTGGATAAATAATTGAATCAGCCTGCTGTAACATAATTGGGAGTGGCAAATGTTGTGTTCAAATGAACAATTCCTTTCAGGACACCACTCAGGCTAAACAAAGCATCTGCATTGATCAAATTAAACACCTCGTCTCCTAGTTTGCTATCCTTACACTGAAGAGTAATGTCCAAATTACATTTCCAATTAAATCCACTAGAATATGTTTTATCAATATTTGCAATTAAATAGGAGGGAGAGGTAGGGTTGTAAGAGAAAAGAAAAGGCTCAGCATTTCTGAAACAAATCAAATACATGAAAGCAAATGTTGGTATCTTTTATGTCCTAGGCTATCATCAAACATTATTTTATGTGCTTTTTCCATGAAGTTAGTTCAAAGGTGCAAAAAAGACATGCTCATCCATTTCAGGTACTTGGCTTTATTTCTCTCTCCCTTTCTCTTTCTTCCTTTCTTCCTTTCTCATTCTCCCTCCCTCCCTTCCTCCCTCTCTTCCTTCCTTCCTTCCTTTCTCTTTTTTTTTCTCAGTATCAGGCAAGCACATATACAGCTAGAGTCACTAGGGAAAATTTGATCATAGGGATAGAGCTGACATATGTTAAATACAAGAAACAACACAATGAAACATTGTATTAAAATCATCTATTTATATTAATATAATGGAATGGAACTGAAAAGGGGAATATAGGAGACCTCGGGTGTATTTTCTTAAAGAAGCATACATGGAATTTGTTAAATGTTAGATTTTGGTAGAGAGAGATGTTGCCAGAGAGTGTTTCTCATGTTTCTATTTTTTGGAAATTGTAATAGTTTACAATTTATTTAAAATGAAAATATCATTAAATGCATATAATATTTATTGCATGCAGCATTTAAATATATAATTCTTATCATATTCATCTATATTTTCCACTCCACTTTTCCTGTAATTCTCACTTTAATTTGGAGCTGAATAAAAGTATTTTAAGACCAAAAAAATCTCAATCAACTAATCCTCTGGACTTGTTTCATTCCTATTAAAACTGTTCACATATGTTCCACAGAAATAAGATCTCTCCAGAGTGCACAACAATTAGTTGTCAATATGATTTAGATTCCACTTATCACATTTTCACCTTTCTGCAGGATTTTCTTATATTCATAAATAATTTCACTTAGATGGAAAAATATTAAAATATGTTCATATGCAATTGACATTCACTGAGAGGATAAAATGGCCCAAGTACTGTATTTGGTGATTCCCCATATAACCTCATATGTGTTTTTAAAAGCCAGAGGGAGAATTAAAGAAATAGTACCCAAATATTAATATGTAGTGTTTTCCTTGACAAATTTTTCTCTACTCCTATTAGGTTTATTTCACCTACTTAAGCATTAAGTTATATCAGCAATACAAAAAAAAAAAAAAAAAAAAGAGAGAGAGAGAGAGAGAGAGAATTGTGTTTACACTTCCAGTTCTTATGGGAGAGAGCTGAAAATAAAAAGATAAAACATATAATATTTTTCTTTCTGAAATATGTGATGTGAGGAAGTAAAAAATGAAGGTTAAAGACTCACAAAATAGTGAAACGTAATATATGATATACTAACAAAGACTGAACTCAGTTCTGCTCTGTTGAAATGTTGCTGAGAATGATGAACAAAGAAGACCTTCCATGGCAGTCAAGTGGAGCATTTCAGAGAACTGTAATATAAGAAATCCAACCTTAATAGAAAAAGACATTTATAAGACTTTCAGTGAACTCTGAGTGAAGTTCTCACAACCATCTTTCCTCTGTTTAAGTACTATTGCCTGTTTCATATTGAGAAGTCAGTTGCCCAACTCATTAAGTATATTGCAAACTGCTAATTAGATTTCTTTTAATTAAGGTTTCTCAGCATTGGAGGATTAAGAGTTTGTGGAGAATATACCCAGAGGAAATTATCTTGGCAGGATATTTAGCACAAAATCCAACATTTATTATTTATTAGTGGAATACAACTTACATTATTAATATTGTCTTAAAAATATAACTTAACCCATTAATATTATTGTTTCTTTTATAATTCTTAGAAGTTACCTACTCCAGGTAAAGTATTTGTTTCCCAACTCCCTATTTCAGAATCAGACCTGTCAATATAATTCACATGAGCATTTCAAACAAGTTCATGTTTGGAGGGGGGGAAAAAAGGAGAAAAATACAAATTATTATTTATTTAGTAATAATAAAAATTAGAATTATTATAACTATAACAACACCAACAAAGTTGATGCTAATATTTAACGAAAAATCTGTGCCAACCAATGAGCTAATTGGCTTGTACTTCTTGACTATTATTCAAATTTTACAGAAAGAGAAATAGACTTGCTCAAAGTCATCCTGCTGTTCAAAAGTAGAGCTAAGAATAAAATATAGCCCATTTGTTTCCCAGGGCTGCACTATTATTTCATTGTTATGCCTTACTGTTTTCTTCAATCCATCAGCTATTTTAGATAACTGAAGTAAAGAAAAAAAAGGTAAAATCTAGTAGTAGGGGAGGTAGTGCTGAGGAACAGGATATGTATGTGGTCTTAAATTGTTTTATAGTTCCCAGGGGAAAGAATAAATGTATAGTAGAAAACTGCACAACTTCTTCCCCAGGTGGCCAAAATGAATATCAGCAAAAGGATGGAAAGACATTAAGTGCCTCTGAAAGTGTTACCCCCAGAATGATGCAATGGCACTTATATAGTATTTTGTTCAAGGATGGATAACCTGAATAAAATAATGAAAAATTATCAACAAACCCAAAATGAGAAACATTTTATGTAAAAAAGGATGGACCGTATTCCTTAAAAATAGTATTAATGTCATAAAAGACCAGTAAAGGCTGATGAACTAGTTCTGACTGGGGGATACTAAGGAGAATTTACAGCAAAAGGTAATAACCTGATCCTAGACTTGATTGTGTAATGGAGGGGAATAATTACTGTAAAGAACATTATTGGGTCAATTGACAAAAATGAAATGTGGATAGTAAATTAGGCAAAAGTATTGTATCAATGTTTAATTTTCTGAAGTTGAGCACTGTATTGTGGTATGCCCTTATTCTTAGGAAATGCACATTGATATATTTAACTATAAATGGGCATGATATATGTACCTTATTTTCAAAATGATTCATAAATGAATACATGTATATATTATATTTGTATGTACTTTTGTATATATATATATTTATATATATGTAATATATAATATATTGGATATAATATACAATGTTTTTATACATATGACATATTTCTGTATTTATTATATACATATACATTGAATAAATGTATATATTATATGTACTCATTTGTGTATATATGTGTATGTATACATATTTCTATACATACAGAAAGAGTGCAAATGATAAAGCAAATATAACAAAATATACATATATATTGTTGAAACTGGGTCTCTGGATTTATAGAAGCTATTTGTGCTATTCTTGCAACTTTTCTTTAAGTTTGAAATGATTTCCAAATAAAAAAACTCTTGTTTTTATTAAAGACAGCACCGTTCTATTAGATTATGGATTGAGTTGTCCTTATGGTTATCAAAAAAGGAACACAACACTGGTTATTGAAGAATGATGTGACATACTGAATTCTATAAAATGGATGAAGTAGAAGAGGAATACCTAATATATCTATTGAGAAATGCCTGCCTGGACACTTTTTTCTTTGAATGGCTACTCATGGGCCTGGATAGACCTATGCTGTTTAGACAGTTTGTGGACTTTAGTCCTTAAACGCAAAACCACTTTTTCACTGACAATTCCAAGTAAAATGTGAGCTAAATTCCTCTCTCCGCCATTCCCTAGCTAGTCTGTGCAGATATTGCTGATTCTGCCCAAGTACTAGAGAAAGTGAGTGGAGCGTGGTCCACGCCTGGCTGGATTCAGTCACCACCAGGTTATGGGAATGTCTGTGCTTGGCTGTGGTCATAAACTTGGTGCCAGGGATGAAAAAACTTAAGCCAATGGGCACAGTTAATGTGCTCCATTATATTCATGGAATTATGCAAATGGGAGAAGAACCCACCTAACTGAAAGAGATTCCAGGTGAACCTCCTTTCTATCACTAATATAGGGAGTCCAAACCTTTAAGAAACCTATCTCATCTCTAGGTAAGCAGCATTTTCAAATAGGGTGTATAAGTTTTCAGATGATAAAAAGACCAGTTATTGTTTTTTTATAGCATTTGGCAAAGATTTGGAGGTAACCATGTATAAAAAAATGGTCAGTTTTATTTTAATGTGTGATTATATTCCATATTATTAATAATTCAAATGTATGAATTAATGTTTTAGTTATTCATAAAATACTATATAGGTAATTTCATATTTTCATACACACACATAAATCCACAAACATGTACAGAAACATATATAGTTAGAGAATAAATTAAACTTTAACCACTCAGATTCTTGGAGACTGAACCATGGATAGCTAACTTTATAAAAATAACAGAATTTACCAAACTGTGTACTAAACTATTTGACTGGAAGACTTAGAATAACATATGATATATTTAATTCACTAGTATTATAAAGCATTTGTAATAATGAGATGATAAAATGTGCTGCAAATAGAAGTTAAACACATCATTTAAATAAGGTGAACTTCACTATTTTAAGTACAGTTTGATGAGTTTGAACAAATGTATGGAATCAAATCATACCACCACAATTACAGTATAGAACATTTCCTTCACTCAAAAGTTTCCTCAAACCACCCCACCTCTGTCAGTTTGCTGTCAGAAGAAACATTTTGAAACAAAGTCACTAATATAATCAAAGCTGCAGATTTATTGAAAGGGTAACTGTTTGTGCAGGGAGATCTTAAACCAGGGGAGTCAGAATGAGAATCTCAAAAGGGCGTGCAGGTTACAGGGACTAATTAAGACAATTAGGGGATTTTTAAATGAAAAGTTGTAATGTTTGGTTGTCATTTGAGTCCTTAATTATAGAGCTTAGGAGACTCTTAAACGGAAGGGAAACAGATACATTGGTTACTACAGCATACTTGTCTATTTTTAATAGGGCATGCCTACCAGCAACTCTCAATTCATATGCTTTTGGATTTTCACCTCCTGACCATTTACCTGATTTCTGTCCCTACAGTGTCATGTTTTACAGATACCATAGAAATAAAACATGCATTATATAAATGTTTGTTTCTGGCTTCTTTCCTTTAGCATGATGATTTTGACATCCATCCACATTTTGTATGTATCAA
This sequence comes from Tolypeutes matacus, assembly GCA_026826555.1. NCBI lineage: Eukaryota > Metazoa > Chordata > Mammalia > Cingulata > Chlamyphoridae > Tolypeutes > Tolypeutes matacus. Next base: position 14,617,991 of record JAKSZT010010858.1, read on the forward strand.
TAGTCCATTCCTGTTTTTAAATTTCTGGGACATGTCCTATCATAAGAAGTTGGAATTTGTTTATCCACTCAATAATTGATGAACATTTGATTTGTTTGCAGTTTTGGACCACCATAAATGAAGCTTTAAACCTTTGCATACAAGTCTTTTGTGGACACTGTTTACATTTATCTTTGGTAATACCAAGCAGTGGGATTTCTGCGTGGTATATTCGGTATATGTTTAACTTTATAAGAAATTGCCAGCTGGGTGCTACTGTGTCAACTCGGCTAGGTGATCATGCCCAGGTGTCTGGTCAAGCAATCACTGAGATCGTTTTAACATGAGGGCATTTCATGGACTTTGATAATCAGTGAGTTGATTGCATTCAAAGAGAGAATTCCCATCTCTATTTCAGACAGACAGCATCTCCTGGGAACTCATCAAGGACTTTCATCAGAGCCTCTGGTTTGCAGCTTGCCCTGCGGAATTTGGACTTGTGATCCCCAATGGTTGCAGGAGAGAATTTTATAAAACGTCCTACTATTTACAGATATCTTCTGTTGGTTCTGTTTCCCTAGAGAACCCTAATACACCAGCTATTTTCTAAAATGGCTGTACCATACTGCATTTCCATCAGCAATATATGAAAATTCCTGTTGTTATTTATCTTTGACAACATGTTGTGTTGAGTTTTTTGTTTTGTTGTTGATTTGGCAATCTAAGGGTTTTGCAGTATATATATTTGAGGCTTGATTTACATTTTCTTAAACACTACTGTTGTCGAGCATCAAGTCTCCTCCTCTGTCTGATTATCTTTACAGGGTTGTTCATCTTTTTTTTGCTCCCTAAGAGTTCTTTATATATTTTAGATGCCAGACCTTCATCAGATATGTATTCAGGAAATGTTTTCTCATAGTCTGTTTCTTGCCTTTCCAGTTTCTTTAGAAGGCCTTATGAAAACAAGACATTTTTAATTTTGATGAAGGTTGATTGATTATTTATTTTATGGTTCTTTCTTTTATTGTGTCATCTAAGAAATTTTTTGCACAAACCATTGTCACAAAGACTTGCTTCTTTTTTCCTGTCAAGTGTAAAGGTTTATGTTATAGAATTACTTGCATGATCCATTTTGAGACCATTTTTATGGGTTGTAAAAAAATGGATCATGGTTCATTATTTTAACATATGGTGCCTTGTTGCAGTTAGTCATTTCTCTATTAATTATCTTGGCATCTTTGTTAAGACTAATTGATCACATATATGAGAGTCTATTTGAAGACTCTTTATTCAGTTTCATTGAGCTATTATTTGTATAGCCTTATGCTAATACCACACTGTCTTTATTGTTATAAATTTAAAATAACTCCGACTTATCCATCAAGTCATTACTTTATTTTATGTTTATCAGAGAATATTTAGAGATCTAACAAATTATGACATGAGTGTTTTCAATATGTTTTCCCATAGTACCAGAGATTATATCTACTGCAGCCATCAATGCTCTGCATTGCAGTAACTTATTTAATTGAACATTACCAAATTTCATGATTCATCTTTTATCCTGGTGCATTGCACATTTCCTGAAACTAGAAATAAATATTTATTCATGAATTAATGATGCTCTTGCAAATTCAACTCCTTCCAGAACTTTTTCCTGAAACTTCTACCTGGGTTAGATATTACTCCCCTTCTCAGTTCTATCCTAGTCTGAAATTGAATTTATAGAGATTTTTAGTAAGTTTTTATTTTTCACTAGACTTGTTTTTATTTATTTTAATTGTATTATATTTTTATTTGTTTTATTATATTTCCATATTCCCAGAACCCACCAAAATACCTGGTTTAGGCATTTATTATGCAGTTTTGACTGACAGGCTGACTGAGTAAACAGGTATATGTACAGAGTCTTTGTAGGTATACTGAATCAAACCTGAAAAGGTTAAATAAAATATGAATATTCCAAAATGCAATGTTAACATCTAACTCCCTCTATTAATGTGATAGTTACATGGTCTTTGTTGTTTTTTACTGTATCCCTTGTTTGTTATAGTCTAATATAAATTAATATGCTGACTACCCAGCTGAAAAGGCTAACACCTTACAAATAAATAACCATTTATTATTATTCTCCCACCTTTTGCATTACTTTGATAATGCATTTCAACCCTCCATATACATTAAACATTAACAGGTATTATTTATATTATTGATGCATATCATCTTGACTTGTATTTATTTATTTATTTGTTATTTATTTATTTTTGGTCTGTCTGGTTCAATAGGATTGTTTTCTATTTTCTTGTCTTCCAGTTTTATAAATCTCTTCTGCTGTGTGTAACATGCTGTTGAACCCCTCTAATGCAGTCTTTTTTTTTTTTTTAAGATTTATTTATTTATTCCCCTCCTCCCCCATTGTTTTGCACTCATTGTCTGCTCTCTGTGTGTTCTTTCTGTGTCTGCTTGTCTTCTCTTTAGGCGGCACTGGAAACCCATCCTGGGACCTTCCGGAGTGGAGAGAGGCTGCTCAATCTCTTATGCCCCTCAGTTCCCTGATTTGCTGCATCTCTCATTGTCTCTCTTCTGTGTCTCTTTTTGTTGCATCATCTTGTTGTACCAGCTCTCCACGTGGGCCAGCATGCTTTTCACCAGGAGGCCCTGGGAATCAAACCCTGGACCTCCTATATGGTAGACAGGAGCCCAATCACTTGAGCCATATCTGCTTCACTCTAATGTAGTCTTAATTTCAATTATAATATATCCCACTCTTAGAATTTCCAAGTAATTTTTACTCTAATTATTTGGTAAAATTAAACTATCACCTACATCTTTTTTTCTATCTCCTTGTGCATATTATTACTATTTTTTTAGAAGGTATGGGAGATTGAACCCAGGAACTCATACATGGAAAGCAGGTGCTCAACCACTGAGCTACATCTACTCCCCAATGAGAGAGTTGTTTTTTCCATTTGTTTGTTTGTTTAGTTTTTAGGAGGTACTGGGAATCGAACTCAGAACCTCATACCTAGGAAGCAGGTGCTCAATCACTTGAGCTGCATCTGCTCCCAGAGCATATGCATTAATTAAAGCTGAATCTTAGAAGCTTGCCTCACATCCAGTTTAGTCACACTCTGCAGCAAAAATTGGCCTCCAGTATATTGGCTTACCTCTCAGCATTTCCCAGTATCTAGGGAAATGCCCATTCAAGTCCTGTTTTCATCAGCCACTCTCTGACTTATTCAGACAGACCTACCTTCCTTCCTTCTTTCCTTCCTTCTTTCCTTCCTTCCTTCCTTCCTTCCTTCCTTCCTTCCTTCCTTCCTTC
>JAKSZT010010858.1:14621304-14671528 GCA_026826555.1 Tolypeutes matacus
TTCCTTCCTTCCTTCCTTCCTTCCTTCCTTCCTTCCTTCCTTCCTTCCTTCCTTCCTTCCTTCCTCCCTCCCTCTCTCTCTCCCTCCCTCCCTTCCTCCCTCTCTTTCTCTCTTCTTTCTCTCTTTATTATCCTCTTTCTTTCTCTCTTTCTTAATCAAGTTTCTTTGTTAATCTCTATGGACATGTTGTAATTTAAGCTACTCTATCATAGTAGAATGAATTCAGAAATTTAAACTTGCTATTTTAAATATTTTTACTCAATTTAGCAATTTTTGACACCAGGCACTACCCTATAGACAGTTTTATATATATGGAATAAGGCAATCAATATAAGTCATGTAAGACAGTGACAATAAAATCACGCTTCTGTTTTCATACTGCTAATTTTAAGTATGTTCTGCTCCATCAACGTATAGCAAAAATTTAAATGCATGGGCTTGAAATATGTTGACATACATCTTAATTTCACATTGATTTCTATGTGACAACATATATTTAATTAAAAATATCTTAGCCTCATCCTTCTCTTGCATACTTAGAACATTACTTTGCATATCTCACAAGATTGTGAAAATATAAAATCAGATATTGCATGCAAAATATTTAGCTCATTGTCTGAAGCACACTAAGAGTTCAGTAAATGATGGCAAGATTAACTCCTCAGACAGCTCATTTGTGGAAAGGAAAACTATGAAAAGGAGCTGGCTGCTTGTAGAAGCAAGATAGGTCAAATAAATCTAACATTTCATTGCAATTAGTTAACATATGACAATTTTGCAAAATATTTATCATATATTTTTAGATGGCTATCATATTGGATAAATAAACTCGAAATTTAGAGAAAAATTGCTGATTTATGCCAATAATTCAAAACCAATTGTGAGCAAATATTTCATAACATTTTGTTATTTTTGTACATATTCACCAGCTATTTGAATCTTTTAAAATTTAATTAAATATTTTGTATAAATTTTTCAGTATATAATATCTATAAATGTGCATTTCCCCACAAAGCTATTTGCAAGTTATATGCATTAACAGGTAATATTTAGGTATCAGAATTATTATGACCTTGGAGCTAATATTGTATACTGAGATGGTAGGAAACTCTGTGTGCTGATATATAATTACTTTACAAATATGTTACTTTCTCTCATTTCTTTCCCACTGAATTATTTAAACAAAAAACATAGTTTAATGCATGTGCATTTCCCATTCTAAGTTTTTATATTAGGCAGTTTAGGATGTATTGTAGCAGCAGTTTTGGGAATATAAGACTGTTCCTCAAATGACACTTTTATTCAGAAAATGAAGAAGTTAAGCTATGTGATTTCAAATATGTTTTTTTAAATTAAAAAAATTATTGGAGTATGTCATTCATACATGAACATATATAAACAATAAGTGTATAGTAAAAGTTATGAACTTAAAAAACAAAGAACATATGACAGAAGACCTGTTTAGAATTAATGAGGTGCTGAAAGCCAGAATCATTTTAATCTCTTTCTCAGATTCTTAATCCCCTACATTTTAAATGCCATATCTCTCAAAAGTTATGGTGTCCATTTATATTCCAGGTATTACAAGATATCCATATTTCACTAAGATTTTTTGTGAAATGAGTTTGACAGGTCTTTGAGATTAAAAGTAACAAAAACCTTACAAGATATTTCTGCAAAGTCTTTGAAATGTATCATCTATTTATTTTTAGAACTGTTAAAACTATTTCTCAGATAGGTGTTCAAAAAGCAGCAGAGTCTGCGTAAATTGTGACATGGCCACTTTGTCAGTGGAAGCAATATGAATTGCTCATGAGAATCAGTCTGCATCATATGATCAATGAAACCCTCAAAGTACTTGATTTTATCATTAAGTACTTTGGGTTAATAATATGCTCCTAAGAATGAAATAAATGATGCTATTTTGTGGTAGATAGTGTTCATTGTCAAGAAATAATGAATAGCACTCAAATACAGTGTTCTGGGAACATTTTTTTTCCTGTACAGATAGCAAAATAGAATGGTAAAATATAGGGGAGATTAAAAATCTATAGCTATTGTGACAAAACTGAAAGAAAATTTAGGATAGCATTCAATCTTAACCACTTCAATTTTTAGTAGTGAATAAATACAAAATAGCAGGATTGAAAGCTGAAAAGTAGGGGATTGTTTCATTATCTTTGCAGATTCCAAGAATAAAATAATTTTCAGTATAAAACTTGATCACTGTTTGGTTTATTTATGCATGTCTATGAGTATGTGTACCATCAATTAATTTCTTTAATTGCTTGTATTTGCCTAAAAAAATTGTTCAACATCTTCTTTTTATCCTTTGCCAAATTATCACCATTTAATTGTTCCAGTGACTTCAATGCATGATTCCAACCATTTAAAGACAGATACATATAATCTAGGTATAGATATTTTATATTTACATAATTCAATATTTTGAATTTGCCCTTTTTATTCAGACATTTTCGGGTTGCATGATTCACCAAACTATTCTTCAGTCTATGTCAGTGAGTCACTCATCTCCTTCCTTTAGGCTCTCTTTTCTGCATTTAAATGAGAGCCCTTCTAAATGGAATTTTACAGTCTTAAATCTAAAAATAAACTAAAGGCAAAACCTTTGAAACATTCCAGGAAAAGAAGTATATATTTACTTTTAAAAACATTCAGAAAGTTTTCCAAATTTGTGAATTTATGGGGGATTTGATATATTTTTTCCTTAAAACATATTAGGCAAAATTTCTAAAACTTAAAACCATATTTACAAAATGCATCCATGTTTGTAATCATAAGTGAAGTTAGCCCTTGACATATTTTTCTATAGCATTCTCCAAACAAGATTCTTGATAAAATCCATATTGCTGACAGATTTACTTTTTTAAAATGGTATTCTAGAGGTCAGAATACAGCTGGCAAAATACTAAAAGATATGATTCTAATCTATATGAAATTAATTCAAATTTTAAAATACAATATTTTAAAGGGATGTCACAAAACTAGATTTAAGACTTTCAGTTGACCAAGATGGCAAGAGAAGATGCTCCATAGTGTCATTCCCCAAGAGAATCTTTTAACAACTAGCAAATACTAAAAAAGTCATCTTTCTCAAAAAAAACAGAAAACAGTTAAATGGTTGCAGTCACTGCGAGAGTACCAAATCAAGAAAATGCAGCTTTAAATAATGGTAGGAAATCTCATGGTGACCTCATTGTCTCCTACCCTACTCCCTCCCTGGTGCAGTGTGGAGCCAGCCTGTGGAGGGAGTAGAGTAACTCCCTATGCGCATATTGGAATGTCTGTGTATTGGTGCCAATCTATCAACTGTAAGACTGAAAGACTGAACAAAGAAACTCTTCTCTGTATTGCCCACCCAGAAGTTGCCCTGTAGCCACAGAAGCAGCTTGCAGTATAAGCAATAATATAGTCAAAGTAGCATGAGGCAAAGGATAACCGGGTTTATGACATACGTTAAAGCACCCCGGAAGGGGGAATATCTATTTCATAGGAAGTAGAGGAGACATTCAGATTCCTGTAAATGGCGGTGGCTTTTTAGTCTACTGTTTATAAAGGACTCCAGTAAGACCATTAAGACCTACCCTGAGCCATGCCTTACTGAAGTGATCTAATTAAAAGGAAGCTACCTTAACTGATTATAATCAAAAAGTCTCATCTACAATAAGTTTTATATCCACAGGAATGGATTACTTAAGAACATATTGTTCTGGGGTCCAAAAATGCTTTAAATTGCAACGCTCCATTCTCTGGACCCCCAAAATACATGTTTTGTTTTGTTTTGTTTTGTTTTGTTTTTGTCCATATGCCAACTACATTCATTCCATCACAATATTTCAAAAACCTTAAGTCATTTCAGTAACAGTAATAAGGAAAAAAAAAAATCACATCAAAATCAGTTATAGGCATATGGTCAGTCCTGGGGCAAATTTTTCCCTCAGTCTGTGGACCTGTGAAACTTAGAAAACAAGTTATCGGCTTCCATTATACAATGAAGGGGCATGTATAGAATAAACATTCGCATTACCAGTGGGAGAGAATGGAAGGAAACTGAGAGTCACAAGTCCCAAAGAGGTCTAAAAACCTGCAGAGCATACTCCATTGGATCTCAAAATCTGAGATTCACTTATAGAACTACTATTTATCTCCTCCAGTCCTGATGGATCAGCAGTCCCACCCTTGCCAAGGACTTGCTCAGGGGCCATGTTCTCAGCTCCACCCTCATCAAGAATCTGGGGGCATCAAAACTCTAAGCCTCACCCTCTGAGAACACTGGGATGACAGCCAGGCCCTCTCATTCTCATGGGAATGTGTTCCACCTTCTCTGAAGCCTGGGAGGCAGCACTCTTCCTGCACAATAGGACAGAAGGCCCACCCTCTCCAAGCTCTGGGGCATACCACACTTTACACACACAAAGGTGAGTTTGCTCTCTGGGCTCAATAAGATGTCTTCATTCCAGACCACAGCTTCCATGGTACTGACATTGAAATCATTTCTTCTTCGATCTCTCTCTTATATGTCACATTTAGTTCAGGCTGGCCGTACTTCTGTTCATACAGATCTAGCAAAAAAAAAAAAATGTGTTCGTTTCACATGCAATAAAAATGGGTGCAAGCCATCAGACAGTAAGACTTTCCACAGATCCTTCCTGGATAACTGCATTTCCAATCCTGACTTGTACTGAAATGACTGGCTGGTTCCAAGTTCAGATAATCCTTTCATGGAGCACTATTTTCTGGGGACTCATTTTCCAGGAGCTAAGCATTTTCCAGGGTGCTCAGGAGTTCAGTTCTCAGCTTATCCCTTTCTTCCCACTTTTTACTATAAGCAACAAGGAGAAGCCAGGCTGCATTTTCCACATTTAGATTGGAAATTTCCTCAGCTAAATATCCAAACTCATCACTTTCAAATTCTGCCTTCCATCTAACATGAGGAGTCAAATTTGCAAAGTTTTCTGACACTTTAAAGCAAGGATCACCTTCTTTCCAGTTTACAATGACACATTCATCATTTTTGTCTAATGCCTTATTAGCAGTATCTTTAGCATCCATATTTTTATCGACAGTTCTCTTCAAATAAATCTAGGACTTTTCTATTTTTTAAAAGATACTTAGATTATACAAATGTCACATAAAAATATAGGGGATTCCCATATACCTCACTCTCCACACTTCCCACATTTTCCCACATTAACAACATCCTTCATTGGTGAGGTACATTGATTGTAATTGTTGAACACATTTTGGGGCATTGCCACTAAGCGTGGCTTAAAGTTTACATTGCAGTTTACACTCTCTCCCATTCAACTCTGTAGCTTATGGAAAGATTATAATGGCCAGTATCTGTTGTTGAAATGTCATTCAGGACAATTCTCATGTCCCAAAAATGCCCCATATTATACCTATTTTTCCCTCTCCTTGCCCAGAACCTCCAGGGGCCACTGCCTAAATATCAATGATATAATTTCTTTCATTGCAAGAATCACAATAAGTGTATAGTAGAATACTAGTAAGTCTACTTTAGTCCATAGTTCATTCCCCAATCCTGAGGATTCTGGGATGGTGACGGATCCCATACAGCCAATGAATGGGGCTCCCTTGCTTGCAGTTGTAGACTCTCTCGGTTCCTTGGTATGGTAGTTGTCCATCATCATCTCCAGCTATAGGCCTTTTCTATTAAGCATACACAATTCTTCCAAAATCTACCCCTTACCCATTTATAATACCATTCCAAAATTTTCAGCATTTTTGTAGCAGCATGCACCCAACTTTTCTGGTATCAATTTCTGTTTAATTTGTTAAAAACTGCCAAAAGCAATATACCAGATTGATTGGCTTCTACAATGGGGATTTATTAGATTGCAAGCTTGCAGTACTGAAACCAAGAAAGTGTCCAAATCAAGGCATCATCAATCAATGCTTTCTCCCCAAAGAGTGTCACATGGAGGCATCTGCTGGTCTCTCCCTTCTCTTCAGGGTTTCACTGCTTCACTTTCTGGCTTCCTCTCTCCCTGGTTCCATTGATTTCGGCTTCTGTCTCTTCTGCCTTTCTCTCTCTGCCCCTTGGACTTTGTCTCTGTCACTGTCTCAGTCTCTATTATATTCATCCAATTTATAAAGGACTCCAAGAAGAGGATTAAAATCCACCCTGGATCAAAACTTACGGAAGTAATCTAATCAAACAGTCCCACCTACAATAGAGTCTCGCATACAGGAATGGATCAGTTTCAAGAAGTGTGGTATGTATTTTCTGTGGTACATATAATCTCAAACTACAACACACCTGCACTACAAGCAATGCTAAAGGGAGTTTTTCAGACTGAAAGGAAAAGACACTAGAAAGTGGTTCAAAGCAGCATAAATAAATAAAGACTTGCAGGAAAGTTAACCATTTGGTTAATTATAAATGCCATTATTCTTGTACTATATTGTTTGATATGAAACTCTGCTTCTTACTTCCTATAGGTACTAAAAAGCAAATGCATAAAAAAGTATGATAAATCTATGGTTTTAGAAATTTAATGCACAAAGTTATAATTAGTAACAAGTATTAAAAAATTTGCAGGGACAGAAGGATATAGAAAAAGTATATGTGTATACTATTGAAGTTAAGCTGGTATCAAACCAAATATGATTGCTTAGTATTTTATATTTAGTATGTTAAATTTTAATCCAACAAAAACAATACACAATCTTCTCAAGTGCACATGGGTAGACCATATAATAGATCATAAAACAAGTCTCAGAAAATTAAATATATTGAAATCATACAATGTAAATTCTCCACCCACTATGAAATGAAGTTAGAAATCAGTAACTGAGGGAGAAATGGAATATTTGTGGATATGTGGAAATTAAACAATATACTCTTAAAGAGCCAATGGGTTAAATAGGAAATCAAAAGTGAAATTACGAAATATCTTGAGATAATTGTAATTGAAAATAGAGCATACCAAAAGATATGGGATGCAGCAAAGATATTATTGAGGGGGAAATTTATAGCTCTAAATGCTTACATTGAAAAAGAAGAATTAAAAACAGAGAACTAGCCTCACTACTTCCCGCAGACATGGGACATGACTCCCAAGGATAAGCCTCCCTGGCACAAAGGGATTGTTGCTAAGCACCAACTAGCAATGCATTTGGGAAAAGACCTTGACCAAAAGAGGGAAATGTTAAATACAAATGAGTTTTTTTATAGCTAAGAGATTTCAAAGTTAGTTGGGAAGTCATTCCAGAGGTTATGTTTATGCATGACTCAGGAGGATCTCATTGACTGCCACAATAAACAGTGCCTCAAGCAGAGGGTCTCCTGAAGACTCTAGAGACATCTAGACACTACAGGCAGGCCGGACAATCTCAGGAATTTGACACCCTGTCAGTGGACCTTACCCTGGAATATATGCTCCCTAGGTGAGGCAGAGATAGACTAATTTATAATTTTCCTACATTATGTGTCCCAGAGACTTAAATCTGTCCATAGGCTAGTTGAGCCTTGAATTCAGCAGAGTTGCAATACCCACTATCCAGTTCATTGAACTCACCCAGGACAACTATCAAAATGACGATGAAGGGCAATGTGTATCCAAAAAAATGGAGAGTATCTATAACTGCAAACAAGACAGTTCCATCCATCTGGCCCCTGGGATCTAAGCTTCCTCTCAATTAGAAACAGAGTGGGCATCACCATCTTAAAATCCTCAGGAATGAGTAATGAACAAACATAAGGGTGAAATGCAACATAAGAGGGGAATGTAACTGTGGACTAAAGTAGACTTATTATTATTCTAGTAATGGAAGATCTTGTAACATTGATATATAATAAGTGGTCACCAGAGGTTCTGAGGGAATAGAGAGGGAAGAATAGGTGTAATATGGGGCATTTTTGGGACATTGGAAATTTTCTGTATGACATTGCAATGACAGATACAGGACATTATACATTTTGTCAAAACCTATAAAATTGTGTGGTGTGAAGTGTATGCCATAATGTAAACTATAGACCATGGTTAATAGCAATATTTCATTATGTGTTCATCAATTGAAACAAATGTGCCACAGTAATAAAAGTTGTTGCTAATGGGGAAAAGTGTGGGAGGGGAAGGAGTGGAGTATATGGGAATCCCCCTCTATTTTCGATGTAACATTTATGTAATCTAAAGCTTCTTTAAAAATAAAATAAAGAAGAGCAAACTAAACCCAAAGCAACCAGAAAGAAGGGCACAACAATGATTAGAGTGGAGATAAATAAAATTGAAAGCAAAACAAACAAACAAAAAATAATAGAATAAAAAAACACACAAAAGTTTGGTCTCTGTGAAGAGCAATAAAACTGATAAACTTTTAGCTAGACTAACAAAGAAAACAAGAGAGAGGATGCAAAAAAAAAAAAAAAATGAAAAAGAGGACATTATTACCAACCCCACTGAAATGAAAAGGACTATCACAGGATAATAGGAACCACTGTGCACCAATAAATTTGATAACCTAGATAAAATGAACAAATTCTTAGAAACACACAAACTATGATCATTGACTCAAGAAGAAATAGATAATCTCAACAAAGCAAGTACTAGTAAAGAGACTGAACCAGTAATCAAAATCCACCCAACAAAGAAAATCCCAGTACCAGAAGGATTCACAAGGGAATTCTACTAAACATTCCAAGAAATTTTAACTCCAATTTTGCTCAAGCTCTTCCAAAAAATTGAAGTGAAGGAATACTCCCTGATTCATTCTATGAGACCAACATTCCAGAGTCAGGTAAAGATAACAAAAGAAATGAAAAGAACCATAATAGAAAATATGGGAATGGAAACCACAGTATGGAGATTAAAAATACCCTAGGGGCATACAACAGAGGATTTGATCAGTATCTCAGGTACACGGATAATGGCATGAATCAAACAAACATACATCATGGATATCCCAGAAGAGAAGGGAAAGGGAGCAGAAAGAATATTTGAGGAAATAATGGGAAATTCCCCAACTCTTATGAAAGACATAAGTATACAAGTCCAAAAGTGCAAAGTACTCCAAACAGAATAAACCCAATGACCCACACTGAGAAGGTCAAATGCCAAAGATAAACTGAATTCTGAAAGCAGCAAGTGAAAAGTGATTTTTTACATAAAAGGATTCCTCAATAAGACTAAGTACATATTTCTCATTAGAAACCATAGGGTAAGAATGCAATACTATTATATATTTAAGGTACTGAAAGAGAAAAACTGACAACCAAATATTATTTATCCTTCAAATAATTTATCCTTCAAAAGTGAAGAAGAGTCTAAAGTATTCACAGATTGACAGAACCTGAGATGTTTCTTAACAAAAGACCTGCCCTATAAGAATTACAAATGAAGATTCTTCAGGTTGAAAGTAAAAGACAAGAGAGAGTGGCTTGTAGTAGTGTGAAGAAGGAAGCTCTTCAGTACAGGTACCTAAAAGGATAAATACAACACGCAATATTACTGTATCCTCAAAATAAATTCTACTCTTTAATTCCTATAAGAATCAGAAAAATTGAACAGGAAAAGGTCATATTTCCTAATAATGGATACATAAAATATAAAAAGGCAATATGGGACAAAAATAATATAAAAAGAAAAATGAAGGAATATTGTAGCAGAGAATGTGTATGTTATTGAAGCTTAGTTGGTATGTTTTCAATTTAGTAGATTATAGAGGTAGATTGTGTAATACAAATTCCAGTGTAACCACAAAGAAAATATTTTAAAAATATACACAGACAGAAATGAGAAAGGAATCAGTCAGGTACACCACAAAAGTTCAACTATGCAGAAATGGAGGTGCAGTAAAGGTAAAGAGAGACAAAATGATATGACATAAAAACCAAAGGACAAAATGATTGAAGTAAGTACTCTTTACAGTAATAACAGTGACTGTTAATGGATTAAATATCTTAGTCTTAAGACACAAATTGGTAGAATGTATGAAAAAATACAATCCAAATACACGTTGTTTAAAGAAATTTGCCTTAAACCCAAAGACACAAAAAGTTTGCAAGCAAAAGGATGAAAAAAAGATATTCCATGCAAACAGTAACCCAAAAAAAGCTGAGGTAGCTATACTAATATCAGACAAAATAGTCTTTAAGTCAAAAGCTGTTATAAGAGACAAAGAAAGACACAGTATATATATAAAATTTTACTCCACCAAGAAGAAATAACAATCATATATATTTATTCACCTAACCACAGAGCCCTAACATACATGTTTTGATGGTTGGAAGCTGTATGTAACCAAGAAAAGTTAATCCATTCCTGTCGGTGTGGAACCATTGTAAGTATGATCTTTTGGTGAGTAGGATCTTACCAATTACCCACCTCATTCAGGGTGGGTTGTAATATTCTTACTGGAGTCCTTTATAAAACAATGAAATTCAGGCAGCGAGAGAAAGCCAAAGAAGCAAGAAGTTGAAAGCAACAAAATCCAGAAGAAAAGAGAGAACCATGCAGATGCCACTTTGTACCATGCCATGTGACTGAAGAGTTCACGATCAGTGGCAACCAATTTTGAGGAGAAAGCATCATGTGATTATACTTGATTTGGACATTTTCTTCAGCCTCAAAATTGTAAGCTTGTAAACTGAGAAATTCCCACTGTTAAAAGCCGCCCCATGTTATGGTATCTGCTTTGAGCATTTTTTGCAAACTAAAACACATGCGATAAGCACTGGCAAAATTGAAGGGAGAAAAAAGACCTTTACAATAATAATTGGAGACTTTAATACACCACTTTCATCAAGATATAGAACATCTAGACGGACGATCAATAAGGAATTAGAGAAGTTGAATACTGTGATAAATGACCTAGCCCTCACATAAAAATACAGAACATTGCAACCAAAAGAGAAGCATATGCATTCTTCTCAAATGCACAGGGATCATTATCCAAGATACACCACGTTTTGGGTCAGAAAATAAGTCTCAATAAATTTTAAAAAGTTGAAATAATACAAAGCATGTTCTCTGAAAACAATGGAATGAATCTGGGAATCAATAACAGCAGAGAATTGGAAAATTCACAAATACATGGAAGGTAAATAACACATTCATAAACACTCACTGTGCTAAAGAAGAAATTACAAAGAAGATCAGTAAATATCTGAGACAAAGGAAAATGAGAACACAATATATCAAAACTTATGGGATGCAGTGAAGACAGTTCTAAGATGGACATATATAGCACTAATTAATTACATTCAAAGGGAAGAACAAGCTAAAATCAAAGAGCTTACTGCACAACTGGAGGAATTAAAAAAAGAATAGTGAATTAAACCCAAAGCAAGCAGAAAGAAAGAAATAACAAAGATTAGAGCAGAAATAAATGAAATAGGGAATAAAAGAACATTAGAGAACATTAACACAACCAAAAGTTGGTTCTTTGAAAAGAATCAATAAAATTGACAAACCCATAGCTAGACTGACAAGAAAGTAAGAGGACACAAATAAAATCAGAAATGGTAGAGGGGCATTACTACTGACCAAACAGAAATAAAGGAAATCTTAAGAAGATACAATTTAACAACTCCATGCCAACAAAATAGACAAACTAGATGAAATGAATAAATTCCAAGAAACACACAAACAACCTGTACTGACTATAGAAGAAATAGAAAACCTCAACAGATGAATCACAAGTAAAAAGATTGACTCTATCATCAAAAACCTCACATCAAAGAAATGGTCAGGACCAGATGGCTTCCCTGGGGAAGTCTACCATACATTCCCAGAAGAATAAATACCAGTTCTGCTCAAATTCTTCCAAAAAATTGAAGAGGATGGAGCACAACCTAACATATTCTATGAGTCCAACATTACCCTCATACCAAAGTAAAAAAGATAGCAAAATATGATAATTACAGGAAGATATCTTTCTGAATAATAGATTCAAAAGTCCTTAACCAAATACTAGCAAATCAAATAAACCACAAATTAAAAAATTACACATGACCAAGTGTGATTTATTCTAGGTATGCAACTGTGGCTCAACATAAGAAAATCAATTAATGTAATATACCACATTATACAATGAAGGAAAAATTGCTTAATCATCTCAATTGATGCAGAAAGGCATTTAACAAAACCAAACATCCCTTCTTGATAAATTTTCTTCAAAAAAAATGGATAAGAAGGAAACTTCATAAACATGATAAAGGGAATATATGAAATACCCACTTCTAACTTCATACTCAATGGTGAAAAACAGAAAGCTTTCCTCCTAAGATCTGGAACAAGTCAAGAATGCTTATTTTCACCAATGTTATTCAACATTGTAACAGAAATTTGAGCCAGAGCTATTAGGCAAGCAAAAGAAGTAAAAGACACCCAAACTGAAAGGAAGAAGAAAAATTATCACAATTTGCAGATGAAGGGATCCTATATGTAGAAAGTCCTGAACAACCTACCACAAAGCTACTAGGCTAATAAATCAATTCAGCAGTGTCAGCATACCAGTTTAACACACGAAAATCAGTATTATTTCTATACATTAGTAATGAGCAATCTGAGAATAAAAGTCAAGAAAAAATCCATTTACAATAACAACTAAAAGAATCAAATATTTAAGAATAAATTTAACAAGCATGCAAAGGACTTATACACAAAAAAAATACAAACTTTGCTAAAAAATCAAAGATGATTTCAATAAATGGAAGGATATTCCATGCTTATGGATTAGAAGATTAAAGATTATTAAAATGTCAATTCTGCCCAAGATGATTTACAGCTTCAACACAATCTCAATCAAAATTCTAAAAGCCTACTTTGCAGAAATCAGAAAGCCAATTATCAATATTATTTGGAAGGATAAGGGTCCCCAAATAGCTAAAAACATCTTAAAAAGAAGAAGAAAGTTGGCACATTCACACTTCCTGACAACACCTACTTTCTCTTTCATTGGTCTCACCCAGAACAACTAACAAAATGAGGATGATGTGCAACATCATGCCAAAAAACAGTGTGTCTATAACTACAAGCAAGACAGCTCCATCCATCTACCCCATGGATCTAAAATCCTCTCAGTCAGAAGCAGAGTGGGCATCACCATCCCATAATCCTCAAGATTGAGGAATGTATAAACATAAGGGAAGAATGCAACTATGGACCAAAGTAGACATTATTATTCTTGTAATGGAAGAACTTGTAAAATTGATACAAAGACAGTCATCACCAGAGGTTCTGAGGGGAAGGAGAGGGAAGAATAGTTGGGACACTGGAATTGTTCTGCATGATAATGCAATGACAGATACAAGCTATTATACATTTTATCAAAACCCAATAAATTGTGTGGTGCAAAGTGCAAAAAATGTAAACTATAAACATGATTAGTAGCAATGCTTCAATATTTGTTCATCATTGTAACAAATGTACCACACTAATGAAAGATATTATTAATAGGGGGAAAATGTAAGAAGGGAAGGGGTGAGCTATATGGGAATCCCTTATATTTTTTATGTAACTTTTATGTAATCTATAACTTCTTTAAAAATATAGAAAAAAAAACTTATTAAAAAGCTACAGTCAAAACAGCATGGTACCGGCACAAAGGAATAAAATAGAGATATAGACCAAGGGAATTGAATTCAGAGTTCAGAAATAGACCTTCACATCTATGGACTATTGATTTTTGACAAGGCTGCCAAGTTTACTCAATTAGGAAAGAATATTATCTTCAAAAAATGGTGCTGGGAAAAATAGATATCCCTATGCAAAAGAGTGAAGGAGAAACCTATCTCACACTACATACAAAAATTAACTTAAAATGGATTACATATTTAAATATAAGGACAAGGACCATAAAATTCCTAGAAGAAAACATATGGGAGTATAGTCAAGATTTTTGTTATGCCACAGTTTCTTTCTTAGACTTTACATCCAAAGCACAAGCAACAACAACAACAAAAATAGATAAATGGTACCTCAAGAAAACTAAAAAGGTTTTGGCATCAAAGGTGTTAAATCATGAAAGTGAAAAGACAACCTACACAATGGGAGAAAATATGTTGAATCCACGTGTCCCTTAAGGGTTTAATATGCAGAATTTTTTAAAAATCCTTCTACTCAACAATAAAAAGACATGCAATCCAATATAAAAATGGAGAACAAACTTGAATAATTTCATGTCCAAAGAGTATATAAAAATGGCTGCATAGCACATGAAAAGATGCTCAACATCATTAGCTATCAGGGAAATGCAAATAAAAATCACAATAAGATAACTTTTCATACCCACTAGAATGGCTACTTATTTTTTTTTTAATTACAAATGTTGGAGAGGATTTGAAGAAATAGGAACACTCATTCATTGCTGGTGGTAAAGTGAAAAAAAGTGCAGTACCTGTGGAAGACAGTTTGACAGTTCCTCAGGAAGGTAAAAATAGAATTACCTTATGATCCACCAATCCCACTTCCAGATATATACCCAGAAGTATTGAAAGAAGGGATTCAAACAGATGTTTACACATCAATGTCCATAGCAGCATTATACACAATTGCCAAAAGATGGAAGCCATCCAAGTGTTGATCAATGGATAAACAAAATGTTATATACACAATGAAATGTTATTCACATTAAAATGGGAAGAAGTTCTGATTTGTGCAACAAACTGGACAAACCTTGAAGACATCATGTTGAGTGAAAGAAGCCAGACATAAAAGGAAAATTTTAATTATCTCAATGATGTGAAATAATTAGAACAAACAAACTCATAGAGTCAGAATATAGTATATAGGTTAACTTGGTCTGAGTTGGTGGTAGGAAATGGGGAGTTAAGGCTTAAATTATACAGAGTTTCTGTTGGGTTGGTTGTAAAGTTTTGGTATTATTGGTGTGAAAGTAGAACAACATTGTGTATTTAACAACACTGAATTATAGATGTGAATGAAGTTAAAAGTGGAAATTTTCAGCTGTGTGTTAGTAGAATAACTATTAACAAAAAAACAAAATCAATAAACAAAAATGATACTGCAGCAAATTATCTTTGTTTTAATTTTGCTGTCTATATTATTATTCAACAATTAGAGGTATGATTTGTTTTCTTTTTTCATTTCCTTTCAGCACTTTAAAGATGCCATTCCACTGTTTTCTTTTTTCCATTGTACTGGATGAAAGTCAATGTTAATTTGAAATGCTTTTTCCTTAAACATAGCTGTAATATGTAATTTTTCTCTTTATGCTTTCAAGATTTTCTCCTTAGTTTGTTTTTCAGCTTTTTAAAAATCACCTTGGTTTGCCATGGTGCTATGACAAATACCACACAGAACCTTGGCTTATAAAACAAATATTTATTGATTCACAGTCTAGAAGGCTAGAATTTCAAAACTAAGAGGTTAGAAAGGCATGATTTCTCCTCAAATTCTGTAGCATTCAGGTACTGACTTGCACAATCGTGGGGTTCTTTGGCTTGCATATCTGCCTCACATCACATGGCAAGCTCTCTCTCCTTGTATCTGCTCTTCTGTTTCTACTGACTTCTAGCTTCTGGTTCTTCCCTGTGATTTTATCTGACTCCTGCCTGGCTTCTGGTTCCTTCTCTTTATGGGGGCTTCAGTAATATGGATTAAGACCCATCCTGAATCAGTTGGCCATACCTAAACTAAAAATAACATCTCCAAAAGGTCCTATTTACAAATGAGTTGACACACACAGGAATGTGGATAAGAACATGACTTTCATTAGGGTACATAACTCCACCTACCTCAACAGTGATACAACTAAGTGGAATTTTCTTTTTATTCATCCTGCTTACAATTTATTGACATTCTTTTATCTGTATTTCATGTATATCACCAAATTTATTTCTTCAAAGCAGTGCCTGCCCTATTTCTTTTCCTCTCTCCTTCACAAATACAATTACAAAAATGTTAGATGCTCTGAAATTGAAACCCTAAATTCTGCTAAGTCTTTTTTGCAAGATAAACCTGTAATGGTCTGCCCTGAGGAATCAGTCACCCTATCTCCAGTCTGCCTGAGGAAACAGATATCCTCCATTCTTTTCCAGAGATTAACACTGCTGTGCATGATAAACCAGTAACTGCCTCCCCTGAGAAATTAGCCCTCATATGTCCAACTGAAGAGTTTAACCTGGTTTCACCAGGTGAAACTTCATGGAATTCCCAGACGTCATTGGCTTACAAGACTCTGCTAATTCCTCTCATGGCCCATTCCCACCACAGACCTTTTCTTCCAGACCTATAATTAAACTGAAGACCCAACAACCTTGAAACATGAGAAACAAAAGTGTGACACATGAGGAGGTGTGCTACATGTCCAAAGAACTGCATTACTTTTCTAATTCATACAGACAGAAAACAGGGGAAATTGTATGGGAATGGATATTAAGAGTTTAAGATAATGGCATAAGGAACATAAAATTGGATTAGGCTGAACTTATTGATATGGACCCACGAAACAAAGATTCTGAAGTTAATGTTGTCACTATCAAAGGTTGAAGCCTGGAACAAATAGTTGCCTACATTACCTAAAATTGAAATGCAAGAAAACCCCCTGTATAAAGTAGATGAGGGGATCCAAAGGCTTAGTGAGATTGGAATGTTAGAGTGGAATTATCATATGAGACCTCTTCAACCAACCCAGGAACATCCAGAGAACATATCATGCACTAAGACTGAGGAATATGTGTGTGAGAGCAATTCCATCTTCCCTAAAGAGTCTTGTCCGGCTCTTCTCTTTAGGTCAGATATACTATGAGGATTGCTGATACTGAACTTGGATCCTTAAATACAATGTGGATGATGAGATCCCAGGTTGGCAGGAAACAAGCAGTGGCACTTAATTGCCAAACACAAGGTGGGCATGGCTACATTAATGGACAGCACAGTCAAAGTATTAATCAGAATAGTCTGACTCACAGAGACCTATGGCATTTGCTAGTTGATCATGGGGTACCTTGAAGTGAAATAGATGGTCAGTCTACTAAATTCTTATTTGATTTCTATAAGCAGAAGAGTTCTAGGTCAGTTGAATAAAAGTCTAACTTGAATCAAAAAACAGAGTCATTGCCCCTCAATCAATTTCCAAACTTCAGATTGTTTACAGACTCAGAATCCCTTGAATGAAGGTAAGGCCAGGACCCCTTAGGAAAGAACCCTGCTACATTGCTTAAAATATATACTGTTTATCTTCCTCCTAGCCTTCCCCAAAGTGACTTACAGCATTTTACCAGGGGGTTTGTGCATTGAGGAAAAGGAAATGATCAGACATTTTGACATTAATTCCAGGTGACCTAAAATGTCACTGTAGTCCACCTGTCAGCATAGGACCTTTTGGAGGTCAAATGATGAGTGGAATTTTATCTCAGGTCTGTCTCACAATGAATTAAGCCAATTCTTCAAACACAATCTGTAGTTATTTCACGTTTTCCACAAAGCATAATTGGTAGAGACACACTCCGCAACTGGCAGATTCCACACAATGGTTTTCTGACCTGAGAAGAGATGGATTTTATGGTATGAAAGGCCAAGTGGAAACCACAAGAACTGCCCCTACCTAGCAAAAGGGTAAACCAAAGCCAATGATCCCTTCCTGGAAAGATTACAGAGATTAATCCTACCATCAGGACATGAAGGAGGCAGAAATGATATTTACCACCATCTCCCCATTCAAGAGTCCTATTTGGCCTGCACAGAAAAACAGGTAGATCTTGGAGGATGACAGTGGATTATGGTAAACATAACAATAGGGTGACTCCAATTGCAGCTACTGTTCCAGATAAGTTGTCATTGCTTGAGGAAAATCAACACATCCCCTGGTACCTCATATGCAGTTACTGATCTGGCATATGCTTTTTTTCTCAATACCTTTTAACAAAGACCACCAGAAATAGTCCTATAATCTTCTGTATAGCTATTCTCCTTTTCAGAAACAGCTTTGGCCTGCTCCTGGGTCTCAGTACAGACCAAATGCTTAACTATTGGCCACCAAATTACCATGACATTTGAGTTGCCCTTCATGAACTGAGTATTGTCTGACCCATCAAGCCATTGTTGGGTGTGCACAGCAGCACTCCATCATCTAATGGAAGTAATATATATGAGGTAGGGCTGAGCGGATCCTTCTTGGTTAGGGAGATCTAATGCTGGATCCCTGATATCAGACCTCATTTTAGTTTCTACCTTAGACTCCAGAGATACTTTAAATTTGGAGTAATTTTCTTATAAATTAAGATCACAATTTTGGAAAACTGATCTACTCAAGAAAACCCACTCATTGAAAACCCAGCAAAAGATGGAATTGTCTTAGACACGTTTGCCTCCATGAAATTCTTCCAACTGAGCAAGCTATCCAAAATATTTGTTTGTATAGGGAACTTTTAATGATAGCATCAGAGCCATTGAAAATATGCAACTGGAAGTCAAATGTGTGGCAGAAGTAGTGTCCAGAATTGAAGGGCCCTAGGTATTCATATCATCAGGGCAGCGCTTCTGACCTTTTACTAGAAAAAGTTTTTCTGTGTACACCAATCTGAAAGAGTAGAACAGTAAGTAGAAGACATTAAGCAAAGAAAGAAATGTACTGGATGAACTGAGCACACCCAGACCTTGGGACTTGTTCAGTGGGTTTAATTTGGGGGGGGGCTGAGTCCCTGACTTTTAGGCACTGCTATCTGTCGGCTTTATTCTCTGGGTAAGTATTACTCTGAACTCCCTGATCCTTTGTGCTTTGTCAAAGTCTTAAATGTGGAGTTGCAGCCACTTACCTGGCAGATGATGTCTCTGTGATTGGAACATTAGAAGGAAAAGAAAAGTTGGGAAAGGGAAGAGCAATATGATGGGTATGAGGCTAAGCCTCTCCAAGGAATCTAGAGAATGAGGAATTATGGTGATTGGGTCAGGTCAACCGCTTACCAAGCTCTTTGTCTAGAGTGTGATCAAAGGGGGACATGGATAAACCCAAGAAATGCAACCAACAGGTCCTGTAAGGATAAATGGAATATAGGTGTCGGCCTAATGCCAAGGTCACCAATTCAACCAATTAGATATTTCCTTAAGTTTCCACATTCACCCTCTATAATCTCCTTTTTGTCTTGTGGGACCTCCTAAACCACGTGTGGTTTGTATGCTGCCTCAATTCATGAATTAACTGATCAAACAAACTCACAGAAATAGTATCTTGCCTAGTATTTTATGTTCACACCCTGTTGCCTGCACCTTAGAAATGGTAAAGCACTAGCACTGTGCCCATATTTTGATTTCTCTTAACATTAGTACAACCATTAAGCAGACATAATTCTTTCGTTAAAACATTATAAAGAAATATATAAAGTAAGTTTTCTTCCATCGCAGATCTCCACTATGTTACCCCAGAGCTAATCATTGTTAAGTGATTCTTTTCAATCCTTCCAGAAATTTTCTGTGCACACTGAAAATTTGTATGTGTGTGTGTGTACTTGTAGCACACTCTAATTCATTAGTGTCAAACAGAAATATAAAACCCTATATGTAATTTTATATTGGCTAGTGGGCACTATTAAAAAAACTAAAAAGAAGCATGTGAAATTAATTTTAAGAATGTATTTTATTTCATCCAATACATCCAAATTATCATTTCAAGTTGTTATAAATATAACAATATTTTAAATTTTTATTGAAGTGACTTCTATACAACGTCCATATCCCATTTTAACAACATGTGTATAGTTCAGCGGCATTAATTTCAGCATCCATATTGAAACTCTTTCATTCATGTTCATTCATGTTGTAGAATGTATCACAACTTTTTCTTTGATTGGCTAAATAATATTCCATTGTGTGTATAAACCACATTTTCTTCATACTTTCATCTGCTTGACAGTCACTTAGGTTGCTTCTTCCCCTAGCAATTGAGAATGATGCTGTGAACACTGGTGTATAAATATCTACTTGAGTCCCTGCTTTCAAATTTGGGGGATATATACTTAGAGGCGGGAATATTGGTTTATATGTTAATTCCATACTTGACTTTCTGGGAATAGCCAGATTATTTTTCAAAGGGCTGCACATCACTACCAACAAAGTGTAAGGGTTCTAATTTCTCCACATCTCTGCTAACACTTGTTATTTTCCATGATTTTTTAAAAATAACAGCCACAGTAGTGAGAGTGAAGTGGTGCCTCACGGTGGCTTTGAGTGGCATTTCCCTAATGACTATCTCTGTTGAGCATCTCTTCACATGTTTGAAAATTTTCATTGGAGAAATCTCTATTTAAGCCCTTTGATCATTTTGAAATTGTATTTTTCATCTTATTGCTGTATAGATGCAAGTGTTATTTATGTATTCTGGATATTAAAAACCTTATTAGATGTAATTTCTCCCTTTTTATATGCTGTCTAATCACTTTCCTGATACTTTCCTTTGATTTGCAAAAGATCATGTTTTTAATTCTGATCAAGTCCATTTTATCTATTTTTGCTTTCTAAGAAATCACTGCTAAATGCAAGGTCATTATCTTCCCTATGTTTTCTTCTAGAGCATTCAGATTTTAGCTCCAAAATTTAGGTCCTTGAAACATTTTGAGTTCATATTTGCTTATGGTATAGGTAGGGGCATGTGGACATCTGGTTTTCCCAGCACCACTTGTTAAGGGGACAGTTCTTTTCCAGTTTTATATACTTGGGTTCCTTGTCCAAAATCAGTCAACCCTGGATGTATGGGTTAATTCCTGGATGCTCAATTCTTTTCCATTGGTCTTTATGTCTATCTCTATTCCATAGCCACACTCTTTGATACTGTCTTGTAGTAAATTTTGAAATTAAGAATTTTAAAGCTCATTTTGTTCTTCTATTTAAAAATTGTTTGATTACTCACGACTATTTGGATTTCATATGATTTGAGAATAGGTTTTCGTATTACAGAAAAAAATGCTGTTGAACTTCGATAGGTTTTGCATTGAATCTATAGTCCCTTTGGGGTATTACTGACATCCTAAAATATTAGATCTTTCTATCCATGAAGGCAGGGTTTCTTTCCATTTAAGCCTTTTAAAATTTCTCTTATCAGTGTTTTGTCTTTATCAGTATACCTGTCTTTCATGTTCTTGTTTAAATTTATTCCTAAGTATTTTATTCTTTCAGATGTTAATATAATGTTAATTGTTTTCTTAGTTTCAATTTCAGAAGTTCATTTTTGGTTTTTAGAAAGACAACTGATTTTTGCGTGTTAATCTTGTAACCAGCCAATTGGCTGCATTTGTTAGTTCTACTTGTTTTGTAGTGGTATGCAATTATTGATATGTTTTATAACATTTATTACCAATTATTCCTCAACTGAAGCAAGCCTCTGACAGCGCTACCTGCTGCCAACTGATTTATGAGATTTTCCGCCCTGACTGGTGAGAACATGAACCATTGCCCATTCTTCATGAACTCTGAGGATTGTTCTTCCTGTTCCTTTCTGGTGGTTTTGTCCTTTGCCTAAGGAGGCCTGGCATAGCTCTGTGTACGTGCACTGTGCTCAGCTAAAGCCACTGGGAGATCTCTGTACAGCTCTGTAGAGCTCTCTTTCTGACTTTTTCTCTCCCTGGTTAGCTCTCTGCACTGCCTACAGCTCCCTCCCTCAGGCACTCTGCCTTGTAAACTCTAGCCACATTGTCCTCCTTGGACCCCCAGCTCCATCTCCTGAATTCAGGGACAATGCCAGGATCTATCAGGTATCCCCTACCTGTGGAAAGTTGGCCAACCCCTAATGGGCCTGCCCTGGAGAGGCCTGGTCTTGCCAACTGTGTGGAAGCTGTCCAGGAGGCCCTTGGATCACATCCTGCACTGATGCTCAGAGTTCATTCCAGATAGAGGCCCTAACCCTGGGGAGCAAAACCAGATGTGACCATTGGTCAGATGTCAGCTCAAGATCATTAAATTCCTGTCCATTTGACAGACCAGTGAGGTGTAATAGAGAGGTAGAAAGAGCTGATCAAGTGCTATCTGAACAAATAGAAGTCAATTTATTAACACATTGTTTTGAAAATTTTGAGAAAGAACACTTCTCAGAATTACTATTGTTGTTAGTTACAAGTTTATTTAAAGTTTTGCTCAATTGAAGTCCTCTGTAATCAAAGCCATTGCTGAGGAAACAAAGGTAGATATTTCTGCTTTTTGCCGATATCCAGTCTGTTCATTTGTTCACTCACTTTAGGGAACAAACACGGACTCTGTATGAGTCCCAGTCGCTTCTCGCCCCACTTAGCTTTAAGTTCACATAAAATGGCAGGGCTGGGTTATAATACCTATGATTATATTCCTTGGGGACCACTATCTCCTAACCCTGTGCTCCTCAGCTGTTATCTCTTCCTGATGAGAGGCCAAGGATGGGGAAGCTATAGCAAGCCATCCCATCTTGGGGCTTCCATCAGTCAGCAAGTACACTGTCATGTTTGAATCTAGCCTGAGGTCAGACAACAACATATAAATACCCTAAGGCCTCTCTGCGATCCTGGGGACCCCCCAGGTACCAATTTTCCTGCCCTCTGTCCCCTACCATGTGTCCTGGGAGCACATCTTCCTGGGCGCTCAGTAAGCTTAGCTGCCACTTGACCTGGCCATAGGATCCTCCCAGGCTTGTGCCTTTGTCCTGATACCTGGTCTTTTCCCTTGTTCCTGGAGCTGAGCCCTCCACTCCTTTTTAGCCTGAGTCCCCAGCACACATTCCAGTCAATGAGCCTAATGCTCTCTTTGATAGAGTGCAGTTTTCTTGTTCTACCCTGTTGCTCACCAGCTCTCTTGACCAACCCCTCTTGCCCACTTACACCTCCAAGGTATCTCTTCCTACCCCCATCCTGTGCTCTGCTTTCTACTGGGAAGCCCACTCATGAGTCATGTGTCAGTCTGTGGATCCTCACCCTGATCTGTACCATCCTCCTCACTGTTACAAAACATGAAGATGCTCAGCTCTGTGGGACAACCTCCCATCTCTCCAGCCCAGGAATGAACATTTGATGCCTGACCAAGAGAGGACGACCTTGATATAAAATCATTTTTACTGGAAGTTGTGATGGTTTCTTCTCATTCCCATGATTGCCTTGGGCATTTGGGGTTGACCCTGTTGTTGGGACCACTGCATCCCTCTCCATCACAGTTTCCAGCTGCTTTTCTCCCAGCTCTGTGTGGAAAGGCCCTCTCCTAAATGAACACACAACATAAACTAACCACAGGGTTCAAATTCGAGAAAGGAATGGGATGTAGAGTAGTTCCCTGGGGAGACCCATCTGGGACCATTCACCATCCTGTCATGACCTTGCCAGTGGGCAGCTGATATAACACTGGGACTCTTAGGAAAGCCTTGCACAGGTTTCCACGTGTTCTTGCCTCATTTGATTTGACCAGACCTGATGAGAATTGAGAGGTTCCTTTCTAACTTCCCAGTCTTAAGGGTGTTTACAAAACACTTCCACGATTCCCTGCTCCACACTTCCTTGCACTACACTTACTCATACTCTAGTCCGTCCCACTGGAAAGTTCTTAAGTCTATCTTACAGCCCTCATGTTAGATGGATGGGAAGAACATGGTGAGATGATCACTGTTTAATGATTCTTAAGGGCTTCATTTTTGATCCCTATCAAAAGAGCTTAAGCCTGTGAACACATATCTCCAAAAACTAACTCAATTAAAATTAAAAAAAAATAGTTGAGAAATCTTAAAAGATAAAATATACCTAGAAATATAGAAAGAAGCTATGCAACAAGAAAGGAGAAAATGTAGCTCTGAATTTTCTGTTATTCAAGGTCAAAATGGAAAACTCAGGGCACAAACCTTATCCAATTAAATGAATAATTCAAATACACTTGGAGAGAAAAGATCTTTCTTGGTACTGAATTAGAGGAGAAAGATGCCTCAAAATGTTGAGTGGAGGTGAGGTATAAATTCAATTAACATCATAAAAACCTTAAATTAGGATCATGGCTTTTTCTTGTTCAGGCATAAGAATCCCAATTTCTTTGTGAATCCTGGGGAATTACCAAACTTCCCTCCAAGGTACTTCTCTGGGATGGGCACCCCCAGTGAGTGCCTGCTCAAATAGGGCATTCATCCTAATTGTCCTCAGGATAAGAAGACCTCCAAATACCTGTTCCCCCTTCCTCCTGGATGCCCACCTTCCCTACTTGGTGGAGGAGATCATGTGGACAATTTCCAGGATGCCACAGAGATGTCCATCACTACCCCCTCAATTTTGGACATATCATGTCAATAAGGCCATAATTTCTCCTGGACAGACTGCCAGAACTGGAAAAGTTTTGTGGGTTTGAGTCCTTGGCAGGGGGCAGAAGATGGGATGGTCACAGCTACAAATAGGTGAATTAGATGACAGACACCTGATCCTGCTGTGAGCCCTGGTCTGGGTTCCAATCCTTGATCACTGATATCCAGCTGATCTCTTAACCTCCTTGAGCTGCATTGTCCCTGACTGTCAAATAAGGATAATGGCTACCTGCACAAGCTCAACTCTAGGTTTGGCCCAAAGACTCTCCACATGCTGAGACCAGGGCCCAGGGCATGGGGATATAAGGAGAAAGAAGCAGATCAGTGGTTCTCAACATGCAAAGGAGGGAAGAATGGAGAGTGACTGCCAGGTAGGGTGACCTTCCACTTGGGTTGAAAAGGGTTCTGAATGAGACCGTGATGATGGCTGCTCAAAATTAAATGTATCTAAAACACTAATATGCACACTACAACAGAGAAATAACAAATAAATAAATTTATGATGTAATTTTAAATGAAAAAAAAATAAGTATAACCATAAAAATATATAGAATACAAAGAAACCTGCAACAAAGAGGGGGAAAAATGGCTCCCTCAGGAGAGGGGACAGAAGGCTCCTTTTCTTGGTCAGGCCCAAGATGGAGAAGGAAAGCTAAGGGTTCATCTGATGCTTGGTCTGGCTCCAAATCTTCAGATGCCTCTGCTGGGGACAATAAAGCTGGAGCCAGGACTGGAGTTATACCCACCTCCATACCTGGCCTTGGGGGTGGTTGGTCCACCATCTTGGGAGTTGGTGCCAAATGCACAGTCAGTGGTAGAGTCCAACAAAGGGACTATTATGATTGTTATATTTTCAAAGCAGGTCCAAAATCCAGAGTTGGAGGGGGCTCCAGCTCAAAAGTGCAAGTGATGGAGCAGGAGAAAGAGCTAGGTTTGCACCAGGCACGGCAGCTGATCCTAGAACTGAAAGAAGTGTTGACCACCGTTATAGCATTTCCAGGTGCCTTTTCAAAGGCAGAAAATATCCTCAAGCTTTGCAAATGAAAAACCCCAACCCACCACATACCAACCAGCAAGCTTTCCAGGGTAGCAATCCAATTAATGTCCCTTCTGAGGTTCCTCTTTCTCCTGGACAACCTCAGCCCTGGACATCCTGCCTGGGTTCTCCAACTGTGCCCTCAGCTCAATCTCACTGGGACCAAATCTCAGATCTCCTCACCTTCTGACTTGGCATCTCTTGAATTCAGAAACTCAAGGTGGGCACGGAAGGGATGGAGCCTCCATGTCAATTTCAAGCCAGAATTTTCATATCCATAGAGGCCATCAGGTTCTTGAGGAAGAAAGAGCTTGGATCCAGGGAAAAAGTCCCCACTAGGATGGTCAAGACATGTTCAGAGTATAGAATCAGTGGCACTGTGAGAGGGGTGTAGGCAGCAGATCAGAGGCTTTCCCTTTTTCCCACCTTTCTTTCTGAAGGAAATGTGTGTGTGTGTGTGTGTGTGTGGAGGGCTTCTGTGCCTGCTACTTCCCATCCCCAGTCCCTGAACCCACACTCCAAACACTCTCAGACCTGATAGTGGCTGACTGTCCCCAAGCAGGAGACTGAGGAACATGCTCAATCATAGGGGTTCATGATCAATAGTTTGAAGAAATATTCTCTACAGCAGGGACACTTGACATATAACCATCTGTCTCTGCTGACCCCTCCACAGAGGAATATGGGCTCCAGGAAAGCAAGGAGGGGGCAGAGAATGCTCTGTTCATTGCACTGTGCTTCCAAAATATGACTCCTTGAATACCTGGTGAATGGGGACCTTCTACCTCATCTTCCCAGGTCCTAATTTTACCTCAACCTAAGGCTCATGCACCAAGTGCTGCCATATTCTTTGAGTGTCTGTGAGTATCTCATCCCCTTCATATTGTCTTTCTGGTGGCAGGGGCACAGCCTAACCCCACCTTGCTTACAGCTGAACACCATCAACTGAGAGTTCAGGCAGATTGAGTAGTAGTTTGCTCAACACATCTCCTTTCCTTAGACCATGGATCCTATTTGGAGGATGGTATAGGTGGGGACAAATCAAATCAAGATGAGAATCATCAGACTAGGAGACTGAGGCATCTATCCTGCACTTCCCAGCCACTACCCCAAACCCACCTTTTCCACTCAACTAGAGTTAAGAGCCCCTCATTCTTGACCCATATTCCACTCACATTTCCCTTTGTTCCAGGGGTCTTCCATGTCCTTCTGAGACCTGGAGGACTTGCCCATACCTAGAGAGAGCCATGAAGCATCACACCTAACCTGCTATGTGCCCTCCATGCTCATGAGGTCTAGTGTATGTGTCTGACTCCGCAGTGGAATAGAACCCAAGAGGCAGGGATTTTTCCCACTCCATTCCTCCAACAATTCTAAATTTTGCAATTATCCCTACACATATAAGCACTCAGGATATATTTGTTGATTGAGACCCACTATAACTCTCCCAAATGTCAGAGTTGGCTTTATCCACTTCTCCCAGCACCCTGGATGCTTTTTGACCAGACCTTGGATGACGACCTCCAGGATGGAATCTTCAATCTTCTTTACAATAGGAAGATAAGTCTGTGCCAGGTCCTGGGGTAGTTGAGGGCTGAGTCAGAGGCTTCTCTATAGGTAAGAAGAAAATAACTCTCTCCATCCAAAGTGCCTACAACACCCCATCATTCAGGGCCTGGCTTGTGTCAACCCATCCCATGGTTCATCCCATTCGGTCCTCTCAATAACCCTTTGATGTTTGTCATCTAGCCCCCTACTCTTCCAAGGAGATACCTGGGGCTCCTATAAGGGAATTGACTTCCCAAGGCCCAAGGCAAAGTCTGTCAGAGTTGAGGCCAAGGAAGGAGTAGGGTGCTGAACTGATGACTGGTTGTATCAGGGTCTGTTTGGTGGAGAGGAAGGCTTGGTCATTCTCCAGGATGTTGGATGTGTCCAGACCCTCCATGCACAGGTGGGCTGGCACCAGATATTGCCCTGGCTTCTCCTACCTGTTGGACCTGAAGTCTGTCTACACCCGATCTCTTCCATCCCAAGTATGGTTATTTTCACACTGGGTGATGGAGTGTTGGGACAAAAAGTACATGTGGTCAGCAGCTTCAACATATCCAACAGGATGGTTGCAACCTGGAAATCCCTGTCCTTAGGGACTTAGGCAGGATGTCAAATATGGGTGCCTCTACTTAGTGACAGTGACATTGAGACCCTCCCTGGGTTCATGTATTTGATTTCAAAGATGCCAGACACTTTCTCTTTTATCTTTCAAATTAAAGGTAAATTTGAAAACCTGAGGCTAAGGTGACACTTGATTCTGTAAGGGGTAAATTCCTGGAGATTCCAAGGTGGGAGAAAGACCCTGTATTGCCCAAGGAAATGAGCTGATGGCACAGGGAAGATAAATTCCAAATGGTCTTGAACATATTCAAGGGTAGATCAACTTCTCAAGAGGGACAATTGCAAATATGATTCTGCCTTGGTGACACCAGATGGACAAAATTCCAGACTGTTCCCACCCAGGGACAGTGGATTGCATGGTAGCAGAAGCCATCATTGCCTGCAATTGGATCCATGAACTGTTTCAAGGAATCTGGCCCCATCCATTTAAACTTTAAATATGTATAATCTTCAACCAAGCCATCCCTTTCCTGGGAGCCCATACTGGGTTAACTGGAAACATTAGGATATTCAAGATCACATGATGTTCCTTGCAGCCCTGCTGAAATGGCAACAAGAAGGAGTCCCACAAGGTCCAAGGACTGTGAGGATGAATATATTAGGTCCCTGGCCTCCCCTTTGGAACATGATGCAGCCCGTCACCTAAACTGGAAGAGTCAAGGTATTAAACTCGGTGACACTGCAAGTCCAGAAAAACATGTATTACCATATAATCTTCTCCCCCTTTTTAGGTTAAAAACAACCTAGGAAACATGAGGATGTATAAGGATGGAGAAGGTGTGGAGGGAAAATCTAGCCGAATGCAGGTGAGACACCTGAGGACAGTGAGCACCCAGGGGCAGGTAGATGAAACAACCAAGGCAGGATCAAAAAGAAAGACTGTCATTGTTCAATATGAAGTTGAATCATTATAAATGCCTCATTTTTGATATTCCAACAAACATTGTACCTGGTCATGGCTCAGACTGGGTGTTGGGGGTAGGGGATGGAGTCCCAGATTCCTCTTGGTGTGGGACTAAGGGCCAACAAGGGGAATCTCTGGCAGGGAGTCTGAAGGTTCTGCCAGGGCAGGGTCTGTGTCCTGGAGACCCCTGCCTATCTCAGACCTGTGTGAGGAGAACCTTCGGCTCCTAAGTTACCTCCTCTGTTCCAGCCCCTGGTGGTGGCCTGGTTCACAGGCACCCTGGTCAGAGAAGTGGTGTTAATGACACTGTCATCTGGCTCTGAGCTTGTCTTATGGGTGGAGCACTGCAAAGATAGGGCTATCAGCCGGGATACAAGGTGTCAGGGCCAATCTTGGTAGTCACCAAGATGAACAAACCTCACATGAAGTTTTACTTTCAGATAAGGCACAGACTCTGTCTTTATAGATCTCCTCCCAGGAAAGAGAAGAGAGCTCCACAGCTCAGAATCAATGTCTGGGCAGAGGGGCACCAGCCCTAGGCCTCCCCTTCTGGCCCTGCCATTCATGACCTGGACATGAACATGATGAGCCCACCAGAAGTTCATCCCCAACTTCTTCCTGCCCAGAGCCTGTCCACACTCATGCCCCTCCCCTCCATACACCCATACTGGGAGTGGGAGTTGCTGAAGCTGCCTGGGCAGGATCACAGTGTCAGCTTGCCCTGTATTCCCTGCCTTGGGCCCCCTGGGTTACCTTTGGGATCCTCCTGGTAAATGTCCAGAACTTTCAAAGGTGAGGGCTGAGCCAATGCCTGCAGCGTCTGATAAGTCCCTCGCTGTGTGGTTTTCTGTGGCCAACGCCTCAGGAAGCAGGTAGACAGCACCCAGAGAACGTGTTCTCTAGAGCCTCTCTGCCTTAGTGAGATGTTAGGGGCAGTCTCTAGACCAGGGGTTCTCAAACTTTTTGTTCCATGGATCCCTTTGCCAGTCAGGTGAAAACCATGGACCTCTTCTCAGAAAATAGCAGCAGATAGTTTTATGATACTCAACTATTGGTGGTCTAACCACCACCATAATTTTGAAGCTTGGAAGAGCGTAAGTGATGTTTGGAGATATGCAACAACTGTAAAATGATATGAAATGACAACTAC
The DNA here is from genome assembly GCA_026826555.1 of Tolypeutes matacus. Classification (NCBI taxonomy): domain Eukaryota; kingdom Metazoa; phylum Chordata; class Mammalia; order Cingulata; family Chlamyphoridae; genus Tolypeutes; species Tolypeutes matacus. The sequence continues at coordinate 14,650,804 of JAKSZT010010858.1, forward strand.
TGTAATTTATTGCACACATTCATAACTGAAGGAAATGCTATATTTCAGTTAGAGGTCAGAGAAAATAAAGATAATAACCTTACTTCTTTCAATTCAAACTCATGGACCTCTTGACATTTCCAAGTACCCCTTGGGGGTCTGTGGGCACCTGGTTAAGAACCCCTGCTATATAATATGGGTGTCTGGTTACCAGGGTTTCAAGTTCTATTGGGTTCAATCTCCAAGGAAGTGAGGTAACTTCCTGCATCCCCTTCCCTGTGCTCCCTTCTTGGATAACAACTCCCCAATGTGCCCGCAGGGCTGCTGACTGCTTACCCTCCTATCCCATGTCATTTCCCTTTGGTATACATTTCACCAGCAAAACACTCCAGGCTACCCCGCTAAGGCCTGGGGACATCAGGAACCATCTGAGGAGGCTGAACTGTGTTCACAACTGTATTCCTCCTACCAGCTCTGTGACCCTGGTCCTGTCATTGTACCTCTCAGGGTATCTCAAGTTTCCTCTGCTGCAAAAGAGGACCAATCTAGCCTCTCCTTCCCAGGGATGGCATCAGCTGGATGGGAGAAAATTCCTAGAAAACACGAAGGCTGGCGTCACATGTAGCTAATGATGCACAAGCAAAGAGAAGGAAGAATTACAAGAAGGGTTTGGAAGCAGCAGGGAACACAACTCAAAACAGGGCTGAGTTCTGGTAGTGTGATCTTGGGAAACTCATGAACCCTTGGCTTCATTTCCAGGTGCACAGCAAGAGGGGCTTGAAATTCAGTGAAAAACAGACTTTGTCACTCTCAGGTTTAAAAATCTCCAAAGACTTTCCATTCCATTTAGTATCAGATCCAAGGCTCCCACAAGATCTGACCTGTCCCTGGATCACATACATGGTCCTGTGCTCTGCCATTCTGTATGCCACCCCAAGTCCTCAGCAACCCAATCCTCCAGGCCTTTGTCTGTTCAGAAGAACCCTAGGTGTAGAACATATTTTTCAGCACCCCAAAGTACCATGGGACATTAATGGAGAACCAAGGCCAAATATTTCTCCTCGGAAGTGGAATGCTTGGATTCATCCACTTCAAGCACCACAATTTATAGAAATGGAAACTGAGGCCTTCTCTCCAGTAGCTCCCTCCATGCTGGGAGTTCATCCTATTTCCAGGTGTTCAGATCAGTAGAGGCAGGACCTCAGGCCTGTCCTCTTCTGCTTGCCCTGGTGATGACCCTCCCCAGGCAGAACCCTGGGAACCTTCCAGATCCCATTACCTATCAGGCTGGAACCCCCTTCCCATGCTCTGGGCCAAGGATATATTGACAGGAGACAGATGCCCCTGCTCCATGGCAGAGCTGAGTCCAAACCCTTGCCTCTGTCTCCTTGCCACCGCCCTGGTGCCAGCTCCTATTCTGCCTCCCCCTCAATTGTCCTTACCCGTTTAGTCTGTGTGTGTGTGTGTGTGCGTGTGCGTGTGCGTGTGCGTGTGTGTGGCGGGGAGAGGAGGGTGGGAGTGCTCATGAAGGCATTTTGGGAAAACAGCCTCACATGGGCAGAAGCAGGAAGAGGTCCCCCAGAATTTAGGGGCTGTCACTTCCAAATTTTCCAAGGAAGAGGGTTGAGTCCAGGCCTCGGATGCCAGAAGTTTCCAGGTCCTCTGGATTCTGCCCACTCCTTTTGCCCTGACACCGGCCTTTCTCTGGGCCACCCTACCCTAATTGAACAGTTAGGGGTTGAGAATGGCCTTGGGTAAGGGGGCGCTCACCCAGGACAGGGGGCAGTGCTCCTCCAGCCTGGCTGGATGTGCGCGCTGCCGCACTCGAGGGCTTGCACGGTACCGAGATCCCTTAAAGCTCTGACGTAGAGGACGCCGCGCACGGCGGTTGGGCTCGCGCCCGCAGCTGGGCGCGCACACGGGGGCTGCGCGGGCCAGAGGACGGTAAATGAAATAGACCCCGCCTTGCCTGGCATGCGCAAGGAGCCAACGGCTGGGCGGCAGCACCGCATTCCCTGCACCGCGTCCTCAACTTTCCCCCGGGGGCCCTGGGACACCTCGTATCCAGCGAGGAGGTGTTGGTCCAAGTGGAGAGCCTGGAGACACAGGAGCTCCAGAACGCACAGCCTGTCAGATCCACCCGTGGGCGTGGATCTGCGAACCTGCAGGGAGCCAGAGATGCCAGGAGGAGGGCAGGTCAGGCCCCCTCTCTACCCTCCGCCATCGTCCCCCATTCGAGCTGGTGTAAGAGGGGTGGGAAGTAGCCCTGGAAAGAGGCAGACCCCGTGCTGCCCAGTGTGTCGTCTGGCCAGTTCCTATTGTCAGGGAGTTCCTCCTGGCCCAGTGCTCTTCCCCATTTGGTAGATGCGCCGCAGGCTCCAGCACTCAAGGTCCCCCAGCTCTCAGGAACCGATCCCAGCCTGAAGGTGGAACTCAAAACCACTGCTCTGAGCCATCTATAATATTGTTTTCGTTTGCTGTAAGTTGCTAGGACAAATAGATGAGAAACGGGTTGGCTTTTGCACTGAGGAGTTATTAGGTTTAAAGCCTACAGTTCCGAGGCCATGAAAGTGTCCAAATGAAGGCATCATCAGGAGACCCTTTCTCCCTGAGCTGCTGCTGTGGGCAGTCACACAGAAGGTGGTGTCCGCTTGTAGCTCCCCTCTCTTCCAGCCTCACTGCTTCAGCTTTTGTCTAAAGTAGCTTCCTCTCAGAGTCTGTGTTCTCTTTAGTTAGGCTTCAGGCTCCTGGGGCTTTCACTCTCACCTTCTGGGTTCCTCTCTATCTCTGAAGCCTTTTTTGGTATCTGTGGCTTTTTATGCCACCATTTATAAAGGACTACAGTAAGAGGATTAAGACCCAACCTGAGCCACACAATCTAATCAAAGGCCCTTAACTGGAGAAATTTAATCCAAAGATCCCACCTGCAGTAGCTCTACATGCACAGGAATGGATTAGCCCTAAGGACATGATTTTCTGAGGTCCTCAAAAGCTCAAACGATCACATACTACCCTCTGGACCTCAAAAATACATGTTCTTTCCATTTGCAAAATACATTAATTCCATGACAATAGTTCAAAAGCCTTAAATTATTTCAGTAACAGTTTTAACTACAAAATCTCCTCAAAATCAGTTATAGGCATATAGTCTGTACTGGAGCAAAAATTCCCCTCCACTTGTGAAACTGTGAAACTTAGAAAATACATTAACTGCCTCCATTATACAAAGATGAACAGTCACAGAATAAGCATTCCCATTACCATGGGGAGAAATTGGAAAGGAAACTGGGGTCACAGGTCCCAAACAGAAAACCTGCTGGGCATACTCCATTAGGTTTCAAAGTCTGAGAGTCACCTAGAGAACCATGGTTTCTTCTCCTCAGGGCCTGATGGAGCAGCAGTCCTTTCCACCTTTTCCAAGGCCTTGCCTAATGGCCATGGTCTCAGTTCTACACTCATCAAGCATCTGGCGGCATCAGAACTCTAGGTCCCATCTTTGGAGGACACTGGGATGACAGCCAGACTCCAATTCCCAGGGGAATGTGCTCCAGCCTCTCTGAAGCTTGGGAGGCAACACTCTTCCAACAATGGAGCCCAACCCCCCCCCCCCAGCTATGAGCTCTGGGGCATACTCACCCTTTCTTCACACATGGGTGAGTTCACTCTCTGAGCTCAATAAGATGTCTTTAGTCCGGAACACAACTTCCATGGTACTGCCATTGCAATCATTTTCCTTCAGTCTCTCCCTTTTCTCTCCCGTTTAGTTCAGGCTGGCAGTGCTCCTGTTTCATACAGACCTCACAAAAAATGAGTTGGGTTCACATGAAGGAAACAAGCGTCCAAGCTGTCAGATTTCATATCCTGATTTACTCTAAAGTAACTGACTAGTACCCTATGCAGTCCTAAGATTTTTCCAAACTAATAATTTCTGGTTTCTTTGTACCCAAGAGATCAGTTCTCAGCTTATCCCTTTCTTCCCACAGTTTAGTACAAGCATCAAGGAAAAGCCAGGCCACACTTTCCACACTTGTTTGGAAATTTCCTCAGCTAAACATCCAAGTTCATTACTTTCAAATTCTGCCTTCCAGCTAACATCTGGAGTCAATTTTGGCAAGTTCTCTGACACTTTAAAGTGGAGTTCTTAACCAGGGGTCTGTGAGCTTGAACTGAAATTTTTAAAAAAAGCATTTTTGTGGGGATGTGCTGGTGCAGGTGTGATGTATTTATTAAATAATACACACTGTAGTGTGGCTTAGTAAGGAGTCCATGGTTTTCACCTGACTATAAAGGATTCCATGAAACAGAAAAGGTTAGGGACCCCTGCTTTAAAACAAGGAGCACCTTCTTTCCGAATTGCAGTGACATAGTCATTATTTATAAGGCCTCATCAGAAATACTTCTAGCATCCATATATCTACCGACAATCTCTGAAGCAATCTAGACCTTTTTCTATAAAGCACCTCACAAGTCTTCCAAAATCTACCTCTTATCCATTTATAGAACTGTTCCAACATTCTTGGTATTTCCATAGCAGCATGTACCCACTCTCCTGGTATAAATTTCTGTTCTAATTTGCTAAAAGTTTTCTGGGAGCAATGTACTGAAATGGGGGTCTATAATGTTAAAACCTTAGAGTTCTGAGGTTGTAAACGTGTCCAAAGCAAAGCATCTTCAGGAAATCCTTTCTTCCTGAGCTGCAGCTGTAGGCAATCAGGCACATGGGGGTGTCAGCTTTCTCTCTCTTCTCCTCTGGGCCTTGTTACTTTCAGCTTCTGTCTGAAGTGGCATACTTCTGTGTTCCATTGATTTCAGCCTCTGGCTTACAGAGCCTTCTTGCTAACTTTTCTTACTTCATTTCTGTCTCTGCAGCTTTTTTGTTGTTGTTTTGAGTGGTTTTTTATTCCACCATTTATAAAGGACTGTAATAGGATTAAGACTCATGCTGGATCATGCATCTAATTAAAGACCCTTAATGAAGTAGTTTAATCAAAAGATCCTTCCTATTAGAGGTTTACATGCACAGGAATGGATTAACCCTCAGGACATGATTTTCTGATGTACACAAAAGCTTCAACTGCTATATATGTTTAGATTAAGTGGCCCTAAAGACCATTTACTGGGTATTAATAATCCATGCATGAAAAGCAAAAGAAATATGCAAAATATCACCAATGAATGCTGCTACTCAATTGCTTATGAGACAAGGCTCTGGTGACAATTTGAGCTTTGTGGAGTTAAAAAGTAAAGATGTTGGCTGGTTCTTCCTAAATATGCTGGATACAGTTGTTAAAGGAAGGGATCAGCTAAAGGCTTCAAATTCCCACCTCAAGCACAACATGAAGTACATTAAAGTGTCTATATGTTCCCTAATAGACACTTGTTGCTTATAGCTGCATACTTGAGATTTCTGAAAAATATACCGTAGTCTCATGAGTGAGAGATGAAAATACAAAATGAATTGAATTCCTAACCTTGAATCGTGTCTCCTGATAAAGTGAGGTCATTGGTGGGGAAGTAATGTGATCATGAGAATTGTAATAGGGACATAGGGACTGACAATGATGTAATGGAGACATTGAAACCTTAGATTCTCCTCAGTCTTCTGTGCCAGATGAACCTGTAATGGTCTGCCCTGAGGAATCAGCCACCCAATCTCTAGTCTGCCTTGAGGAAACTGTTGTCCTGCATTCTCCTGAAGAGATTAACCCTTCTATACAAGATAAACATGTAACTGCCTCCCCTGAGGAATTAGCCCTCATACCTCCAACTGAAGAATTCAACACTTTTTCACCAGATGAAACTTTAATGAAATTCCCAGAGGTAATTGGCTTACAAGACACTGCTAATTCTTCTCATGACCCATTCCCAACCACCATGTTTTCTTCCAGATCTATAACTAGACTGAAGTGCCAAAGCCCCAAAAGATGTATAAAATATGGCCCATAATGAAGAGTGCTACACTCCAAAAGAACTGAATTAATTTCTAATTTATACAGATATAAATCAAGGGAATATGTGTGGTAATGGATATTAAGGGTTAGAAATAATGCTGTAAGGAACATAAAGTTGGATCAGGCTTTAGTTATGGTTATGGGCTGACTAGGCAAAAATTCTGGATTCAATTTTGTGACTCGAGCATTTTGAAAGAGCTCTAACAGGTGGTCAAATCCTAGAACAAACCATGCCTACATTACATGAAGTCGAAATGTCAGAAATGCCCTGTTATAATGTAGCGAGGGGATCCAAAGAGTTGAAGAGATGGGAATGCTAGATTGATTTTATCATGAGAGACCCCCTTACCCATTGCTGGCATGTCCAGAGGTCAATCTTTCACCAAGACTGTAAGGAATAAATGTGAGAGAACAATCCATCCTCCCTGAAAAGCTCTGTTGTCACTCTTCTGTGTAGGTCAGATATTACTGTGGGGATTGCTGCTACAAAACTTGAATACTTAAATACAGTGGTGATGATCAGATTCCAGGTTGGCAGAAAACAAGTGGTAGCACTTAATTGACAAACATAAGGTAGACATGGCTACATTAATGGACAGCAGAGTCAAACTAGTAATGAGAATAGTCTGACTCACAGAAACTTATGACACTGGCTAGTTGACATTGGGGAACCCAGAAGAGAAAGAGGTAGTGCTCTACTCATTTGATCTGTATAAGCAGAAGAATCCAGGTCAACTGAACAAAAGTCTTAACTTGAAGCAAAAAAAAAAAAAAATCATGGCCCCTCAATTCCCAGGCTTGAGACAATTTACAGACTCAGCACCTCTTGAATGTGGGGAAGAACCTAGTTACATGGCCCAAAATTTATACTTTTACTTTTCTATCCCATCTATAGCCTTTTATCAGTGTGGATTTTATGCTGGGGAAAAGGAAGTGGTCAAACATTTTGGCTCAGAAGTGACATTAATTTCAGGAGACCCAACCTGTCAATGTGGTCTCCCAGTCAGGATGGGGTTTATGGATCTCAAATGCTATATGGAATTGTATCTCATGTCTGTCTCACAATGGATTATGTGAGTCCCTAAACATGTTCTGTGGTTATTTCACCTTTTCCACATAGCATGATTGGAATAGACATACTGAGCAACTGGCAGTTACCCAACAATGGTTCCCTGACATGAGGAGTGAGGGTTATGATGATAAATAAGGACAAGTGGAAACCATGAGAACTGCCTGTACCTAGCAAAAGAGTAAACCAAAGTTAGGGGAGCAGATATGGCTCAAGCAGATAGATGCCCACCTTTCCACATGTGAGGTCCCAGGTTTGGTTCCTGGTGCCTCCTAAAGATGAGCAAATGCAATGAGCTGATGCAATAAGCTGACACAATGAGCTGATGCAATGAGCAGACAAATGAGCAGACACAACGAGCAGGGAGCAGATGTGGCTCAAGTGGTTGGGCACCCACATGGAAGGTATCAGGTTCGGTTCCAGGATCCTTCTAAAGTAGATAAACAGATACAGTGAGCAGACACAGCGATCAGACAGTGAGCACACAAAGTGAGCAGACAATGAGCAGACAGACAAGAAAGTCATCTCGGGGTGGGGGAAATAAACAAACATGATTATAAAAAAATTTAAAAAAAGAAAAACCAAAGTCAATACTTCATTCTTAGAAGGATTGCAGGGATTAATCCTACCATCAGGACATGAAGGGTGCAGAAATGACGATTACCACCACCACCCCATTCAAGATTTCTATTTGGACTGCACAGAAAACAGGTAGCTCTTGGAGGATGATAGTGGTTTCCAGTAAACTTAACTAGCTGGTGACTCCAATTGCAGCTACTGTTTCAGGTGCTGTATCATTGCTTGAGCAAAACCTACAATTCTCCTGGTACCTTATGTGCACCTATTGATCTGGCATATGCTTTTTATCTTGATATCTTTTTAATAAAGACCACCAGAAATAGTTTGCTTTCAATTGGGAAGGCTAGCAGTACACTTTCAAATCATTCCTCAGGGGCATGTCACTTTTAAACCCTATGGTATAATGTAGATTCCAGGGATTTTGTGCCTTTCTCTTCTGCAAAGACTCACACTTGTCCATTCTACTCATGGCATTATGGTGATTGGACCTGTGAGCATGAAGTAGCAATTAATGTAGACTTATTGTGTGGCAGGTGTTAGGAGATAAGTCCAACAAAAATTCCAGGGTCCTTCCTTCTCAGTAAATTTTGTGGCATCCAGTAGTGTATGCATGTCAATATATTCCTTCTAATATGGAGAATAAACTGTTGTATCTGACCTCTCCTATAAATATAAAAGTGGCACAACACCTAGTTAGCCTTTTGGAATTCTGGAAGAAACCTATTCCACATTTGGCTGTTTATGTTGCGCTGAGTATTATTGGATGACAGAATGTTATGTTCTTATATTAAACCTATATTGATCCTTTGATTAGATTAGATCAGTTATAGGTTATATGATTAGATTGTTCCAGTGGGGCATGAGCTAGGGTGGGTCTTAATCCTCTTACTAGAGTCCTTTTTGAATGGAGGAATAAAAAGTTCCAAACACCAAAAAAAAAAAAAAAAGAGGCAGAGAGAAATGCCTCCTGACATTGACATCAACAAACTCAGGAAAGAGAAAATTCACAGATGGAATAGTCCAAAGCTGAATGCAACAAGGGCCAGAGGAAAGAGTATGGATGAGTGGACACTGCCATGTGCCTGATCATGCACAGCTGCAGCTCAATGAGAACAGCATCTCAGATGATGTCTTTTTTTTTTTTATTTTATTTTATTTTTTAACAAACCAATTTTATTGCTACATATTAATAAACATAAGTCCATCCAAAGTGAACAATCAATGGTATTTGGTATAATTACATAGTTGAGCATTCATCACTTTAATTGTTTTAGAACATTTTCATTATTCCAGTAATAATAATACTTATACTAAATAACAAAAACAAAACAATGAAACTCATTGTCTCTCAATCTCTCTATACTTCCCCTGCTGTACATAGCTGCTGTTCATTTCCTTCTCTCGTTTATTTTTATTACTATTTTGTAAAAACAACCTTATATATGCAATATCACCCATATTCATATTTTACATGAGGTTTCACTATGCTATACAGTCCCTTGATACATTTTTTTAGCTTTTCTTCTAGTAATATACATGTCCTTACCATTCCCTTTCAACCACTGTCATACCCATGTAAAACTCTTGTAATCACAGATACCACAATGTGCTCTCAACATTTCCATTCATTTCCAAAGATTTACAAACAACCTTTTAACCAATTCTGCAGAGATTAGCTATTAACTTTCCATTCTCTACTCTCATTCTATTTCTTGTGAATATATTTAATATTAATTCCATGAGTTTACATAACATTTAGTTCATAATAGCAAAATCCTACAGTATTTTTCCTTTTCTGTCTGGTTTGCTTCATTCAACATAATGTCCTCCAGGTTCATCCATGTTGTCATATTCTTCACAACTCATTTCTTCTTACAGCTGAATGATATTCCATCATGTGTATACACCACAACTTGTTTATCCATTCAGCAGTTGATGGACACCTGGGTTGTTTCCAACTTTTGGCTATCATGAATAACACTGCTGTGAACATCAGTGTACAGATGTCTATTCATGTCACTGTCCTCATTTCTTCTGGGTCTATACCTAGCAATGGTATTGCCAAGTCACATGACAAGTCTATAGTCAACTTCCTTCACAGTGGCTATGCCATTCTACATTCCCACCAACAGTGAACAAGCATTCTTATCTCTCCATATCTGCACCAACATTTATAGTTTACCAACCTTTTAATATTGGCCAATCTAATAGGTGTGAAATGATATCTCATTGTTGTTTGATTTGCATTTCTCTAATTATTAGTGATATTGAACATTTTTTCATGTGTTTCTTTGCCATTTGTGTTTCTTCTTTGGACAATTGTCTTTTCAAGTGTTTTGCACCTTTTTTAAATGGGTAATTTGGCTTTTTACTGTTGAGTTGTAAGTTTTTTTATATATCATAGATATTACACCCTTATCATATATGTGAATGACAAATATTTTCTTCCATTAAGTCGGCTGCATTTCACCCTTTTGACAAAGTCCTCTGAGGTGCAAAAGTGCTGAATTTTGAGGAGGTCGCATTTATCTTTTTTTTTTCTTTTGTTGCCTATGCTTTGGGTGTAAGGTTTAAGAAACTACCACCTACCACAAGACCTTGAACCTGTTTTACTACATTTACTTCTAGTAGTTTTATAGTTGTCACTTTTATGTTTAGGTCCTTGATCCATTTTGAGTTTTTTTTGTGTGTGTAAGGTGTGAGGTAGGGGTCCTCTTTCTTTCTTTTGGATATGGCTATCGAGTTCTTCTAGAACCATTTGTGAAATAGACAGTTCTGGCCCAGTTGGGTGGCCTTAACAGCTTTATAAAAAAAAAATCACTTGATGTGGGGAGGGGGAGGCTTATAGCACATGCTCCGCTCGTGAAGATGTGGCATGGATACAGCATTTGGCCTAAGTGGAGCATCATGGTTCTCTACATGTCCGGCTACTCACCTAGCTTCAAAAAACCACTGAAGTTGCTGAGGCTCGGCCCAAGAAGGTCATGGAGCCTCACAGCAGCCCCCTCCTGGTCCCCCAAACCCGCTGTCCTCCGGGCCTCTCTGGCGGCTAGCCTGACTCTCCTCCCCTTCCTGGAGGCGGTCAGAGGTGGCAGCGACTCCTGGCCCCTGGCCTTCACCTACCTGGACAACCGGCTGGTGCCACCATGCCCGACTGACCGCCCTGCGACCAGCAGGAGTCACTGGGCCCGATTTTAGATTCTAAGCAAGAAAATGATTTGTTGTGGGACGAGAAGTTTCCTGAAAGAACAACCCTTACTGAATGAGCCAAGACACTACACGTTTTATTGTCTGAATCGGATAGGCCATCCTCAGAAAGTACTCAGTTACCTGTGGACTAGAGTATTAAAACTCGACTCCTTTTTACCTCTTCTCTTTAACTGAGCAGATCATTTGAAGGCAAAGGAAGAGGCTCAAGGTCTTTTCCAGCATAGTAGGGCAACAAAAGTTACTTTGCCTCAAAGCATACAGGTTCCCAAACTGTCCACTGAGCTCCGTTGTGCCTTCAGCAGAACCTTATCTATTCACTCCATCCTGCCTTGCCTTGGCTACTACTGTTCCCTCATATTGAGGCTGATAGAAAAATGGCTGGAAAGACAAGCCCTTGTTCAAATGATGAAACCATACAACACATTTTAATGAGTGACTGGTCTGTGAGTTTTACTTCTCTAATCTGTTTTAGACAAAACTTTGCCCCTATTTCTACGTTTGTACCTATCAGTTTATGGTCCTATTCCATACATCTGGATTAGCAGGAAATGGTGTAATCACAGCTATCCTGTCTCCTCAACTAGAGGTTTAAGAAAAACTATGGAAATGAAGGTACTGAATTTTCTCTGCCTTTAGTAAAAGGGCCACAAGAGGAAGAAAGCATCTGGAACAAGCTTGGGACAAGGGGAGGAGCAAGCAATCAATGACGAAGATGAAGAAAGTTTTTCTGGGCTGGAAGAGATGGGTGTGCAACACAAAATTAACACACACACACAAAACAGACACACTTACTATCTAGCTGCATAAAGAGAAACATCAAGTACAAATGGATCACAGGTCTGAGTCAGTTGTATTGGTGAAAGGAACCAACACCTTTACAGTGCTCAATTTTTTGATCAACTGTAACAGTCTAGTTGCTACTTCTGGTCCATAGGCCGGACTTCCACCAACCCTGTTATCCCCTGTAGCTGTTCAAGGTGCCACAATGCAAATGCTTAAGGCACGAAGTATAAATGTGAAGAAACAAGTTCATTCTGGATACAAGGATCAATTTACTTTGGAGATTACAGAGACTGTCATGCCTCATTCTCTACATTCTGTGACAATATTCCTCAAATCTTCACAAAGTGGAACTTTTCCTTTGGGATTGTATATTGATGAGCGAATGACTGTATTTAATATTCACCCACTAGTGGACAAGTTACCTGTTAAGGAAATTGTTCTTAAGGAGCTTACAAACTGTAGGTTGCATCCCAAGACTCGGGACCAACTTATTCAAATACCATTACTGGGGAAATCATCTATGACATATGGAAATTAATGACTACATTTATAATTGCAGATCATGAACAAAGTAAACCTAAACAGAATCTTAAGGAAAAAGGCTTTCTGACAAGGAAATTCAAGATTCTTAGACCTTTTGCTTTAAAATTCATTTTTGAAGTTCAAAGAAAGGGATAGAACTATTCATGATGTTTGTAAACATTAGCTTTTTATGTTAGGTTTTATTACATGCTTTGAGCAAGATTAAGTTTTTAAATCAACGTTTTCTATGAAAGATAGCTTTTTTCTTTTTATTACCTCAAATAACTTGAATGAGAATTCTAGATCCCAGTAACATAAGTACAAACTGAGTAGAAAATGAAATTAATGTATTTTCTTGCAAATGGGAAATTGAGGCTAAGTCTGTTGCAGTCTATCTCATGGAATTGTGACAAGACATATCAGGTAGTTAAGACTAATTATTAAGTTATTTTTAAAAGTAAAAAACACATGTAGCCACTACCTACTGAGCTGATTGTTGATGCCGTTACCTCAGCTTCTTTCCTATCTACTTAAATCTCCTCATATCAAATATATCTAATTTTTTTAAATGCTTGTTAATCCAGAGAAAAAGTTATTTTGTATTCACTATAGGGTTAAGAGTTGTATGCTCAGCTGGCATGGCAAAATAGTATTTATATGCTATTGTCAGTATTTGAATGTGTATATAATTCAAATTAAATAAAAATGCTTAGAAAATAAGTATTGGGTAAAGAAGTCATAGTATTTAGTGAATAAGTGTTCACTTTATAATCCAGAAAATAAAACACCAAATTTTTTCAAGAATAAAAAAATCACTTGACTGTAGATGTGAGGGTCTATTTCTGAGTTCTCTAATTCATCCCATTGGTCAATCTGTCTGTTTTTATGCCAATACCATGTTTTTACCACTGTAGCTAAGTAATATGCTTTAGTCAGGATGTGAGAGTCCTCCAACTTCATTCCTCTTTTTAAAGATATTTTTGTCTCATTGGAGCCACTTTGCCTTTAAATTAAATTTGATTATTGGATTTTCCATTTCTGCAAAGAAAAGCTGTTGGGATTTTTCTTGTGATTGAGTTGAATCTGTAAATCAATTTGGGTAGAACTTACATCATAACGATATTTAGTCTTCCGTTCTATGAACCCAAAAGTGTCCTTCCATTTAATTAAGTCTTCTCCGTTTTTACTTTTAGCAATGTTTTGTAATTTTCTAAATACATGTCCTTTATGTCCTTGGTTAAGTTTATTCCTAAATATTTGATTCTTTTAGTTGCTATTATAAAAGGAATTTTTGTTTCTGGTTTCCTCCTCAGATTGCACATCTTAGTGTATAGAAAGGCTACTGACTTTGGTGAATTTATCTTGTATCCCACCAGTTTGCTGAACACATCTCTTAATTCTATTAGCTTTGTTGTAGATTTTTCAGGACTTCTAGATATAGGAACATATCTACAGAGAATAGTGAAAGTTTTACTTCTTACTTTCCTATCTGGAAGCCTTTTATTCTTTATCTAGTCTAATTGCTCTAGCTAGAACTTCTAGTACAGTATTGATGATGACAGTGGGCATCCTTGTCTTCTGATCTCAGCGGCAAAGCTTTCAGTCTTTCACCATTGAGTGCAATGCTAGCTGTAGGTTTTTCGTATATGCATTTTACCATATTGAGAAAGCTTCCTTCTATTCCTATCTTTTGAAGGATTTTTATCAAGAAAGAGTGCTGTATTTTGTCAAATGCCTTTTCTGCATCAATGGAGAGGATCATGAGATTTTTCTTCTTCAATTTAGTAATGTGGTTTTTTACACTATTGATTTTCTTGTGTTGAACTACCCTTACATACCTGCAATAAAACCCACTTCTTCATGGTGTATAATTCTTTAAATGTGCTTTTGTATTCTGTTTGCAATTATTTTGTTGAGGATTTTTGCATCTATATTGAGATATTGGTCTGTAATTTTCTTTTTTTGTAGTATTTATATCTGGTTTTGATATGAGGGTGATGTTGTTCATAGAATAAGTTTGGTAGTGTTCTTTCCTCTTCATGTTTTTGAAAGTGGTTCTAGAAGACTGCTATTAGATCATGTTCAATGATTGGTAGAATTCACCTGTGAAGCCATCTGGACTTGTGCTTTTCATCTTTGGGGGGTTTTTGATGACTTTCTTCTTCAATCTCTGTACTTGTAATTGGTTTGTTGAGGTCTTCTGTTTCTTCTAGGGTCAGTGTAAATGGTTCATGTGTTTCTAGGAATTTGTCTATCTCGTCTAGATTGTCTAGTTTTTTTTTGCATATGGTTGTTCATCGTATCTTCTTTTGATCTCTCTTACTTCTTCGGGATCTGTGGTAATGTGCACCCTCCCATTTATGATTTTATTTATTTATGTCTTCTCTCTTTTTTTTCTTTGTCAGTCCAGCTAAGGGATTGTCAAATTTCTTGATCTTCTCAAAGAACTAAATTTTGGTTTTGTTGATTCTATTGTGTTTTTGTTCTTGATTCCATTCATTTCTGCTCTGATCTTTACTTTTTCTTTCCTTTGCTTGGTTTGGGATTAGTTTGCTCTTCTTTTCCTAGTTCCTCCAGGTGTGCAGTTAGATCTTCAAATTTAGCTCTTTTTTCTTTTTTAATGTAAGCATTGAGGGCTATGAATTTCCTTCTTAGCACTGCTTTTGCAGTGTCCCATAGGTTTTGATATGTTGTGTTCTCATTTTCATTCTTATGAAGATATATTCTGATACGTCTTGCAGTTTCTTCTTTCACCCACTGATTATTTAAACATGTGTAGATTAATCTCCACATATTTTTGAATTTTCCCTTTTTCCATCCATTATTGATTTCCAGCCTCATTCCACTATAATCAGAGAATGTATATTGTATAATTTCAGTCTTTTAAAATCTATTTAGAATAGTATTGTGAACTAACATATGGTCTATCATCAAAAAGTATCCATGAGCACTTGAAAAGAATGTATATCCTGCTGTTTTGGTTTGCAATGTTCTATAGATGTCGATTAGGTCTAGTTTATTTATCTTATTATTCATGCTTTCTGTTTCTTTATTTATAATCTGTCCAGATGTTCTATCCAATACTGAGGGTGGTGTATTGAAGTCTCCTTCTATTATTATAGAGACATCTATTTCCTCCTTTGGCTGTGCCAGTATGTGTCTCCTGTATCTTGAGGCACTCAGGTTACATGCATAAATATTTAGAATATTTAGTATAGTTATTTCTTCTTGGTGAATTGCCTCTTTTATTAATATATAACAACCTTCTTCATCCCTATAATAGTTTTGCATTTAAAATCTATTTTGTTCAATAGTAGTATAACTACTCTAGCTCTTTTTTGTTAATATTTACATGGAATTCTTTTCCAACCTTTCACTTCTAACCTGGTTATATCCTTACATCTGAGGGTAGTCTCTTGTAGACAACATATAGATGGCTCATGTATTTTTATACATTCCAACAGTCTATGTCTTTTGATTGGGAAGTTCAGGCCATTAACATTCAATGTAATTACTTTAAAGGGATTACTTATTCATCCATTTTTTCTTTGGGCTTTCTGTTTTCATATCATACTATTGTCTGTCTTTTTACCCTTCAATTTACCCTTCCTAAGAATCTTCATTTCCACACAATTCTCCAACCTCTTGCTCTTGTTTTTTCCTTTCAGACTGCACATTGCTTTCAGGCTGCAGCACGCCATTTATTATCTCTTGTAATTCTGGTCTTTTGGTAATCTATTCTATCAGTTTTTGTTTTGTTTGTCTGTGAAGACTTTGAACTCACCCTTATTTTTGAAGGACAACTTTTCCGGATACAGAATTATTGGCTGGCAGTTTTTCTCTTTCAGTACCTTAAATACATCATATCAATTTCCTGTCTTTTCCATGGTTCTGATGAGAGGTTGGCACTTAGTCTTATCAAGGTTCCTTTATGTGTTGTTTTTCTCTTGCTGCTTTCAGACTCTTCTCTTTATCTCTGATATTTTTCATTCTGAATAAAATATTCAGATTTATTCTGTTTGGTGTGCATTGTCCTCCTTGGATATTGATATTTATGTCTTTCATAAGTGTTGGAAGTTTTAAGTCATTATTTTCTCAAATATTCTTATTGCCCTTTTTCTGCTCACTTCTTCTGGGACACTGATGTTGTGTATGTTTGTACATTTCGTGTTATCAATCAATTCTCTGGACCCTGTTCCATTTTTTTCATTCTCTTCTCTTTCTGTTTTCCTGTCTTTTCCAGTTAAGATGGCAAAATCATCAGTTCTATCTTCGAGATATTCAAGTCTGCTCTTAAATGCCAATAATGTATTTTTTCTGATAAATTCCTCTTTTTTTAAGTAGCAAATCAATTTTATTAATATATGTTAATAAACTTAAAATTCATCCAGAGTTTACAATCAATGGTATTTGCTATAATCACTTAGTTGTGCATTCATCATTTCAATCATTATTAGAGCATTTCCATTACTTCAATAATAATAATAATAAACACAAAGCCAAAAAACAAACAAGAAAATTCCTCACCTCTCAATCACTCTTTGCTTCCCCCACTGTACATAGCTGCTGTTTCTGGATATCCTATCCAAAGTGTATAATCAATGGCTTTTAGTATAATCACAATGTTGTACATTCATCATCTAAAAAATTTTAGAACAATTTCATTACTCCAAAAAGAAAGACTCCGCATCCATTAGCATTGCTTCCTTAGACCTAATAACCACTAATCTTTATAAATTGATTTACATTTATATTTCATATAAATGGAATCATACAATATGTAGTACTCTGTGTCTGGTCTCTTTCACTTAGTATAATGTTTTTTGTGTGTGGTTTCTTTTGTCTGATATTAACATTTTGTACTATTGACTTACATTTGTTTAGCTTCAAAGAAAAATGATTGTATATATGCAATTCTACCCATATTGATATTTCATATAATATATTTATACCTCACATATATATTTAGTTCATAATAGGGCAGTCATACAGTATTTGTCCTTCTGTATCTGGCTTACTTCACTCAACATAAAGTCCTCCAGGTTCATCCATGTTGTCATATGTTTCACAACTTCATTTCTTCTTACCACTGAATAATATTCCATTGTGTGTATACTCCAAAATTTGTTTATCCATTCATCAGTTGATTGACATCTGGTTTGTTTCCAACTTTTTGCTATAGTGAATAATGCTGTTATGAACATCAGTGTGCAGATATCTGTTTATGTCATTGTTCTCAGTTCTTCTGGGTATATATCTAGTAATGGTATTGCCGGGTCCCATGGCTAGTCTATATTCAATTTCCTTAGGAATTTGGCGCAAAACAGTCCTCCACAGTGGCTGTACCATTCTACATTCCCACCAACAGTGAATAAGCGCTCCTATCTCTCCTCTTCCTCTCCAACATTTACAGTTTTCCATCTTTTTTAATAGTGGGCAGTATAATAGGTATGAAATGGTATCTCACTGTAGTTTGAATTTGCATTTCCCTAATTGCTGGTGATGTTGAACACTTTTTCATGTGTTTCTTCACCATTTGTATTTCTTCTTTGGACAGTTGTCTTTTCAAGTCCTATGCCTATTTTTTTTTTTATTATTATCCATATTTATTTATTGATATAAGTGCTTGTTTAATTTTGGGGGCAGTTGACTAGAGCTCTTTTAATGATTTTCATTTATCAATTTAATATTACCATCCAGAGGTATCAAAATATACAGTGAAACTGAACAAACACAGAATGAGTTATGATACATCAATATAAACATGTATCTTTGATTTTACTGCTTTTGAGAATTTTTTTAAAACTCTGTTGCCAAATTTTCCTACTGTTTCACCAGTTTAATTTTATCAGCCCCCATCAGCCCACAGGCACATTACTATATAGGCAGTATGGGGTTTACAGAGTGGCTTCTGGAATGTTTTCCTTATCTTGGATAACATTTGGCTGAATGTTTTCTTACAAGCATGATCTCATTCCCTATGCCTATTTTTTAATTGGATAGTTTGTTTTTTCATTGTTGAGTTGTATGATCTCCTTATATGTCATGGATATTAAACACTTATCAGATGTGATTGCCAAATATTTTCTCCCATTGAGTCAGCTACATTTTTACCCTCTTGACAACGTCATTTGAAGTGCAAAAGTGTTGAATTTTGAGGAGGTCCCATTTATCTATTTTTTCTTTTGTTGCTCATGCTTTGGGCTTAAGGCTTAAGAAACTACCACCTACTACAAGATCTTGAAGATGTTTTCCTATATTTTCTTCTATGAGTTTTATGGTTATTGTTTCTATATTTAAGTCCTTGATCCATTTTGAGTTAATTTTTGTATAAGGTATGGGATACGGGTATTCTTTCTTTCTTTTGGATATGGCTATCCATTTCTCCCAGCACCATTTGTTGAATAGAATGTTCTGGCCCAGCTGGGTGGGCTTAACAGCGTTGTCAAAAAATTGCTTGACTTCAGATGTGAAGGTCAATTTCTGAGTTCTCAATTCAGTTCCATTGGTCAATCTGTCTGTTCTTATGCCAGTACCATGCTGTTTTTACCAGTGTAGCTAAGTAATATGCTTTAAAGTCAGGAAGTGAGAGTCCTCCAGCTTCTTTCTTTCTTTTTTTTTTTTTTTAACATATTTATTGCTATTTGGGGGCCTTTACCCTTTCAAATAAATGTGATTATTGACTTTTCAATTTCTGCAAAAAAAAAGCTGTTGGAATTTTTATTGGGATTGCATTGAATCCGTAAATTAGTTTGGGTAGAATTGACATCTTAACAATATTTAGTCTTCCAACCCAAGAACAAAGAATGTCCTTCCATTTATTTAAGTCTTCTTCAGTTTCTTTTAGCAATGTTTTCTAGTTTTCTGAATATAGGTTTTCTATGTCCTTGGTGAAATTTATTCCCAAATATTTGATTGTTTTAGTTGCTATTATAAATAGATTTTTTTTCTTCCTCAGATTGCACATCAGTAGTGTATAGAAACACTATTGATTTTTGTGTATTAACCTTATATCCCACAACTTTGCAAACTCATCTATTAATTTTAGTAGCTTTGTTGTGGATTTTTCAGGATTTTCTAGATAGAGGATCATGTCATCAGTGAATACTGAATGTTTTACTTCTTCCTTTCCTATATGGGTGTGTTTTGTTTCCTTTTCTAGCCTAATTTCTCTAGCTAGAACTTCTAGCACAATATTGAATAATAATGGTGACAGTGGGCATCCTTGTCTTGTTTCTGATCTCAGCAGGAAAGCTTTCACTCTTTCACCATTGAGTACAATGCTAACTACATTTTTCATAAATGCACTTTACCATATTGAGACTACTTCCTTCTATTCCTGTCTTTTGGAGTATTTTTATCAAGAAAGGGTGCTGTATTTTGTCGAATGCCTTTTCTTCATCAATCAAGAGGCTCATGAGATTTTTCTTCTTCTATTAATGTGGTTTATGACATTAATTGATTTTCTTGTGTTGAACCACCCTTCCATACCTGAAAAAACACAGTTGATCATGGTGTATAATTCTTTCAATGTGATTTTGGATTCAGTTTGCAAGTATTTTGTTGAACATTTTTGCATCTATATTCATTAGATATATTGGTCAGTAATTTTCTTTTTTTTTTTTTTTTTTGTAGGATCTTTATCTGGTTTTGATATTAGGGTGATGTTGGCTTCATAGAATGAGTTTGGTAGCATTCTTTCCTGTTCAATTTTTTTAAAGAGCTTGAGAAAGTTCAGTATTAATTCATCTTTGAATGATTGGTAGAATTCATTTGTGCGCTCTCTCTGCCTAGAGGACCCTGCACCAAATCTTGGTGTGTATTTCCATCTTTCTCTCCCATTTCTCAGCAAGCTCTGTTCTTTCACCCATTTCCTAAATAAATTGGCTTGAAAAAATATAATTCACCTGTGAAGCCATCTGGTCCCAGGCTTTTCATCTTTGGGAGGTTTTTGATGACTGTTTCAGTATCCTTACTTGTGAATGGTTTGTTGAAGTCTTCTGTTTCTCCTAAAGTCAGATTAGGTGGCTCATGTGTTTCCAGGAATTTGTCCATCTCGTTTACATTTTCTAGTTTTTTGGCATACAGTTGTTCATAGTATCATGTTATGATCTCTCTTATTTCTATGGGGTAAATGGTAATGCCCCCCTCTTATTTTTCATTTTATATATTTGTGTCGTCTCTCTTTTTTTCTTTATCTAACTAAGGGTTTGTTGATTTTATTGATCTAAAAGAACCCAGTTTTGGTTTTGCTGTTTCCCTCTATTGTTTTTTTGTTCTCGACTTCGTTTATTTCTACTCTTACCTTTACTCTTTCTTTCCTTTGGGTTGGTTTGGGATTAGTTTGCCATTCTTTTTCTAGTTCTTCTAGGTGTGCAGTTAGATCATCAATTTTAGCTCTTATTCCTTTTTATTGTAAGCATTGACAGATATAAATTTTCCTCTCAGCACTGTCTTTGCTGTGTCCCATAGATTTTGATATGTTGTGTTCTCATTTTCATTCATCTCAGGGTATTTACTGAATTCTCTTACAATTTCTTCTTTGACCCACTGATTGTTTAAGAGTGTGTTTTTTACACTCAATGAATTCAGAAAGATTGAGATTATACAAAGTAATTTCTCTGACCACAAC
>JAKSZT010010858.1:14671928-14876257 GCA_026826555.1 Tolypeutes matacus
TTGCCAGTTGGCACTTGGGAAAAGTTTTCAATTAGCAATAATCGTGCCTCGGATAAACCTCATTGGCTAAATATATTTGCATTTTAATTCACAATGGAAAATATATTCCAAAACTGAAAACTCATACTTGCGTAAACTGTGGAAGTTTAAATGGGATGTTATTTTGACAATATTTTAAGTTTTATTCACAATTTATTCTGATCAGAACTTTTGTCAAGGTGTTAAACTTCCTTTTTATAAAAAACTGCTTTGTCATAAAATAAGGTCCATAATCACAGTATTTATTTCCTAAAACAATTGTAAATGTGTAGGCTTATGTTTACTACTCAGGGATGTATTATTTATAAAATGATAATAGAAAGATAATCTTGATTCTATTGGGAATCTTAGGATCTCATAGTTTCTTCTACTACCAAAGTTTCTTTGTGATAAATAGCATCTTTCTAAAAGAGAAATATAAAGGAGAAATTAAATGTGTAATTTACCTATATATTTGGGGATTGTATAAAAATTCTTAAAGACTTTTGAAGTTCTCACTGTCTATTCTATCCTAATACTGATCTGCATGATGATATTGCTAGTTATCTTAGAAAAATGTGATGTTATGAAAACAACCAATATCTCTTATCAGGTACACTGTTTTGCTCTGATGCTCCTCTAAGGGAGCATACAGTCAGCTCATCTTCAACAAAAAGGGACTTTAAGGAGAAGCAAGGCAAGTCTATTGGTTATGTCTTACCTGTTGATTAACATAATCTTGGTAAAAGTTAATTCAGTCACAAAACTTCAATGATCTGTAGTTAATGGTTTCTAGAACAGCTTTATTTAAAATACTCATAGGAAATTAGGGCCTAAATTGTAAGCTCTTGCGGCATTCAAATTTATACCTGAGCTCTGATCTCTAATTGCTATTTCTAAGTTCTAAGATGTTTTACTCTTTATGTATAACCTAATATCTCCCGAGAATTTTTAGGGCCTGTATGACATCTGGAACTCAGAGCTAACGTTAACCAGCTCTAAAGGTGCCAAAAAAGCAGCATTAATTCTAAAAGAACACCCCAATTATAGAAGCTAAAAAGAATCAATTAAAAGGTAAATGAGGCTAATCTAAAGGCTAAGGAGAATCAGGATACAAGGAAAAAGGTAATGTTATCAGTGTTTTAAAACTTTAAGTACTATGGGGACCAGAAAGAAGATATTTATTTTGTTAAGAAAATTCTTTACATTTCTGTAGAGCACTATCTAATTTAAGTCAGCTTATTTAAACAGCATAGCTAACATGGAACCTAAAATAGTGAGATTGCAATAGACTGTACAGAATTGTAATATCCTGATGCATTTCAAATTGTTTGGAGCATAAAATAGAAAGGTATTTGCGAAGTTCCCTAAGGGACTGGGAAAAATGCAGTCTCTGCAAGGCAAACCTGTGAAAAAGAAACGTGCTGGTAAGCTGAGCCCTCAGTCTTGAGGCTTGCACTCATGAAATTTATTTCTATAATAACGAAGATAAACCTAACTATAATTAATGCCTAAGAGTCACCTCTGGAGAATCTCTTTGTTATTCAAATGTGGCCTGTCTCTTTAAGCCAAATTCTCACTATCTCCAGCACCCCCACCCTCACCACCACCACCACCACCATGGGACAGGACTTCTAGGGATAATTTACATGATTCTGAATGTCACCTCATCCCTAGGAAAGATTTCTCATAGTCCTGGACATTGCTCTCTATGTCCTACGTTCAGCAACCCTTTGCCCGAGGTATCCACTTGACTGCTCTCTCACAGTGTTCTGGAGGGGAGCTCTGTGAACTGCCTTCTAAATCCTTGTCAACACTTATTACTGCCCATCTTTTTTAGTATAGCAATCCTAGTGGGTGGGAAGTGATATTTCGTTGTGGTTTTGATTTGCATGTCCCTAAAGACTAATGATGTTGAGTATCTTTTAATGTGCTTATGGCCATTTAAATTTATATTTGGAGAAATGTCTATTAAAATTCCTTGACCATTTAAAAAAAAAAAGAGTGTTTTTTTTTTTAATCTCCATATATTTATGAATTCCCCCTTTTTCTCTCCATTATTGATTTCCAGCTTCATTCTGTTATGGTCATAGAAAGTGCTTTTTAAAAATAATTTCAATCATTTTAAATTTATTGAGAAGTTTCTTCTTATCCAACATATGGTCTGTCTTGGAGAAGGATCCATGAACACTTGAAAAGAATGTAAGCCTGCTGTTTTGAGGTGCAACACTCTATAGATGTGTTTTAGGTGTAGCTCATTTATTATATTTTTGAAGTTCTCTGTTTATTTATCCTTTGTCCAGATGTTCTATCCAGTATCGAGAGTGTTGTATTGAAGTCTCCAACTATTATTATAGAGACATGTATTTCTTCCTTCAGCTTTGCCAGTTTGTGCCTCATGTATCTTGGGGCACTCAGGTTAGATGTATAAATATTTAGTATAGTATTTCTTCTTGGTGAATTTCCTCTTTTATTAATATATAATGACTTCTTCATTCCTTATAACAGTTTTGCCTTTAAAATCTATTTTATCCAATATTAATTTTGCTAATCCAGCTCTTTTTTAGTTACTATTTGCATGGAACATCTTTTTCCAACCCTTCACTTTTAACTTGGTTGTGTCCTTACATCTGAGATTAGTCCCTTGTAGAAAACGTATAGATGGCTCATATTTTTAAATCCATTTTATCAGTCTATGTCTTTTAATTGGGGAGTTCAGCCATTAACATTCAATGTTATGACTGTAAAGGCATTACTTACTTCATCTATTTTGACCTTTGGCTTTCTGTTGTCATAGCATACTATATTTTATCTTTCTACCCTTTCCAATAGTCTTCATTTTGACTCTCTTATCCAAGTCTCTTGTCTTTGTTTTTTCCTTTTCAGGCTGCAGCACTCCCTTTAGTATATCTTGTAATCCTGGTCTTTGGTAACATATTCTATCAGTATGTGTTTGTGAATACATTAAACTCCCCTTGATTTTTGAAGGACAGCTTTACTGGATACAGAATTTTTGGCTGGCAGTTTTTTTTTTTTTTTTTTAATACCTTAAATACATCATGCTACTTCCTTCTTTCCTCCTCTGATGAGAGGTCAGCACTTAATCTTATGGATTTTCCCTTGTATGTAATGATTTACTTTTCTCTTGCTGCTTTCAGAATCCTCTCTTTGTCTCTGATATTTTTCATTCTGAATAGTAGGTATCTCAGGAAAAGTCTATCCACATATTCTGTTTTGGTGCATTGCCCTTCTTGGATATTGACTTTTATGTCCTTCACAAGGGTTGGGAGGTTTTTGGTCATTATTCCTCAAATATTCTTTTTTCCCCTTTTCCATTCTCTTCTTCTCCTGGGACACCAATAATGCAAATGTTTGTGAATTTCACATGTCATTCAGTTCCCTTAGACTCTGTTCCATTTTTTCTATTCATGTCTTTTTCTATTCTCTTATATTTTCCAGTTCAAATGTTCTGTCTTCAAAATCATTCATTCTGTCTTCAAGCATTTCAAATCTGCTCTTATGTGTCTCTAATGTATTTTTAAAATCATCCATCTTGTCTTTCATTCCCATAAGGTCAGTTACTTTTCTTTGCAGACCTTCATATTGTTCTTTATGTTCACCTATTGTATTCTTAATAGCCTTTATCTCTTTAGGCATATTTTCTTTCAATTCTTTGAATTGATTTGTAGATTTCTGTGAGTATTCTTGATTACTTGTCTTAAATCTTGTGTCTCTTCAGGATATTTGTATGATCCTTTGGCTGAGCCATCTTTTGCTGTTTCCTATTATGGCTTGTAATTTTTTGCTGCTATCTAAGACTCTGAAATGTTGGTGAGTTTACTCTGATGGACAATTTCTCTGTCTTGTCTATTATTTTTTTAAAAGCTCTTCTTTGATATTTGATTCAACTTATTCTAAGTCTTTAAAATTACCCAGTGTATTAGTCAGCCAAAGGGGTGCTGATGCAAAGTACTAGAAATCTGTTGGCTTTTATAAAGGGTATTTATTTAGAGTAGAAGCTTACCATTACCAGGCCATAAAGCCTAAGTTACTTCCCTCATGAAAGTCTGCTGCCACGTGTTGGAACAAGATGGCTGCTGACATCAACCTTCTTCTTCCTCTTAAGGCTCCGTGGTCCCAGCTTCCTCCAATATCAGCTGTAGGCTATCAGGCTTTCTAAGCTTTGTCTCTCTCCCTGGGCTCAATACTCTCCAGGCTCAGGCTTGCTTCTCTCCACAAGGTCAGTATCAGGTGAATGGCTCATCTCTATTCCTGGGGCTTCTGCCTTGACTGTGGAGCTGTTTCTATTCCCCTGTGCTCTTCTCCTGTGTGTTTACTTCCCAGGCTCCAGCTTAAAACTCCCTTGTGTCCGCCTTCTCTATGTCTTTACATCCCCAGGCTCCACATCAAAACCCCAGCATCAAAACTCCAACTAAATCTTGTACTCTGCTGTGTAGTTTTATCTGTGAATCTCCACCCACCAAGGGAGTGGGGACTTGATGTCCTACTAATATGGCCCAATCAAAGCTTTAATCATTATTTAATCAAGTAAAAGTGAAACCTCTGAATCTAATACAATTTAATGTGCATACAATTCATTTTACAAACATAACCCAATATCTATTTTTGGAATTCATAAACAATGCCAAACTGCCACACTCCACCCTCTGAATTCCAAAAAGAAATTACAATATTAAAAAAAATTAAATCAGTACATTGCTAAATACAGAAACATATTGCCACGCTTTACCCAAACTTTGGGTTACAGTCTTAGCCCCCCTAGTACAGTGAAGTGAAGACAACATCCTCCCTAACTTTTGGCATACAAGCTTAACCCTCTCAGCGCAACGAGTTGACCACCTGGCCTTCCCTAATCCATGAGGAACAGGGGTATCCCTCTCAGACCTATGAGGTGCTAAACTTACTGCCCTAATTCTTGAGAAATGTGCTCCACCCCCTCTGTACCCTGGAGTAGCAAAACTCTCCCTGAACATCAGGCAGGAACATCCACCCTCATTAACTGCTGGGGCAAACTCACCCTCTCTGTACACATGGGTGGGGTTCCTCTCTTGGCCCAAGGCGATGTATTAATTCCAGATCTCAGCTTCCATGGTTTTCCTCTTAAAGTTGTTTCCCCTTCAATCTCTCCCTTCCATGTCCATTTTATTCCAGGCTCACAGCAATTTTGTTCATACAGCATTCTCAAAAAGTTTGTTGGTTTAGCATGCAGGAAGCAGGGGTCCAAGCCATCAGACAGTAAGACTTCCCACCAATCTTTTCTGGATATCTGCATTTTAAATCCTGATTTACAAGTTCCATGTTTAGTTAAGTCCTCGAATGGGACGTTATCATCCAAGGTCTTGATTTCCAGAGACTTGGAAGTTCTGGAATCAGTTTCTCTTTTCTTTGTGCCCAATAGTTCAGCCCTCAGTTTATCTCTCTCATCTAGCATTTTACTATAAGCTGCAAGGAGAAGCCAGGCTGAATTCTCTGAGTTTACTTTGGAAAGTTCTTCAGCTAAATGCCCAGGCTCGCCATTTTCAAATTCTGCCTTCCATAAAACACCAGGAGTTAATCTTGCTAAGTTCTCTGCAACTTTAAAACACTGATCGCCTTTCTTCCAGTTTCTAATAATAGTTTCATCATTTACTTCTAAGACTTCATAAAAAGTCTCTGTAGAGTCCATATTAATATCAACAGTCTCCTTAAAGCACTGTAGGTCTTTTCTACCAAGCATCTCACAATTCCTCCAAAAATACCCCTTACCCATTTATAAAACTGTTCCAGCATTTTGGTAATTGCAAAAGCATGACCCTACTCCCTGGTACCAAATTCTGTGTTAATCAGTCAAAAGGGTGATGATGCAAAATACAAAAATCTGTTGGCTTTTATAAAGGTTATTTATTTAGGGTAGAAGCTTAGTTACCAGGCCATAAAGCATAAGTTACTTCCATCAACAATGTCTTGCCATATGTTGGAGCCAACATTCAGCCTTCCATTTCCTCTTAAGGCTACATGGTCCCAGCTTCTTCCAATATCAGCTGTAGGCCATCAGGCTCTCTAAGCTTTGTCTCTCTCTCCAGAGCTCAATTCTCTCTGGGCTCAGGCTTGCTTCTCTCCACAAGGTCAGCTGTAGACTATCAGGTGAACAGCTCCTCTCTTCCCAGAGCCTCTTTATTCCTCTGTGTTCTTCTCCTGTGTATTTGCTTCCTGAGCTCCAGCTCAAAACTCCCTTGTGTCCTCCTTCCTATATCTTTACTTCCTCAGGCTCCACATCAAAACTCCAGCATCAAAATTCCAACTAACTTCTCATCTCTGCAGTGTAGTTTTATCTGTGAGTTCCCTGCCCAACAAGGGGGTGGGACTCAACATCTTACTGACGTGGCCCAATCAAAGCCTTCATCATTATCCAGTCAAGTAAAAGTTAAATCTCTGAACCAATACAATGTAATGTGCAAAAAATCCAGTTTACAAACATAATCCAATACCTATTTTTGGAATTCATAGACAATGACAAATTGCCACACCCAGCTTAACTTATCTTGTACATGCCAGGGACTCACTAATGGGGAGAAGATTTCCTCCCAGGAGTTCAGGTACAGAGATAACCAAAAGGAGTTTTTGTCCATGCAATTTCCAGTCTGGTCAGTAGAATGCACTCATCATTACACTTTCTCATGGATATGTATCAATCCCCATTTTGCAGTGTTTTAGTCTGGCCTGAGGCAAGAATCAATGAAGGCTCTGCTGGAGAAATTCACTGAATAAAAGCCCAAGACACCCTCTCTTTTCCCTTGTAACAGTTGACAGGAAGATGACTGTTTCCCTCTCAGTCATGTGCAGTGAACCAGGGGTTTTATTTTACCCAAGCTTAATATCTGGGGAAGGATGAGGAGAGCTCTTACTAGCTCTCAGCAGTGTTTGTTAACTCATGCTTGTTGTTTCAGGTTCTTCACCTCTATTTTGCTCACCCTCCTGGGGTTTGTGAAACTCTGTCCTGGTATGCTGACCTCCAAAGCAGGTCCCTCAGACAGCTTTAATCACTTTCGCCATTGTTTTTGCGAGAGACTAAAGCCCTGCCTTCCTAATGCAATGCTATCTTCCGTCTGAAGATCTCTTGATTTGGATCAGAACAGTAAGTTTTAAACTAACAAATTACATTGTAATACCCCACCCATTTCTCATATACTGCTCCCAGTAGCTTTTTGCAAACTAAAACAGTCTCCTACTTTAATGCATTTACCAAGTTACTCAAAATGCTGCTTGTTTTTTGTATGGAGAGGAATAAGAGGAGACTCTTCAACAGAACCATACTGCTCTACTATTCTTCCATATGATTTGGCAGATCCAATTTTGCTGTTAGTTGCAGGGGCAAATAGAGAGGTATCTTGGAGCATTTGATGGGCCCCTATTGGAAAAACATAGCACAGAAACTTAAGATTTTGGAGCAATGCACTGAAATCTTCTGTAATAACTATTCTCCTTTTCAAAAACAAATATGGCCTGCTATTGGGTCTCAGTACAGAGCAGAAAATTAACCATGGGCCACCAAATGACCATGACATGGGATTTGCCTATCATGTAATGGGTGTTGTCTGACCCATCAAGCCATATGCTGGGTGTGCACAGCAGTACTCCATCACCAAATGGAAGTAATATATATGAGATAAGCTTGAGAAAACCCTGAAGGCACAAAGAAGCTACATGAAGAATTGGCTCAAATACCCATGGTCCCCATTCCTGCCACATTACCTTCTCTTTCTCAGATCATAGCTGTGGCTTTTTGTGGAGTACCCTAAAGCTGTTTGACTGAGAAAGGAAAAATTTGGCCTGGTATACAGATGGTTCTGCATGATATAGAGGTACCACCTGAAAATGGAAAGCTACAGCATTATAGTCCCATTCTTGGACATCCCTGAAGGACAGTGTTGAATGGGAATCATCCTAGTGGGCAGAACTTTGAGCAGCACACCTGCTTGTTTATTTTTTTTGGAAAGAGAAATGACAATCTGTACTTTTCTTTTTTTTTTTTTTTTTTTTTTTTTGGTGTGTTTAATAGCTTTTAGTCATTATTTTAAAAAAGATCTTTAGATTAAATAAATGTTACATGAAAAATATAAGGGATTCCCATATATCCCCTCCCCTTCCCACATTTTCCCCCATTAACAACATCTTTCATTAGTGTGTTATATTTGTTATAATTGATGAGCACGTTTTGAAGTCTAACCTTAGACTATAGTTTACATGATAGTTTACACTTTGCACCGCACAATGTCATAGGTTTTAAGAAAATATATAATGGCCCATATCTGTCATTTCAATGTTTTGCAGGACAGTTCCAATGTCTGCACGTTACACCATATTACACCTATTCTTCCCTCTACTTCCTCTGGTGGCCACTGCCTTTATATCAATGATACAAGTTTTTACATTGCTAGAATAATCATAAATCTTCTTAAGTTTGTAGCTGGATTCCCCCTTTATGTTTGTTCCTTCCTGAAACTTTCAGATTTTGCAATGGTGATGCCTGCTCTGTTTCTGATTGAGAGGGGGCTTAGATTCCATGGGGGAGATAGATGGAACTATCTTGCTTGCAGTTGTAGATACTCTCTGGTTTTTGGAATGTAATTATCCATCATCATCCTTTTGTTAGTTATCCTGTGTGAGTCCAATGAACTGGAGAGTAGGAGTTGTACCTCTTGCTGAGATTCAGGGCTCAACTGACATATGAACACACTGAAGATTACGTCTCTGGGACATATATTTAATGAGTAAAGTGCTAATTATAGCTTCAAATAAAAGGTACACAAGAGTCATGTGTAGGGAAATTGTAAATGAGTCTTACCGTTACATTGTAGAGCATATATTCTAAAAGAAGGCCATTTTACATGGTGCTGAGTTCCTGAGATTGTCTGCCCTGCCTATGGTATCTAGATGTCTCTAGAGCCCTCAGGAGCCCTGCTGTTTGAGACACTATTTTCTGTGGCAGTTTTTGAGATCCTGCTGAGTTGTGCATAAATGTAACTTCTGGAATTATCTCCCACTTCACTTTCAAATTTCCTAGCCATAAAAACACATTTGTATTTAATACTTTCCCATTTTGGCCAAGGCCTTTTTCTAAATACATTGCTTGTTGGTGCTTGGTTATAACCCCTCAGTGCTAGGGAGGTTCATGCCCAGCAGTCATGCCCCATGCCATGGGGAAGTTTGTGCATTTATATGCTGAGTTTGGCTTAGAGGGGCCACATTTGAGCAACAAGAGGGCTTTCATGAGGTAACTCTTAGGCAATATATAATACAAGGCTAGATTTCAGTTTCTTGAGAAAATGTTCATAAGTACAACCATCAATATCAAGAGCCTAGCATAATGCACTGCCCATGTTCTTGGAGATTCTTGCTGCTCTATTAGAGAATGTAGCAATACTTCCCAGGATAGCAATTCAATATTCTTGGTTATTGTGTAGGTCTCCAAACACTGAGACAATGTCCCATGACCACTTGAACGTATTCACATGGCTTTGAGGCATGCCCCAGGTGCATCCCTCCCCACACATCTCCCCATTACCAACACCCCACACCAATGATTCTCCCCTGCCACAGTTGTGACACTTCTGCGATCCAAAACATCCCCCAAAACAAAGCCAAAAAAATAGACAAGTAAAATAATAAAAAAATATATTTATAATAACAAATAAAATACAAAAATGAAAAAAGGTAGAAATAAAATATGTGAAAAATTTCTTTCAATGTTTCTTTCATCACTGTAAGATCTGTTATCTTTCATGTACAGTGACAATTTCTTTTGTGTGTTCACTCAGAATCTTATTTTTCTTTATCTTCAGAGAAGCTACTGGTTACAGAAAAGTCATACCAAAAATATAGCGTATTCCCATATAAACAAATCTTTCCCTCTCTCCCTCTCTCCCCTATTAATAACATTTTACAAGTGTATGGTACATTTGTTACAATTGATGTCCAAATATTGAAGCATTGCTACTAACCATGGCCAATGGTTTACAGTAAAGTTTACATTTGGCACTGTACACTTTTATAAGTTTTGGGCAAAATTTGAAGTCTCCTGTTATCTATTCTTGCAAAATCATGCAGAACAATTCCAATATCCTATATAACATCTATTCTTTTCCTCCCCCTCCATTTGGAATCTGTGGTAACCACTGTTTCCATTTTTGAAGAGTTAGGTCCATAGCTACATGCAATATTATTGAGGACTTGACATATTGATCTGTTTTCCTTTATTGGGCACTGCCTATGTCTCGAGAGATTCTTGATCCTCTAATTGAGAACATAACAGGTCTCTCCAGGATGAGAGTATATTTTCTTATTTCATTTGTGGGTCTCCACCCACTGAAAAAACACACTATGTCAAGATGAACTCTTTCATATTCCATAAAAACATGGCCCAGGTGTACTCTATACAGCATATCCCTCCCCCCACTGCCCTGTACCTGTAACCCTCCCCTGCCATATTTGCTGGAAGAACATTCCCACCATTGTATCTTAACCATAGACCTACAAATCCCCAGAGTTCACCTGCTCCTTCCTCTAGCCTTCTGCCCAGTTCCATGGATAGTCCAAATACACCCCCAATCCTACTGCCTCTCAAATTCCAGCACCATCAAACTCAATCATATCACTGCACCACTATTACCCCCATCCACTGCCCAATCACACCCTTCCACCTTGTCATAGCTTTTGCCCATATTGAGCATTAGCTCACCAACCTTTACTTCCATTCTGTCTCCTGATAATCTATCTTTCAGCCTCTAGCTATTTGAGTCTGCATTCCTTCTTACAGCTAAGTAATATTCCATTGTATGTATATACCACAATTTGCTTATCCAATCATCTGTTGATGGACATTTGGGTTACTTCCAACTTTTGGAAGTAGTGCATAATGCCTCTATGGACATTGGTGTGCATATATTTGTTCGTGTCCCTGCTTTCAGTTCTTCTGTGTATATACACAATAGTTGGATTGCTGGATCATATGGTAGTTCTATAGTTAGCTTCATGAGGAGCCATCAAACTGTCCTCCCCAATGACTGCACCATTCTACATTCCCACTAACAGTGGATGAGTGTTCCCTTTCTTCCAGAATATCAACACTTATTATTCTCTGTTTTTTTTTAAACAGCTGCCAGTGTAATAGGTGTAAGATGATATCTCATAGTTTTGATTTGCAATTCCCTAATAGCTAGTGATGCTGTGCTTTTTAACCATTTGCATGTCTTTTTTGGAGAAGTGTCTATTTAAATCTCTTTTCCCATTTTTTTAAATGAATTTTTTGTCTTTTTATTTTAGAGATGTAGGGTTTCTTTATACATGCTGGATATTAGGCCCTTATTGGATAAATGGTTACCAAATATTTTCTCCCATTGAGTAGGCTGCCTTTTATCTTTCTTGACAAACTCCTTTGAAGTGCAAAAGTTTTTACTTTTATGGATGCCCCATCTTTCTATTTTATCTTTCATTGATTGTGCTTTGGGTATAAATTTTATGAAACCATTTCCTACTACATGATCTTATAGATGCTTCTCTACATCATCTTCTAGGACAGGGGTTCTTTGCCTTTTTTGTTCCATGGATCCCTTTGCAAGCCAGGTGAAAACCATGGACCATTTACTAAGTCTACACTATACTGTGTATTATTTAATATATATAAATATATATCACACCCACACCAACACGTCCCCAGAAGAATAACATTTTTTTCAATTTCAATACAAGCTCATGGACCCCTAGTTAAGAACCCCTGTTCTATGAGTTTTATGTTCTTGGCTGTTATATTTAGGTCTTTGATCCATCTTGAGTTCATTTTTATATAGAATATGAGACGGTGATCCTCTCTCATTCTTTTGGATATGGAAATCCAGTTCTCCAAGCACCATTTGTTGAAGAGGCCATTCTGTCCCAGTTGTGTGTGCTTGGTGGCCTTGTCCAATATCAGTTGACTGCATATAGGATGTATATCAGAACTCTCAATTCAGTTCCACTTATCAGTATGTCTATACTTGCACCAATATCATGCAGTTTTGAACACTGTAGCTTTGTAATATGCTTTAAAGTCAGGTTGCATGATTCCTCCTATTTTCTTTTTCTTTTTCAATATGTTTTTGGGTGTTTGGG
Source organism: Tolypeutes matacus (assembly GCA_026826555.1). NCBI lineage: Eukaryota > Metazoa > Chordata > Mammalia > Cingulata > Chlamyphoridae > Tolypeutes > Tolypeutes matacus. Next base: position 14,684,094 of record JAKSZT010010858.1, read on the forward strand.
GCCCCTTTCCCTTGCAAATAAATTTCATAATTAGATTTTCCAATTCAGTAAAATATGCTGTTGTAATTTTTACTGGGATTGCATTCAATCTGTAATCAACTTGAGTAGTACAGATATATTAATGATGTTTAGTCTTCCAATTCATGTACATGGAATATTCTTCCATTTGTTTAGTTCTTATTTGATTTCAGTTAACAATGTTGTGTAGATTTTAGTGAAAAATCCTTTACATCTTTGGTTATGTTTATTCCTAGGTATTTGATTATTTTAGTTTCTATTGTAAATGGAATTTTTTTCTTGATTTCTTCTTCCCATTGCTTATTACTGGTGGACAGAAATGCTACTGATCTTTACATGTTGGTCTTATATGCTGTCACTTTACTGAACTCATTTATTGGCTCTAGAAGCTTTGCTATAGTTTTCTCAGGGCTTTCTATGTATAGGATCATGTCATCTGAAAATAGTGAAAATTTTACTTCTTCCTTCCCAATTTGGATGCCTTTTATATCTTTTTTTTTTTTTTGCCTAAGTGCTCGAACAAATACTTATCACACAATGTAAAAAAAAAAAAAAAAAAAAAAAGGAGTGGTGACAGTGGGCATCCTTGTCTTGTTCCAGATTTTAGAAGGAAAGCTTGGAATTCATGATTGAATTGATGTTAGCTGGGGGTTTTTCATAAATAACTTTTATCATTTTGAAGAAGTTTCCTCCTATTCCTATCTTTTGAAGTGTCTTTTTTTTTAATCAAGAAAGGATGCTGTATTTTGTCAAATGATTTTTCTGCATCAATAAAGATGATCATGTGATTTTTTTTCTTTCGATCTGTTAATGTAGTGTATTCTATTGATAGATTTTCTTATGTTGAACCATCCTTGTATACCAGGGATGAAACCCCCTTTTCGTGTCTTATAATTCATTTGATGTGTTGTTAAATACAAGTAGCAAATATTTTGTTGAGAATATTAGCATCCAGGTTCATTAGAGAGATTGGTTTAAAGTTTTCTTTTCTTGTGGGATCTTTATGTTGCTTTAATATTAGGGTGATGTTCCATCATAGAATGAGTTAGGCAATGTTTCTTCCTCTTCTGTTTTTTGGGAGAGTTTAGGCAGGATTGGTGGTAGTTTTTTACAGAATGTTTAGTAGAATTCACCTGTAAAGCCATCTGGCCCTGGACTTTTTTTAGTTGGGAAGTTTTTTATTTCTAATTCAATCTCATTACTTGTGATTGGTCTGTTGCATTCATCATTTTATTCTTTTGTGAATGTAGGCTGCTTGTGTGTTTCTAGAAATTTCTCCATCTCATCTAAGATATTCTGGTAACTATTAATATGAACTCCCTGGACATTTGTGCCTTGTCTAAGTTTTAAATGCAGAGTTGGAGCCACTTACCTTCCAGATGATGTTTCTGTGATTGAAACATTAGAAGGAAAAAGAAAGAGGTATATGATGGTGTTGCAGTTTGGCTGTTTGATGTAATTATGAATTCCAAAAATAGATATTGGATTATGTTTGTAAACTGGTCTGCTAATCTGGGCATGATTAAGTTATGATTAGAGCATTAGCTGGGCCACGTCATTAGGGCATTAAGCCCCACCCCTTGGTGGGGCAGGAATCAAATATAAAAGGCAAGGCAAAGGACAGAGGAAGCAGTTCTAATGTTGAAGTTCTCTTGAGGAAGGAGAGAAGGCCACAGGATAGAGATGAGCCATTTGCCTGAGAGTTCACAGCTTGTGGACGAAACGGAGGAGTTAAGCCCAGAGAGAAATGCAGCCCTGGGAAGAGAGGAACCCAAGAAGCCTGAACCCTGGCAAACATCGGCATCTGCCTTGATCCAACGCTTAGCAACGGACTTTGATGAGGGAAGAAATTTATGTTTGATGGCCTGGTAACTGTGGACTTTTACCCCAAATAAATACCCTTTATAAAGACCAACTGATTTCTGGTATTTTGTGTCAGCACCCCTTTGGCTGACTAATACAGATGGGTATGAGGCTAACCCTCTACAAGGAACCTAGCAAATGAGGGTGATTGGTACATGTCAACATCTGGAAAAGCTCTTTGTTGACAGTGTGATCAAAAGGGAACATTGATAAATACAAGCAATGCCACCAACTGATCCTGTAAGGGTAAATGCACTGTAGAGAAGTCTTACGCCCACTAGGTAACCCCAAAGTCACCAATTCAATATTTTCTTTAAATTTCCATATTCACCCTTGTATTAGTCAGCCAAAGGGATGCTGATGCAAACTACCAGAAATCTGTTGGCTTCTATAAAGGGTATTTATTTGGGGTAGAAGCTTACAGTTACTAGGCCATAAAGCATAAGTTACTTCCCTCACCAAAGTCTGTTGTCACGTATTGGAGCAAGATGGCTTCCAATGTCTGCCAAGAGTTCGGGCTTCATGGGTTCCTCTCTTCCTGGGGCACTGTTTCTCTCTGGCTCAGCTACTGTGCTCTGTCCACAAGGCCAGCTGTAGACTATCAGGTGAATGGCTCTGTCTTTTCCTCAGGGCTCGATTTTCTCTGGGCTCAGCTGTTCTGCTCCTCTGTGTGCTTACTTCCCAGGCTCCAGCTTAAAATTCCAACCTCCCTTCTCTGCAGTGCTGTTTGTCTGTGAATCCTGCCCACCACAGGGCAGGGACTCAATGTCCTACTGATGTGGCCCAATTAAAGCCTTAATCATTATTTAATCAAGTAAAAGTAAAACCTCTGAATCCAATACAATTTAATATGCCCAGAGGAAAAAAGCAGTTTGCAAACATAATCCAATATATCTTTTTGGAATTCATTAATAATATCAAACTACTACACTCCACCCTCTGAATTTCAAAAAGACATTACAATATTCAAAAAACCTTATTTCAATAACAATACTAAGTACAAAATCATGTCTTCAAATACACTGATCCTTCCTTCTGCCTCCTCAAATCTGCTGTTATATGCCTCCAGTGTATTTTTACCCACCTGAATTGGCTCCCCCATCTCTTTGTTCATTGTTTACTCATTGTGTTTGCTCATTGTCTGCTTATTGTGTTTGCTCTTCTCTGCTCATTGTTCTTTTTTTCTTTTTCTGTTTTTTTTTTTTTCTTTAGGAGGCACAGGGAAATAAACCCAGCATGTCCCATGTGGGAGGCATGTGCTCAAATGCTTCAGCTACAGGTGCTCCCTGCTCGTTTATTTTTGCTCTTTGTCTACTTGTTGTTTTGCTCATTTTCTGCTCTTTGTTTTCTTCATTGCCTGCTCTATGTCTGCTTGTTGTTTTTGCTCATAGTTTGTTTTCCTTGTCTGCTTATTGTTTTGCTGGTTGTCTACTCATTGTTTTTGCTTGTTGTCTGCCCATTGTTTCTTTGCTTTTCTTTAGGAGGCACTGGGAATCAAACCTGTGACCTCCCATTTGTGAAGTGGGCACTCAACTCCTTGAGCCATATCCACTCCCACCCAGTATATTTTTAATATCATTTATTGTGCCTTTCATTCCCATGAGATTAGTTATTTTACTATGTATGCTTTTAAATTATTTTTGTTATCACTCAGTGTGTTCTTAATATTCTTAATCTCTTTATCCATCTCATTGATTTTATTAAGGAGATTTGTTTGAACATCTATGATTAGTTGTCTCAACTCCTTTGTGTCATCTGGAGGCTTATCTTGTTCATTTGACTGGACTATATCTTCCTTTTCCTTGGTATGGATTATAATTTTTTGTTGGTGTCTTAACATCTAGCTTCCTAGATGTATTCATTCTGGATGCAGTTTCTCTCTTCAGTTTAGGGTTTTCTTGCCCTTCTCCCTTGCTGGTTGTGTAGGAGGAGCTGAGGATGTCGTTGATACTGTAAGGTGTGGATTGTGAAGCTTCCCATGTTGCTCCAGGGGTAGGGACAGAACTGCAACCATATGTAATAATCCAAGTCTATCTGTAGTATCTAAAGGGACTGATGAAGCTTCACACCCCTTCCTCCCCTGCACTTACTCAGGTAGACTGATGTAGCAATAGCCCACCCTTTCCTTGCCAGCATTGGGGATGGACCCTCTGGAGTGCCCAATAATCTCATCTGTGTGGGCTGAATAAGCCACCAGTTGCCCTGAGAGCCTGAGGGAGTACAGTCCCTTCTGCTCTTTAAGCAGTGTGAATGAAAAAAAAACAATGACCAACAGTTCAGTCCATTTGAGATGAAAATGCATGCCATTGCCCAGAATGGCAGAGGAAACAACAGCCCTCTCTTTTCATAATGGGTGGTGGGGGTGGATTCACAGGTGTCCAATAGTTCAGAGCCTGCAGGCTAAAGGTACCTGTCATGTCCTGGAAAAGCTGAGGGAACACAGCTCCACTCCTACCCTACCTGAGTGTAGGGATGGAACTACAGGTGTCCAACTAGTCAGTCTATGTGTGCCAAAAGCACCTGCAGTTACCCAGAGAGGCTGGGGAAACACTGCCTCCTTTGTCCTGTTGGGGGTTAGAGTGGAGCCAAAGGCATCCAAAAGTCAAGTTCTAGCATGTCAAAAGCACCTGCAGTTGTCCTGAGAAGTTGAGGAAACACCAGCCTCCTCCTATCCTATAGGAGTGGGCAGGGGTGGAGATGGAATCAAAAGCTATAAGCTAACCATTTCATGTGGGCCCAAAGCACCTGCAGGTTCCTGGAGAGACTGAGGAAACACAGCTACCCTCCTATCTAATGGGGTCTAGGATGGAGCTACAAATGTCTGAATATCCAGTCTGTGCAGGCTGAAAGCACTTGCAGTTGCCCAGAGAAGCTGAAGAAATGCCAGCCCTTTCCTATCCTATTGGGATGGTGGGGAGGAGTTGGAATCAAAGGTGCTCAACAAATCAGTTCATATGGCACCTGTGGGTGCCCAGAGAAGTCTAAGAAACACAGTTCTTCTCCTATCTTATTAAGGGTTTGGAGCTCCAGGTGTAGGACTATTCAGTATGTGCCAGCAGAATGCACCTGCATTTACCGGAATGTTTGGGGTGAGTCCCCGCAGCCTCTTCCCTGTTAGAGATGGGTCTGGTGCCTAGGCTAGAGCTGCAATCTGATCTGGGTGGAATGAAGCCAGTCCCTACCTTCACTGTGATTTGTAGTCAGGCCTGCTTCCCCTCATACTGGTGGTGGAGGTAAAATGGAGTCTACCAGCCTCTTTCTGACTTGGATAGGTTCAAACTCTAGTCTTTCTTATGATAATACTTTAGCCTACTGAATTTACTGATCAGTAGTTGAAGTCAGTGTCCAATCTTCTCCTCCCCACCTGTTTTGGGGAAATGGAGCTTCCAACTCCAGCCATTGAATAGCTCCTGAAGCGACTTGGGCAATGGCCTCCACAGCATGACCTGCATTTTCCCAGAGATGCTGGTGCAGTTCTCCTTAGTTTCCTCTTCACTGCAGATGGGCACTTTCTTCCTTCTACTTTCAAGGATGTTGTAGTATGCGCTTCTGGTCTCCTGAGGCTTGATAGGTGCTTTAGATAGTTCTGGGTGATTACTAACTGCCATTTAGACCTAGCTGACTCTTGGAGCTCCTTACTCTACTGTCATCTTACCCTCCTTCTCAATACCTTTTAATAAAGACCACCAGAAATAGTTGGTTTTCCACTGTCAAGACCAGGAATACTTCTTCATGTCCTACCTCTGGGGCATATCATTCTTCAGTCCTATGTCATAATCTAGTCTTCAGGGTCCTTTTGTGCCTTTCTCTTGCATAAGGCCTCACACTGGGCCATTCTATTAATGACATTATGGTGATTGGACCTAGTGAGTATGAAGTAGAAACTAGTATAGACTTATTGTGTGCCAGATGTTAAGAGATAAGTCCAACAAAAATTCAGTGTCCTTTAATCTCAGTAAATTACTTGGCATCCACTAGTGTGTGCAGGTCAAAATATTCTTTCAAAGGGGAAGAATAAACTGTTGTATCTGACCTCTATATAAATATAAAAGAGACATAACACCTAGTTAGCCTTTTTGGATTCTGGAGGAAGCCTATTCCTCATCTGAGTACTATGTTGGGTTGAGTCTTTTTGAAAAGCTATGTTCTTGTATTGAACCTATGTTGATCCTTTGATTAAATTAGATCACTTAAGGGCTATTTCATTAGATTGCTCCAGTGGGGCATGAGCCAAAGTTGGTCTTAATTCTCTTACTAGCGTCCCTTATAAATGGAGGAATAAAAAGATCCAGACACCAAGAAAAAAAAAAAAAAGATGCAGAAACTGATGCATTAACATTAGCAAGCTCAGGAAAGAGACATCAGCAAGCTCAGGAAAGAGAAATCTCACAGATGTAGCAGTCCAAAACAGAAGGCAACAAGGGTCATAAGAAAGTGGACAGATGAGTAGACACCACCAAGTGCCTGATAATTCACAGCTGCAGCTCAGTGAGAACAGCATCTCAGATGATGTCTTTTTTTTTTTATTTAATTTTTTAACAAATTAATTTTACTGGTACATATTAATAAATATAAATCCATCCAAGTGTACAATCAGTGGTATTTAGTATAATCACATTGTTGTGCATTCATCACTTCAATCATTTTTAGAGCATTTCATTATTCCAGTAATAAAAATATTAATACTAAAAACCAACCAAGCAACAAACAAAACCCGTCACCTCTCAACCTCTCTGTGGTTCCTCTACCATATATCGCTGCTGTTCTCTTTCCTTCCCTCTAGCTTATTTGTATTTATATTTTGTAAAAATAGACTTATGTATGCAATATCACCCACTTCATATTTACATGAGGTTTCATTATGCTATTCAGTTATCTTTTTAAGCTTTCCTTCTAGTAATATAAATGTACATAGGCACTGCCTTTCTCATACCCATATAATAGCTCTGCTAGTCACAAACACCATGATGCACTCTCAACATTTCAATTCATTTCTAAAGATTTACAAATAACCTTTTACCCAATTCTGCGTAGATTAATCACCAGTTTTCCATTTTCTACCCTCCTTCTATTTTCTGGTGAGCTATACTCTAGTCATTAATTCCATGAGTTTACATAATATATTTATGTTCATGTTAGCAAAATCTTACAGTATTTGTCCTTTTCTATCTTGTTTGCTTCACTCAACATAATGTCCTTCAGGTTCATCCATGTTATCATATGCTTCATGACTTCATTTCTTCTTACAGCTGCGATAATATTCTGTCGTATATATATATATATATATATATATATATATCACAACTTGTTTATCTATTCCTCAGTTGATGGACACCTGTTTTTTTTTTTTCCAACTTTTGTTATCATGGATAACACTGCTATGAAAATCATTGTACAGATGTCTATTCATGTCACTGCTCTCAGTTCTCCTGGGTATATAGCTAGCAATGGTATTGCTCAGTTACATGACAAGTCTATATTTACTTCCTTAGTAACTGCCAAACAGTCCTCCATAGTGGCTATACCACTCTACATTCCCATCAACAATGAATAAGCACTCCTGTCCCTCCATATCTGAACAACATTTACAGTTTTCCAACTTTTAAATAGTGGTCATTCTAATAGGTGTGGAATGATATCTCATTGTAGTTTGATTTGCATTTCCCTATTTGCTAGTGATCTTGAACATTTTTTCATATATTTCTTCACCATATATTTCTTTGTCCAATTGTTTTTTCAAGTCTTTTGGCCATTTTTTAATTGGATAGTTTGTCATTTTATTGTTGGGTTTTATGATCTCTTTATATATCATGGACATAAAACCCTTTTCAGATGTGTTTGCTAAATATTTTCTCCCATTGAGTTGGCTGCCTTTTCACCCTTTTGACAAAGTCCTTTGATGTGCAAAAGTTTATAATTTTGTCAAAGTCCCATTTATCTCATTTTTTCAGTGCTCATGCTTTGGGTGCAAGGTATAAGAAACTACTACCAACCGCAATACATGAAGATGTTTTCCTATATTATCTTCTAGGAATTTTATGACTGTCACTTTTATATTAAGGTCCTTTTTGCATTTTTATTTTTTTATAATGTATGAGATAGGGGCCCTCTTTCATTCCTTTGGGTATGGCAGTCCAGCTCTTCCAGCACCTTTTATTGAATAGACTGTTCTGGCTCAGCTGTGTGTGCTTAACAGCCTTGTCAAAAATCAGTTGACTGTAAATGTAAGAGTCTATTTCTGAGTTCTCAATTTGGTTCCATTGGTTTATCTGTCTGTCTTTATGCCAGGACCATGATCTTTTTTACCACTGTAGCTAAGTAATATGCTTTCAAGTCAGGAAGTGAGAGTCCTCCAACTTTGTTCTCCTTTTTAAATATATTTTTGTCTATCAGGATCACTTACCCTTCCAAATAAATTTGATTATTGGCTTTTCCTTTTCTGGAAAAAAGGCTATTGGCATTTTTATTGGGATGTGATGAATCTGTAAATAAGTTTGGGTGTCCTTCCATTTAATTGTCTACTCCAGTTTCTTTTTGCAATTATTTTATAGTTTTCTAAATACAGGTCCTTTATGTCCTCGGTTAAGTTTATTCCTCAATATATGATTTTTAGTTGCTATTACAAATGGAAATTATTTTCTGATTTCCTCCTCGTATCTCACATCCTAGTGTATAGAAATACTATTGATTTTTGCATATTTATCTTGTATCCCATCACTTTGCTGAACTTGTCTATTAATTCAAGTAGCTTTTTTGTAGATTTTTCAGGATTTTCTATATAATAGGATCATATCACCAGGGAATAGTGAAAATTTTACTTTATCCTTTCCTGTCTGGGTGCCTTTTATTTCTTTATCTAGCCTAATGCTCTAGCTAGAACTTCTAGCACAATATTGAATAATAATGGTGACAGTGGGCATCCTTGTCTTATTCCTGATCTCAGCAGGAAATCTTTCAGTCTTTCACCATTGAGTACAATGACAAAAGTAGATTTTTCATATATGCTCTTCACATATTGAGAAAGCTTCCTTCTTTTCCTATCATTTGGAGTGTTTTTTTAATCAAGAAAGAGTGCTGTATTTTGTCAAATGCCCTTTCTGCATCAATCAAGAGAATTATGTGATTTTTCTTCTTCAATTTATCAATTTACTTTATTACACTAATTGATTTTCTTGTGTTGAACCGTCGAGGGTGTGGGAAGTATGGCGACTGGGGCATATGGGAATCCCTATATCTTTTTGTGTAACATTTAAGTACTCTACGTATCTTTTAAAAAAATTAATTAAAAAAAAAAAAAAAAACACTTGTTTGTGGTATATAATTCTTTCAATTTGCTTCTGGATTCAGTTTGCAAGTATTTTGTTGAAAATTTTGCATCTATGTTCATTAGTGATACTAGTCTGTAATTTTCTTTTTTCATCGTATCTTTATATGGTTTTAGTATTAGGAGATGTTGGCTTCATTGAATGAGCTTGGTAGCCTTCCTTTCTATTCAATATTTTGGAAGAGCTTGAGCAAGATTGGTATTAGAGCATCTGGAATGATAGGTAAAATTCAGCCGTGAAATAGCTGGTCCTGGACTTTTCATCTTTGGAAGGTTTTTGGTGACTTTATTCTTCAGTCTCCTCACTTGTGATTGGTTTGTTCAGGCCTTCTGTTTTTTCCTAGTGTTACTGTATGTTCTTGTGTTTCTAGGCATTTGTCCATCTCGTCTAGATTGTCTAGTTTTATGGCATACAATTGTTCACAGTATCATCTTATGATCTCTTATTTCTGCAGGGTCAGTGGTAATGTTCCCCCCTCTCATTTCTGATTTTATATATTAGCATCATTGCTCTTTTTTTTCTTTTTTTGTCAGTCTAACCAAGAGTTTGTTGATTTTGTTCATCTTCTCAAAGAACCATCTTTCGGTTTTCTTGATTCTCTCTATTGTTCTTTTTCCTTGATTTCATTTATTTCTACTCTGATCTTTACTATTTCTTTCCTTTGCTTGGTTTGGAATTAGTTTGCTGTTCTTATTTTAGTTCCTCCAGATGTGCAGTGGATCTTCAATTTTAATTTTTTCTTCATTTTTAATGTAATCATTGAGGGTTATACATTTTCCTTTCGACACTGCCTTTCTGGTGTCCCATGGGTTTGATATGTTGTTTTCTCATTTTCTTTCTTCTCAAGATATTTGCTGAATTCTCTTGTCATTTCTTCTTTGACCCATTGATTTTTAAAAAGTGTGTAGTTTAATCTCTATATGTTTATGAATTTTCCTTTTTTTCATTCATTATTTATTTCAGCTTCATTATTCTATGATCAGAAAATGTGTTTTTGCATAATTTCAATTTTTTTATATTTCTTGAGACTAGTCTTGTGATCCAACATATGGCCTATCTTGGAGCTGTATTCATGAGCACTTGAAAAGAATGTATATCTTGCTGTTTTGTGGTGCAGTGCTCTATAGATGTATGTTAGGTCTAGTTAATTTATCATATATTTCAGGCTCTATATTTCTTTGCTTATAGTCTCTCCAGATGTTCTATACAATACTGAGGGTGGTGTATTGATATCTCCAATTATTATTGTAGAGACATTTCTTTCTCCCTTCCAGGTTTGCCAGTGTGTGCCTCATATATCTTGGGGCACTCAGGTTAGGTGCCTAAATATATGGCATAGTTATTTCTTTATTGGTGAATTGCAAATTTTATCAATTTATAATGATCACCTCCATCCCTTATAACAGTTTTAAATTTGAAATCTATTTTATCCAAAATTAGTATCGTTACCCCAGCTTTTTTTTAGTTTCTACTTGCATGGAATACCATTTTTCAAATCTTCAATTTTAACCTGGTTTTATCCTATGTCCAAGAGGAGTCTCTTGTAGACAACATATAGGTGGCTCATATTTTTTTATCCATTCTATCAACTATGTCTTTTGATTGCAGTGTTCAAACCATTGACCTTCAATATTATTACTGTAAAGGCATTACTCATTCATCCATTTTGTTCCTTGGCTTTCTGTTGTCATATTGTACTATTGTCTGTCTTTTTACTCTTCAATTTACCATTCCTAATAATCATATTTCTACATGCTTCTCCAAGTCTCTCACACTTGTTTCTTCCTTTGAGCCTGTACTTTCCTTTCTTGCTGCTGCTCTGTCTTTGTTACTCTTGTAATTCTGGTATTTTGTTAATATATTCTATCAGTTTTTGTTTTATTTGTCTGTAAAGACTTTGAAATCACTCTCATTTTTGAAGGCCAACTTTTCTGGATACAGAGCATTTAGCTGGCAGTTTTTCTTTTTCAGTACATAATAAATGCATAATACCACTTTCTTCTCTACTCCATGGTTTCTGATGAGAGGTTGGCACTTCATCTCATAGAGTTGCCCTTCTATGAGGTACTTTGCTTTTCTCTTGCAGCTTTCAAAATCTTCTCTTTATATCTGGTATTTGTCTTTCTGAATAGTGGGTGTCTTGGGGTAGGTCTATTCAGATTTATTCAGTTTGTGGTACATTGTCTTTCTTGGATATTGATATTTATGTCCCTCATAAGAGTTGTATGTTTCGGTTATTACATCATGAAATATTCTTTCTGCCACTTTTCTATTCTCTTCTCCTTCTGCGATACTGATGATACATATATTTGTGAGTTTCACATTGTCATTCAATTCCCTGACACCCTGTTCCATTTTTTTTTTCATTCTCTTCTCTTTCCATTCTCTTATCTTTTCCAGTTCAGATATTCTGTCTTCAAAATCATCAATTCTGTCTTCAAGCAATTCAAATCTTCTCTTATGTGCCTCTAATATATTTAATCTCATTGTCCTGTCCTTCATTCCATAAGGTCTGTTTTCTTTGCAAGCTTTCAAATTGCTTTTTATGCTCACCTAATATCTTCTTAATATCCTTGATCTCTTTAGTCATATTTTCTTTCAATTCTTGGAATTGATTTAAGAGATCTGTGTGATTATCATTGATTAATTGTTTTAAATTCTCTATCTCTTCAGAATATTTGGTTTGTTCCTTTGGCTGGGCCATCACTTCCTATTTCTTATTATGGCTTGTAATTTTTTGCAGGGGTCTAGGCATGTGAATATGTTGGTGAATTTACTCTGATGGACAAATTTCTCTCCCATGCCTATTGTCTTTTCCTCACAGCTCTTCTTTGATATGTGGTTTGGCTTTAAGTTTTTAAAATAGCCCAGCATAAATTATCAAATATGTGCCAGGGACTCACTAATGGGATGAAGATTTTCTCCCAGGAGTTTGGGTACAGAGAGAACCAAAAGCAGTTTTTGTCTAAGCAATTTAGAGACTGACCAGGAGATGGAGATCATTGGCTCATCTTTACACGGAGAAGTTTCAATCCCCATTTTCCTGTATTTTGGTCTGGCCAGAGCTGAAGTTCCAAGGGGGCTCTTCTGGCTGAATTCACTGAAAAAAAGCCCCTGACTCTCCCTCCCTTTTCCATTTTAATGGCTGACAGGGAGGAAGAATACTGTTCCCCTCTCAGTCATGTGAACTGAGCCAGGGCTTTTACCCCAGCTTACTACATGAGGGTGGGTTAGGGGAGCCTTTCCTGGCTGTTGCAGTGTTTGGTAACTCACTTTTGTTGTTTCAAGTTCTTTGCCTCTCTGTCCCTCACTCTCCTGGGAGTTGGGAACCTCTGTCCTGGTCTGTTGGCCTCCACAGCAGGTTCCTCAGACAGCTTTTGGCTCTTTCACCATTGTTTTCATGAGAAACTTGAGCCCTGCTTGCCTAATCTGATGCCATATTCCCCTCTGATGATGTCTTGATTTGGATGGTTCCATGGTCTCAGAACTGTAAGTTTATAAACAAATAAATCCCATTTCTGGTATACTGCTCCAGGTGCTTTTAGAAAAATAAATAGTATCTTACTCTAGACCATTTATCAAATTACTCAAAATGCTGCAAGTTTTGTTTAGGGAAAGGAATAAGAGGACACTCTTCAACAGAACCAAGCTGTTGTGCAGCTGCTCTACTACTTCAACCATATGATCCTGCAATCTTCTATAGAAAACTATTCTTTTCAGAAACAGCTTTGGCCTGCTACTGGGTCTCAGTACAGACCATACTCTTAACCATTGGCCACCAAATTATCATGACATATGAGTTGTCCTTCATGAAATGTGTTTTGTCTGACCATCAAGCCATGAGTTGAGTGTATACAGCAGCACTCTATAATCAAATGGAAGTAATTTCTATGAGATAGGGCTTGAGCAGACCTGAAGGCACAAATAAGCTACATTAGGAATTATCCCAAATGCCTATAAGCCCTCATTCCTGCCACAATACCCTCTCTTATTCCAGGGCTATAACTTTTTGTGGAGTTTCCTAAAGTTGTTTGACTGAGGAAGGGGAAACTCGGGCCTGGTTTACAGATGATTCTGCATGATATACAGGTACCACCTGAAAATGGACAACTGTAGGATTATAGCCCTTCTGGTACCACGGGGAAGGACAGTGGTTAAATGGAATCCTCCCAGTGGGCAGTAATTTGCACAGTACACCTGCTTGTTCAATTTGCCTTGGAAAGCGAAATGATCAGTGGTACTTTCTTTTTTTTTGGTGTGCTAATTATGTACTTTTTTTTAGTTAAATATTTATTTTGCTGCTCTATTAGAATATGTAGCTCAGGATGGGAATTCAATATTCTTTGGTTATTGTGGTGGCCACCACCCACTGAGACAATGCTCCATGATCATTAGAACATACTGTGTACAAAAAGCCATGTCCTATGTACACCCCTCCTCACACATTCCCCTATCACCGACACCCCGCTACAGTGATTCTTCCTTGCCACAGTTGTGACCCTTCTGCTATCCAAAACCTCCCCCAAAACAGAGGAAATCAAATAAATGATAAAAATAATAAGGAAATAAAATAATAGCAAAATTATTTCTTTTATTAGATACTGTTTTCTTTTATTAGGCACTGCCTATATCGTGAGAGATTCTTGCCTTTCTAATGGAGAACATAGCAGGACTTCTCAGGATGGGAGTTTAACATTTTCTTGTTTATTGTGTGGATCTCCAGCCACCGAGACAACACACTATGACAAGATGAACATTTTCATGTTCTATAGAAGCATGCCCCAGGTGTGCTCTATACTGCATATCCTCCCTCTCCCCATGCCCTGCACTATTAACCATCCCCTGCTGTAATTGCAGCAAGAACATTCCCATTTTAGTTTTAACTACAGACCTACAAATTCCCAGGGTTCACCTTCTCCTCCAGCCCTCCTCCCATTTCCATGGATAGTCCAACAAACCCCCTCACCCTACTCCCTCATACATTACATCACCATTGAACCCAATCACATCACTTCACCATTATCATCCCTTGTCCACTGCCCAACCACCCCTTTCCACCTTATTATAAATTTTGCCTATATTGAGCATCAGCTCACCACCCTCTACTCCTTTTCTGTCTTCTGATAACCTATCTTACAGACTCTAGCTCTGTAAGTCTGCTCAATTTTTCTTGAGTCATATCAGTGAAGTCATGTAATATTTGTCTTTAAGTGACTGGCTTACTTACTTCACTCCACATAAGGTATTCAGGATTCATCCATGTCGTCCCATGTGTTAATATTGCATTTCTTCTTACAACTAAATAATATTCCGTTGTATGTATATACCACAATTTGCTTATCCATTCATCTGTTGATGCACACTTGGGTTGCTTCCAACTTTTGGAAAAAGTGAATAATGCCACTATGAACATCGGTGTGCGTATATCTGTTTGTGTCCCTGCTTTGCTTTCAATTTTTCCAGGTATATACCCAGTAAGGGATTCCTAGATCATATGGAAGTTCTATAGTTAGCTTCCTGATGAACCACCAAACTGTCCTCCACAATACCTGCACCATTCTACATTCCTATAAGCAGCTGATGAGTGTTTCCTTTCCTCCACATCCTCTCCAACACTTGGAGTTCTCTGTTTTCTTGATAGCTGCCAGTCTAATAGGTGTAAAAAGATATCTCATTGTAGTTTTCATTTACAATTCCCTAAAATCTAGTGGTGGTGTGCTTTTTAGCCATTTGTATTTCTTCTTTGGAGAAGTATGTATTCAAATTTCCTGCAGTTTTTAAATGTTTTTTTTTTATCTTTTTTATTTTTGAGAAGTAGGATTTCTTTATATGTGCTGGATATTAGGCCTTTATCAGATAAATGGTTACCAAATATTTCTCCCATTGATTAGGCTGCCTTTTCATTTTCATAATAAACTCCTTTGAGCTCAAAAGTTTTTAATTTTGGGTTGGTCCCATTTATCTATTTTATTGTTCATTGCTTGTACTTTGGGTTTAAAGCTTGGGAAATAATTTCCTCTACAAGGTCTTGTAGATTCTTCCCTAGATTATCTTCCAGGAGCTTAATGGTCTCAGCTCTTATATTTAGGTCTTTGATCCATCTGAGTTAATTTTGTATAAGGTGTGAGATGGTGTTCCCCACTCTTTCTTTTGTATATGGATATCCAGTTCTGCAATCACCTTTTGTTGAGGAGGACATCTGTCCCAATTGAGTGGGTTTGCTGTCCTTATTGAATATCAGTTGAACATATATGCAAGGATCTATGTCAAAACTCTCTATTGAGTTCCATGGGTCAGTATTTGTACTTGTGCCAATACCATGCAGTTTTGATCACTGTAACTTTATTGTATGATTTAAAATCATGATTCTTCCAATTTCTTTTTTTTTTTTTTTAATTTGTTTTTGGCTATTCAGGGGCCCTTTGCCTTCCAAATAAATTTCATAATTAGCTTTTCCAATTCAGTAAAAAATGCTGTTGGAATTTTTATTGGGATTGCATTAAACCTATAAATAAATTTGCATCAGACAGACATTTTAATGACATTTAGTCTTCCAATCCATGAACCTGGAATATTCTTCCATTTGTTTAGGTCTTCTTTGATTTCCTTTAACAATGTTGAGTATTTTCTGTGTACAAGTCCTTTACTTCTTTAGTTAAGTTTATTTGTAGGTATTTGCCTCTTTTAGCTTTTACTGTAAATGGAATTTTTTTCTTGATTTTCACCTCAGATTGCTCATTATTGCTGTACATAAATGCTACTGATTTTTGCCTATTGGTCTTATATTCTGCCACTTTATTGTACTTCTTTATCAACTCTAGAGGCTTTGTTGTAGATATTAGGGCTTTCTATATATAGGATCATGTCATCTGCAAATAGTGAAAGTTTTATATTTTCTATTCCAGTTTGGATGCCTTTTACATCTTTTACATGCCTAAGTGCTCAAGCAAGTACTTCTTACCCAGTGTTACACAAGAGCATTAGCAGTGGATATCCTTGTCTTGTTCCAGATTTTAGAGAGAACGCCTTTAGCATTTCACCATTGAATGTTATGTTAGCTATCCATTTTTCATATATACTCTTTATCATGTTGAGGAAGTTTCCTTCTATTCCTATCTTTTGAAGTGTTTTTGTGAAGAAAGAATGATGTATTTTGTCAAATGCTTTTTCTGCATCAATAGGGATGATCATGCGATTTTTTTCTTTTGGCTATTAATGTGATGTATTATATTGGCTGCACACCATGGATGAAAGCCACTTGGTCATGGTATATAATTCATTTGATGTGTTGTTGAATATGATTAGCAAGTATGCTGTTGAGAATTTCAGCATCCAACTTCATCAGAGATTTTGGTCTGTAGTTTTCTTTTCTTGTTGGATCTATATGTTTCTTTGGTATTAGGGGGGTGATGCTGGCATCATAGAATGACTCAGGAGATGTTACTTCCATTTCTATTTTTTGGAAGATTTTAAGCAGGAGAAGTGTTAGTCTTTCAGGAATGATGGTAGAATTCACCTGTGAAGATATCTGTTCCTGAGCTTTTCTTGGTTGCGTGGTTTTTGATGACTACTTGAATCTTGTTCCATATGATTGGTCTGTTCACTTCATCAATTTCTTCTTTCAGCAATGTAGGCTGCTTGTGTGTTCCTAGAAATTTCTCCATTTCATCTAAATATACATCTTGTTGGATACAATTTTTCAAAGTATCCTTTTATAATAATCTTTATTTCTGTAGGATCATTGGTGATATCCCCTCCCTAGTTTTATTTTATTTTTTAAAATGTATTTGTATCTTCTTTCTTTTTTCTTTGGTAGTCTACCTCAGGGTTTGTCAATTTTATTAATCTTCTCTATGAAAAAAACTTTATTTTTTTTTTAATTTTTCTAGTTTTTTTTTTTCTTTTCAATTTCATTTAGCTCTGCTCTTCTCTTTGTTATTTCTTTTTTTCTGCTTGTTTTGGGATTAGTTCACTGCTCTTTTTCAAGTTCTTCCACATGTGCACTTAGGTCTTTGGTTGCCTTTCTTCTTTTTTAGTAGAGGTATTTATGGCCATCCATTTCCCTCCCAGCATTTCCTTTGCTGTATTCCCTTTCAAGTAGTTACCGATTTATTTTGCTCTTCCCCTATTGTCCCACTGATTGACTAAGTGTGTGTTGTTTCACTTCCATATCTTTGTCCCTATTCTCCTTCTCTTACCCTTAATGATTTCCAGCTTCAATGCATTGTGGTCAGAGAAATTACATGTATTATTTCAATCTTTCAGAATTTGTTGAGAGTTGCTCTGTGACCTAGCATGTGGTCTATCCTGGAAAATGATCCATGTGACCTCAAGGAGAATATATATCTCACTGTATTTGAATGTAATGTTCTGTATATGTCTATTAGGTCTAGATCTCCTAATGTATTATTCAAGGTCTCTGTTTCTTTTCTGACCCTCTATTAAGATGTTCTTTATAAAGGTGGTAATGGTATATTAAAGTTGTATAATTGTAGAGGCATCTATTTCTTCACTTAGTTTTTCAGATGTTTGTCTCATTTGTTTTGCCGACCCCTAGTTAAGGGCATAAATGTTATGATTGTTCTTTTTTTCCCTCTCCCTGTCCTCAGAACCTCCAATGGCCACTGCCTCCACACCAATAATATAATTTCTTCCATTGGTAGAATCACAATAATTCTATAGTAGAATACCAGTAAGTCTACTTTAGTCCATAGTTCATTCCCCAATCCTGAGGATTCTGGGATGACCACTCCACCTCAAACTGAGAGAGGGCTTAGATCCCATATGGCTGATGGATGGGACTTTCGTGCTTGAAGTTGTAGTCTCTCTCAGTTCCTTGGTATGATGGTTGTCCATCATCTCCTCCTTGTTAGCTGTCCTGGTGAGTCCAATGAACTGGAGAGTAGGTGTTGCAATTCAGTTGAAATTCAGGGCCCAGCTGGCACATGGACAGCCCAAAGATTTAAGTCTCTTGGATGTACAGTTACCAACTCTAGTACTAATTATAGGTTCAAATAGAAGGGACACTAGAGCCATGTGTAGGGAAACCACAACTGAGTCCAACTCTGTCACACTGGGGAACATAAATTCCAAAATAGGGCCCACTGGCAAGGCATCAAACTCCTGAGCTATCTGCCTTGACTATAGTGTTTAGATGTCTCCAGAGCACTAAGGAACCCCACTATTTGGGATAGTATCTACTTTGACTGTCAATGAGATCCTGCTGAGAACTTTCTTCTTGATAGATTACTGCTTTTATGAATATATAGTGTCCTTCTTTGTTTCTTACAATAGTATTCCATTTAAAGTCTATTTTGTCCAATATTAGTATAGCTACCCTCACACATTTTTGGTTATTGTTTGTTTGTAAAATGGTTTTCCAACCATTCACTTGCAACCTCCTTGCATCTCTGGGTCTAAGGTGAGTTTTTTATAGACAGCACATAGAAGTGTCATATTTCCTTATCTATTCTGCCAATCTGTGTCTATTGATAGGCAAGTTTAATCCATTAACATTCAATGTTTTTACTGTCAAGGCATTACTTACATTAACCATATTTTCTTTAGGTTTATTTATGTCATATATTATTTTTTATTTCTCTTTTTATCTTTATGGTGTTGTTTCTCCAATAACCT
Source organism: Tolypeutes matacus (assembly GCA_026826555.1). Lineage (NCBI taxonomy): Eukaryota > Metazoa > Chordata > Mammalia > Cingulata > Chlamyphoridae > Tolypeutes > Tolypeutes matacus. The sequence goes on from JAKSZT010010858.1 coordinate 14,702,936, forward strand.
GTTTCATGGGTCCAGTAATCAAGGGGTGGTGATAGGAGTGGCACCACTCAGTAATACCCTTAGTGACCCACTAGAAGAAAATTTGCTTTCTTTCCCTGCAACATTAAACTCTGCTGGTCTACAGGTCTTAGTTCCAAAAGGAGTAGTGCTTCCACTAGAATTCACAAAATGATATCATGACACTGCAAATTAAGACTGTCATCTGGTTCCTCATGCATCTTAAACAACAGGCAAATTAAGAAATTACTATATTGGCTGGGGTGATTGATCCTGACTATCAAGATGAAATAGGATTGAAACTACACAAAGGAGGTAAAGAAGACCTTGCCTGGAATGTAGATCTCCTAGGGCATCTTTTAATACTACTATGCCCTGAGATTATATTTTTTGGAAAATTACAACAACCCAAACCAGGCAGGACTACCAATGGCCCAGAAACTTCAGGAATGTATGTTTGAATCACTTTGTCGTTGCAAGAACGATGGCCATCTGAAGTCCTTGCTGAGGGTAGAGAGAACATGTATTGGAGGAAGGTGGTGCGATCCCAACCATATGACTATTTCCAGAAATGAGGACTGTAGTGTTTATGGTTATTTCTTCCTTATTTTGTTATGAGTATGTATGTAATTGTACATAAATAAAACATCTTTGTTTCTTCTCTATCTTATCCCTTCCTCATATAACATAATTTGTATTAGTTTCATGTCATAATATTCAGATAATATCAAATGAATATTACCCAAGGGCTTCCACCCTATTATGGAGTGATTTTGGGCATTTCTTGTTGTACATACGTCAGTTGAGTATTGTTAGGTGAAAAATATATGTGTTATTAGTTTCACTTAAACTTTAAATGTATTTTAAGATGAGGAGAATGGCTGCCAATTTGAAACATGGTGAACTGCGATGGTTAGATATGTGTCAACATAGCCACATGATGGTGCCCAGTTATTTGTTCACGCAAGTACAGGTGTAATTATTATTTTGAGGACATTTTGTGGACTGAAATCATTAGTATTTGATTGCACTTATGGCTGATCACATCTACAATTGACTGAAGAGATTCCCTTCACCAATAAGAGATGCCTCATGAAATCAATTGAAAGTTTTAAAAGAAGTGATGAATTCAGAAGTGAGAATTTTCATCTCTACTTCAGCCAGCCAGCTTCTTCTAGCAAATTCATTGAAAACCAAGCTTTTAGCCTGCCCTATGAGATCTGTAATTGTGCATAGCCACAGTCACGTGAGACGATTTTACAAAATCTCATAATATTCACAGATATCCCCTGAGGGTTCTCTTTTCCTAGAGATCCATGATTAATACAGGCCTTTCCCTCTTCCTGGTTAGGTTTCACATCTCATTTGAGTTTCTACCTGAAACTCCAGAGACACTTTAAATTTGGAGTTACATGCTTTTAAATTAAGACCACACCTCCAAGTGAGAGTGGGCTTATATTCCATGGATACGGGGTGGATGGGATTTCTCTCCATTCCCTGGGATGGCCGTTGTCCATCATCGTCTCCTCAGCAGGTGACTTGGGTGAGTCCATTGAGCTGTAGAGTAGGAGTTGCAGCTCCACCAAGATTCCAGACACAGCTGGCACATAGGTAGGCCAGAGGCTCCAGTCTTTGGAAGTACACCTACAAACTCTAGCATCACATATAGGTTTGAATAGAAGGGACTGATGGACCATGTGCAGGGAGGACTTATTTGAGTCCAACTCTGTCACTCTCAGGAAGACAGAGTCCAAAGTAGAGCCCACTGATAAGGTGTCAATCTCTGGGGCTATCCCCCCTTATATAGGACCTGGGTGTCTCCAGAGCCCTCAGGAGCCCCTCTGTGTGGGGTGATATCCACTTTGGTGTTCTGTGAGATCCTACTGAAGTGTGTGTAAGCATTACCTCTGGGATGACCTCCCGACTCTCTTTGAAGTCTCTTAGCCACATGAAATCATTTGTCTTTACCTTTTCCCCCTTTTATTCAAGGTCTTTTTCCAGTCATGTTGCCAGCTGGCATGTGGTATTAATCCCTCATTGCCAGGGAGGCTCATCCCCAGGAGTCATGTCCCATGTTGGGGGGAAGGTAATTGGGAGAAGAGGTATGGACTAGAGTGGACTTAATGGTATTCTGATGTAGACATATTGTGATTCAAGCAATGGAAGAAATTATAACAGTGAGGTGGAGCCAGTGGCTACTAGACGCTTTTGGGGCGGGGAGGGGAAGGGCAGTTGTAATACAGGGGCTTTTTTAGGACTTGGGGGTTGTCCTGAGTGACCTAGCGGCGACGGATATAGACCATTTTACATCAGCATATACCATGTGGAACTGTGTGGGAGAGAGTGTGGTCTACAATGTGAACTGTGGTCTATGCTTAGTGGCAAAGCCCTAGGATGTGTATATCCATTGCAGGTGATGAGCCACACTAATGAAAGATGTTTATGTGGGATGTTATGGGAGGTGTGGGAGGTGGGGAACATGGGAATCCCTGTAATTTCTGCATAACATTTAGGTAATCTAAGCACTTTTTAAAATATATATATACATAAAATAACATTTATGTAAGCAAATGTACAAATATGCATATATATTTATATATCATTTTACAAATATTGGTTTGTATTGTGAAAAATTTGATTTTTATCCACAATAAAAAAAAGAAAAAAGAAATTAAGACCACAATTTTGTTAACCTGATCTACTTAAGAAAGCCTACTCATTGAAAACCTGTTGAAGAATGGAATTTTCTCAGATCCCTGTTTCCCTCCTTGCGATTTTTCAAACTGAGCAAGCCATCCAAAATATTTATATTTCTAGAGGGAACTGTTAATGATAGCATCAGAGCAATTGAAAATGTGCAATCTGAGGTCAATTGCATGGCAGAATTAGTGTCCAGAACTGAAGGGCCCTAAGTATTCATATCATCAGAGGAATGCTTGTGACCTTTTAATAGAAAAGGGTGTTCTGTATACACCAATGTAAAAGCATAGAGCAGTCAGCAGTCAGTAGAAGACATTAAGCCAAAAATAAATGTCCTAGATGTACTGGGCATGCCAAGATATTGGGATTTGTTCAGTGGGCTTAACTTGGGGCCTGGGTCCCTGGCTTTGAGGCACCTGCCATCTGTTGACTTTATTCTCTTGGTAACTATTACTCTGAACTCCCTGATACTTTGTGCCTTGCCAAAGCCGTAAATGTGGAATTAACCTGGCAGATAATAGCTTTGTGATTGGAACATTCAAAGGAAGAGGAAAGAGGGATATGATGAGAATGAGGCTAACCCTCAACAAAGAATCTAGTAAATGACAGTTGATGATGATTGGTACAGGTTGACTGACTTCTGACAAAGCTCTTTGTTGAGAGTATGAATAAAGGGGGACATTGATAAATACAAAAAATGCCACCAACAAATCCTGAAAGGATAAATGCCATAATTATAAATGCCATAATAATAATAAATGCGATAATTTTGCCTTATGCCCTCTAGGTAGCCCCAAAGTCACCAATTTAGTATTTCCTTTAAGTTTCCACATTCACTCTCTATATTTTCCTTTTTTTTGTCTTGTGGGAATTCCTATCCATGTGTAGTTGGACGTTTCCTCAATTCATGAATTGTTAACTGATCAAACAAATTCACAGAAATATCATCTTGCCAAGTATTTTATTTTCACACTCTGCTGCTGCTTTACAGAATGGGGGCAGAGGAAATGATAGATGAAAAAGCCCCTTACAAATCGTAAAGCACTAGGACAGTGCCCACATTTTATATCTCTTAGTGCCAATTATGCCATCCTACAGACTCTATTCTTTTGTTAAACATTATAAAATTTCTTGTAAAGTAAGTTTTCTTCCAACTCAGATCTGCAGTATGTTACTCCAGAGCTAACCATTGTTAAATGTATCTTTTCAATTCTTCCAGAAATTTTCAAGGCATACTGCAAATCTGTGTGTGTGTGATTGTAGCACTCTTTTTCATTCTTGCAAAAAATTTAGGAAAGTCCCATATGTAATTTCATATCAGCCATTAGTCAGTATTCAAAAAACAAAAAAGAGCAGGGGAAGTTAATTATAAGATTATATTTTATTTCATCCAATACAACAAAATATCGTTTCAAGTTGTAATAAACATAACAATGTTTTAACCTTTTATTGTAGTGAATTTTATACAACTCAAACATCCCATTTTAACAGCTTTCAAGTGTATGATTCAGTGGTATTAATTTCATTCACAATGAGGTCCTACTATCACCAGCATCCATACTGAAACTCTCTCAGCATACCAAAATGAAATCATTTCCATATTAAGCAATTACTCTATATTCTGACCCCACTTACGACACTGGTACCCTGTTGTCTATTTTCAATCTCCATAAATTTGCTTAATCTGGGTAGTTCCTACAAGTGAAATCATAAGTATCCTTGCATTTCTGTCTTATTCCACGCAAGATGATGTTTTCAAGGTTCAGTCATGTTGTAGAATGTTTCACAACTTTGTCTTTTTGCATAATATTCCATTGTATGTGTAAACCACATTTTGTTCATCCTTTCATCTGCTTGATGGTCACTTAGGTTATTGAGTATGATGCTGCTGTGAACAATGATGTATAAATATCTACTTGAATCCTTGCTTTCAATTTTTGCAGATATATGCTTAGAAATGGGAATATTTGTTCATATGTTAATTCTATACTTGACTTTCTGGAGACCAGCCAGACTAATTTTCCAGGGGCTGCACATTGCTACCAATAAAGTGTAAGGGTTCCAAGTTCTCCACATCTCTGCTAACACTTGTTATTCTCCATGATTTTAAAAATAGCTGTCATAGTAGTGTGAGTGAAGTGGTGCCTTACAGTGGCTTTGAGTGTCATTTCCCTAATGCATATCTCTGTTGAGCATCTTTTCACGTGCTTCTTTGAAAATCTTCATCGGAGAATTGTCTGTTTAAGCCCTTTGCCCATTTTTATATTGTATTTTTTAGTTTTTTCTTGTATAGATGAAAGTGTTATTTATGTATTCTGGATATTAAACCATCATCAGATATAATTTGTCCCATTCTATAGGATGACTTTTCACTTTCCTGATAATGTCTTTTGACTTAAAAAGTTGTTTTTAATTCTGATGGAGTCCATTTTATCTATTTTTGCTTTTTGGTGTTCATGCTTTTGGTATCATTTCTAAAAAATGACTGCCAAATCCAAGGTCATAAAGTATTTTCCCAATGTTTTCTTCAAGAGTGTTTAGATTTTAGCTCTAAACGTTTTGAGTTCACTTTTGTTAATGGTGTAAGTAGGAGCGTGTGAACATTTGATTTTCCTTGTAACATTTGTTAAGGGGACAATTCTTTTCCCATTTTATATAGTTGGGTGCCTTGTCCAAAATCAGTCAACACTTGATATGTAGGTTAATTCCTGGAAGTTCAATTCTATATCCTTGGTCTTTTTGACTATCTATTCCATAACCACACTCTTTTGATTACCGTGGCTTGTAGTAATATTGAAATTAAGAAGTGTCAAGCTTTATTTTATGATTCTATTTCAAAACTGTTTTGACTATTCAGGGCTATTTGCTTTTCCATATGATCTGAGAATAGGTTTTCCCATTACTGAAAAATGCTGCTGAATTTTGATACATTTTGCATTAAATCTAAAGATCTTTTGGAATATCACTGACATCTTAACAATATTAGATCTTTCTATCCATGAACACAGGGTTTTACTTCCATTTATTTAAGCCTTTTACATTTCTTTTATCAGTGTTTTGTATTTATTAGTGTACATGACTTTCACTTTCTTGTTTAAATTTATTCCTAAATATTTTATTCCTTCAGATGCTAATTTCGGACAGCTCCTATTTTGTTGTTAGAAAGACAACAGATTTTTGCATGTTAATCTTGTAACCTGCCAATTTGTTGAATTTGTTAGTTCTATTTGTTTTGAAGTGGTATACAATTATTGATATGTTTTACAATATTTATTTCATACCAATTATTCCTCAACTGAGGCACGCTTCTGAGTGCTCTACCTGATGCCACCTGAATTATGCAGTGTGACTAGTGAGAACATGACTATTTCCCATCATTTATGAGCTCTGAGGATTGTTCTGCCTGTTCTTTTCTGGTGATTTTGGCCTTGTCTGGGGAGACCTTGTGTAGTTTTATTTACATGCACTGTGCTCAGCTAAAGCCCACTGGGAGACCTGTACCCAGCTCTGTAACACACACTCTCTCCTTCCTTCTCTCTTCCTGGACAGCTTTCTCTACTGCCTCCAGCTCCCTCCCTTGGGCACTCTGCCTGTAAACTCTAGTCACATGGTCCTCCTTGGGCTCCCAGCTCCATCTCTTGAACTCAGGGACACTGTCAGGATTCATCAGGTATCCCCTACCTGTGGAGAGTTGAACAACCCTGAATGGCCTGTGCCAACTGTGTGGAAGCTGCCCAGGAGGCTCTTGGGTCACATCCTGCACTGATGCTCAGAGCTCATTCCAAATAGAGGCTCTAACCTTGGGGAGCAAAACCACATGTGACCATTGATCAGATGTGAGTTTAAGACCATTAAATTCCCGTCCATTTGACAGGTATGTAAGGGAAAATAGGCAGTAAGAGATGATCAAATGCTACCTGAATAGATAAAAGTCAATTTGTAACACATTGCTTTGAAAATTTTGAGAAAGAAAACTTCTCAGAATTATTATTGTTGTTAGTTACAAATTTATTTAAAGCTCTGCTCAACTGAAGTCCTTTCTAATCAAAGCCATTTCTGAGGAAGCAAATGTAGATTTTTCTGCTTCTTGTCCACATCCAGTCTGTTTTCCTTCACTCACTCTGAGGACCAGGCACCATCTATATATGAGCCCTGCTGGCTTCTTGCCCCGCTGAGCTATAAGATCCCTTAAAATGGCACAAGTGGATTATAATATCTATGATTATATATTCCATAGAGACCACTATTCCCTAACCCATGCTCCTCACCCATTATCCCTTCCTAATGAGAGGACAATGTTGTGGAATGTGTAGCAGGCCATTCCATCTTGGGGTTTCCATCAGTTAGCAAGAACATTATCATGTTTGAACTTATGTCTGTTTTAGACAGCAGTGAATAAATACCCTAAGAACTCTCTGGCGCCCTATAGCTTCCCCAGGCACCACCTTTCCTGCCCCCTGTTCCCAACCATGTGTACTAGGAGTCCTTCTACCTGGGTGCTAAGGAAACCTAACTCCCACTTTACCTGACCATGGGACCCTCCTAGGACTGGGTCCTTGTCCTCGACCTGGTCCCTTGTTCCTACAGCTAGCCCCCCACTCCCTATTAACCTGAGTCCCCAATGCACATTGTAGTTAACGGGCCTGATGCCTACTTTGATGAGCTCAATTTGCTTGCTCTACCCTCTTGCTCACCAGAAACTCTCTTGACCAGTCCCTCTTACCTACTTATACCTCTATGGTATCTCTCCGCATCCTTATTCTGTGTGCTACATTATGTTGGGACCCCCCCCCCCCCCAATCAGCCATGTGTAAGTCTGTGGATCCTCACCCTAATCTGGACCATCCTCCTCACTGTTCTCAAAGTTGCAGATTTTCAGCTCTGTAGAACACCCTCCCCTCCCTCCATCCTCCATCCTGTTCCAGGAGTGAACATTTAATGCCTGACCAAGGGTGGACTTTAATATAAAATTATTTTTACTGGAAATTATGGTGGTTTCTTCTCATTTCTGTGATTGCCTTGGGCCTTTGGGGTAGACCCTGCTGTTGGAACCAGTGCATCCCTCTCCATCACTGATTACAGCTGCTTTTCTTCCAGCTCCACAAGGAAAACTCCTTTCCTAAACAACCACACAACATGTACTAGGCACAAGGGTCAACACCAAGGAAGAACTTGGGTATGGGCTGGTTCCATAGGTAAACCCATCTGAGACTATTCACCATCCTGTCATGGCCTTGCTGGTGGCCAGCTTACATTACTCTGAGACTCTTGTGAATGCCTTGCTCAGGTTCCCACGTGCTCCTGCCTTATTCTATTTGACCAGACCTATTGAGAATTGAGAATTGAGATGTCTCCTCCTAACCTCCCAGTCTTAAGGGTGTTTACAAAACCCTTCCTTGATTTTCTGCCCCACCCTTCCTTGCACACACTTCCACGTATTCTAGCCATTCCCACCGGAACTTTCCTAAGTCTATCTTGCAGCCCTCATATTGTGTGGATGGAGAGAACATGGCAAGATGTTCTCTGTTTAATGACTCTAAGGGCTTCATTTTTGATCCCTATCAAAAGAGTCTAAGCATGTGAACACATTAAAGGCCTCCATAAACTAATAGTCAATTAAAATTTTAAAAACTCTTGGGATTTTTTAAAATATAAGATAAATATACCTAGAAAAGTAAAAAGTTTTGCAGCAAGAAAGGAGAATATGTAGCTCTGAGGTACTTGTCAGAAAGGTCAAAAGGGAAAGCTCAGGGCATAAAACTTATCCAATTAAATGAAGAATACAAATTCACTTAGAGAGAAAAAAAATATTCCTTGGTACTGAATTAGAGGAGGAAAATGCCTCTAAATGTTGAGTGCAGGTGATGTATAAATTCAATTAAAATTGTAGAAACTATAAATGAAGCCCACAGCTTTTCCTTGCCCAGGCATAAGAATCTCAGTTTCTTTGAATCCTGGAGAATTCCTCAGACCATTCCATGCTTCTTCCACAAACTTCCTCCAGGGTCCTTCTCTGAGATAGGTACCCTGTGGCAGTTTGAGATTATTTATGAAGTGAAAAAAGAGCAACTGTGTTTGTAAACTGGTCTGTTCTTCTGGGCATGATCCCCTTTGATTGTGTTAGATTCAGCTGAGATGTCTGATTAAATTACATTAAGTTTAGGGCTTTGATTCAACCATGTCAGTAGGGTGTAACTCAGTTTAAGTCTTCACCTCCTTGGTGGGCTATATAAATGGACACTCACTCAAAAAGACACATAGAAGAAGATACAGAGAAAAGAAAGAGAGGTCCATAGACATGGCAGAGGAGAGAACTTTGATCCTGTGGCACCAGGAAGAGATGAGCCATTTGCCTGATAGCTTGTAGCTGAAGAGAAGAGAGACACTGTGCTGAGGAAGCCTGCAAAGAAAGAAACTCTATGCCAGCTTATAGCTGAGAGAGAGGAAGGCTGAATGCTCACAGAGGTGGGCAACCTTCTTGCTTCAACATGCGGCAACAGACTTTGGTGAGAAAATACCTCTAATGGTACCTTGAACTGGACTCTTTAGGGCCTTATAAATGTAAGCTTTTATTCCAAATTAATACTGGTGGCAGTTTGATATTGTTTTTGAACTCCCAAAATAGATCTTGGATTATGTTTGTAAACTGGTCTGTCTCTCCAGGCATATTAGATTATATTGGATTCAGAGGTTTCACTTTTTTTTGATTAAACAATGATTAAGGCTTTGATTGGGTCACATCAGTAGGACGTTGCATCCCCACCCCCTTGGTGGGCAGGGACTCACAGAGAAAATTACAAGGCACAAGAGTTAATTGGAGTTTTGATGCTGGAGCCCATTAATTAAGCACATAGAGGAGCAGAGAGAAGACTTGATTAGACACAGCAGAGGCCCCAGGAAGAGAGATGAGCAGTTCTCCTCACAGACTACAGCTGGCCTTGTGGAGATAGCAGAGCAGCTGAGCCTGGAAAGAGGAAAGCTCTGGGAAGAGAGGAACCCAAGAAGCCTGAACCCTTGCAGGCATCGGCAGTCATCTTGCTCCAACATAGACAACATAGTCTATTGCTTGGCAATAGACTTTGGTGAGCAAGGTAACTTGTGTTTTATGGCCTGGTAACTGTAAGCTTCTACCCCAAATAAATACCCTTTATAAAAAACAACTGATTTCTGGTATTTTGTATCAGCACCCTTGTACTAGTCAGGGTTCTCTAGAGAAACAGAATCAACAGGCATAATATAAGATTTTATAAGAGTCTCTCACATGACTGTGGGGATGCACAAGTCCAGGTTCCACCGGCAGGCTGCAAACCAGAGGCTCTGATGAAAGTCCAGTGAAGATCTTTGATGAGTTTCTGGGAGAAGTTGGATGTCCAAAGATGAGCTGGGAAATTCTCTCTGAATGTTGAAATCACTTCCCCTTTTAAGGTATTCAACTGGGTAAAAGTATCACCCATTGCTGACGGCAATCTCTCTGATTAAAGCAGATGTAATCAGCCATCCACCCGGTAAACTCACTGGTGACCAAAGTCCATAAATGTTCTTGTATTACAATTAGCCCAGTGCTTGCTGGACCAAACACCTGGACACAATTACCTGGCCAAGTTGACACATTAGCCTAACCATCACAATCCCTTTGACTGACTAATACAATATACCCTTTATAAAAACCAAGAGATTTCTGGTACACTGCATCAGTAATAATTCTGGCTGACTAATACACACTTCCAGTGAGCATCTGGCCAAATTGGGCATTCACCCGTGTCATCCTCTGGAGTATCAAGACCTCCACCTACCCATTCCCTCATCTTCCTGGATGTCCACCTTCCCTACTTGGTGGGAGGAGATCATGAGGACAATTTCCTGTATACCACAGTTATGCCCATCACCACCCACTCGATTATTGACATATCATGACAACAAGGCCATATCTCCTCCTGGACAGACTGCCAGATCTGGAAAAGTTGTGTGGGTTTAAGTCCTTGGCAGGGGCCAGAAGATGAGAAGGTACTAGCCACAAATGTGTTAATCAGACAAAAGGCACCTGGTCCTGCTGTGAACCATGGTTTGGGTTCCAATCCCTGTTTCCTGACAATCCAGCAGATTTCTTAACTTCCTTGAGCTTCACTGTCACTGACTTTCAAATAAGGATAATGACTCCCTGACCAAGCTCCACTCTGGGCCAGGCCCTAAGACCCTCAAAATGCTGAGAGTGGGGCCGAGGGCATGGGTACAAGGAGACAGAAGGAGATCAGTGGTTCTCAGCATGCAAATAAGCCAAGAATGGACAGTGACTGCCTGGTGGGGTGAGGTTCCACTTTGGGGTGAAGAAACCTTCTGAACCAGACAGTGACACGGTTGCTACATATTAAATGTTTCTAAGACAGTGATATGCACACTACAACATGGTAATAATAAATTAATTTAAAATGTATTTTAAAATGTAAAAATAAATAGAACCATACAAAATATAGAATACAAAGAAAAATGTTACTGAGAGGGAAACAATGGCCTTCTAAGGAGAAGGGAAGGAAAGTTCCGTTTCTTGGTCTGGCCCAAGGTGAAGAAGGAGAGCTAAGGCTTCATCTGTTGCTTGGTCTGGCTCCAAATCTTCAGGTGGCTCTCCTGGGGTCCTTGATGCTGGAGCAGGGACTGGAGTCATATCCAGCTCCATAACTGGCACTGGTGGTGTTTGTTCCACTATCTTGGGAGCTGGCACCAAATGCACAGTCAGTGCTAGTGTCCCAAGATTGGACCATGAAGTTTGTTCTACCTCCAATTCTGGTCTAAAATACAGAGTTGGAGGGGGATTCAGCTCTACAGGTGCTGGTGGCAAGTGCTAGGATTGCAGCAGGCTCAGAAGCTGACACTAGAGCAGGAAGAGGAAGCTTATTCACCAGCATGAGAGCATTTCCAGGTGCCTTTTCAAAGGCATTAAATATCTCCAAATGTTTCAGAAACAAAATATCCAAACCACACATGAACTAACACATGAAGCCAGAAACTTTCTCTGGTAGTTTGCCACCAGAAGCCCCTTCTCTGGTTCCTCTTGCTCCTGGACAACCCCAGCCCTGGAGATCCTGCCTGGGTTATCTAGCTATGCCTTCTTCTCAGACTCACAGGCCTTCACAACCAGACATCCTCATCTTCTGGATTGTCTCCCCTTTAACTCAGAAACTCAAGCTGGGCGCAGACAGGATAGGACCTCCATTGCAGATTCATAGAGCCCAATAGGTCTTTGAGGCTGGGACATCCCAGGGGCTGAAAAAAGGCCCCACTGGGAGGGTCCAGCCAGATTCAGAGTATAAAGCAAATGGAGCTTGGAAACAAGCATAGGCAGCAGATCAGAGAGGTCTTCCCTTTTCTCCCAACTTCCCTTCCGAAGGTATTTGTAGCAGTTTGGCATTATTTATGAATTCCAAAAATATATATTGGATTATGTTTGTAAACTGGTCTTTTCCTCTGGGCATGAATAAATTATGATTAGGGCTTTGATTGGGCCATGTCAGTAGGACATTAAGCCCCTACCCCCTTTGATCCACTGATTTTTTTAAGAGTGTATAGTTTAATCTCCATATGTTTATGAATTTTCCTTTTTTTTCTATCCATTTATTTCAGCTTCATTCCTCTACGATCAGAGAATGTGTTTTGTTTAATTTTAATCTTTGTATATTTCTTGAGACTAGTCTTGTGAACCAACATATGGCCTATCATTCACATGTATTAATGAGCACTCATAAGGAATGTATTTTCTGCTGTTTTGTGGTTCAATGCTCTATAGATGTCTGTTAGGTCTGGTTAATTTATCATATTATTCAGGCTCTCTGTTTCTTTATTTATAATCTGTCCAGATGTTCTATCCAATACTGAAGCTGATGTATTGAAGTCTCCAACTATTATTGTAGACACAACTATTATTGAAGCTTTGCCAGTGTGTGCCTCCTGTATCTTGGGACATTCAGGTTAGGTGCATAAATATTTAGTATAGTTATTTCTTATGATGAATTGCAAATTTTGTCAATATATAATTACTACCTTCATCCCTTATAGCAATTTTGCATTTAAAATCTACTTTGTCCAATATTAGTATTGCTATTCCAGCTCTTTTTTAGTTACTATTTGCATGGAATATCTTTTTCCAAGCTTTCAGTTTTAACCTGGTTGCGTCCTTATGTCCAAGGGGAGTCTCTTGTAGACAACATATAGATGGTTCATATTTTAATCCATTCTATCAGTTTGATTGTGGAGTTCAAGCCATTAACATTCAATGCTATTTCTATAAAGGCATTACTTATTCATCCGTTTTGTCCTTTCACTTTCTGTTGTCATATTGTACTATTGTCTGTCTTTTTACCCTTCAATTTACCATTCCTAATAATTGTATTTCTACACTCTTCCCCAAGTTTCTCACCTTTGTTTTTTCCTTTCTTGCTGCTCTTTCCTTTCATACTGCAGCACTCTCTTTATTATCTCTTGTAATTCTGGTATTTGGTAACATATTCTATCAGTTTTTGTTTTATTTGTCTGTGAAGACTTTGAACTTACCTTCATTTTTGATGGACAACTTTGCTGTATACAGAATATTTAGCTGGCAGTTTTTCTCTTTCAGTACTTTAAATATGTAATACCACTTTCTTCTCTATCCCGTGGTTTCTGATGAGAGGTTGGCCCTTCATCTTATCAATTTTCCCTTCTATATGATACTTTGCCTTTCTTTTGCTGCTTTCAAAATCCTCTCTTTATCTCTGATATTTGTCATTCAGAATAGTTGGTGTCTTGGGGTAAGTCTATTCAGATTTATTCAGTTTAGGGCGCACTGTACTTCTTGGATATTGACATTTGTGTCTCTCATTAGGGTTGGAAGTTCTTGGTCATTATATTCTGAAATATTCTTTCTGTCCCTTTTCCATACTCTTCTCCTTCTGGGACACATGATGTATATAATTATGAGTTTCTCATTGTCATTCAATTCCCTGATACCCTGTTCCATTTTTTCTATTCTCCTTTCTATCCATTTTCCTGTCTTTTCCAGTTCAAATGTTCTGTCTTTGAAATTTTGTTTTTGAGCAATTAAAATCTGCTCTCATGTGCCTCTTATATATATTTAATCTCATTGTGCTGTCTTTCATTCCATAAGGTCTGTTACTTTTCTTTGCAAGCTTTCAAATTGTTCTTTATGCTCACCCAGTGTCTTCTTAATATCCTTTATCTCTTTAGTCATATTTTCTTTCAATTCTTTGAATTGACTTAAGAGATTTGTGTGATTATCATTGATTAGTTGTGTTAAATTCTGTATCTCTTCATGATACTTAATTTGTTCCTTTGGGTGTGCCATCACTTCCTATTTACTATTATGGATTGTAATTTTTTGCAGGGGTCTAGGCATCTGAATATGTTGGTGAATTTACTCTGATGGACAATTTCTTTCTCTTGCCTATCATTTTTCCCTCATAGATCTTCTGTGATTTGTCTTTGAATTTATTCTACATCTTTAGAATTGTCCAGTTTAAATTATCAAAAACGTGCCAGGGACTCACAAATGGGGCAAAGATTTTCTCCCAGGAGTACATGTATACACAGAATCAAAAGCAGTTTTTGTCCATGCATTTCCAGACTGGCCAGCAAATGGCGCTTCTGGCAAACCTCTTCATGGAGAACTTTCAATCCCTGTTTTCCTGTGTTTGGGTCTAGCCAAGCTGAGATTCAAAATGGGCTCTGCTGGCCGAATTCACAAGTCCCTGACTCCCGCTCCCTTTTCTCTTGTAATAGCTGAGAAGGAGGAAGAAGACTGTTCCCCTCTCAGTCATATGCAGTGATCCAGGGCTTTTACCCCAGCTTACTACCTAGAGATGGTTGAGGGGAGCCCTTCCTGGCTGCTGCAGGTGTTTGGTAACTCACTTTTCTTCTTTCAGGTTCTTCGCCTCTCTGTCCCTCACTCTCCTGGGAGTTGGGAAGCTCTGTCCTGATCCACTGACCTCCACCACCAGTTCCTCAGGTAGCATTTGCCTCTTTCGCCATTGTTTTTGTGAGAGACTTGAGCCCTACCTACCTAATCGGATGCCGTATTCCCTTCTGATGATGTCTTGATTTGGATGGTTCCATGGCCTCAGAACTGTAAGTTTTTAAACAAGCAAATCCCATTTTAAAAATCCAACCTATTTCTGGTATACTGCTCCAGGAGCTTTTAGCAAAATAAACTGTATCCTACTCTATCCCATTTATCAAATTATTCAAAATGCTGCAAATTTTGTGTAGGGAGAGGAATAAAAGGAGGCTCTTCAGCAGAACCAGACTGCTGTGCAGCTGTTCTACTGATTCAGCCACATGATCCAGCAGATCCAATTGTACTTTAAGTTGCAGTGGAAAATAGGGAGACTGTTTAGAGCATTTAGTGGGCTGCCATAGGAGAATCACAGCACAGAACCTTAGGAATATGGAGCAAAGCCCTGCAATCTTCTGTAGATAAATATTCTCCTTTTCAGAAAGAACTTTGGCCTGCTACTGGGTCTCAGTACAGACCAGACACTTAACCATTGGTCACCAAATTACCATGACATGTGAGTTGCCCTTCATGAAATGGGTGTTGTCTGGCCCTTCAAGCCATATATTGGGTGTGTACAGCAGTACTCCATCATCAAATGGAAGTAATATTTATGACATAGGGCTTGAGTAGACCCTGAATGCACAAATAAGCTACATAAGGAATTGGCCCAAATGCCATGGCCCCATTCCTGCCACATTACCTTCTTTTATTCCTGTGTTATAAGTTTTTGTGGAGTTCCCTAAATTTGTTTGACTGAGGAAGGGAAAACTTGGGACTGGTTTACAGATGGTTTTGCATGATATACAGGTACCACCAGAAAGTGGACTGCAGCAGCATTATATCCTCATTCTGAGACATCTGTGAAGAATAGTGGTGAGGGGGAACCCTCCCAGTGGGCAGAAATTTGGACAGTGACCCTGCTTGTTCATTTTGCCTTGGAAAGAGAAATGACCAGTGGTACTATTTTTTTCTTTTTGGTGTGATAAATATGTATTTTTTGAGTTTTTTTTAATTTCTAAAAAAGCTATACATTACATAAATGTTACATCAAAATATAAAAGATACCTATATACCCCAACCTTCCCCCTCCCACACTTTCCCCCAATAACTACATCTTTCATTAGCATGGTACATTTGTTACAACTGATGAACACTGTAGCATTGCTACTAACCATGGACAATAAATTACATTATAGCTTTCAATTTTCACCTCACAATTTTATAGATTTTGACAAATGTATAATGGCTTGTATCCATCTTTGCAGTGTCATGCAGGACAATTCCATTGTCCTCCAAATTCTCCTATTTACCTATTCTTTCCTCTCCCTCCCCTCAGAACCTCTGGTGTCCACTGTCTTCCTATCAAAAATACAATTTCTTCCAATTACTAGAATAATCATGTCTATTTATGTCTGTAGGTGCCTTCCCCCCCTTATGTTTGTTCATTCCTTAGACTTGTGGATTTTGTGATGGGAATGCCCACTCCGTTTCTGATTAAGAAGGGTTTAAATCCCATGGGGTCGAGGATGGAACTGTCTTCCCTGCAGTTGTAGATACTCTGTTTTATGGGATGGCATTGCTCATCATCATCCTTTTGTTAGTTGTCCTGGGTGAGTCAATGAACAGGAGAGTAGGAGTTGGGCATCTGAGATTCAGGGCTCAACTGATATATGAACAGACCAAAGGTTTAAGTCTCTAGGACATATATTTAATGAGTATGTGCTAATTATAGGTTCAATAAAAGGGGCAGAGGAGTCATGTGTAGGAAAATTGTAAATGAGTTAACTCGGTTACTTTGTGGAGCACCCTTTGACAGGGTGTCAAATTCCTGAGACTTTTTGCCCTGTCTATAGTATCCAGATGTCTCTAGAGCCCTCAGGCACTCTTTACTGTAGCAGTCAATGAGATCCTGCTGCTATGTGCATAAGTGTAAGATCTGGAAGGACCTCTCAAGTCACTTTGAAATCTCAAAGCCTTTAAAACACATTTGTATTTAATATTTCACCTTTTGTTCAAGGTCTTTTTCCAAATGCATCACTAGTTGGCACTTGGTTATAATCCCTCAGTGCCAAGGAGGCATATCCCCTGGAGTCATGTCCCATGCCATGGGAAAGTAGTACATTTATATGCTGAGCCTGGCTTAAAGAGAGTCCACCTTTGAGCAATAAGAAGGCTTTCAGGAGGTAATTCTTAGGCAATATATAACACTAGACTAAGTTTCAGTTTCTCTAGTGAAGGTTTAAAAGTACAACTATCAATATCAAGGGCCAGCATAATGGCATGTCCTCCTTCACTAGGCCCTTGCCCAGGTACTAGGGGGATTCTTTCTGCTCGATTAGAGTATGTAGCAGGACTTCCCAGGATGGGAATTCAATATTCTTTGGTTATTGTTTAGCTCACCACCCTCACAGACAATGGCCTATGACTGCTAGAACATATTCATATGCCATAGAAGCATGCCCTATGTACAACCTTCCCCATACATCTCCCCCATCACAGACAGCCCACAACAGTGATTCTCCCCTGCCACAGTTGTGACCCTTCTGTGATCCAAAATTTCCCCAAAGACAGAGAAAAAAAATAAAAAATAAAAATAATAAGGAAATAAAATAATAATAACTAAATTACAAAAGAAAAAAAAGAAATGTAAGTAAAAATTAAAATATAAAGTGAAATAAAAATTTTAATGTTTCTTTCTCCACCTAAGATCTGTTATCTTTTATGTACAGTGACAATTTCTTCCATATGTTCCCCGTTGTCTTATTTTTCTTTAATTTTATCTTCAATTGTCTCTAGGTTTTAGAAAGTCACATGAAAAATACAGGGGATTCCCACATCTCGAATCCCCTACCCCTCTCCCTCTCTCCTCTATTAACATTTTACGTGTGTATGATTCATTTGTTACAATTGATGGACAAAATTTGAAGCATTGCTACTACCATAGTCAATGGTTTACATTATGGTTTAAATTTTGCACCATACACTTTTACAAGTTTGGACAAAATTTGAAATGTACTATATCCATCTTTGAAAGATTATGCAGAACAATTCCAATGTCCTATGTTCCATTTATTCTATTCTCTCCTCTCCTCCCTCCGTCAGAACCTATGGTAACTATCAGTGGATGAGTGTTTCCTTTCCTCCACATCCTCTCCAAAATGTGGAGTTCTCTGTTTTTTGATAGCTGCCACTTTAATAGGTATAAGATGATATCTCATTGTAGTTTTGATTTACAATTCCCTAATAGCTAGTGGTGCTATGCTTTTTAGCCACTTGTATTTCTTCTTTGGAGAAGTGTCTATTCAAATCTCTTCCCCAGTTTTTAAATGAGTTTTTTATCCTTTTATTTTTGAGATATAGGATTTCTTCATAATTGCTGGATATTGGGCCTTTATGAGATAAATGGATATGAAATATTTTCTCCATTGAGTAGGCTGCCTTTTCACTTTCTCAACAAACTCCTTTGAAGCTCAAAAGTTTTTAATTTTAGGGAGGTCCCATTTATCTATTTTATCTTTCATTGCTCATGCTTTGGGTGTAAAGCTTTTGAACCCATTTCGTTCTAAAAGATCTCGGAGATGCTTCCCTATATTATCTTTTAAGACCTTTACAGTCTTGGCTCTTATATTTTGGTCTTTGATCCACTTGAGTTGATTTTTGTATATGGTGTGAAATGGTGATCCTCTCTCATTCTTTTGGATATGGATATCCAGTTTTCCAATCACCTTTTATTGAAGAGGACATCTGTCCCATTTGAGTGGGTTTGCTGTACTTGTCAAATATCAGTTGAACACATACGCAAGGAATTATGTCAGAACTCTCTATTCAGTTTCATGGGTCAGTATTTGTACTTGTGCCAATACCATGCAATTTTGACCACTGTAACTTTGTTGTATGATTTAAAGCATGTAGCATGATTCTTCCAATTTTTTTTTTCAAGTTGTTTTTGGCTATTCGGTGCCCCTTTTCCTTCCAAATAAATTTCATAATTAGCTTTTCCAATTCAGTAAAAAATGCTGCTCTAATTTTTATTGGGATTGCATTAAATCTATAAATCAATTTGCATCAGACAGACATCTTAATGATATTTAGTCTTCCAATCCATGAACATGGAATATTCTTTCATTTGTTTAGTTCTTCTTTGATTTCCTTTAACAATTTTGAGTATTTTCTGTGTACAAGTTCTTTTCATCTTCAGTTAAGTTTATATCTAGGTATTTGCCTCTTTTAGTTTTCATTGTAAATGGATTTTTTTTTTTCTCAATTTCTACCTCAGATTGCTCATTATTGCTGTACAAGAATGCTACCAATTTTTGTGAGTTGATCTTTTATCCTGTCACTTTATTGAACTTGTTTATCAGCTTTGGAAGCTTTGCTGTAGATTTTTCAGGGATTTCTATGTATAGGATCATTTCATCTGCAAGTAGTGAAAGTTTTGCATCTTCCTTTCCAATTTGGATTCCTTTTACATCTCTTTCATGCCTAAATGCTAAAGCCGATATTACATAGAGTGGTAACAGTGATCATCCATGTCTTGTCCCAGATTTTAGAGGGAACGCCTTTAACATTTCACCATTGAATATGATGTAAGCTGTGCACTTTCCATATACAGCCTTACTCATTTTGAAGAAGTTTCCTTCTATTCCTAACTTTTGAAGTGTTTTTTTAAGAAAGGGTGTTGTATTTTGTCAAATGCTTTTTCTGCATGAATAGAGATGATTATGTGATTTCTTTTGTTGTTGTTCTGTTAATGTGGTGTAATACATTGATTGATTTTCTTTGTTGAGTCATCCTTGCATACCAAGGATGAAACCCACTTGATAAATCATTTGCTGTGTTGTTAAATATGATTAGCAAGTATTCTGTTGAGAATTTTAACATCCAGTTTCAATACAGAGTTCGGTCTGTACTTTTCTTTTCTTGTGGAATCTATATGCTTCTTTGGTGTTAGGGTGATAATGGCATTATAGAATGAGTTAGGCAATGAAATTTCCCTCTACTTCTATTTTTTAGAAGAGTTTAAAAGGCTCGGTGTCAGTTCTTTCAGGAATGGTGGTAGAATTCACCTGTGAAGACGTCTGTTCCTCAGATCTTCTTAGTTGGTAGGTTTTTGATGACTAATTCAATCTCATTCCATATGACTGGTCTGTTGAGTTCATCAATTTCTTCTTTTGTCAATGTAGGCTGCTTGTGCACTTCTAGAAATTTCTCCACTTCATCTAAGTTATCCATCTTGTTGGCATATAGTTTTCCAAAGTATCCTCTTATGAAAATCTTTGTTTCTGTGGGATCAGTGGTGATATCAGCTCCTTAGTTTGTTTTTTTTAATGAATTTGTACCTTCTCTCTTTTTTTCTTTGTTAGTCTAGCTAAAGGTTTGTCAATTTTATTAATCTTAAAGAACCAACTTTAGGTTTTTATTTTTTATAGTTTTTTTTTAATTCTCAGTTTAATTTAGCTCTGCTTTAATCTTTATTTCTTTCTGCTTGTTTTGGGATTTGTTTGCTGTTCTTTTTCTAGTTCCCTAAGGTGTACAGTTTAGGTCTTTGATTAGCATTCTTCATTTTTAATAGAGGCATTTATGGCTGTACATTTCCCTCTCAGTATTTCTTTTGGGCATCCCCAAGGTTTTGATTATTGTGTTCTAATTTTCATTTGTTTCAAGGAATTTTTTAATTTCTTTTGTACCTTCCTCCTTGACCCACTGATTGACTGTGTGTTGTTTGACTTTCAATCTTTGTCCCTATTCTGATTCTCTGCCCCTTAATGATTTCCAGCTTCCTTCCATTGTGATCAGAGAAATTACTTGTATTATCTCAATTCTTCAGAATTTGTTGAGAGTTCTTCTGTGACCTAGCATGTGGTCTGTCCTGGAGAATGATCCATGTGTGCTTGAGGAGAATGCAAATCCCACTGTATTCGAGTGTAATGTTCTGTATGTCTATTAGGTATACATTCTTTAATGTATTATTCAAGTTCTCTGTTTCTTAATTGACCCTCTGTCAAGATGTTCTGTCTAAATGTGAGAATTGTGCATTAAAGTTCCCAAATATATTTGTAGAGGCATCTATTTCTCCACTTACTTTTTCAAATGTTTGCCTCATGTACTTTGATGTACCCTGGTTAGATGGATAAATGTTTATGATTGTTCTTTCTTCTTGATAAATTACCCCTTTTCCAAATATATAGTACATCTTTGTCTAGTATAAGTTTTTGAATTTAAAGTCTATTTTGTCCAAAATTAGTATAGCTACTCTTGCTCTTTTTTGGTTACTGTTTGCATATAAATTAGTTTTCCAAACATTCACTTGCAACCTTCTTGCACCCTGGGTCTACAGTGAGTTTCTTATAGACAGCATATAGAAAGGATCATATTTCCTTATCCATTCTGCCAATCTGTGTCTCTTGATTGGAGAGTTTAATCCATTACATCAATGTTGTTATTTTCAAGACATTACTTACATTAGCCATATTTTCTTTAGATTTATATAGCTCATATAGTATTTTTTATTTCTTTTTATCTTTATGGTGCTGTTTCTTCCATACCAGTATTCATGGGTCCAATAATCAAGGGGTGGTAACAGGTGTGGCACCATTCATTAGTGCCCTTAGTGATTCAGTAGAAAAGAAAATTTGCTTTCTCTCTTGCAACTTAAAGTCCACTAGTCTACAGGTCTTAGTTCCAAAAGGAGGATTACTTCCACTAGGATTCACAAAATGATATCATGAAACTAGAAATTAAGACTGCCACATAGTACCTCATGTGTCTTAATCAACAGGCAAATTAGGACATTACTATATTGGCTGGGGTAATTGATCCTTCCTATCAAGGGGAAATAGGATTGAAACTACAAAAAAGAGGTAAAGAAGCACATGCCTGGAATGCAGGAGATCCCCTAGTGTATCTTTTAGTCCTACTATGCCCTGAGATTTAAGTTAATGGAAAATTCAAACAACCCAATCCAGGCAGGACTACCAATGGCCCAGAAACTTCAGGAATAGAGGTTTGGGTAACCCTGTCAATGGAAGAATGATGGCCATCTGAAGTGCTTGCTGAAGGTAGAGGGAACATGGATTGGCTAGGGAAAGATAGAACAAATCCCAACCATGTGACCATTTCCAGAAATGAGGACTTTAATGGTTATGGATATTTCTTCCTTGTTTTATTATGAGTATGTATTTAAAAGTACATAAATAAAACATCTTTTTTCTTGTCTATCTTATCCCCTTATCATATAACATAAGTTGTATTAGTTTCATGCCATAATATCCAGTTAAGTGTGAGTATTACCCAAGGGCTTGCACCCTATTCTGGAAATACTTAGTGCAATTCCAGTTGTACACATGTCAGTTGAGTATTGTTAGGTGAAAAATATGTCTGTCATTAGTATTTTTAGAGTTTAAGTATGGTTTAAGATGATGTAAATGACTGCCAAGTTGAAAAGTGGTAGACTGTGATGGTTAGGCTCATATGTCAACATAGCCAGGTGCCCAGTTATTTGTTCACACAAGCAGTGGTGTAATTGTTACTTTGAGGACATTTTGTGGACTGAAATCATTACCATGTGATTGCACTAATGGCTGATTACATCTACAATCAACTAAGGAGACTGCCTTCAACAATGAGAGATGCCTCATGCAATTAGTTGAAAGCCTTAAAAGTAGAAGTGATGAATACAGAAGAGATAATTTTCATTTCTATTTGTCAGCCAGCTTCTCCTAGCAAATTCATTGAAAGCCTTTATCGGCGATCCAAGCTTGTAGTCTGCTACAGGAGATTTGGAATTGTGCATACCCACAGTCACATGAGATAATTTTACAAATCTCTTAATATTCACAGATATCTCCTGTGGGTTCTCTTTTCCTAGAGATCTGCAACTAATGCATAGCCTTTCCCCCTTCCTGGTTAGGGAGATCTAATGGGGGATGTATACTTAGAGGTGAGAAAGTTGGTTCATATGTTAATTCTATACTTGACTTTCTGGGGACCAGTCAGACTAATTTTCAAGGGGCTGCACATCGCTACCAACAATGTGTAAGGGTTCCAATTTTTCCACAACTCTGCTAACACTTATTTTCCATGATTTTAAAAATAACAGCCATAGTAATGTGAGTGAAGTGGTGCCTCACAGTGGCTTGAGTGGCATTTCCATAATGACTGTCTGTTGAGCATCTATTCACTTGCTTCTTTGAAATTCTTTTTTGAAAAATTGTCTATTTAAGTCCTTTGCCCATTTCAAATTGTATTTTTCAATTTTTTCTTGTATAGATTAGAGTATTTTTGTATTCCTGATATTAATCCCTTATAAGATGTAATTTCTTCCATTCTATAGATGTCTTTTCAATTTCCTGATAATGTCCTTTGACTTAAAAAATTATTTTTAATTCTGATGAAGTCCATTTTATCTATTTTTGCTTTTTGGTGTTCATGCTTTGGGTACCATTTCTATGAAATCATTGCCCAATCCAAGGTCATGAAGGATTTCCCTGTGTTTTCTTCCAAAGTGCTCAGATTTTAGCTCTAAAATTTAGGTCCTTGAAACATTTTGAGTTCATATTTGTTTATGGTGTAAGTAGAGGCATGTGGACGTCTGGTTTTCCCTGTACCATTTGTTAAAGGAACAATTATTTTCCCATTTTATATACTTGGTTCCCTTGTCAAAATCAATCAAGCCTGATTATGTGGGCTAATGCCTGGATACTCAATTCTTTTCCCTGGGTCTATATGTCTACCTCCATTCCATAACCACACTCTTTGATGACTGTGGCTTGTAGTAAATTTTAAAATTAAGAAGTGTCATTCTCCATTTTGTTTTTCTATTTCAAAATTGTTTTGAGTATCCAGAGCTATTTGATTTCCATATGATTTGAAAATAGATTCTCCCCTTACTGAAAAAATGGTGATTTCCATAGGTTTTGCATATAGATCTTTTAGGGTATCATTGACATCTTAATTATATTAGATGTTTCTATCCATGAACACAGGGTTTTTTCCATTTATTTTCATCTTTTAAAATTTCTTATATTAGTGTTTTGTATTTTTCAGTATACATGTCTTTTACTTTGTTTAAATTTATTTCTCAATATTTTATTCTTTCAGATGTTAATGTAATGGAATTATTTTCTTAGTTTCAATTTCAGATGCTTCATTTTTTGTTTTTAGAAAGAACTGATTTTTGCATGTTAATCTTCTAACCTGCCATTTTCCTGAATTTGTTTTGTTAGTTCTACTTGTCTTGAAGTGATATACAATTATTGCTATGTGTTACAATATTTATTTTATACCAGTTATTCCTCAAGTGAGGTACGCCTCTGAGTGTTCTACCTCATGCCACCTGAATTATGAGATTTTTCACCCTGACTGGTGAGAACTTGAACTATTCCCATCCTTTATGAGCTCTGAGCATTGTTCTGCTTGTTCCTTTCTGGAGGTTTTGTCCTGTGCCTGGGGAGGCCTTGCATAGTTCTGTTCAAGCACTGTGCTCAGCTAAAGCCTACTGGGTGACCCCTGCACAACTCTGTAGCTTGCTTTTACTCTTTCTCTCTCCCTGGCTAGCTCCCTGTACTGCCTGCATCTCACTCTCTTGAGCACATGTCCTGTAAGCTCTAGTCACATCCTTGTCCTTTGGCTACAAGCTCCATCTCCTGAAATCAGGGCACTGCCTGGAACAGTCATGGATCCCCCACCTTTAGAAAGGTGACCAACCCCAGAAAGCCCTACCCTGGGGAGGGCTTGTCTTGCCAACTGTGTGGAAGGTGTTCAGGAGGCCTTTGGATCACATCCTGCACTGATGCTCAAAGCTTATCTCAGATAGAGGCTATAACCCTGGGGAGCAAAACCTTGTGTGACCACTGATAAGATGTCAGTTCAAGACCATTAAATTCCTACCCATTTGACAGATGAGTGAGGGCAGTAAGAGATGATCAAATGCTACCTGAACAGATAGAAGTCAATTTATTAACACATTGCTTTGAAAATTTTGAGAAAGCACACTTTTCAGAATTACTATTGTTTTTAGTTAAATATTTATTTAAAGCTCTACTCAGTTGAAGTCCTCTCCAATCAAAGCCATTGCTTTGCAAAGGTAGATTTTTCTGCTTTTTGTTCATGTCTTGTCGGCTCATTCACTCACTCTAGGGACCCAGAACATCTCTGTATAGCTCTTGGGGCTCCTCACCCTGCTAACCTTTAAGGTACCATAAAATGGCAGGACTAGATTATAATATTTATGATCATATATTCCATGAGGACCACTATCCTCTAACCCATGCTTCTCAGCTGTTAGGTTAGGGAAAGTGTAGCAGGCCATCCCATCCTGAGGTTTCCATCTGTCAGTAACTTGAGAACAGATAGCAGTGCATAAATACCGTAAGGCCTCTCTGGGACACTGGAGATCCCCAAGGGCACTTTTTCACTGGCCTTTGGCCCCCACCCTCTGTTCTGGGGGCCCTTCTCCCTGGGCACTCAGAAGGCTTAGCTCCCAATTGACCTGGCCATGGGACCCTCCCTGGCCTATGTCCTTGTTCTTGACCTGGTACTTTCCCTTGTTCCAGGAGCTAAGCCCTCCATCCCTCTTAGCTTGAGTCCCCAATGCACAATCCAGTCAATGGACCTGATGCCCTCTTTGATGAACTCAGTTCCTTGCTCTACCCTGTTGCTCACCAGAAGCTCTCTCAACCAACCCCTCTTGTACACTTACAGCTCTACGGTATCTCTCCCCACCACCATACTGTGTTCTACATTCTTCTGGGAAACACACCCATCAGCCATATGTCAGTCTGTGGATTCTCATCTTGATCTGGACCATCCTTCTCATGGTTCCTAAACATGCAGATTCTCAGCTCTGTGGGACACCCTCCTTTCCCTCCATCCTCCATCCTGTCCCAGGAGTGAACATTTGATGCCTGACCAAGGGAGGACCTTGATATAAAAACATTTTTACTGGAAGTTGTGATGGTTTCTACCCATCCTTATCATTGCCTTGGGTATTTAAAGGGACTGACCCTGCTGTTGGGACCAGTGCATCCCACTCCATCACAGATTCCAGTGGCTTTTCTTCCAGCTTCCCATGGAAAGCTCCTCTAGTAAATGACCATCCACTGAGCACTAGTTGCAAGGGTGGTCAACACCAAGGGAGGACTTGGGTGTGGGCTGGTTCTCTGTATAGACCCATCTGGAACCATTCATGGTCCTGTAATGGCCTTGCGAGTTGGCTGTTCACATAACTCTAGGACTCTTGTGAAAGCCTTGCACAGGATCCTTTGTGTCCCTGCTTCATTTAACTTGAACAGATCTGATGAAAACTGAGAGTTCTTCTTCTAACCTCCCAGTCTTAAAGGTGTTTACAGAACCATTCCTTGATTCCCTGCCCCACCCTAACTTGTACACACTTCCACATACTCTAATCCATCCCACTGAAAAGTTCTTAAGTCTATGTTGCAGCTCTCATATTGTTTGGATGGAGAGAACATGGCAAGATTGTCTCTGCTTAATGACTCTTAAAGGCTTCATTTTTGAACCCTATCAAAAGAGCTTAAGACTGTGAACATAATAAAGCCCTCCATAAAATAATAGTCAATTAAAATAAAAAAAAAATAAGTTGGGGTTTCTTAAAAGATAAGATAAATAAACCTAGAATTGTAGAAAGAAGCTTTGCAGCAAGAAAGGAGAAAATGTAGCTCTGAATGTCCTGTTAGAAAGATCAAAAGGGAAGGCTCAGGGCACAAACTTATCGAATTAAATGCAGAATACAAATTTACTTGGAGTGAAAAAAGTCTTGCTTCATACTGAATTAGAGGAGGAAGATACCTCAAAATGTTGAGTGGAGGTGGGGTATAAATTCAATTGAATTTGTGAAAAATATAAATAAGGCCCATGGTTTTCCTTTCCCAGGCATAAGAATCCCAGGTTCTTTGGGAGTCCTAGGGTTTTCCACAGACGATTCTGTCCTACCCCAATAGCCTCCCCCCAGAGATCTTCTCTGTGATGGGCACCTGAGTGACTATCTGGCCAAATTGAGCATTCACCCGACATCCTCAGGAGGACCAGGACCTCTACCTACCTGTTCCTCCATGTTCCTGGATGTCCACCTACTCTTTTTGCTGGGAGGAGATCATGTTGACAATTTGCAGGATGTCACAGGGACAACCTTCACCAATAGCTTGATTATGGACATATCATGTCAACAAGGCCATAATCTCCCCCTGGACAGACACTGCCAGAATTGGAAAACTTGTGTGGGATTGAGCACTTGGCAGAGGGCAGAAGATGGGAGGGTCTGAGTCACAAAGAATTGAATGAGACAACGGACACCTGTTACTATTGTGAGCCCTGGTTTGGGTTCCAATGCCTGTTCCCTGACATTCCAGCTGATCTCTTAACCTTCTTCAGCTGCACTATCCCTGACTGTCAAAAACTTATTAAAGCTCACCTAAGAGCTCAACTCTGGGCCAGGCACTAAGACCATCCACATGCTAAGAGCTTGGCCCAGGGCATTGGGATACAAGGAGAAAGAGGCAGATCAATGTTTTCAGCATGTAATAAAGTGAGAATGGAGAGTGACTGCCTGGTAGGTTGAGGTTCCAGTTTGGGATGAAGACAGGTACTGGAACAGATAGTGATGATGGTTGCTCAACATTAAACATACTTAAGATACTGATATACACACTGCAACAGGGTAATAAATTTAAAATGTATTTAATATGAAAAAACCATATAAACATGAAAAACATAGAATACAAAGAAAAATGTTACTGAGGGAAAAAATGGCCTTCTCAGGAGAGGGGAAGGAAGGCTCCTTTTCTTGGTCTGGCCCAAGATAGAGAAGTAAGTCTAAGACTTCATCTGTTGCTTGGGCTGTCTCTAGCTCTTCAGATAGCTCTCCTGGGAACAGTGATGCTGGAATTGGGACTGGTGTTGTATACAGCTCCCTACCTGGCTCTGGGTATTTGTGCCACCATCTCAGGAGTGGGCACCAAATGGCAGTCAATGCTAGAGTCCCAAGAATGCACCATGAAGTTTGTTCTACTTCCAAAGCTGGTCCAAAATCCATAATTGGAAGGGAACAGATATACAGGTGCTGGTGATGGAGCAGGAACAAGAGCTAGGATAGAAGCAGGCAATGGAGCTGGCACTAGAACTGGAAGAGGAGGAGGGTTTACCATCATGAAAGCTTTCCAGGTGCCTTTTCAAAGGGAGAAAATCTCTCTCAGGCTTTCAAATGCAAAAAAAAAAAGAAAAAAAAATCCACCACACCCAAACCAAGAAGCTTTCCTTGGTAGTTGTCCAAGTCATGTTCCTTCTTCTAAAATTTCTCTCAATCCTGAACATACCTAACCCTGGAGATCCTGCCATCTACTCAGGCTCACAGGCACCCACTCCCAGACATCCTCACTTTCTGGCTTGTACTCCATTGATTTCAGAAACTTAAGCTCTGTATGGACAAGATGGAACCTTCATTGCAATTTCAAACACAAAATTTTCAGATCCATAAGGCTATCATGTCCTTGAGGATAAGAGAGTTCTAGGGCTAAAAAAAAGTCCCCACTAGGATGGTCCACCCAGGTTCTGAGTATAGAGCCAATGGCTCTGTGAGAGGAGTGTAGACAGAAGATCAGAAAGACCTTCCATTTCAATCCACTTACCCTTCTGAAGGTATCCTTGTGTGTGTGTCGAGAGGGCTCCTGTGCATGCCCCTGACCATACCCAGGCCCTGAACCCACTCCCCAAACACTCTCAGACCTGGCAATAGCTGACTGTCCCCTAGTTGGGGTCTGAGGAATATTTTCAATCATAGCGGGCTTGTGTCCAATATTTGAAAAAATTTTACCTACATCAGGGAATATTGACATATATCTGTCTGTCTTCCCTGCCCCCCTCCACAGAGCAATCTGGGCTTCAGGAAGGCAGGGAAAGGCAGAGACTGCTCTGCTCATTGCACTGTGCTTCAAAAACTAGGCACTCTTTAAAACCTGGGGAATGGGGACCTACTGCCACATTTTCCCTGGTCTAAATAGTACCTCAGCCTGAGCGTTAGGCACCAAGGCCTGTCATATTCTTTGAGTGCCTGTGACTGTCTCAGCTCCTTCATATTGTTTTTTTTTGTTGTTGTTAGCATGAGCACTCTTATACAACCTTTCCTAGAGCTCAGCAAACTCAACTGAGCATCCGGGCAGATTGGGTAGCAGTTTGCTCAACACATCTACTTTTCTGGGACCATGGATCCTGTTTGGAGGCTGGTGCAGGTAGGGACAAATCAAACCAAGATGAGAAACTTCAGATTTGGGTGACACAGGGATCTGACCTACACTGCTCAGCCACTACTACCACCCCACATTTCTGACTCAACTGTTGAGTTTGGAGCCTCTTGTTCTGACCCAGAGTCCACTCATATTTTTATTTTGTTCAGGGGCCTTCCACATCCTTGAGAGACCAGGAGGACTTACCCATACCTAGAGAGAGCCTTGCCTGCATCACATCAACATGCTGTTGCCCTTCATGTTCATGAGGTCAAGTTTAGGTGTCTGTCTCACTAGTGGAATGGAAGCTCAAGAGGCAAGGATTTTTTTTCTGCTTCATTCCTCCAACTATGATAAATTTTGCAATGTCCCTACATACATAGGCAGTCAGTATATATTTGTCAATTGAGCTTCATGATCACCTTTTCACATGTCACAGTGGATCTGGTGCATTTCTCCAAAAGCCCAGAGAAACCTGCTATTATAAGAACTCACATGGGGACCACTGGGATGGATTCGCCCATATTCTTTGCAAATGGGAAATAGATCTGTCCCTGGCAAGACAGTACAGGTCAAGGCTGTAACAGATGCAACTACTGGGGGGAGGAAAAGAATTAATCTGATCAGCCCCTGTGCCTCTATCAGCCCATCAGACCTAGGTCAACCCTTTCCATAGCTTATCTGCTTAAGTCCTGACAATGAACCTGGGATGTGTGTACTCTCACTCCTAATTCCTGAGGATCCACGAGAGTTCAGAAAAGGGAATTGACAGCTCAAACCTTACAATGAATGCTGAGTGAATCAGGGATGTGGAGGGGCCAGAATATTCATCCAGTGAGGAGCTGGACCAGGAGCAGTTGAGTGGGCATGAAGGTTTGCTCATTCTCTAGGAATGTACAGGAGACAAGGAACACCCTTCCCAGGTGGGCGGGCACCAGGTTCTGTTCTGGCTCCTCTTGCCTGGTGGCACTGAGGATAGTCTGTTCCCAGCAGTTCTTCCTATCCACAGCTGTTAGAGCTGGTGCCAGATGAAGGCTGGACCCGAGAAATAGCCATGAATTAGTCCCTAACACCAAAGATGGTGCAAAAGCCAGAGAGTGTTCCAGCTCTATAGGTGTTGCTATGCCTATTGCTGTATTTAGAGCAGGAGATTGCACCAAAAATGAAGTTGGCCATTTAGTTGACACTGGATCTTGAATAGGAAGTGGGTTCCCCACCATGACAGCCTTTCCAGGTGCCTTTTCAAAGGCAGAAAATATCCCAAGCCTTTCAGCTGCAAAAAATCCAAACCTACCACATGAAACCAGGAAGCTTTCCTGGGTAGTGATCCAATTGATGTTGCTTCTGAAGTTCCTCTTTCTCCTGGACAACCCCAACCCTGGAGATTGTGCCTGTGTCCTCCACTCGTGTCCTCTGCTCATGCTCACAGGCACCCACCCCCAGACAGCCTCACCTTCTGGCTTGGTCTCCCTTGATTTCAGAAACTCAAGCTCTGTATGGACAGGATGCGACATCTGTTGCAATTTCAAGCACATGATTTTCAGATCCATCGAAACCATAAGGTCCTTGTGGATGAGAGAGCCTGAGGGCTGAAAAAAGTCCCCACTGGGATGGTATACCCAGGTTTGGAGTATAGAGCCAATGGCACTGTGAGAGAATTGTAGGCAGCAGATCAGAGAGGCCTTCTCTTTCAACCCACTTGCCCTTCTGAATGTATCCATTTGTATGTGGGGTAAGGGCTCCTGCACCTGCCCATTCTCATACTCATGGCCTGAACCCAGTCTCCAAACATTTAGACCTCTCAGTGGCTGTCTGTCCCCTAGCCGGGGACTGAAGTATATATCAGTCATAAGGGGTTCGTGTTCAATATTTGAACAAATCTTCCCTATCAGGGACACTTGACACATTTCTGTCTGTTTCCCTTGACCCATCCACAGACAAACCTGGTGTTCAGGTAGTCGGGGAAGGGCAGAAAGTGCTCTGGCCTTGCACCGTGCTTTGAAAAGTAGGCACTCTTAAATACCTGCTGAAAAGGGACCTCCTGAACAATTTCCCAGTTCCTAATTGTACCTCAACCTGTGGCTAATGTACCAAAAGCTGCCATATTCTTTGAGTGCCTTTGAATGTAACTCATCCCATCTATATTGGCCTTCTAGTGGCAGGGGCACCACCTAACCCCAGCTTTCCCATAGCTGAGCACCCGCAACTGAAAGTCCACGCAGATTGTGCAGCAATTTGCTCATCACATCTCCTTTCCTGGGAATGGATCCTTTTTGAAAGATGGTGCAGTTGGCAACAAATCAAACCAAGATGGGATTCATCAGATTTGGGGTTTCACAGGGTTGTGAACTGAACTTTCCAGCCACTACACCCATCAGACATTTCTGACTCAAATGTGGAGTTTGGAGTCCCTTATTCTTGACCCAGAGTCCACTTACATTTTACTTAGGTTCAGGAGTCTTCCATGCCCTTAAGAGACCTGGAGGACTTGCCCATACCTAGAGCCAACTGTTAGTGCATCACACCTAACATGCTGTGTTTCCTCTATGCTTGTGATTTCTAGTGTATTTATATGACTCCCCAGTAGAATGGAAACCCAAGAGGCAGAGATTTTTTTCTTTTCCTTCCTCCAACTCCTAAATTTTGCAATGTCCCTACACACATAATCGCCCACTATAAATTTGTTTATTACACTCTAAGATGTCAGACTTGGCCTGTTCCACTTCTCCAGCCCCCTTGATGCCTTTTGAGTAGACCTTGGATGAAGATCTTCAGGATGGAGCCTTCAATCTGGTTTATAAAATGGAAAATATGTCTGTGTCTGGCCCTAGGGTAGTTGAGGGCTGAGTCAAAGGCTTCTCCATAGGTGAATGGAAAATTATTTTTCCATCCCCAGCTCCTACAATAGCCCATCAGGTAAGGCCTGCCCTGGGTCAGCCCTTCCCATGGTTCATCCCATTTGGTCCTCTCAATAACCCTTTGATGTGTGTTCTCTAGCCCCCTACTCTTCCAAGGAGCCACCTGAGGCTCAGAGAAATGAATTTTTCTCCAAAGTCCCATGGAAAAGTCTGGTGGAGTCGAGGCCATGGAATGAGCAGTATGCTAACCTGGTGACCATTTGTATCAGTGTCTGTTTGGTGGGGAGGAAAGCTTGGATGTTCCCCAGGATGTTAGATGTATCCAGTTTCTCCCTGCCCAAGTGGGCAGGCACCAGGTGCTGCATTGGCTTCTCCTGCCTGCTGGACCTGAAGTTGATATGCATCAGGCTTGTCTCTTTCATGTCCCCAGCAGGGTCATTTTCACACTAGAAGGTGGAGTGTTGGGACAAAAAAGGATATGCAGTCAGCAGCTGCAACATGTCCTAAAGGTTGGTTTCAACTGGATCTCAAACCTGGATCCCTGTCCTCAATGACTGTGGCAGAAGGTGGACCATGGTTGCCTCTAAGTTAGTGACAGGGAACAGGGAGACCTGCCCTGGGTTAATGCATTTGATTTCAAATGACCCAAAAATTTTCTCTTCCCTCTTTCAAATTAAAGGGAGTTTTGAGTACCTGAGGCTAAGGTGATATCAGATTCTGTAAGGGGTAAACTCCTGGAGATTCCAGGGTGGGAGAAAGACACTGGATTGCCCAAGGAAATGAGCCAATGCCACAGGGAAGAGAAATTCCAAATGGTCTTGAAAATATTCAAGTGTAGATCACCTTCTAATGGGGCAATTACAAATATGATTCTGCCTTGGTGATACCAGATGGACAAATTTTCAGACTGTTCACACCCAAGGTCAGCAGATTGCAGGGGAGCATCAGCCATCATTGCCTGCTTTGGGATTCCTGAATTGTTTCAAGTAATCTGGCCCCAGCCATTCAAACTTCAAATATGTATAACCTTCACCAAGCCATACAATTCCTGGGAGCCCATACTGGGTTAACTGGAAACATTAGGATATTCAAGGTCACATGATGTTCCCTGCAGCCCTGTTGAAATGGCAATAGGAAGGATTCTCATCTAGGTCCAAGGGCAGTGAGGCTGAGCTACTGAGATTCTTGGCCTCCCCTTTGCAACATGTTTCAGCCCTGCCTCCTGACTTGGAAGGGTCATGGTATTGAGCTCCGTGAAATAGCAAGCTGCAGAGAAATATGTATTACAGTGTCACTCTCTCACCCTTTTTAGGTAAAAACAACCTAGGAAACATGAGAATGCCTAAGGATGGAGAAAGTGTGGCGAGTCAATTTAGCTGAATGTTAGTGGAACACCTGGGGACTGGGAATACCCAGAGGGAGATAGACTAAACAACCAAGACAGGATCAAAAACAAAGACTGTCATAGTTTAACATGAAGTAGAATCATTCTAAAAGCCTCATTTCTGATATTCCAACAACCATTGCACCTGGTCACGGCTGGGGCTGTGTTAGGGGTGTGTGGGGGGGGGTGGAGTCCCAAATTCCTCTGGGACTGGGAGTGAGTTCCAACAAGGGGGATCCCTGGCAGGGAGTCTGGAGATTCTACTAGGGCAGGGTCTGGGTCCTGGATTACCCTGGCTGTCTCGGACCTGTGTGTGGAAAATCCTCAGCTCCCATCTCACCTCCAGTCTATTCTGGCTTCTGTTGGTGGCCGTGCGCACCAGCACCCTGGTCAGGGAGCTGGTGCTGATGACACTGTCACCTTGCTTTGAGTTGGTCTCATGGGTGGACCGCTTTAAAGACAAGGCCATCAGCAGGGCTGCAAGGCATCAGAGCACAGCCTGTTAGTCACCAAGAGGAACATGAAGTTCTACTTCCAGATGAGGCAAACACCCTCTCTGTAAAGACCTCCCAGGAGGGAGATGACAGCTACACAGCTCAGTATCAATGTCTAGGCAGTGGGGCACCAACCCTAGGCCTCCCCTTCTGGCCCTCCCAGCCATGACCTGGACGTGAACATGAGGAGCCCACCAGGAGTCCACCCCCAATCACCTCTTTCTGCCCAGCCCTGGTCGGACACTCATACCCTTCCCTCCATATATCCAAACTGGGAGTGGGGAGTACTGAGGCTGATTAGGAAGGATCGCAGTGTCAGCCTGGCCTGCATCCCCTACCCTGGGTCCCCTGGGTTATCTTTGGTTTCCTCCTGTTAAATGGGCAGAGCCTTCAAGGGCGAGGTCTGAATCAATGCCTGCAGTGTCAGATAAAGCTCTCGCTGTGGGTTTTATTGTGGCCAGTGCCTCAGGAAGCAGGTAGACAGCTACAAGAGAACATTTTCTGTTGGGTATCTATGCCTGAGTGAACTGTTAGAGGCAGTCTCCAGTGTGTAGGTGTTTGGTTACCAGGGTTCCAAGTCCTGTTGTGTTCTATCTCCAAGGAAGTGAGGTAACTTCCTGCATCCCTTTCCCTGTGTGCCCTCCCTGGATAACAACTCCCCAATGTGCCCTATGGGTTGCTGACTGCTCATCCTTTTGTACCATGACATTTCCCATCTGTACACAATTTCACCAGCTCAGCCCTGCAGGCTGCCCGTAAGGCCTGGGGGCATCAAAAACCAGCTGAAAAGACTGAACTGGGTTCACAACCATCCTCATCCTATCAGTTCTATGACCTTGGACATATCATTGTGCCTCTCAGGGCCTCCCAAGTTTCCTCTGCTGCACAAGAGATCAAATCTAGGTTATCTTTCCCAGGGATGGCATCAGGCGGATAAAAATTCCTAGAAAACTTGAGGGTTGGTCTCACATGTAGCCAATGCACAAACAAAAAGAAGGAAGAATTACAATTTGGGGTGGGAAGCAGCAGGGAACACAACTCAAAACAGGGCTTAGTTCTGGCAATGTGATCTTGGGAAAATCATGACCACCTTGACTTCATTTGTCAGTCCATACCAGGAGGGTCTTGAAATTCACTGTAAAGCAAACTTTGTCACCTTCAAGTGTAAAGCACTCCAAAGATTTCCCATTCCATTTAGTATAAAATCCAAGGCTCCCCCAAAGCCTGACCTGTCCCTGGACCCCATATATGGTCCTGTGCTCTGCCATTCTCTACCGCACCCCAAGTCTTCAGCTCCCCAAACCTCCAAGCTTTTGTCTGTTCAGAGCAACCCCCAAGGAGTAGAACATATTTTTTAGCACCCCAGAGAACCACAGGTCATCAATGGAGAACCAAGGCCAAATACTTCTCCTAGGCTATGGAAGGTGTAGGGTCACCTACTCCAAGCACCCCAATATATAGAGGAGGAAACTGAGGTCTTCTCTCCAGTAGCCTCCCTCCACACTGGGAGTTCATCCTAATTCCAGGTGCTCACATCTGTGGAGGCACGACCTCAGCTGTGTCCTCTCCTGCTTGCCCTGGGGATGGCCCTCCCCTGGCAGAACCCTGGGAACCTCTGAGATCCTTCTGCCCATTGGGCTGCCATCTCCCCTTCCCCATGCTTTGGCCTATGGATATGTTGACAGGAGAAAGATGCCCCTGCCACATGGCAAAGCTGCCTCCAACCCCGTTCCTCTGTCTTCTTGTCACCTCCCTGGTGCCAGGTCATACTCTGCCTACCCTTTCATTGTCCTTACCTGTTTAGTCAGTGTGTGTGTGCAGGCAGTGCTCAAGAAGGCATTTTGGGATGCTGAGAAGAAAGTAGGCAAGATTTAGGGGCTATCTTTTCCAAAGTTTCCACGAGAGAGGGTTAAGCCAACGCCTCAGATGCCAGGAGTTTCCAGGTCCTCTGGATTCTGCCCACCCCTTGTGCCCTGAGCCGTTCCTTTTCCTGGGCCTCCATTTCCTAATTGAGCAGTGAGGGGTTGAAAATGGACCTGGGTAAGAAGGCGCTCAGCAAGGAAAATGGGCAGTCCTCACCCAGCCTGGGTGGAGGTGGGTGAGGCCGGACTAGGGGCAGGGTGCTAAGCTCCCTTACTTCCAGGATACAAAGGACAGCGCGCCTGAAGGTCGGGCTGGAGCGCACAGCAGGGCGCGCACGTGGGGCCTGCGCAGGACAGAGGAAGTTTCTTGCAATGGGTCCAGCCTCGCCAGGCGTCGCAATGGGCCAACGGTCTCCGTCCGCTCCCCAGGTCCCGGCTCTCTGTCATCGCCCCTAGGGGGTCCTGGGACACCTCAAATCCAGCCAGGAGGGTCTGCCTGACCCTGGACCTGGTACGAATGGAGAGCCTGGAGACCAGGAGCCACAGAATGCACTGCTTTTCAGATCCACGCAGGGCGTAGATCTGCGAACCTGCAGGAGGCCAGTGATGTCATGATGAAGGCAAGTCAGGCCTCCCCTCTCTCTCCTCCACCACCGTTGCCCATTCCAGCTGGTAAAATGGGGGTGGGAGGTATCCCTGGAAGGAGGCAGACACTCATGCCGCCCAGAGTGGGGTGGGGCCAGTTTCTATTGTCAGGGAACCTCTCCTGGCTCAGGGCTCTTCCGCATTTTGTAGATGAGCAACAGGCTCCAGCTCTGGGAAACTGAGCCCAGTCCAAAGATGGGATTGGGAATCACTGCCCTGAGCCATCGGTGGTCCGTGTGCTGACACTCAGGGGCTTGTCCAGTGCTGGAGCCCCCATCGGCCAGGCGGGCTCCTGAGTCAGGCTCTCTTCCGCGTGGCTTTAGTCCCTAAACACCCTCATGTTTTCAGGTCACTCACCCCCTTTGCCATCAAGGAAACTGAGGCTCTGGAAAGTCACCATGTTATGGGAGTTAGATCTGAAGTAGGCAAGGACTGGGCAAGTCCCAGGGTGAAGGAGGCTCTAGTGAGGATATGTGCTGGATGAGGAGCAGGCTAGGAGGCATCTGACCCAATCGCACAGGGCTCTGATGCACAGGGAAGGAGTCGGGGAAACTTCAGTGCATGGATGAACAGGGCGACCCAATGCAGCAGGGTGGCCTGCCAGAGCCACAGCAATCCAGAGCTGGAGGGGGTTGAGTGGCCACCTATCTCCCCCATCCCTCACATAAGTGAGGGATGAGTACCTATCTCAGTGCCCTTCTGGGCACATGGGGACTTTGGTGGCTGTCTGCCTCCTCTCAGGGTTGGGCATGCTGGAAGGAGGCCCAGAGCAGACTCCTGGTCCGAGCTGTCATTCAGGAGAAATTGGTATCTGGAAAGGACACATCTAGGGACCAGGTGGGCACTGCCCCCAACCCCTACTCGCCTGGAGGTTCTTGTACCTGTCACCATTGTCCACGGTGTTGTAGGAAGAGGGAATCTGTTTTTCCATCATTCTTTGCATATTTTTGATAATGTAAAATCACAATTCCATCTTTAAGGGCCCAAACATACTACAAGGTACTGCAATTAATTCTATTCATATAATCTTAATATTACAAACACTTTTTATTGGTTTTCCATTTTTAAAGCCAAATTATAGATAAAATGAACTTAAAATTACAGAACAGAATGGAAAAGGCTACAAGCCTGGGTTTTACTATCAATCAGCTCAAAAGCTGGGAGAAGGAAGGGGTGGAGGTAAAACTAAGCTGTAAAAAAATTCTCCTTAGCTTCCAGAATAGGGAAACAGCTGAGCCTGTCTAAGTTGATGAATCAATATATGATGGTTAATCTCATATCAACTTGAATAGGTACTTGTGATCGTTTGAAGCTGTATTGACCCCAGAAAAATCATATTGTCAAAATGATATATTCCTGTGTGTGTAAACCTATTGTAAATAAGACATTTTGATTACGTTAATTCAGTTAAGGCCCTGACCCAGATGTTAATCTTCTTACTATAGACCTTTATAAACAGGATGAATATGGACAGAGACAGAGAGAGAAAGAGAGAGAAAGCCAAGGAAGCCAGAAGCTGTAAGCAACGAAACCCAGAAGGCAACAAAACCCAGAAGAGTGCCTTTGTATGTGACAGAGGAGTACAGGATGGGGTGTAGCCAGTCTTTGGGGTGAAGGTATCACCTAATGATGCCTTGGTTTAAACATTTTCATGACCTCAGAACTCTAAGCATGTAAGCTAATAAATCCCCATTGTAATAGCCAACCCATTTCTGGTATATTGCTTTCAGCAGGCTACCTGGCCAGAACAGTAATGCTGACCAGTTGTTGGATCAAACAAGCACTGGTCTGATTGTTACTATAAGGATATTTCATGGCTTGAAATCATTAGTCATATATACAATCAAAACAGGAGCTTGCCTTCAGCATTGAGGGAAATCTTATTCCATCAATTGAAAGCATTGAAGGAAGAATTGATGATTTCAGCAGTCAGAAAGAATTTTTGTCTCTGCTAGAGACAGTCAGCTTCTCCTGGAGAATTCATTATCAGCTTCACTGGGGTTTTCAACTTACTGCCTGCCATATGGAATTTGGACTTGCCAATACCCACAGTTGCATGAATCAATTTCTATTTTTAAAAAAAATCTATGAATATTTACATATATTTATCCTGTCTGGTTTTTTTTTTTTTTTTTTTTTTTTTTTTTTTTCGCTCTGGAGAAACTTGGCTAAAACAGACTTTTATATAGAGAATGAGAAGCAGAATCTTTAAGATAAGATTTCTGAGTTGAGTCTGGAGTTTTGGAATTGGTTCTCTAATATTGTTTTAGTTTGCTAAAAGCTGCTGGGAGCAGTATACCAGAAATGGTTGGCTTTTGCAATGAAGTTAAAAGCTTATAATTCTGAGGCCATGAAAGTGTCCAAATGAAGGCATCATCAGGAGACCCTTTCTCCCTGAGCTGCTGCTGTGGGCAGTCACACAGAAGGTGGTGTCCGCTTGTAGCTCCCCTCTCTTCCAGCCTCACTGCTTCAGCTTTTGTCTAAAGTAGCTTCCTCTCAGAGTCTGTGTTCTCTTTAGTTAGGCTTCAGGCTCCTGGGGCTTTCACTCTCACCTTCTGGGTTCCTCTCTATCTCTGAAGCCTTTTTTGGTATCTGTGGCTTTTTATGCCACCATTTATAAAGGACTACAGTAAGAGGATTAAGACCCAACCTGAGCCACACAATCTAATCAAAGGCCCTTAACTGAAGAAATTTAATCCAAAGATCCCACCTGCAGTAGCTCTACATGCACAGGAATGGATTAGCCCTAAGGACATGATTTTCTGAGGTCCTCAAAAGCTCAAACGATCACATACTACCCTCTGGACCTCAAAAATACATGTTCTTTCCATATGCAAAATACATTCATTCCACCACAATTTTACAAAAGCTTTAAGTCATTTCAGTAACAGTTTTATATACAAAATCTCCTCAAAATCAGTTATAGGCGTATAATCTATCCTTGAGTAAAAATTCTCCTTCAGCTGTGGAACTGTAAAACTTAGAAAATAAGTTAACCGTCTCCATTATACAAAGGAGGGAGAGTAATAGAATAAGCGTTCCCATTATCATAGGGAGAAATTGGAAGGGAAACCAGGGCCACAGATCCCAAACAGTTCTGAAAACCTGCTGGGCATATTCCATTAGGTTTCAAAGTCTGAGAGTCACCTACAGAACCATGGTTTCTTCTCCTCAGGGCCTTATGGGAGCAGCAGTCCTTCCCACCCTTTCCAAGGCCTTGCCCAGAGGCCATGTTCTCAGCTCCACACTCATCAAGCATCTGGGGGCATCAGAACTCTCAGCCCACTCTCTGAGAACACTGGATGATATCCAGACTCCCATTCCCAGGGGAATGTGCTCCAATCTCTCTGAAGCCTGGGAGGCAACACTCTTTCAGCAATGTGGCACAAGACCCCCCTTTCCAAACTCTGGGACATACTCATCCTTTCTGTGCACATGGGTGAGTTCGCTCTCTCAGCTCAGTAAGTTATCATTAGTCCAGAACACAACTTCCATGGTACTGCCATTGAAAGCGTTTTCCTTCAGTCTTCCTTTTCTGTCCCATTTAGTCCAGGCTGGCAGTGCTTCAGTTTCATACAGACCTCACAGAAAATGTGTTGGGTTCACATGCAAGAAACAAGGGTCCAAGCCGTCACATAGTGAGACTTTCCACAGATCCTTCTTGGATAACTGCATTTGCAATCCTGACTTACACTAAAATCACTGACTGGTTCCCTGTTCAGCTTAATCCTCACATGGAGCACTCTTCTCTGCAGACTCATTTTCCAGAAGCTCAGATTTTTCCAAACTGATAATTTCTGGTTGCTTTATCCCCGTGAGTTCAGTTCTTAGCTTATCCCTTTCTTCCCACAATTTACTATAAACAGCAAGGAGAAGCCAGGCCACATTTTCCAATTTTAGTTTAGAAATTTCCTCAGCTAAACATCCAAGTCCATCACTTTCATATTCTGCCTTCCAACTAACATCTGGAGTAAATTTTGGCAAGTTCACTGGCACTTTAAAAAGGGGTTCTTAACAACATGTCTGTGAGCTTGAATTGAAATTGAAAAAAAAAATTAATCTTGTTGGGAAACGTTGGTGAGGGTGTGACATATTTACTAAATAATAGGCAGCATAGTGTGGACTTAGTAAGGGGTCCATGGTTTTCCACTGACTGGCAAAGGGGTCCTTGGAACAAAAGAGGATAAAAACCCCTGCTTTAAAGTAAGGATCACCTTGTTTCCAGACTGCAATGACATATTCATTATTTCTAAAGCCTCCACAGAAGTATCTATAGAATCTATATTTCTACCAACAATCTCTTCGAAGCAATAAAGGCTTTTTTTATTAAGCATCTCACAAGTCTTCCAAAATCTACCTCTTATTCATTTATAAATCTGTTCAGAAATTCTTGGTGTTTGCATAGCAGCATGCACCCCACTCTCCTGGTATTAGTTTCTATTTTAATTTTCTTAAAGCTGCTAGGAACAATATACCAGAAATGAGTTAGTATTGACAATGGGGATTTATTAGGTTAAAAGCTTAGAGTTCTGAGGTTGTGAATGCATCCAAATCAAGGCATCATCAGGAGATCCATTCTCCCTGAACTGCAGTTATGGGCAAACAGGCACATGGGGGTATCTTCTTCTCTATCCCTTCTCCTCTGGGCCTTCTTTCTGCTTCTCTCAAAAGTGGCATCCTCTCAGCTTCTGTATTCTGTTGATTTCAGCTTCTGGCTTCCAGAGCCTTCTTGCTCAGCTTCTTCATTCCTTTCTGTCTCTGCAGCTATTTATTTATTTATTTGTTTGTTTGTTTGTTTTGGTTATCTGTGGCTTTTTACTCCACCATTTATAAAGGACTCTGGTAATAGGATTAAGACTCCTGCATGATCATGCAATCTAATTAAGGGCCCTTAACTGAATTAATTTAATCAAAAGGTCCCTCCTATTACAGGTTTGCATGCACACAGTGATATTCTGAGGTCCACAATAGCTTCAAACTGCTACAAATATGAGTAGATTAAATAGCACTAAAGAAGACTCTTTCCTATGATCAAGTAGGTATTGATACTCCATGCATGAAATAGCAAAAGAAATATGCAGAATATCGTCAATGAATACTAATACTCAGTTGCTTACTAGAGCAAGGCTCTGGGTGACAGTTTAACACCTTAATAGAGTTTTGTGGCATTAAAAAGTGAATGATGTTTGTTGGTTGTTCCTAAATATGCTGGATATAGTTGTTAAAGTCAGGGATGAAGTACATGAAACTGTCTGTATGTGCCTTAGTAGACACTCATTGCTTACAGCTGCATACTTGAGATTTCTGAAAAACATACCGTAGTCTCATTGAGTGAGAGCTGAAAATACAAAATGAATTGAATCCCAACCTTGCAGCGTGTCTCCTGATAAAGTGAGGTCATTGGTGGGGAAGTAATGTGATTGTAAGAATTGGACTGGCAATGATGTAGTGGAGACATTGAAACCTTAGATTCTCCTCAGTCTTCTGTGCCAGATGAACCTGTAATGATCTGCCCTGAGGAATCAGCCATCCAATCTCTAGTCTGCCCTGAGGAAACAGCTGTCCTGCATTCTGCTGAAGAGATTAACCCACAGTGCAAGATAAACATCTTGTAACTGCCTCCCCTGAGGAATTAGCCCTCATACCTCCAACTGAAGAATTCAACACTCTTTCACCAGATGAAACTTTAATGAAATTCCCAGAGGTAACTGGCTTACAACACACTGCTAATTCTTCTCATGGCCCATCCCCAACCACCCATCTTTTCTTCTAGACCTATAACTAGCCTGAAATGCCAAAACCCCAAAAGATGTGGTATAAAATATGGCCCATAAGGAAGAGTGCTACACTCCAAAAGAACTGTATTAATTTCTAATTTATACAGATATAAACGAAGGGAATATGTGTGGTAATGGATATTAAGGGTTAGAAATAATGCTGGAAAGAACATAAAGTTGGATCAGGCTTTAGTTATGGTTATGGACTGACTAAGCAAAAATTCTGGATTCAATTTTGTGACTCGAGCATTTTGAAAGAGCTCTAACAGGTGGTCAAATCCTAGAACAAACCGTGCCTACATTAACTGAAGTGTGGGAATGGACGTTAAGGCTTTGAAATAATGATGGATGGAACATAAAGTTTGATCAGGCTGATGTTATTATTATGGGCTGACTAAACAAAAATTCTAGATTCAGTTTTGTGGCTCAAGGATTTTGAAAGGGCTCTAACAGGTACCCAAATCCTGGACCAAACAGTGGCCTACATTATGTTAAGATGATTTGTCAGAAGTGCCCTTGTATAAAGTAGATGAGGAGATCCAAAGCTTGGAGAAATTGCAGTGCTAGAGTGAACTGATCATGTAAGACCTCCTTATCCACCCCTCACATGAAGCACAAAACAGAGTCATGGTCCCTCAATTCCCAGAATTGAGACAGTGTACAGACTCAGCACCTCTTGAACGTGAGGAAGGACCAAGCTACATTGCCCAAAATTTATGCTTTTAGTTTTCCAACCCACCTATAGCTCTTTATCAGGGGTGTTGTGTGTTGGGGAAAAGGAAATGATCAATCATTTTGGCTCTAAGTTACATTAATTCCAGGAGAACCAACATGCTACAGTGGTTCAACATTCAGGATGAGGCTTACGGATATCAAGTGATTAATGGAATTGTATCTCAGGTCTGTCTCACAATAGATTAGGTGAATCCCTAAACACATTCTGTGGTTATTTCCCCTGTTCCACAAAGCATAATTGGAATAGACATACTCAGCAACTGGCAGATTCACAAAATTGGTTCCCTCACCTGAGGAGTGAGGGATATTATGTTAAGAAAGTCCAAGAGGAAGCCATGAAAACTGCCTGTAAACCAAGGTCAATCTGCATTTCTTGAAAGGATTGCAGAGATTAATCCTACCATCATTACACGACGGACACAGAAATAATTACCAACACCACCACATTCAAGACTCCTATTTGGCCTGCACAGAAAACAGGTGGATCTTGTAGGATGACAGTGGTTTCTAGTAAACTTAACTAGCTGGTGGCTCCAACTGCAGATGATATTTCAGATGTGGTATCATTGCTTGAGCAAAATCAACATATCCCCTGGTACCTCATGTGCAGCTATTGATCTGGCATATGCTTTTTTCTTGATACCTTTTAATAAAGACCATGAAAATTTGTTTGTTTTTCAACTGGCAAAGCCAGCAGTACACTTTCATTTCCTACCTCAGGGACCTATCACTCTTCAGTCCTATGTTATAACCTAGTCTTCAGGGACCTTTTGTGTCTTTCTCTTCCACAAGACCTCACACTGGTCCATTCTATTGATGAAATTTTGGTGACTGGACCTAAAGAACAAGAAATAAAAACTCATGTACAATTATTCTGTGCCAGAGGTTAGAAGATAAGTCCGAAAAAATTCAGGGTCCCTCCATCTTAGTGAATTTCTTGGCGTTCAGTATTGTATTCATGTCAAGATATTCTTTCAAAGGTGAAGAATAAACTGTTGTAACTGACCTCTCCTCTAAATAC
This sequence comes from Tolypeutes matacus, assembly GCA_026826555.1. Lineage (NCBI taxonomy): Eukaryota > Metazoa > Chordata > Mammalia > Cingulata > Chlamyphoridae > Tolypeutes > Tolypeutes matacus. The sequence goes on from JAKSZT010010858.1 coordinate 14,746,686, forward strand.
AAAAGAGGCACAACACTTAGCCTTTTTGGATTCTGGAGTAAACCTATTCTTTATTTGAGTGTCTGTGTTGCATTGATTCTTTTTGGATGCCAGAAAGTTATGTTTTTATATTGAACCTATGTTGCACCTTTGATTAGATTACATCAGTTAAAGGCTATTTGATTAGATTGCTCCAGTGGGGTATAAGCCAGGATGGGATTAATCCTCTTATTAGAGTCCTTATAAAGGAAGGAATAAAAAGATGCAGACACCAAAAATGATGCACAGACAGAAGCCTCCAGACATTGACATCAACAAACTCAGGAAAGTGCAATTTCATAGATGGAGCAGTCCAAATCTGAAGGCTACAAGCCCATTTTTAAATTGTGTAGTTTGCTTTTTATTGTTGAGTTGTATAATCTCTTTATATTTCTTGGATATTACACCCTTATCAAATATGTGATTGCCAAGTATTTTCTCCCATTGAGTCTGCTGCCTTTTCACACTTTTAACAAAGTCCTTTTTTTTTTTTTTTTTTTTTATTTATTATTATTTTTTTTTATTATGGGTAAAAATCAAAATTCTCACAATACATACAAACATTTTAAATGCAAAAGTGTTTAATTTTGAGGAGGTCCCATTTATCTATTTTTTCTTTTGTTGTTCGTGCTTTGGATGTAAGGTTTAAGAAACTACCACCTACCACAAGATCTTCAAGATGTTTTCCTACATTTTCTCCTAGGAGTTTTATGGTTGTGACTTTTATATTTAGGTTCTTAATCCATTTTGAGTTATTTTTTGCATAAGGTGGTGAGATAGGTGACCTCTTTCTTTCTTTTGGATATAATTATCCTTTTCTCCCAGCACCATTTGTTGAATAGACTGTTTGGCCCAGCTGGTTCGACTTAGCAGGGTTGACAAAATTCACCTGATTGTAGATGTAAAGTTCTATTTCTCATTTCTCAATTTGGTTCCATTGGTCAATCTGACTGTCTTTATGCCAGTAATATGCTCTTTTTACCACTGTAGTTAAGTAATGAGAGTTCTCTAACTTCTTTCTTCTTTTTTAAAGATATTTTTGTCTATTCAGGGCCACTTCCCCTTCGAAATAAATTTGATTATTGGCTTTTCCGTTTCTGCAAAAACGGCTGTTGGGATTTTTATTGGGATTGCATTGTATCTCTCTGTAAATCAGTTCGTGTGAATTAACATCTTAACAATGCTTAGTCTTCCAATTCATGAACTCTGAAATATCCCTTCTTTTAGTTAATTTTTCTCCTGTTTCTTTCAGTAATTTTTTGTAGTTTTCTAAACACAGGTCCTTTATGTCCTGGTTAGGTTTACTCCTAAATATTTGACTTTTTAGTTGCTATTATAAATGGACAGGTTTTTCTAGTTTCCTCCTCAGATCACACTTCCTAGTGTATAGAATCTCTATTGATTTTTGTGTATTAATCTTGTATCCTGTAAATTTGCTGAACTTGTCTATTAATTCTAGTAGCTTTGCTGTGGATTTTTCATGATTTTCTAGATATAGGATCATATCATCAGCGAATAGTGTAACTTTTACTTCTTCCTTTTCTATCTGGATGTTTTTTATTTCTTTAGCCTTATTGCTCTAGCTAGAACTTGTAGCACAATATTGAATAATATTGTTGACAGTAGGCATCCTTATCTTGTTCCTGATCTCAGTAGAAAAAATTCACCATTGAATACAATGCTACCTGTAAGTTTTTCATATATGCACTTTACCATATTGAGAAAGCTTCCTTCTATTCCTATCTTTAGGACTGTTTTTATCAAGAAAGGGTGCTGTATTTTGTCAAGTGCTTTTTCTGCATCAATCGAGAGGATCATGTGATTTTTCTTCTTCATTTTATCAATATGGTTTATTAATTGATTTTCTTGTGTTGAACCACCCTTACATACTTGGAGTAAAAGCCACTTGTTCATGGTATATAATTCTTTTAATGTGCTCTTCAATTCTGTTTGTAAATATTTTGTTAAAGATTTTTGCATATACAATCATAAGATATATTGGTCTGTAATATCCTTTTTTCATGATATCTTTACAGATTTTGGTATTAGGGTGATGTTGGCTTAATAGAATGAGATTGGTAGCATTCTTTCTTCTTCAATTGTTTGGAAAAATCTTGAGCAAGATTGGCATTAAATCATCTTGAATCATTGGTAGATTTCACCTGTAAAACCATCTGTCATGGGCTTTTCATCTTTGGGAAGTTTTTGATGAGAGTTTCAATCTCCGTACTTTTGATTGGTTTGTTGAAGTCTTCTATTTCTCCTAGGGTCAGTGTAGGTGGTTCTAGAAATTTGTCCATCTCATCTAGATTGTCTAGTTTTATGGCATACAGTTGTTCATAGTATCCTTTCATGATCGCTCTTATTTCTTCAGGGTCGGTGGTAATGTCCCCCCTCTCATTTCTGATTTTATATATTTGCATCTTCTCTATTTTTTTCTTTGTTAGTCTAGCTAAGGGTTTGTTGATTTTGTTGATTTTCTCAAAGAACCAACTTTTGGAGTTGTTGAAACTTCTATTGTTTTTTTGTTTTTTTTTTCCCTTGATTTCATTTATTTCTGCCCTGATCTTTACTATATATTTCCTTTGGCTTGGTTTGGGATTAGTTTGCTGTTCTTTTTCTAGTTCCTCCAGATGTGCAGTTAGATCTTCAATTTTAGCTCTTTCTTCTTTTTTAACGTAAGCATTAAGGGCTATAAATTTCCCTCTCAGTACTACTTTTGTGGTGTCCCATAGGTTTTTTTTTTTCCCTTACAAATCAATTTTATTGATACATAATAAAAAAGCATGAATCCATGCAAAGTGTACAGTAAATGTATTCTGTGTAGTCATATATTTGGGCATTCATCACTTCAGTCATTGTTAGAGCACCTTCATTATTCCAATAATATAATAATAAAAAAAATAACAAACAAAACTCATCACCTCTCAATCTCTGTATGCTTCCCCTGTGTACATAGCTGCTATTCTTTTTCCTTCTCTCTAGTATGTTCATATTTATATTTTGTAAAAACAGTCTTATATATGAAATATCACTGATAATCATGTTTTATATGAGAGTTTACTATCTTATACAATCCTGTGTTAGTTTTTAGCTATCCTTCTAGATATTAGACATTCCTTTTCAACCACCGTCATACCCAGACAATACTACTACTAGTTACAAACACAATGATATGCTCTAACCATTTCAATTCATTTCCAAAGATTTACAAACAACCATTTTACCAATACTGCACAGATTAACCCTTAGCTTTCCATTCTCTATCCTCATTCTATTTTCTGGTGACCTATATCCTAATTATTAACTCCATGAGTTTACTTCATAATAGTGCAACATACAGTATTTGTCCTTTTGTGTCTGGCTTGATTCACTCAGTATATCATCCAGGTTCATCCATGTTGTCATATGCTTCATGACTTCATTTCTTCTTACAACTACATAATATTCCATCATGATACACATGATAAATGGATAAACAAACACAATTTGTTTATTCATTTATCAGTTGATGGACACCTGGGTTGTTTCCAACTTTTGGCAATCATGAATAATGCCACTGTAAACATTGGAGTGCAAATATCTGTTCATATCACTGCTTTCAGTTCTTCTGGGAATATATCTGGTAATGGTATTCTCGGGTCACATGGCAAGTTTATATTCAACTTCCTTAGGAACTGCCAAACAGTCCTCCACAGTAACTGTACCATTCCACATTCCCATCAACAGTGAATGTGTCCCTATGTCTCCACATCCTCTGCAAAATTAACAGTTTTCTGACTTTTTAATAGCAGCCATTGTAATAGGTGCGAAATGATATCTCATTGTAGTTTTGATTTGTATTTCCCTAATTACTAGTGACGTTGAACATTTTTTCATATGTTTTTTCACCATTTGTATATCTTCTTTGGACAGCTTTTCATGTCTTTTACCCATTTTTTAATGAGGTAGTTTGTCTTTTTATTGTTGAGTTGTATAATCTCTTTGTATATAATAGCTATTAAACCCTTATCAGGCATGTGATTGCCAAATGTTTTCTCCCATTGAGTTGGCTGCAATTTCACCCTTTTGACAAAGTCCTTTGAGGTGCAAAATGTTTGATTTTGAGAAGGTCCCATTTAGCTACTTTTTCTTTTGCTGCTCATGCTTGGGTGTAAATTTTAATAAATAATGCCTAACAGAAGATCTTGAAGAAGTTTTTCTACATTTTCTTCTAGAAGTTTTTGTTGCTTTTATATTTAGGTCCTTGATCCATATTGAATTAATTTTTGTATAAGTTGTGAGATACGCACCTTCTTTCTTTCTTTTCAATATGGCTATCCAGGTCTCCCAGCACCATTTGTTGAATAAACTGTTCTAGCCCAGCTGGGAGGACTTGACAGCCTTGTCAAAAATCATTGACTGCAGATGTGAGGATCTATTTCTGAGTTCTAGATGCAGTTCCATTGTTCAATGTGTCTGTATTTGTACCAGTACCATGCTGTTTTTACCACTGTAGTTAAATAATATGCTTTAAAATCTGGAAGTGAGAGTCCTCCAACTTCATGCTTCTTTTTAAAGATATTTTTGGCAATTTGTGGCCTTTTACCATTCCAAATAAATTTGTTAATTGGATTTTCCACTTCTGCAAAAAACGATTGTTGAGATTTTTATTGGGATTACATTGAATCTGTAAATCAGTTTGGTTAGAGTTGACATCTTAATGATATTCAGTCTTCCAATCCATGAACACAGATGTCCTTCCATTTATTTAAGTCTTGTTTTGTTTCTTTTAGCAATGTTTTAAAGTTTTCTGAATACAGGTCCTTTATGTCCTTAATTAGGTTTATTCCTAAATAGTTGACTGTTTTAGTCACTATTATAAATGGAATATCTTTTTCTCATTTCTTCCTCAGATTGCACATCAGTAGTGTATAGAAATTCTATTGATTCCTGAATATTAATCTTGTATCTCACCACTTTTGCTGACCTCATCTTTTCTAGGAGCTTTGTTGTGGATGTTTCAGGAGATTCTAGACAAAGGATCATATCATCAGAGAGTATTGAAAGTTTTACTTCTTCCTTTCCTATTTAGCTGGATTTTATTTCTTTTTCTAACCTAATTGCTTTAGCTAGAACCTCTAGCACAATATTGAATAACAATACTGACAGTGGGCATCCTTGTCTTATTCCTGATCTCAGCAGGAAAACTTTCATTCTTTCACCATTGAGTACAATGCTAGCTGTAGGTTTTTTAATATATGCACTTTACCATATTGGGAAAGCTTCCTTCTATTCCTATCTTTTAAGTGTTTTTATCAAGAGAGGGTGCTGTATTTTATCAAATGCCTTTTCTGCATCAGTTGAGAGGATCATGTGATTTTTCTTCTTCATTTTATCAATATGGTTTATTATACTACCTGCATTTCTTGTGTTGAATCACCCTTGCAGTGATAAAACCCACTGATTGTGGTGTATAATTATTTTCTTGTACTTTTGGATTCAGTTTGCATGTATTTTGTTGAGGATTTTTGCATCTATATTCATTAGAGATATTGGTCAGTAATTTTCTTTTATCATAGAATCTTTTTTTTTTTTTTTTAATTTTATTTTTTTATTCATTTACCCCCCCTTGCTGCTTGTGCTCTCTGGGTCAGCTAACCACGCCGTGCGGGCGGGCCTGCCTTCACCAGGAGGCCCCGGGAACCGAACCCGGGGCCTCCCATATGGCAAACGGGAGCCCCACTGATCGAGCCACAGCCGCCCCCCTATCATAGAATCTTTATCTGGTTTTGATATTAGGGTGATGTTGGCTTCATAGAATGAGTTTGGTAGCATTCTTTCCTGTTGAATTTTTTGAAAGAGCTTGAGCAAGATCGGTTAAGTTCATCATTGAATACTTGGTAGAATTCACCTGTGAAGCCATCTGGTCTCGGCCCTCTCAATTTTGGGAGGTTTTGGATGACTGTTTCAATCTCTTCACTTGTGACTGGTTTGTTGAAGTCTTCTATTTTTTCTAAAGTCAGTGTAGATAGTTCACGTGTTTCCAGGAATTTGTCCAAATCATCTATATTTTCTAGATTTTTGGCATACAGTTGTTCATAGTATCCTTTTATGCTCTCTTATTTCTACAGGGTCAGTGGTAATGTTCCCTCTCTCATTTCTGAATTTATTTATTTGTGTTTTCTCTCTTTTTTTCTTTGTCAGTTTAGCTAAGGGTTTATCAATTTTGTTGATCTTCTCAAAAAACCAACTTCTCTGTTTGTTGATGTTCTGTATTCATTTTTTGTTCTCTATATCATGTATTTCTGCTCTGATCTTTACTATTTCCTTTGGCTTGGTTTGGGATTAGTTTGCTGTTCTTTTACTAATTCTTCCAGGTGTGCGGTAGATCATCAATTTTAGCTCTTTCTTTCTTTTTTTTTTTTATTTAAAGATTTTATTTATTTATTCATTTATCCCCCCCTTGCTGCTTGTGCTCACTGGGTCAGCTAACCACGCCGTGCGGGCAGGCTTGCCTTCACCAGGAGGCCCCGGGAACCGAACCCGGGGCCTCCCATATGGTAAACGGGAGCCCTACTGATTGAGCCACAGCCGCTTCCCTCTTTTTTTTTGATGTAAGCATTGAGGGTTATAAATTTCCCTCTCAGCACTGCTTTTGCCATGTCACATAGGTTTTGATATGTTGTTTTCTCATTTTCATTTGTCTCAAGATATTTGCTGAATTCTCTTGCAGTTTCTTCTTTGACCCACAGATTGTGTAAGAAGGTATTTTTAATATCCTTATATTTATGATTTTTCCCTTTTTTTTGTCTATTATTGATTTCTAGCTTCATTCCATTATGTTAAGAGAAAGTGTTTTGTATAATTTTAATTGTTTTAAAGATATTGAGACTTGTCTTGTGACCCAACATATGATCAATCTTGGAGAAGGATCCATGAGCACTTGAAAAGAATATATATCCTGCTGTTTTGTTGTGCAATGCTCTATAGATGTATGTTACATCTAGTTGGTTTATCATATTATTCAAGTTCTCTGTTTCTTTATCCTTTGTTCAGATGTTCTGTCCAACACTGAGAACTGTTTATTGAAGTATCGAACTATTATTCTAGAGACATCTATTTCTTCCTTCACTTTTGCCAATGTGTGCCTCATGTATCTTGAAGTACTCAAGTTAAGTGCATAAATATTTAGTATATCTATTTCATCTTGGTGAATTGCACCTTTTATTAATATTTAATAACTTTCTTCATCCCTTATAACAGTTTTACATTTGAAAACTATTTTTTTTTTTTACTTTTTTTTTTTTTTTTTTTAATTTACCAGGAGGTCCCGGGGATCAAACCCAGGTCCCTCCATATGGGAGACAGACACCCAACCAGTTGAGCCACATCCGCCTCCCTGAAAACTATTTTATCTGATATTAGTATCACTACTGCTGCTCTTATTTTGTTTACTATTTGCATGAAATATCTTTTTCCAACCTTTCACTTTTGACCTGGATGTGCCCTTATGTCTGAGGTTGGTCACTTTTAGACAACATATAGACAGCTCATATTCCATTATCCATTCTGTCAATGCATGTCTTTTGATCAGGGTTCAGTCCTTTAACATTTAATGTTATTATCATAAAGGCATTAGCTACTTCATCCATTTTATCCATTGACTTTCTGTTGTAATATCATTTTATTGTCTGTCTTCTTACTGTTTAGTTTACCCTTCCTAATAATCTCCATTTCTAAACCTTCTCCAAATCTCTCACCCTTGATTTTTTTTGTTTTGTTGTGTTTTGTTTTGTTTTCCTTTCAGGCTGTAGTACTCCCTTTAGTATCTTTTGTAATTCTGGCCTTTTGGTAACATATTCTATCAGTTTTGTTTGTCTATGAAGACTTTGAACTCACTCTCATTATGGAGGATAGTTTTGCCAGATACAGAATTCTTGTCCACTAGTTTTTCTATTTTGGTTTCTTAAATACGTCATACCACTTTCTTCTCTTTGTATGTGATGCTTTGCTTTTCTCTTGCTGCTTTCAGAATCTTCTCTTTATCTCTGATAATTGTCATTCTGAACAGTAGGTGTCTCAGGGTAGGTCTTTTCGGATTTTTTCTCTTTATGGTGCCTTGTCCTTCTTAGATATTGATATTTATGTCTTTCACAAGGATTGGAAGTTTTCAGTTATCATTTCCTCAAATATTCACTTCTGTTCTCCTTCTGGGACAACGATGATGCGTATGTTTGTGCATTTCATATTGTCATTCAGTTCCTTGAGATCATGTTCCATTTGTCCCATTCTCTTCTCTTTCTGTTCTCCTGTCTTTCCCACTCCATATGTTCTGTCTTCAAAATCTCCAATTCTGTCTTCAAACAATTCAAATCTGCTCTTCTGTGCCCCTAATTATTTTTAATATCATCATCCTGACTTTCATTCCATAAGGTCTGTTACTTTTCTTTGCAATTTTTCAAATTGCTCTTTATATTTTATATTCTTTATAACATCCATTATCTCTTTAGTCATATTTTTTTCAATTGTTTGAATTGATTTAAGATATTTATGTGATTAACATTGATTAATTGCCTTAAATCCTGTATCTCTTCAGGAAATGTGTTCCTTTGGCTGGGCCATCTTTTACTGTTTCCTAGTATGGTTTGAAATTTTTTGCTGGTGTCTAGGCATATGAATATTTCAGTGAATTTATTCTGATGGACAATTTGTCTTGCCTATTGTGTTTTTTTCACAGCTCTTCTTTGATATTTGGTTCAATTTATTCTAAGTATTTAAAATTTCCCAGCTAAACTTATTTTAAAAACGTGCCAGATTCTCACTAATGGGATGAATATTTTCTCACAGGAGTTTGGGTACAGAGAAGACCAAAAGCAGTTTTTGTCCATTCGGTTTCCGGACTGGCCAGGAGATGACACATATTGGCACATCTTTCCATGGAGATGTTTCAATCCCCATTTTCCTGTGTTTTGGTCTGGCCAGGGGAGAGATTCAATGTGAGTTCTGCTGACCAAATTCACTGAAGAAATGTCCCCAACTGTCCCTCCCTTTTCCCTTGTAAAAGCTGAGAGGGAGGAAGATGATTGTACCCCTCAGTCATGTGCAATGAACCAAGGATTTTAACAAAACTTAATATATTGGAGATGGCAAGGGTAGCTCTTCCTTGCTGCTATGGGTGTTTGGTAACTCACATATATTCTTTCAGGTTCTTCACCTCTCTGTCTGTCACCATCCTGGGAGATGGTCCAAAGCAGGTATTTCAGACAGCCTTAGGCTCTTTCTCCATTGCTTTTTTGAGAAAGTTGAACCCTGCCTGCCTAATCTGATGACATCTTCTCCTGTGATGATGTCTTGATTTGGATGGTTCCATGGCCTCAGAACTAATAAATCCCATTGTAAAAGCCAACCTAGTTCTGGTATACTGCTCCCAGCAGCTTTTAGCAAACTAAAACAATATCCTTCTCTAGCCCATTTACCAAATAAAACACTGCTAGTTTTGTATAGGAAAAGGACTAAGTAGAGCCTCTTCAACAGAACCAGGCTGCTATGCAACTGCACTACTACTTTATCCATATGATACAGCAGATCTTATTGTTCTGTAAGTTGCAGTGGCAAATAGAGAGCCTGTATGAAGCACGTGATGGGCCCCTATAGAAGAATCACAGCACAGAACCTTAGGATTTTGGAGCAAAGACCTACAATCTTCTATATATATCTATTCTCCTTTTCAGAAACATCTTTGGCCTGATACTGCATCTCAGTACAGACCAGACACTTAACCATGGGCCACCAAATGACCATGACATGGCTTGAGCAAACTCTGAAGACACAAATAAGCTACATAAGGAATTGGCCCAAATTCCCATGGTCCCCTTTCCTGCCATATTACCTTCTGTTTCTCAGTCCAGAGTTATGACTTAATGTGGAGTTACCTAAAGTTGTTTGACTGAGGAAGGGGAAAGTTGGGCCTGGTTTACAGCAGGTTTGCATGATATACAGGTACTACCTGAAAATGGACAGCTGAAGCATTATAGTCCCATTCTGGGACATTGCTGAAGGACAGTGTTGAAGGGCAATCCTCACAGTGGGCAGAACTTTGAGCAGTGCACCTGGCGGTTCATTTATCTTTGGAAAGATTAATAACCAGTGGTAATATTTTTGTGTGTGTGTGCTAAATATGTAATTTTTTTATTTTTTTATTTTTTTATTTATAAAGAGGCTTTAGATTACATAAATGTTAAAAGTATAGGGGATTCCTATATACTCTATACCCTCCCCCCCATACGCACACTTTCCTACATTAACATCTGTCATTAGTGTGGTACATTTGTTAAAATTAATGAACACATGGAAGCATTGCTACTAACCATGGACTATACTTTACATTATAGTTTACACTGCACAATTTTATAGGTTTTGACAAAATGTATAATGGTCTGTATCTGTCATTGCAATGTCATACAGGACAATTCCAATGTCTCCAAATTACCTCATCTTATACCTATTCTTCCATCTCCCTCCCCTCAGAACCTTTGGTGGCCACTGACTTTATATCAATGATACAAGTTCTTCCATTGCTAGAATAATCATAAGTCTACTTAAGTACAAAGTTGCATTCCCCCCTTATATTTGTCATTCCTCAAGCTTGCAGATTTTTTGATGGTGATGCCCACTCTGTTTCTGATTGAGAGGGTGCTTAGATCCCATGAGACTGATGATGGAGCTGTGTGGCTTGCAGTTGTACATACTCTCTGTTTTGGGGGATGGAATTGTCCATTATCATCCTTTTGTTAGTTGTCCTGGACGAGTCCATTGAACTGGAGAGTAGTAGTTGCACCTCTTGCTGAGATTCAGGGCTTAACTGACATATGAACAGTCTGAAGATTTAGCTTTTGGGACAAATATTTAATGAGTATAGTGCTTATTATAGGTTCATTTGCAGGGAAATTATAAATGAGTCTAACTCTGTTACATTGAGGAGCATATTTTCCAAAGCATGATCCACTGACGTGGTGCCGAATTCCTGAAATTGCCTGCTTTACCTATAGATAGTATCTAAATGTCTCTAGAGTCCTCAGGAGCCCTGCTGTTTGAGGCACTATTTACTATGGCAGTCATTGATATCCTGCTGAGATGTGCATAAATGTAAACTCTGTAATTCCCTCTTGACTCACTTTGAAATCTCTTAGCCATAAAAACACATTTGTATTTAATATTTCTCCTTCTTGGTCAGTGTCCTTTTCCAAATGCATCACTAGTTGGTGCTTGGTTATAATCCCTTCATCCCAGGAAGGCTCATGCCTGGGAGTCATGTCCCATGCTGTGGGGAATGTTATGCATTTATATGCTGAATTTGGCTTACAACAAGGAGGCTTCCAAGAGGTAACTTTTAGGCAATATATAATACTGGACTAAAGTTCAGTTTCTCAAGAATAGGTTCATAAATACTACCATCAATATTAAGGGCCTCCTATAGTAGTGGTTTGTCCTCCTATGAAAGGCACTGCCCATTTACTTGGATTCTTGCTAATTTTTAGAGAATGTAGTAGGACTTCCCACGATGGGAATTCAATATTCTTTAGTTAATGTGTGGGTTTCAACACAACAAGACAATGTCCCATGATCACTTGAACATATTCATATACAATAGAGGCATGAGCCAGGTGTACTCCTTCTCACACATCTCCCCATCACCAACACCCCACACCATAGATTTTCTACTGCCACAGTTGTGACCCTCTTGTGATTTAAAACATCCCCATAAACAAAGCCAAAAAATAAAAATAAGAAGAAAATAAAATAATATTTACAAATAAAATTTAAAAATGTAAAATAAAAAGAATGAAAAAATTAAAAGTTCATTAAAATTTTTTTCAATGTTTTGTTCATCAATGTAATGTCTCTTATCTTTTATGTACAGTGACTGTTTCTCCTGTATATTCCCCCAGCATCATATTGCTTTTTTCTTTTTTGTTTTATTTTCAAAGAAGCTTTAGGTTACAGAAAAGTCACATAAAAAATATAGGGGATTCCCATAAGCCCAAAACCTTTCCCCTCTTCTCTCTCCCCTATTAATATTTTGCATATGTATGATATATGTGTTACAATTGATACACAAATATTGAAGCATTGCTACTAACCATGGTCAATAGTTTACATTATGGTTTACACTTTGCACCATACACTTTTATAGGTTTTGATAAAATTTGAAATTGCCTGTATCCTTCCTTGTGAAATCATGCAGAACAATTCCAATGTCCTATGTTTTATCTATTCTATTCTTCCCTTCCCTTCCCCTTGGAAACTATGGTAATCATTAAGTTCAATTTTTGAAGAATAAGGTCCATAGTTACATGCAGTAATATTGAGCACTTGACATATTGATCTGGTTTCTTTTATTTGGCCCTCTAATTGAGAACATAGCATGACTCCCCAGGATGGGAGTTTAATATTTTCTTGTTTATTTTGTGGGTCTCCACTGACTGAGATAAAGCACTATAAAAAGAGGGACACATTCATATTACGTAAAAGCATGCTCCAAGTGTACTCTATACCACATATCCCCCCACCACCAATGCCCTGCACCAGTAATGCTCCCTGCCATATTTGCCAGAAGAATATTTCCACCATTGTAATTTTAACCACAGATTCACAAATCCCAAGAGTTCACCTGTTCCTTCCTCCAACACTCCCCCCAGTTGTATGGATAATCCAACAAACCACCCCACCCTACTCTCCCTCACATTCCACCATCATCGAACCCAGTCCCATCACCTGACCACTGTCACCCCCATCCACTGTCCAACCACCCTTTCCACCTTATTATAGATTTTGCCCATATTGAACATCAGCTCACCACCCTCTACTCCTTTTCTGTCTCCTAATAACTTGTCTTCTAGACTCTAACTCTCTGAGTCTGCTCAATCTACTTGAATCATAGCAATGAGGTCATGTAATATATGTCTTTCAGTGACTGGTTTACTTCACTCACCATAAGGCCTTCAAGAGTCATCCATGTTATCCTGTGTATTAACACTGCATTCCTTCTTACAGCTGAGTAATATTCCATTTTATGTATACCACAATTTTCTTATCCATTCATCTGTTGATGGACACTTGGGTTGCTTACAACTTTTGGTGTTGCATATATCTGTTCATGTCCCTGCTTTCTGTTCTTCTGGTTATATACCCATAAGTAGGATTGGTGGCTCATGTGGCAGTTATATAATTGGCTTCCTGAGGAACCACCAAATTGTCCTCTACAATGGGTCCACTGTTCTACATTCCCACCAGCAGTGGATGAGTGTTCCTTTTCCTCTACATCCTCTCCAACACTTACATTTCTCTGTTTTTTTTTTTTAAATAGCTGCCTGTCTAATTGGTGTAAGATGATATCTCATTGTAGTTTTGATTTACAATTCTTTAACACCTAGGGATGCTGTGCTTTTTAGCTATTTGTATTTTTTTCTTTTGAGAAGTATCTATTCACATCTCTTGACCAATTTTTAAGTTAATTGGTTGTCATTTTATTATAGAGATGTAGGGTTTCTTTATATATTCTGGACATTAGGCCCTTATGGGATAAATGGTTACCAAATATTTTCTCCTATTGAGTAGGCTCCCTTTTCACTTTCTTGACAAATTCCTTTGAAATGCAAAATTTTTTAATATTGAGGAGGTCCCATTTATGTATTTTATCTTTCATTCCTTATGCTTTGGGTATAAAGTTTATGAAACCATTTCCTACTACAAGGTTTTGTAGATGTTTTCTTACATTATCTTCCAGGAACTTGATGATCTTGGGTCTTATATTTAGGTCTTTGATCCATCTGAGTTAATTTTTGCATAGGGCATGAGGTAGTGATCCTCTTTCATTATTTTGGACATAGATATCCAGTTCTCCAAACACCATTTGTTGAAGAGGCCATTCTTTCCTAGTTGAGTCACTTTGGTGGCCTTGTTGAATATCAGTTGACAGTATATGCGAAGATATATATCAGAATTCTCAATTCAGTTCCATGAGTCAATGTGTCTATCCTTGTGCCAATGACATGCAGTTTTGACCACTGTATCTTTGTTGTATGCTTTAAAGTCAGGTAGCATGATTCCTCCAATTTCGTTTTTCTTTTTCAATATGATTTTGGCTATTTGTGGCTCATTTCCCTTCCAAATAAATTTTATAATTAGATTTTCCATTATAAAATATAATGTTGTAATTTTTATTGGGATTGCATTAAATCTGTAAATCAATTTTGGTAGGACAGGCATCTTAAGGATGTTTATTCTTCCAATCCATAAACATGGAATATTCTTCCATTTATTTAGGTCTTTTTTATTTACTTTAGCAATTATGTATAGTCTTCTATGTACAAGTCCTTTACATCTTTAGTTATTTCTAAGTATTTGATTCTTTCAGTTTCTATCACAAATGAAATTTTTTCTTGATTTCCTCTTCAGATTATTCGTTATTGGTGTATAGAAATGCTACTGATTTTTGTGTTTTGATCTTATATCCTGCCACTGTACTGAACTCTTTATCAGCTCTTAAAGCTCTGTTTTAGATTTCTCAGGGATTTTTATGTTTAGGATCATGCCATCTGCAAATAGTGAAATTATCACTTCTTCCTTTCCAATTTTGATGCACTTTATATCTTTTTCTTGCCTAAGTGCTCAAGCAAGTACTTATAACAGAATGTTAAATAAGAGCAGTGATAGTTGACATCCTTGTCTTGTTCCAGATTTTAGAGGGAAAGTCTTTAGCCTTTCACCTTTGAATATGATGTTAGCTGTGGGATTTTCATATATACTCTATCATGTTGAGGATGTTTCCTTCTATTCCTACCTTTTGAAGTGTTCTTTATCAAGAAAAGATGTTGTATTTTGTCAAATGCTTTCCCTGCATCAACAGAGATGATCATGTGATATTTTTCATTCAATCTGTTAATGTGTTGTATAACCTTGATTTTCTATGTTGAACCATCCTTGTATAACATGGTCATGGTATATAATTCATTTGCTGTATTGTTGAATATGAATAGCAAATATTTTGTTGAGAATTTTAGCATCCAGGTACATTAGAGAGATTGATTTGTAGTTTTCTTTTCTTATGGTATCTTTATGGGGCTTTGGTATTAGGGTGATATTGGCATCATAAAATGAGTTAGGCCATGTTCCCTTCACTTGTATTTTTTCAAAGAGTTTAAGTAGGATTGCTGTTAGTTCTTTCCCGAATGACTGGTAGGATTCCCCTGTGAAGCCATCTGGTCCTGGCTTTTCTTGGTTGGGAGGTTTTTGATGACTAATTCAACCTCATTAATTATGATTGATCTGTTGAATTCATCCATTTATTCTTTTGTCAGTGTAAGCTGTTTGTGTGTTTCTAGAAATTTCTCCATTTCATCTAAATTTTCCATCTTATTGGCATAAAATTTTTCAAAGTATCCTCTAATGATCATCTTTATTTCTGTGGAATTAGTTGTCATATCTCCTCCCTCATTTTTTATTTTATGGATTTGAATCTTCATCCTTTTTTCTTTTTTAGACTAGCTAAAGGTTTGTCAATTTTATTAATCTTCTGAATCATTTTTTTTTTATTTTTTTATTTTTTCTTGTGTTTTTTTATTCCCAATTTTATTTAGCTCTACTCTAATCTTTGTTATTTCC
Organism: Tolypeutes matacus; assembly: GCA_026826555.1. Lineage (NCBI taxonomy): Eukaryota > Metazoa > Chordata > Mammalia > Cingulata > Chlamyphoridae > Tolypeutes > Tolypeutes matacus. The sequence goes on from JAKSZT010010858.1 coordinate 14,762,349, forward strand.
TTCTTTTTGCTTGTTTTGATATTAGGTTGCTGTATTTTTTTCTAGTTCCTCCAGGTATGCAGTTAGGTTTGATTTTAGCTTTCTTCTTTTTTAATATAGGTTTTTACAGCTATAAATTACCCTTTCAGCACTGCTTTTGCTGCATCTCAGAGGTTTTGATATGTCGTGTTTTTGTTTTCATTCTTTTCAAGGTAGTTACTGATTTCTTTTCCACTTTTCTCCTCCACCCACTGATTGTCTAAGAATGTGTTGTATAATTTCCATATCTTTGTCACTATTCTGGTTCTCTGCCTCTTATTGATTTCCAGCTTCATTCCATTGTGGTTAGAGAAATTGCTTTGTATAATTTCAACCTTTCTGAATTTGTTGAGAGTTGTTCTGTGACCTTGTATGTGATCTATATTGGAGAATGATCCATATGCATTTGAGAAGAAAGTATATCCCACTGTATTTTAGTGTAATGTTCTGTATGTGTCTAATAGATCTAGATCCCTTAATGCATTATTCAAAGTCTCTGTTTCTTTATTGACCCTCTGTCAAGGTGTTCTGTCTTAAGGTGATAATGGTGTATTAAAGTCTGCAATTGTAATTGTAGAGGCATCTATTTCTCCACTTAGTTTTTCAAATATTTGCCTCATGTATTTTGGGCAGCCTGGTAGGTGTATAAATTTTTATAATTGTTCTTTCTTCTTGATAGATAAACCTTTTTACTATATAGTGGTCTTTGTCTCTTACAATAGTTTTGCATTTAAGTCTGTTTTGTTTAGTATAGCTACTATATATACACATACACTATAGAGTATAGTTAGTCTATAGTTAATGTAATCAATTAACATTCAATGTATTACTTTCAAGATATTACTAACTCTATTAGTCAAAGGGGTGCTGATGCAAAATACCAGAAATCGGTTGGCATTTATAAAGGGTATTTATTTGGGGTAGAAGCTTACAGTCACAAGTCCCTAAAGAGTACAGCTCCAGGTACCATAAGAGGTACTTTCTCACCCAGAGCCTGTTGCCACATGTTGACGCAAGATTGGGGTGATGACTGTGAGGGTTCAGTCTGCCTCCTTCTCCCAAGGATCCATGGTCCCAGTTTCTTCCAATCACAGCCGCAGACTGGGACAAGTATTGTCTCTTTCCTAGGGCTTGCTTCTCTCAAGGCTCAGCTGCTCTGCTCTTTCCACAAGGCCAGCTATAACTGTCAGCCACTTCCTGGGGCCTCTGCCATGTCTAATGGAGCATTCTCTGTGTGCTTACTTTCCAGGCTCCAGAATCAAAACTCCAACTCTCTTCTCTGCCATGTAGTTTTCTCTGTGACATCCTACTGACATGGTCCAGTCAAAGCTTTAATCATAATTTAATCAAGTAAAAGTGAAACTTCTGAATCCAATACAATATAATATGCCTAGAGGAAAAGAACAATTCACTAACTTAATCCAATACTTATTTTTGGAAATCATAAACAATATCAAACTGCTACACTTACATAGGCCATGTTTTCTTTCGGTTTATATATGTCATGTATTATTTTTTATTTTTCTTTTTATATTTTTTTGTTATTCTTCCTAATATTCCTTTCTACATTCTCTTCCAACTTTTTCACTCCTGTTTTTTTCTCCTTTCAACCTGCAGAACTCCCTTTAGTATTTCTTGAAGATCAGATTTCTTGTGACAAGCTCTCTTGATCTGTTTATCGGTGAATATTTTTAACTCTCCATTTTTGAATGTCATATTTGCTGGATACAGAATTCTTGGGAGACAATTTTTCTTTTAGCACCTTAACTGTCATAGCACTACCTTCTCACCTCAATGGTTTCAAGTGAGAAATCAACACTTAATTTTAAGGATCTCCCCTTAAATATGATGGATCTTTTTTATCTTGCTGTTTGCAGTATTCTCTCTTTGTCTTGATGTTTGACAATTTGATAAGCATATGTATTGGGATAAGCCTGTTAATATTTATACTGTTTGGAGTTAGCTGGATGGTAAGAGATTATAGAAAAAGCAATTGGAAAATTGGTAATAAAGAGATTTGTGACAGAGTTCATGTTAAAAAACAACAACTATAATTGTATCCCATGTGAATGCTCTCCCAAGGGTGACTTCAGATCTACTGAACAATTTTAATAATCAAATGGATTTGATGACCTTTTCTGTGGATAGCAATCAATCTTTTCCCCAGCCACTCCTGTTATTGCCAAAAGGGCTAATGAACAAAGTATACATGGTGATAGAGATGGAAGTTATGCATAGGCTTAGATTATGGACCTCTGCTTAGCAAGGTTCGCCTGGCTAGAGCCAGTACTGAGTGTCCATTCTGCCAGCAGCAGAAACCAACACACAGTGCCCAATATTGCACCATTCCCTGAGGTATCAGCCTTTTCCCTGGTAGCAGATGGTCCATATTGGAACACTTTCCTAATGGAAGGGGTAGAATTTTGTTCTTCCTGAAATAGACATGCACTATGTTTATGGATTTGCCTCCCATGCACACAATTCTTCTCCCAAAATTACCATCCATGGACTTGCAGAATGCTTTACCCATCATCATGGTGTTCCACACAGCATTGCTCCAGATCAAGGAACTCACTTCACAGAAAATGGAGAGTGGGAATGGACATATGCCCATAGAATCCACCAGTTTTACCATGTTCTCCATCATCCTGAAGCAGCTGGATTGATAGAATAGTCAAATGGCCTTTTGAAGGCCACTTTGTGGCAATACATTGCAGGCTTGAGGCAGTGTTCTCCAGGTGGCACTGTATGCTCTAACTCAGCATCCACTTTATGGTTCTGTTTCTCCCATAGCCAGTATTCATGGGTCTAGTAATCAAGGGGTGGTAAGAGGAGTGTCACCACTCATTAGTACCCCCAGCGATCCACCATAAAAAAAAAAAATGCTTTCTGTCCCTGCAACCTTAAACTCTGCTGGTCTACAGGTCTTAATTCCAAAAGGAGAAGTACTTCCACTAGGATTCACAACAGTGATTCCATGAAACTGAACATTAAGACTGCCACTTGGCTCCTTATGAATCTTAATCAACAAGCAAATTAGGAAATTACTATATTGGCTAGGTTGATCCTGATTTTCAAGGGGAAATAAGATAGAAACTACTCAAAGGAGGTAAGGATGTCCTTACCTAGAATGCAGGCTATGCCCAGGGATTAAAGTTAATGGAAATTTGCAACAATTCAATCCAAGCAGGGCTATCAATGGCCAAAAAACGTCAGGAATGAAGGTTGGGTCTCACTGTCAATGCAAGAACCACGGCCATCTGAAGTGCTTGCTGAGGGTAGAGGGAACATGAATGGGTAGCGGAAGATGGTATGAATCACAACCATGTGACCAATTACAGAAATGAGGACTGTAATAGTTATGGATATTTCTTACTTGTGTTGTTATGAGTAGGTGTATAAATGTACAGAAATAAAATACCTTTGTTTTCTTCCCAGTCTTATCCCCTTATCATATAAGATAAGTTGTATTAGTTTCATGCAATCATATCAAGTTAAGAGTGAATATTAACCAATGGCTTGCACCCTATTCTGGAGCAATTTAGTGCATTACCAGTTGTACACATGTCAGTTGAGTATTGTTAGGTGAAATATATGTCTTTCATTAGCTTTATTTAGAGATTAAATGTGGTTTAAAATGATGTGTATGGCTGTTAAGTTTAAAAGTGATGGACTGTGATGGTTAGGTTCATGTGTCAGCATAGCCATGTGATGGTGCCTGGTTATTTTTCAAGCAAGCACTGGTGTAATTGTCATTGTGAGGACATTTTGTGGACTTAAATCATTACTATTTGATTGCATCTATGGCTGATTAAATCTACATTCAACTGAGAAGATTGCCTTCAATAATAAGAGATGCTTCATCCAATTGGTTGAAAGCCTTAAAAGAAGAAGTGGTGAATCCAGAAGGGAGAATTTTCATCTCTACTTCAGCCAACCATCTTCTCCTAGCAAATATACTGAAAACCTTTATCAGATTTCCAATCTTGCAGCCTGCCCTACGAGATTTGGAATTGTGCAACTCCACAGTTATGTGAGACAATTTAACAAAATCTCATAATATTTACAGATAATCCCCTGTGGGTTCTCTTTTCCTAGAGAACCTTGACTCATACAGGGCCTTTCCTTCTTTCTGGTTAGGAAGATTTAACGTTGGATCCCTGATTCCAGACCTCACTTTAGTTTCTACCTTAAACTCCAGAGATACTTTAAATTTGGAGTTTTCTCTTGCAAATTAAAACCACAATTTTGGAAACCTGATCTACTTAAGAAAGTACCCTCAATGAAAACCTGGTGAAGGAAGGAATAGTCTCAGATCCATGTTTCCCTCCATGGAATTCTCCAAACTGAGCAAGCCATCCAAAAAAATTCTAGTTTTAGACAGAATTGTATGCTAGCATCAGAGCCATTGAAAATGTACAAGCTAAATTAAATATTGTGACAGAATCAGTGACCAGAACTGAAGGGCCCTAGGTGTTCATACCATCATGGGAGCACTTGTGACCTTTTAATAGAAAAGGCTGTTCCATGTACACCAATCTGAAAGACTAGAACAGTTAGTTGAAGATATTAAGCAAAAAATAAATGTAATGAATGAGCTTGGCATGCGCTAACCTTGGGACTTTTTCAGTGGGTTTAATTTGGGGACTGGGTCCCTGGCTTTGAGGCACCTTTATTCTGTTGGCGTCATTCTCCTGGTAGCTATTACTCTGACCTCCCTGATCCTTTGTGCCTTGTCAAAGTCTTAAATGCGGAGTTGCAGCCACTTACCTGACAGATGATGTCTCTGTGATTGAAACATTACAAGGAAAAGGAAAGAGGGATATGAGGCTAACTCTCTACAAGGAATCTAGCAAATGAGGGCTGATGGTGATTGGTACAGGTCAACTTCTGACAAGGCTCTTTGTTGAGGTAGATCAAAGGGGGACATTGATAAATACAAAAAATACCACTAACAGATCCTGTAAGTATAAGTGGAATGTACGGAAGTGTCATGCCCACTAGATGTCCAGACATAACGCCAGAGTCACCAATTCAATATTTCCTTTGTTTCCTCATTCACACTGTATAGTCTCCTCTTTTTGTCTTGTGGGAACTCCTACCCATGTGCAGATTGTGACGCTGACTAAATTCATGAATTGTTAACTGACCAGAAAAACTCACAGAATTATCATTCTGCCAAGTATTTTATTTTCACACTCTGCTGCCTCTTTACAAGATGCATGTGGAGGAAATGATGGATGAGAAAGCGCCTTACTAATGGTAAAGCACTAGGACTGTGCCCATAGTTTGATTTCTCTTAGCATTAGTCTAACCATCCTACAGACTCTATTCTTTTGTTAAACATTTTACAGCTTCATGTAAAGTAAGTTTTCTTCCAACTCAGATCTCCAGTATGATGATTGTTAAGTGATTCTCTTCAATCCCTCCAGAAATTTTCTATGCATACTGCAAATTTGTGCATGTATTTGTAGCACACTACTCCATTCCTGCCAAAGAGAAATATGAAAGCCTCATATGTAATTTTATATTGACTAGTAGCCACTATTAAAAAAACTTTTAAAAGTAAGTGAAATTAATTATAAGAATGTATTTCATTTCATCCAATACAACAAAAATATCATTTCATGTTGTTATAAATATAACAATGTTTCAACTTATTATTGTACTGAGTTTTATACAAATCAAATGCCTCATTTTAACAACTTTCAAGTGTATAATTCAGTGACATTAATTTCATTTACAATTAGTCCTTCCATCACCAGCATCCATATTCAAACTCTTTCAGCTTGGAAGAATGAAATCCTTTACATATTAAGCAATTACTCCTCATTCTGGCCCCACTCCTGTCACTGGTAACCTGTAGTCTATTTTCTGTCTCTATAAATTTGCTTAACCTGGGTATTTCCTATAAGTTAATTCATAAATATCCTTGCATTTCTGTCTTATTCCACTCAAGAAGATGTCTTCAAGTTTCGCTCATGTTATAGAATGTATCACAACTTTATCTTTTATTGGCTGAATATTATCCATTGTATGTTTACATGACATTTTGTTCATCCCTTTCATATGCTTGTTGATCACTTAAGTTGCTGCCTCCTCTGGCTATAGTGTATGATGTTGCTGTTGACCAATGATGTATAAATATCTACTTGAGTCCCTGCTTTCAATTTGGGGGGATATATTCTTAGAAGTGGGAATGTTAGTTCATGTGTTAATTCTATACTTGACTTTCTGGGGACTAGCCAGACAAATGTTCAAGGGACTGCACATCACTACCAACAAAGTGTACAGGTTCCAATTTCTCTGCGTCTCTGCTAACACTTGTTATTTTCCATGATTTTTAAAAAATTACAGAGAAAATAGTTATGGGTTGGTGAAGTGGTGCCTCACAGTGACTTTGAGTGTCATTTTCCTAATGACTATCTCTGTTGAGTATCTGTTCACATGCTTGCTTGAAAATCTTCATTGGAAAAATGTCTATTTAAACCCTTTGTCCATTTTTATATTGTATTTTTCAGTTTTTTCTTGTATAGATGAAAGTGTTATTTATGTATTCTGCATATTAAACTGTTCTCAGATATAATTTCTCCCATTCTATAGGATGACTTTTCACTTTCCTGATAATGCCCTTTGACTTTAAAAAGTTGTTTTTTAATTTTGACAAAGTCCATTTTATATATTTTTGCTTTTTGCTGTTCATGCTTTTGGTATCATTTCTTTAAAAAATCACTGCCAAATTCAAGATCATGAAGTATTTTCCCTATGTTTTCTTCTAGAATATTCAGATTTTATATACTTAAATCCCTTGTCCAAAATCAGTCAACCCTGGATGTGTGGGTTAATTCCTGGATGCTCAATTCTATTCTGTTGGTCTCTAAGTCTCTCTCTATGCCATAGCCACTCTTGATTACTGTGGCTTGTAGTAATATTGAAATTTAAGAAATGCCATCTTCTATTTTGTTCTTCTATTTCAAAAATTTTTTGACTATTCAGAGCTATGTGATTTCCGTATTTGAGAATAGATTTTCCCATTACTGAAAAAATGCCTCTCAATTTCAATAGGTTTTACATTAAATCTATAGATTTTTGGGGGGTATCATTGACAATTTAACTATATTAGAACTTTCTAACCATGAACACAGGGTTTTTTCCATTTATTTAAGTCATTTTAAACTTCTTTTATCAGTTTTGTGTTTATCAGTATACATGTCTTTCACTTTCTTGCTTAAATCTATTCCTAAATATTTTATTCTTTCAGAAGCTAATATAATGGAATTGTTTTCTTAGTTTCAATTTCAGATAGCTCATTTTTGGGGTTTATAAAAGACAACTGATTTTTGAATGTTAATCTTACAACCTGCCAATTTGTTGAATTTGTTAGTTCTACTTTTTTTGAAGTGGTATACAATTATTGATATGTTTTACAAATTTATTTCATACCAGTTATTCATCAACTGAGGTATTCCTCTGAGTGTTCTGCCTTATGCCACCTGAATTATGAGATTTTCCATCCTGACTGGTGAGAATATGAACTTTTCCCCATCCTTCATGAGCTCTGAGGATTGTTCTGCCTGTTCCTTTCTGGTAGCTTTGTTCTTGTCTGGGGAGGCCTTGCATAGCTCTTTGTACATGCACTGTGCTCAGCTGAAGCCCCCTGGGAGACCTCTGCACAGCCTTGTAGCATGCTTTCTCTCCCCCTGGGTAGCTCTCTGCAAAACCTCCAGCTCCCTCCCTTGGGCACTCCACCCTGTAAACTGTAGTCACAGTGTCCTCCCTGGGCAACCAGCTCCATCTTTTGAACTTATGGACACTCTCAGGATCCATCACGGCTCCCCTACCTGTGGAGAGGTGACCAACCCTGAATGGCCCTGCCCTGGAGAAGTCTGTTCTTGCCAACTCTGTAGAAGCTGTCCAGGAGGAACTTGGGCCACATACTCTACTGATGCTCAGAGATCATGGCAGATTGAGGCTCTAACCATGGGGAGCAAAACTACATGTGACCATTGGTCAGATGTCAGTTCAAGACCATTAAATTCCTGTCCATTTGAGAGCATGTAAGGGATACTTTATAGGCAGTAAGAGATGATCAAATGCTACCTGAATAGATAGAAGTCAATTTATTAACACATTGCTTTGAAAATTTTGAGAAAGCATACTTCTCAGAATTACTATTTGTTAGTTACAAGTTTATTTAAAGTTCTGCTCAATTGAAGTCCTCTGTAATCAAAGCCATTGCTGAGGAAGCAAAGATGGATTTTTCTGCTTTGTACCCACATCCAGTCTGCTCATTCGTTCACTCACTGTGGGACCCAGCACCTTCTCTGTATGAGCCTTGGTAGCTCCTCACCCCACTGAAATTTAAGGTTCCATAATATGGCAGGACTGAATTATAATATTAATGATTATGTATTTCCTTGGGACCACTATCCTTTAACCCATGCTCCTCAGCTGTTATCCTTTCCTGATGAGAGGACAATGTTGGGGAACATTTAGCAGGCCATCCCATCCTGGGGTTTCCATCAGTTAGCAAAGAACATTGTCTTGTTTGAACCTACCTTGAGTTCAGACAGCAGTGAATAAACACCCTAAGGCCTCTCTTGGAGAACCAGGCATCACCTTTCCTGCCCCCATCCCCAACTCTTTGTCCTGGAAGCCTTTCTGCCTGGGTGCTGAGGAGGCTTACCTCCCACTTGACATGGCCATGGGACCCTCTCTAGCCTGTGTCCTTGTCCTTGACCTGGTCTTTTCCCTTGTTCCTAGAGCTGAGCCCTCCATCCCTATTAGCCTGAGTCCCCAATGCACATTCCAGGCAGTGTGCCTGATGCCCTCTCTGGTAAGTTTGCGCTACCCCGTTGCTCACCAGAAGCTCTCTCGACCAACATCTCTTGCCTACTTATAGTTCCACGGTATCTCTCCCCACCCACATCCTGTGCTCTGCCTTCTGCTAGAAAGCCTATCCATCAGCCATGTGTCAAGTATGTGGATCCTCATCCTAATCTGGACCATCCTCCTCACTGTTCCCAAACACGCAGATGTTCAGCTCTGAGGGACAACTTCCAATCCCTCCAGCCTCCATCAAGTCTCTGGAGTGAACATTTCATGCCTGACCAAGGGAGGACTTTGATATAAAATCATTTTTTCTCAAGTTGTGATGGTTTCTTCTCATCCCCCTGATTGTCTTGGGCATCTGGGGCTGACCCTGCTGTTGGGACCAGTGCATCCCTCTCCATCACTGATTAAGGCTGCTTTTCTTCCAGCTCCCCAAGGAAAACTCCTTTCCTAAATGACCACACACCATGCACTAGATACAAGGGCCAACATCAAGAGAGGACTTGGGTATGGACTGGTTCCATATGTAAACCCATCTGGGACTATCCACCATCCTGTCATGGCCTTGCTGGTGGCCAGCTCATATTACTCTGATACTCTTGTGAATGCCTTGCTCAGGTTCCCATGTGCTCCTGCCTTATTCTATTTGACCAGACCCATTGAGAATTGATAGGTCACATGCTGAGAGTAGGGCCTGGGGCATGTGGATACAAGGGGACAGAAGGAGATCAGTGGTTGTCAGCTTGTAAAGGGGGTGAGAATAGAGAGTGACTGACCGGTGGGGTGAGGTTTCCTTTTGGTTTGAAGTAGCTTCTGGACCAGACAATGACAGTGGTTGCTCAACATTAAATGTACTAAGATACTGATATGCACATTACAACAGGGTAATAATAAATAAATTGATTTAAAATGTATTTTTAAATGAAAAAATAAATATAACCATAAAAAATAAGGAATACAAAGAAATAAGATACAGAGAGGGAATGGATGGCTCCTTTTTTTGGTCTAATCCAAGATGGAAGAGAGCTAAGGCCTCATCTGTTACTTGGTCTGGCTCCAAATCTTCAGGTGCCTCTCATGGGTCCAGGGATGCTGGATACAGGACTGGAGTTGTATCCAGGTCCATAATTGGTGGTATTTGTTCCACCATCTCAGAAGCTGGCGCCATATGCACAGTCAGCACTAGAGTTCCAATAATGGACCATGAAGTTTGTTCTACCTCCAATGCTGTTCTAAAATTCAGAGGCGGAGGAGGTTCCAGCTCTACAGGTGCTGAGGATGAAGCAGGAGCAAGTGCTAGGATTGCAGCAGGCTTTGGAGTTGACAGTAGAGCAGGAAGAGGAAGCTTATTCACCACCATTACAATATTTCCAGATGCCTTTTAAAAGCATAACATATACCCAAACCTTTCAGATGCAAGACACCCAACCAACCACATCCAAAGCCGGAAACTTTCCCTGGTAGTTTTCCAGCAGATGCCCTTTCTGAGGTTCCTCTTCCTCCTGGACAACCCCAGCCCTGAAGAACCTGCCTGGGTTCTCCAGCTGTGGCCTCTGCTCAGACGCACAGACACCCACACCCAGATATCCTCATATTCTGGCTTGTCCTCTCTTGAACTCAGAAACTCAAGCTGGGCACAGACAGGATGGGACCTCCATTGCAATTTCAAGCCCATAATATTCAGATTCATAGAGCCCAAGATGTTCTTGAGGCTGGGAGAGCCTGGGGACTGAAAAAAGGCTCTACTGGGATGGTCCAGCCAGATTCAGATTATAGAGCATATGACACTGTGTAAGGAGTTGGGCAGCAGATCAGAGAGGTCTACCCTTTCCTCTCACCTTCCCTTCCAATGATTTCCTTGTGTGGGGGTGGGGGGAGGGACCCTGTGACTGCCTGTGCCCTTCCACAGGCACAGAATACATATCTCAAACAATCTCAGAACTGGCAATGGCTCATAGTCCCCAAGCAGGAGACTGAGGAATATGGTCAATCATAGAGAGCTCATGATCAATAGTTAGAAAAAACTTCCCTATGTCAGGGACATTTGACACATACACGTCTGTCTCCCCTGCCCCCTACACAGAGGATTTAAGGCCCCAGGAGGGCATGGAGGGGCAGAGATTGCCCTGCTTATTGCACTATGCTCCAATGTAGGCACTACTTAAATGCCTGGTCAAAGAGGAGCTCCTGTCCCATCTTCCAAGGTCCTAAATGGACCTCAGCCTGAGGCTCATTCACCAAGTGCTGCCATATTCTTTGAGTCCCTATGAGAGTCTCATATCCTTCGCATTGTCCTTCTGGTGGCAGGAGCACTGCCTAACCCCACCTTGTGTACATCTGAGCACCCTCAACTGTATCCAGGAAGATTGGGTAGTCATTTGCTCAACACATCTCCTTTCCTGGGACCATGGACCCTGTTTGGAGGATGGTGCAGGTGGAGACAAATTGAACCAGATGGAAATCATCAGATTTGGGAAAGTCAGGGATCTGACTTGCATTTCCAGCTACTACTCCCACTCCACTATTCCCAATCAACTGTGGAGATAGGAGACCCTTGATCTTGACCCAGAGTCCACTCACATGTTAATTTCATCCAGGACACTTCCATGCCCTTCTGAGACCTGTATGTCTTATCCATACCTAGAGAGAGCTATGAGTGCTTTATACTTAACAAGCTGTTGCCCTCCATGCTCATGAGATCTAGTGTATGTGTCTGACTCCCCAGTGGAATGAAAGCCCAAGAGGCAGGGTTTCTTTCTCCTTCATTCTTCCAACTATGCTAAATTTTGCAATGTCCCTGCACACATAGATACCCAGTATATATTTGTTGTTGAGCTCCACAATCACCTTTCCACATATCACAGTGGGTCTGGGGCAATTCTCCGAAAGCCCAGGGATCCTCAGTATTACTAGAACTCAGAAGGGGACCTGCAGCATGGATTCTGCAACATTCTTTACAAACAGAAAATGGGACCTTCCCTGGCTAGAGGTTGGTGAAGGCTGTTACAGATGCATCTCTATAGAAGAGAGGAAAAGAATAAATCTACTCAGCCCATCTGCCTCCAGCATCCCATCCAACCTGGGTTAGCCCTTTCCCAAGCTTATTTGCTTAGGTCCTCACAATAAACCTGTGATATGTGTCTCTTACTCCCACTCCCTTAGAAGCAACAAGAGGCTGAAAAAAGTGAATTGACATACCAAGACAGTAAATACTGGTTGAACCTGTGATATGAATATGGTAGGGTGCTCACCCAGTGAGGAACTGGTCCAGGACCTGTTGTTTGGGGATGAATGTTCTCTCATTCTCTACAAAGGTACAGGTGACAGGGAACTCCTTGCACAGGATGGTGGACACCAAGTTCTGTTCTGGCTACTCCTGCCCACTGGCACTGAGGACAAATTGCCCCCAGCAGGTCTCTTCCTCATCCCAAGCAGGCTCCCAATGCACAGCTGTTAGATGTGGTTCCAGATGTAGGGTGGAACCTAGAAATAGCCATGAATTATGCTCTAACACCAAGGTGGTGCAAAATCCAGAGCAGGCTCCAGCTCTAAAGGTATTGCTATGCCTTTTGCTGGGGTTGGATCAGGAGATAGCGCTGGCAATGAGGCCTACACTGTAGTTGACATTGAAACTGGAAGAGGAGGAGAGTTCACCACCAGGACAGCCTTTTGAGGTACCTTTTCAAAGGCAGAAAATATCCCAGAGCCATTCAGATGCAAATGCCCAAACCCACCAACACCCAAATAAGGAAGCTTTCCAGGGTTGTGGTCCACCAGATGACCTTTCTGTGATTCATCTTTTTCATGGACAATGCCAGTCCTTGAGATTTTGCCTGGATTCTCCAGCTATTACCTTTGCTCAGGCTTACAGGCATCTACTCCCAGACCTCCTTACCTTTTGTCTTGTCCTCCCTTGAATTCATTAATTCAAGCTGGGCACAGACAGGTTGGAAACTCCATTACAATTTCAAGCCCATAATTTTCAGATCCATAGAGGTCACCAGTTCTTTGATGGTGAGAAAGACCATGGGCTGAAAAAAGTCCCCACTGGGATGACCCAGCCAGGTTTGAATTATAGAGCAGATGGCACTGTGAGAGGAGCTAGACAGTAGATCAGAGAGGCATTCCCTTTCCTCTCACCTTTCCTTCCAACATTTTCCATGTGTATCTGAGGAGGGCCCCTGTGATTGCCCTTGCCCATCACCAGGCCAGAATCCATACCCCAAACATTCTCAGACATGGCAGTGGCTCATAGTCCCTGAGCAGTGGACTGAGGAACATGATCGATCATAGGGGCCCCATGATCAATACTTCCCTATATCAGGGAACCTTGACACATATATGTCTTTCTGCCCTACTCCTCCTTCACAGAGGAATCAGGGCCCCAAGAGTGCAGACAGGGACAGATATTGTTATGCTCATTGCACTGTGCTTCCAAAGTAGGCATTACTTAAATGCCTGGTCAAAGCGGACCTCTTGCACGATCTTCCCAGGTCCTAATTGTACCTCAGCCTGAGGTACATGTACCAAGTACTGTCATATTCTTTGAGTGCCTGTGTCTAGTGGCTCATCCCCCTCATAATGAGCTTCTGGTGGCAGGGATACTGTCTAACCCCACTGTGTACAGCTGAGTACCCTCAACTGGGTATCCAGGCAGATTGGGTAGCAGTTTGCCCAACACATCTCCTATTCTGGGACCATGGATCCTCCTTGGAGGTTGCTGCTGGTGGGTACAAATTGAACCAAGATGGGAATCATCAGATTTTGGAGACCCAGGGATCTGACTTGCATTTCCAGCCACTACTCCCACCCCACTGTTCCCAATAAACTGTGGAGATAAGAACCCCTCATTCTTGACCCACAGTCCACTCAACATTTTCCTGACATCCAGGGGTCTTCCATGCCCTTCTGAGACCTGGAAGACTTGCCCATACCAAGAGACACATGAGGCATCACACCTAACATGCTGTATGCTCATGCGATCTTGTGTATGTGTCTGACTTCCCAGTGGAATGGAAACCCAAGAGGCAGGGATTTTTTCTCCTTCATTCCTCTAACTATACTAAATTTTGCAATGTCCCTACACACAGAGGTACCTAGTATATATTTGTTGATGAGTTCCACAATTACCTTTCCACATGTCACAGTGGGGCTGGGACAATTCTCTGAAAGCCCAGAGATCCCTGCTACTACCAGAGCTCAGATGGGACCTGCAGCATGGATTCAGCAACATTCTTTACAAATAGGACTGTCCATTGCCATAGGTTAAGTGAAGGCTGTGACAGATGCCTCTACCCAGGGGAGAGGAAAAGAGTAAATCATATCAGCCCCTGTATCTCTGTATTAGTCAGCCAATGGGTTGCTGATACGAAATACCAGAAATCTCTTGGCTTTTATAAAGGGTATTTATTTGGGGTAGAAGCTTACAGTTACCAGGCCATAAAGCATAAGTTACTTCCCTCACCAAAGTCTATTGCCACGTGTTGGGATAAGATGGCTGCCAATGTCTGTCAAGAGTTCAGGCTTCTTGGGTTCCTCTTTTCCCAGGGCTCCATTTCTCTCCAGGCTCAGCTACTGTGGTCTTTTCACAAAGCCAGCTGTAGACTATCAAGCAAATGGCTCTGTCCCTCTTCCTGGGGCTTCTGCCTTGTCTAAGGAGCCATCTCTATTCCTCTGCATTTTTATCCTGTGTGTTCACTTCTCGGGCTCCAACTCAAAACTCCCAACTCTGTCCTTTGCCATGTCTTCTCTGTGAGACTCCACTCACCAAGGGGCAGGGACTCAATGCCCTACTGATGTGGCCCAATCAAAGTCCTAATCATAATTTAATCAATTAAAAGTGATACCTGTGACAGACCAGTTTACAAACAACCCAATAACTATTTTTGGAATTCATAAACAATGCCAAACTGCTACAACCTCTAACAGCCTATCAAATCTGGGTCAGGAGTTCAATAACTTAACTGCTTAGCCTGTTTTCTGTGTCCTCTCACTCACAAACCCTGAGGAACCACAAGAGGCTAAGAGAAGTGAATTTATAGACCTAGACTTACAGTGAGTGCTAAGTGAGTCAGAGATATGGAGGGTGCAGGGTGCTCACCCAATGAGGAGGTGGAACAGATATGTTTTGTGGGGATGAGGTTTGCTCATTCTCTAGGAATGTAAAGGTGACAGGAAACTCCTTGCCCATGGGTTCGGGCACCATGTTCTATTCCATCTTCTCCTGCCTGCTTGCATTGAGGATAGTTTGCACCCAGCAGGGTTCCTCCTCAACCTCATCATGCTCCCAATCCATAGCTGTTAGAGCTGTTGCCTGATATAGGGTAGACACTAGAAATAGCCATGAATTAAGCTCTAACAACAGAGATGCAAAATCCAAATGGGGCTCTAGCTCTACAGGTGTGGCTATACGTGTTACTGGAGTTGAAAAATGAGATCATGCCATCAATTAAACTGGCACTGGAGGTGACACTGGAAATGGAGGAGGAAATGGGTTCACCACCATGACTGCCTTTCTAGGTTCCTTTTCAAAATAAAAAAATATCCCCAATGCTTTCAGATGCAAAACACTCAAACCCACCACACTCAAAACAGTAAACTTTCCAGGTAGTGATCCACCAGATGTCCCTTCTGAGATTCCTCTTGCTGCTAGACAACCCCAACCCTGATTATCCTGCCTGGGTTTACCTTCTCTGCCATCTGCTCAGGTTCATAGGCAGCCACTCCCGAAACTGCTCACCTTCTTACTTGGTATCCCTTGAATTCAGTAACTCAAGCAAGGCACAGACAGAATGGGATCTCCATTGTAATTTCAAGCCCAGAATTTTCACATACATAGAGCCCACAAGATTCTTGATAATGAGAGAGCCTCAGTACTGAAAAGAGCCCCACTGGAATGGTCCAACCAGGTTCAGAGTATAGAGCCGATGATAGTGAGAGGAGTGTAGGCAGCAGATCAGAGAGGCCTTCCCTTTCATTCCACCTTCCCTTCCGAAGTATCCGTGTGTGTAGGAGGAAGACTACTGTGCCTGCCCCTGCCCATCCCCATGCCCTGAATCCATACACCAAACACTCTCTGACCTGGCAATGGCTAAGAATGTCCCTGAGCAGGACACTGGGGACCATGGTCAATCACATGGCGCTCATGATCAATAGTTTGAACAATCTTCCCTATATCAGGGAACTTTGACACATATCTGCCTGTCTCCACTGGCTCCTCCACAGAGGAATCTGGGCTCCAGGAAGGCAGGGGGGGTGGGGGTGGGGGGAGGACAGAGACTGCTCTGCTCATTGCACTGTGCTTCCAGAAGTAGTTGATCCTTAAGTAACTGGTGAATGGGGACCTCCTGCCCAATCTTCCCAGGTCCTATTTGTATTTCAACCAGAGGATTATGCACCAAGTGATGCCATATTCTTTGATGCCTGTGATTGTCTCATCCCCTTCATATTGTCCTCCTGGTGGCAGGGGCACCACCTATCCCCACCTTGCGCTCAACTAAGCCTCCAACCAGATTGTGTAGCAGTTTCCTTAACACATCTCCTTTCCTGGAACTATAGATCCTCTTTGGAGGATGGTGCAGAATGGGGACAAATCAACCCAAGATGGGAACCATTAGATTTGGGGGACCCCAGGATCTGACCTATACTTCCCCAGCCACTACCCCCACCCAACATTTCCAACTCAATTGTTGATGTAGGAACCCCACCTCCTTGACCTTGAATCCACTCACATTTTTATCTGGTTCAGGGGTCTTCATATCCTTCAGAGACCAGGAGGACTTGCACATACCTAGAAAGAGTCATACTGAGTCACACCTAACATGCTCTATCCTCTCCATGGCATTGAATTCTAGTGTATTTGTCTGGCTCTCCAGTGGAATGGAAGTTTAAGAGGCAGGGTTTTTTTCTGCTTCATTCCTCTAACTATGTTAATTTTGCAATGTCCCTGCACAGATAGGCACCCAGTACATATTTGTTGATTGAGCTCCACGATCACCTTACACATGTCACAGTGGGTCTGAGGCAATTCTCTGAAAGCCCGGGGAACTCTGCTATTTCTAGAACTCAGATGAGAATCTCCAGGATAGATTCTGCAACATTCTTTATGAATGCAAAAATGGGTGAGTCCCGGAACAGAGGAAGTTGATGGCTGTGACAGATGTATCTCCACAGGGGAGATGAAAAGAATAAATGTGACCAGCACCTGTGCCTCTAGCAGCCCATTGAGACCTAGGTCAAACCTTTCCATAACTTATCCACTTAGGTCCTCACAATAAACCTGTGATGGTTCAATCCCACTCTTTCAGGTGCCACAAGTGGCTCATTGAAGGGAATTGACAGACCAAGACTTACAGTGAATGCTGAGTGAGGTAGGAAGTGGGTGGGTGTAGGCTCCTAGCCTGGTGAAGAGCTGGACCAGGACCTGTGGTGTGGGATGAAGGTTCACTCATTCTCGAGGAACACAGAGGTGGCAGGATACTTCTTCCATAGGTGGGCAGCCACCAGGTTCTGTTCCATGCACTCCTCCTTGCTTCCACTGAGGACAGTATGTTCCCTGCAGCTCTCCTCCTCTTCCCCAGCAGGCTCCCAATCCACATCTATTAGAGCTTGTGCCAGATGTAGGGTGGACCCTAAAAATAGTCATGACTTAGGCTCTAACACCAGAGATGGTGCAAAAGCCAGAGGCGGCTCCAGATCTGCAGATGTTGCTATGCCTGTTGCTGTGTCTGGATAGGAAATAGCTTTGCCACTGAAGCTGGCATTGGAGTTAACAATGGAGCTGGAAGAGGAGGAGGGTTCACCACTAGGGTTGCCTTTTCAAAGGCAGAACATATCCCCAAGCCATTTAAATGCAAAAACCCAAACCCACCACACCCAAACCAGGAAACATTAATGGTAGTGGTTGGCCAAATGTCCATTCTAAGGTTCCTCTTACTCTTGGACAAAACCACCTCCCTGGAGATCATGCCTGCATTCTCCAGCTATGCCCTCTGCTCAGATTCATAGGCACCAAATTTCAGACCTTCTCACCTTCTGACTTAGCCTCCCTTGAATTCAGAAACTCAAGCTGGGCACTGACATGATGGGATGTCCATTGCAATTCCTAGCTCACAATTTTCAGATCCATAGAGGCCATCAGGTTCTTGAGGATGAGATAGCCCAGGTGCTTTAAAAAGTCTCCACTGGGATAGTCCACCCCAGTTTGGAGTATAGAGCCGATGACAATGAGAAGTGTGTAGGCAGCAGATCAGAGAGGCCTTCACTTGCATCCCACCTTTCCTACTGAATGTATCCGGCAGGGTGGGGAGTGGGGGGAAAGAGCTCCTGCGCCTGTCCCTGGCTATCCCCAGGCTCTGATCCCACATCCCAATCATTCTCAGACCTGACTGTCCCCAAGCACGGTACTGAGGAACGTGGTCAGTCACAGGGGGCTTGTGATCAGTAGTTTGAACAAACCTTCCCTGCATCAGGGACCTTAAACATATCTGTCTGTCTCTCATGCACCCTCCCCAGAGGAATATGCACTCCAGAAATTCAGGGAGAGTCAGACACTGCTCTGCTCATTGCACTGTGCTCCCAAAAGTAGGCACTCCTAAAATACCTGGTGAATGGGATCCATCTTCCCAGGTCCTATTTGTACCTGAAGCTGAGGCTTATGCACCAAGTGCTGCCGTATTCTTTGAGTTCTTGTGAGTGTTGCATCCCCTTCAAATTGTCCTGGTTGCAGGGGCACTGCCTAACCCCATCTTGCCTACAGCTGAGCACCTTCAACTGAGCATCCAGGCAGATTGGGTAGTAGTTTGCTAAACACATCTCCTTTCCTGGGACCATAGATCCTTTTTGGAGCATGGTGCAGGTGGGGACAAATCAAACCAGATGGGAAATATCAGATTTGGGACCCAGGGATTTTACTTGCAATTCCCAGCCCCTACCCCCACCCCACTGTTCCCCATCAACTGTGGAGATAGGAACCCCTCCTTCTTGACCCAGAGTCCACTCACATTTTCATTTGGTTCAGAGGTCTTCCATGTCCTTCAGAGTCCTTGAGGACTTGTCCATACTAAAGAGAGCCGTGAGTATCACACTTAACATGCTGGGTGCCCTCCTTTCTCATGAGCTCTACTGTATGACTTATAGTGGAATGTCAGCCCAAGAGGCAGGGATTTTTCTGCTTCTTTCCTCCAACTATGCTAAATTTTACAATGTGTCTCACACATAGGCACCCAGTATATACTTGTAGGTTGAGCCCCACCATCATACTCCCAGATATAAGAGTTGGCCTGTTCCAATTCTCCCAGCACCCTGGATGCCTTTTGACTAGACCTTGATGACAACTTCCAGAAAGGAATCTTCAATCTTCTTTACAAAAGGGAAAATAAGTCTGTGCCTGTCCCTGTGGTAGTTGAGGGCTGAGTCAGAGGCCTTTCTATAGGTGAACAGAAAATAATTCTGTCTATCCCCAGGGCCTATGACTGCCCATCATGTGGGCATTACCTTGGTCAGCCCTTCCTATGGTTCATACAATTCAGTCCTCTCAATAACCCCTTGATTTGTGTCCTCTAACTCCCTACTCTTCCAAGGGCCACCTGAGGCTTATAGAAGGGAATGGACTTCCCAAGGCCCATGGAAAAGTCTGGCAGAATGAGGCAATGGAAATCATAGGGTGCTTTTCTGTTGACCAGTTGTATCAGTATCTGTTTGGTAGGGAGGAAGGCTTTTTCATTCCCCAGGATATTGGATGTGTCCAGGCACTCCCTGACCAGGGCAGGCACCAGGTGCTGCTCTAGCTTCTCCTGTTTCCTGGACCTAAAGGTTGTCTGCCTGTAAGGAATAAATATGTGAGAGCAATTCCATCCTCCCTGAAGAGCTCTATGGTTGCTCTTCATTATAGGTCAGATATTACTGTGGGAACTGCTGCTACTGAACCTGGATACTTAAAGACTATGAGGATGATCAAATTCCAGGTTGGCCAGAAAGAATTGGTGGCACTTATTATCAAACACAAGGTGGTCATGGCTAAATTAATGGACAGCAGAGTCAAAATAGTATTCAGAATAGTCTGACTCACAGAGACCTATGGCATTGGCTTGTTGATATTGGGGTACACAGAAGTGAAATAGATAGTATTCAACTCAACTATCACTTGATCTGTATAAACAGAAGAGTTCTAGGTCAAGTGAACAAAAGTCTAATTAAAGCACAAAAACTGTCATAGCTCCTCAATTCCCAGACTTGGGACAGTTTACAGACTCAGCACCTCTTGAATATGAGGAAAGACCGTGATGCACTGCCAAAAATTTATTCTTTTACTTTTCCAGTGCACCCATAGCCTTTTTCTTGTGAAAAAGGAAATGATCAAACATTTTGGCTCAGAAGTGACATTAATTCCAGGAGACCCTAAATGCCACTCTGTTCCACCAGTAATAATAGAGGCTTATGGTGCTCAAGTGATCAATAAATTGTGTCTCAGTTCTGTCTCACAATGGATTACATGAGTCTCTAAACACATTCTGTGGTTATTTACCCTTTTCCATAAAGCATAACTGGAATAGACATACTCAGCAAATGGGAGATTCCCAATATTGGTTCCCTGACCTGAGGAGTGAGCAATATGATGGTTTAAAAGGCTAAGTAGAAGTCAGGAGCTCTGCCTGTACCCAGCAAAAGAGTAAACCAAAGGCAATACTGCATTCTTGAAAGGATTGCAGAGATTAATCCTACCATCAGGACATTCTGAAGGATGCAGAAATGATGATTACCACCACTACTCCATTCAAGACTCCTATTTGGCATGCACAGAAAACAGGTGGACCTTGGAGTATGACAGTGGTTTATAGTAAACTTAGCTAGTGACTCCAATTGCAGATGCTGTTTCTGATGTGGTGTCATTGTATGAGCAAAATCTACAATTCCCCTGGTAAATCATATACAGCTACTGATCTGGCATATGCTTTTTTTCTCAATAAGAAAAAGATCACCAGAAATAGTTTGCTTTTAGCTGGCAAGGCCAGCAGTACACCTTCATGTCCTATCTCAGCAGCATATCAGCTCGGCCCTATGTTATAATCTAGTGTTCAGGGACCTTATATGCCTTTCTCTTCCACAAGGCCTCACATTGGTCCATTCTATTGATGACATTATGGTGATTGGACCTAGTGAACATGAAGTAGCAACTAGTGTAGGCTTATTGTGTGCCAGGGGTTAGGTGAATAGTCCAATAAAAATGAAGGGTCCTTCCATCTCAGTAAGTTTCTTGGCATCCAGTAGTATGTGCCTGTTAAAATATTCCTTCAAAGGTGAAGGATAAACTATTGCATCTGATCTCTCTTATAAATATAAAAGAGCACAACACCTGCTTAGTCTTTTTTCAGTTCTGGAGGAAACCTTTTCCTTATTTGAATGCCTGTATTGGGTTGAGTCTTTTGGGATGTCAGAAATGTATGTTCTTATATTGAACCTTTATTGATTCTTTGATTAGATAAGATCAGTCAAGGACTATTTGATGATATTGCTCAATTGGGCCATGAGCCAGGGTGGGTCTTAATACTCTTACTAGCATTCTTTATAAATGGAGGAATAAAAAGATGCAGACACCAAAAAAAAAAAAAAAAAAAGATGTAGAGACAGACACCTCCAATCATACTCGTCAACAAACTCAGGAAAGAGAAAAGTCACAGATGGAGCAGCCCCAAACAAAAGGCAACAATGCCCAGAGGAGAGGGGAGAGATGAGCAGACACTACCATGTGCTAGATCTCCCACAGCTGCAGCTCAATGAGTACAAACATTTATGAGAGAGTTAAAAAAAAAAAAACTTTACTATAATTGTGTCCCATGTGAATGCTCAGCCAAGGGTGACTTCAGATCTACTGAAGGAGGATTTTAAAAATCAAGTGGATTAGATGACCTTTTCTGTGGACACCAGTCAACATTTTCCCCAGCCATTCCTGTTATTGCCAAAAGGGCTAATAAACAACATATACATGGTGGTAGAGATGGAAGTTATGCATGGGCTAAGCCTTATGGGCTTCTGCTTACCAAGGCTGACCTGGCTACAGTCATTACTGAGTGGCCAATATGCCAGCAGCAGAGACCAACACTCAGTGCCCAATATTGCACCATTCCCCAAGGTATCAGCCTTTTCCTTGGTAGCACATGGACCACACTGGAGCACTTTCTTAATGGAATGTGTAGAATTTTGTTCTTCCTGGAGTAGATATGCACTATGTATATGGATTTGCCTTCCATGCGCACAATGCTTCTGCCAAAACTACCATCCATGGACTTAGAGAATGCCTTGACCTCCATCATGGTGTTTCACACAGCATTGCTCCTGATCAAGGAACTCACTTCCCAGAAAATGAATTGTGGGAATGGGCACATGCCTGTGGAATCCATCAGTCTTACCATGTTCTTCATCAGCCTGAAGCAGTTAGATTGACAGAATGGTGAAATGGTCTTTTGAAGACTCAATTACAGTGTCTACTTGGTAACAATACATTGCAAGGCTTGGAAGTGTTCTCCAAGTGGCTCTGTATGCTCTAAATCAGAATCCACTCTATGGTGCTGTTTCTTCCATAGCCAGTATTCTGGGGTCCAGTAATCATGGGGTGGTGATTGGAGTGGCAATGAGGCAGGTTATTACAGGGAAGGAAGGAAGGCAGCTGGGACCTAGAATAGAACATGTCCAACAGAGAACATGGCCATGAGACCCCATCTTGAAACCTTCTGAGGGGAAGACTGCTGCTAAAGAACAAAGTCAGAAAGACCTTGCGAGGCCCTGGCCATGAAGTCCCATTTGGAACTCTTTCTGGGGTCAAGGGGAAGCCCCAGGTAACTCCAAACAGGCTTCCCATTGGCCCCCTGAGAGCTACCAGGTGGGATTTTAAGGCAAACCATTCAGAACAGCAAACAGCTGGGGTCCCTCCACAGCATTAGGAAAGGGGAAGAGGAAAAGTCTTAAAAAGCCTAACCTGGGCCCCACATTCATCCTGTAGCAGCATTCATTCTATGTCTTGGATTGTGTACTCTTTTCTTGTTTCTTAATAAATTCTTAAATCCCTTGCCTACCCTATAGTGGGTCCTTAAAGATTATATATGACATAGCCAAGTACCTAGAGACCCAGAACCCAGAGCGTTCCCCTAAAATATTTGGCCAGCCCAGCCAGGAGACAAAGAGGCAAGTAATACTCCCTGACCCCTGCTGAAGACTGGTGAGTTTTTAATTAAAGCTTGTCTGTGCCATCTTTGGTTTTATTAGCGAGGCCCCTGAGATTCTCACCCTGGGCTGTGCTCAAAGTAATGTTCCTTACTCTGCCTCCGGGGGGGGGGGGGGGCGGATGAGATTCCTGTTAATCCATTACCTCCAGGGCCCCTGAGGCTGTTTACTGTAACCCACAGAAGAATCAGCCTTTGCCTTTTTAATGCTACCTCTTAATGTCCAGTTTTACTGCAAACTTGGTTCCTGGCAGTGGCCATAAAATGAGCCTTCTCTCACAGCCATCCTTTCTAAGACTCTGTAAGAGTAGGCCAAAAGACCAGTTTCAAGCCAGCCCCTTTTTCTAGGAAAACCACACAGCTTGGTCTCTTTGGCCTAGAATCCTGTTCCAGACATCTCCCAAGACCTAGTTTGCCATGGGGACTCCCGATTGCATGACTCTGATTCCTCAGGATTATGAAAGCCAGAGCAGCAACTCCAAATATCCCCCAAGACTTAAGCGGCTTGGGCACTTTGGTTTGATGAGCAAAAGTCAGTCAGGCTGGGATCTGGGATACTGGATTGGCTGACAAACGTTTTTTCCACTTCTCCCTAGAACAATGGGCTTAGCTTCTCTAGCATTCCAGCAGACTTCCCCTTGGGGTGTATTCTGAGTCAGGACAACCTGCCTACTGATGGTCTAAAGTGGAAGAGGCTAATTTTTTCCTGCCATACCATGTGGCCACAGTATGGCTGCAAATGGCCTCTGTATAGGACCCTGAATTCCAGTTAAACCTGTGTAAGAGGGGAGGAGGGGACAGGCATATCTGAGGGCCAGAGACCATGTAGTCATGTCTCCTTAAAGAGTTGAGAATATGCACTACCAAACCAGTCAATTATAAGCTCAGGGTACTTACTCAGGGGCAGGGCACCAGTCTGCCTCGGATATCCATAGGAAGCTGAAGAAACTTTTCCTGGGCCCCAAACTTCCATTAACTCCCTTTTATAAACAGCCTTTGCAGTTTTCAACAATCAAGACCAAGCCGCAGAGGAGAAGCAGGTGAGGAGGGGGCAGGCATAGGGCAGGTAAGATTTTTAATTTCTTAATTAACATGGGAGCAAATACTTGGTCCTAGCCTGTTCTCTGTACCTCTGTAGCCTCAGTTGTGCTTAATAAGGAGAGTGAATGGGGAATCAAGATCTAGGCTGTTCACTAAACCCGTCTCCTGTAGAATAAGGAGCCTCCTCATATTCTATCAATTAAGATTAAAAATTCCTGAGAATGGTTTCTGTCAGGTCCTTCCCTAAGCTAAGTGTATAAAATTCTCCCCTCTGTTCTAATCTGTGCTTACTTTAACTTTGCCAGTCTGCTTGTGCCTAGGAACCTATAAATCAGATTTGAGGCTCACCTGTTACATATTGGATAACAGTAAAAGGTAATCTAAAACTGAGTCTTTACATGTCAATGCTATCTTGCAATTGGATTTGATATATAAAAGAAATCACAAGTGGAATTGGTCCAACTTCTTGAAAAACCAGAAAACTTAGCAATGTTGTTACTAATAAAATTGTTTCAGTTGCTTAGTTAATAAACAAAAGTGCCCAATTTGTTTTGAAGTAAAAACTTACTAGAAACTGTAACTAAGATTTAAAATCATTACATAGATGTCTGTATTATAAACAGCAAAAGCTGAAATTGCTGTAACTGTGGATTCAGCCTAGACCTACCACTGTGATGGTAATCTTAAACTAATTTACCTTTGTTTATGGTTACTTCAAGTCAAGCCTCACCCTTGCTTATGCTTGCTATTGTGATGGTAACTCTAAACTGAGTTCACCTTAGTTTATAGTTATTTCAGGGCTGGCCTCACCTTTGTAATGGTAACTACTCTGTTCAACAGTTTGTAGCATGGCAATTTCTGCCCCCTATAACTCAGGGGAAGGCAAATTTGAGACACCCCTGTCTCCCACCTTTCCACTATTGTTAATAACCCTGCTTTCTCTCATGATTATCCAGGTGTGGACTCCAATTTACCTACTCTGGGCAAGACCCCAGAGGGCCCCCACAGCCTGTGAGGAAATAGCTGAGAATCCTTGACCCTTAGGGTTGGATGTCCACTCTTCCAGTCCTGTGGCCACTGGAGTCCTCTTATCTCCAAGGACTGAGGATTGGGGGACCTCCCACTTTGAGCATCAAGAGTCCTGAAAGCAGCAGGTCTTGAGAAAAAAATCAGTTTTACGTGAGACTTCAATGTCCTCAGTGAGTATATATTGGAATTAGTGTTGTCATTCAAGGTCTGTCAAAGTAAAAATGGGAAATAAGCAAAGCTCTGAAGTAAAGGAAAATGTAAATTGTGTTGTAGAGCATTGGGAACAATTTGGTTATAAGCCAATAACTAAAGAATGAAATTCTTGTGCAAAACTGCACGGTCACAATGCAGAATAATCAGAAATAGCCTTCAAAGCCATTTTTTTTTAATGCTATTTTACAATTAAACTTATTTTGTAAGAGAATGAAAATTATAAATAATAATGATTTATGTGTTTCTATGTCTCTCTATTTGTATCTATTTGTTCAGCGTATATTTTCATACATAAGGAAGGTAATATCAAATTAACAAGTGAAAAATTTTTTAAATGCTCTATTCAAATTGTTGAAAAGTAAATATGCACTTATATATGTGAATGAATATCCCTGGAGCCCAAATTAGGCCAAGCAGGAAGGAAAGGTCATATAGAAATCAGAATATAGAAACTATCGGAAAAGGGGAAAAGGTTTTCCTAAGCCGTTTGACCTTCCCAGCCTCCCAGGGCCTCTTTCTCTTCAAGAAAACTATGGGGGAGGGGCTAGGTGTGACAAGATAAGGAAATGTAAATTTAGTTTAAAACATTTATCTACTGGCCCAGAGAGTCAAGAACCATAGTTTGTCCTGTAATTCTCCAATTTAAATCTTTTAACAGCCATAAAATGAGTGTTTAATAATCCATTGTCAAATTTCAGTAAGTAAAGGAAAAGTCCTTGAAAGTTATGAAAAGATCTTTTCTAAAATATAATTAAAATAAATTAACAATTATAATATCTTCCAGAACCTAGAAGTCAGTATGCTTTTAAGATTATTCACAGTTTTAGAATTTTATTAAAGAAATAAAGAGGTTTTAGGTTCCTGTAAAGTAAGGAAAAAGAACATTCCTTGTATAAACTATGTTTCAATTTTATTTAGCTTCTGTGTAACCTCTCTTGGTTTATAGAATACTAATGAAATTAATTAGCATTATATGTATTAAACCTTTAAGATGATGCAAATTGTAAGTTCATATTTAATGAAATGTAAATCTGTCCTAAAGTGAAATGACTAGTTTTTACAGAACAAAATGAGGAATGTAAGACTTTTGAATGGATAAAGGTAAATTTCATTGGTTGCTAACTGTAATTTAATAAGCTTATTTAAAGGTAAAGTAACTAGTCTATGTGGTTATCATTAATTATAAGTTTGTAAATGCATTATCTAATCTGAAGTAGTTAAATGGCTAATTCCAAGGAGTCATTATTAACTAAAAACCTAAATTGATATTGGTAACAAAAAAATAGCTTCATAACAGAGAAACCTGTCAGAGGCCACCTCAGGCTGCTTATTAAAGTGGTGGTAAGGGAAGATAACGTTGATTCCATTGGAAATCTTAGGTTTTCATAAAATAATGGAAAAAGTAGTTTTTCCTATGCTGCTAAAGTAAAATTCTTGTTAATGTAATCATGCTCAAGATGTAAAAGTAAAAAAGTAAAGTACTGAAATAGTTAAGTTCATTTGATATGTTATAAACTGCATTGGAAGTATTTAGAAAGTGTATAAAAATTAAACAAGATAGACTTCAGTATTGTCAAACTCTGACACATTTAAACCAGGCCCCAGTACACTGCATGGTACCTCTCCATTTGAGTTATTGGCTAGGTTGGTCACTATGACCCCTAAAACAAATAAAAGTCTCTACCACATCTGGACATGCTCCTGAAGTGGAGGCAGAGTACGTTGCAGTTTGAGGCCCCTGCAGTAGCTGGCAATGGCTCAGTATGGCCAGATTTACAATGGCCGTTTTCTCCAGACTGGCTCTGTTTCATAGTGCTGAAGGGTGCTATGCACCAGGCCAGTGAAACACTGGAGCCTACCTTCCTAGCCTCTCTCTAGGAACAACAGTGCTGCAGCATGCTGGCTATGTGAAGGATGTACCAAGTGGAGCAATAATTAACAAAGCGATGTGAGTAGAATTTAAACAAACACAATTGGCACTATGGCCTGCTCCCATGGAGAGACAACATGTATGGTATTGCAAACCTGGAGCTCAGATCTATTAATTGCAGCTCAAAGCTGAACTTGTGCATTGATTAGTATTAAGTACTCTACCTAATGCCTGATGAATATGATAATATCTCTTCTAGATCGTATATGCTAAAAGTCTTAGTAAACTTAATCCATTTTCTAAGTTAATGAACGTGCCTATAAGATAAAGGAATGGCTTTCTTAAGTACTTTGTTTTGCTTGCCATATGCTTGTCTTGTTGCCTATACAGTCTTTGTGAGTTTATGTCTAGGGCAGTGCCTTTCTTCATATCTCTCCTAGCACAGTTGGTTATTCTAGACTTCACTACCCATGGAGACTGGGATTGGTTTATAGCAAACCCAGCAGGTCTACTGCAATCTCTCCCTAGAGTTCACCAACAGCATAAAAGAACTCAAGGAGGAATGCTGTTTCCCATCAACTTTGGGAGGATTCAACCTCCAAAGGCACCTGGACTTTTTCACTCTTGTGTTCCAGTATGTCATGGCTGGCCCCCTTTTAGGGCTTGCTTATCATTATCTTCTTTATCCTTTTAGTGGGATCATGTATCTTAAATTCTAACCAAGTTTATTTCTTCCAGAATCAATGACTTCCAGATCAAGGTATTAGTCATGCAGAGATTTCATCCAGTTCCAACCACGGTGCCAGACCCACCTTCCCTCAACCTCAGTAGAATAGCCAGAGAGTTTTACACCCTGTCAGGCAGGGCCTACTCCCCTTAACCAGCAGGAAGCAGCTACAGAAGAATGACCATTGCCCTTCAGCTTCCCCTTAAGATTAAGGGTGTAAACTCTCTGAGGGGGAGTTGAGGCAGGTTAGTATAGGGAATGAGGGAAGGTGGCTGGTACCTGACAGAGAACATGGTCAGCAAAGAACGTGGCTGTAAGACCCCACCTGGAAACCTCCTGAGGAGAAGGCTGCTGCTAAAGAAAAAAGCCAGAAAGATCCTGAGAGACTGGCCACAAGGTCCCATTTGGAACTCTTTCTGGGATCAAGGGGAAGCCCCCGATAACTCCAAACAGGCATCCCTTTGGCCCTCTGATGCCTAACAGGCAGGGATTGTAAGACAACCATTCAGAACAAAAACAGCTGGGGCCTCTCCCCAACATTAGGAAAGGGGAAGAGGAAAGGTCTTAAAAAGGCCTAACCTGGGACTCCGTATGTGCCACTCATCCTGTAGTATGCCTGCATTCCATGTCTAGGATTTTGTACTCTTTTCTTGTTTCTTAATAAACTATTTACTCCCTTGCCTACCATATAGCATGTCCTTTAATTCTTTTATGCTACATAACCAATGACCTAGAGGCTTAGAACACAGAGTGTTCTACTAACAGTACCACTCATTAGTACCCCTAGTGATCCACTAGGAAAAATTTTCCTTTCTATCCCTGCAACCTTAAACTCTGCTGGTCTACAGGTTTTAGTTCCAAAAGGAGGAATACTTCAACTAGGATTTACAATAATAATTCCAAAACTGGAAATTAAGACTGCCACCTGGACACTTTGGGTTTTTCATGCCTCTTAATCAACAGGCAAATTAGGGAATTATTATATTGGCTGGGGTTATCAATCCTATCAAGGGGAAATAGGACTGAAACTGAACAATGGAAGTAAAGAAGAGCTTTCCTGGAATTCAGGAGATCCCCTAGGGTATCATTTAGTACTACGATGCCCTGAGATTAAAGTTAGTGGAAAATCACAACAACCTAATCCAAGCAGGACTACCAATGGCCCAGAAACTTTGGGAATGAAGGTTTGGGTCACCCTGTCAATGCAAGAACCACAGCCAAATGAAGTGCTTGCTGAGGGTAGAGGGGACATGGAGTGGGTAGGGGAAGATGGTACAAATCTCAGCCATGTGACCTTTTACAGAAATGAGGAATGTAATGGTTATAAATATTTCTTCCTTGTTTTGAGTATGTATGTAAATGTACATAAATATCTTTGTTTTTCTCCCTATCTTATCCCCTTATCATATAACATACACTGCATTAGTTTCATTAGTTTCATAATAGCAAGTTAAGGGTGAATATTACCCAAGGGCTTGCACCCTATTCTGGAGTGATTTAGTGCATTTCAAGTCATACATGACATTTGAACATTGTTAGGTGAAAAATATGTTTTATTAGTTTTATTTAGAGATTAAGCATGGCTTAAGATGGTGTGTATGACTGCCAAGTTGACAAGTGATGGATGGTTAGTTTCAAATGTCAACATAACCAGGTGATGGTGCTCAGTTATTTGGTCAAGCAATCACTGGTGAAAGTGTTACTGGGAAGACATTTTGTGGACTTAAGTCATTAGTAGGGTAACTGCATCTTTGGCTGATTACATCTACAATCTGAAGATTGCCATCAGCAATGAAAGATATCTCATCCAATCAGCTGATGGCCTTAAAAGAAGTGATGATTTCAGCAGTCAGAAGAGATAATTTTCAGCTTCTCCTTGGGAATTAATAGAAAACCTTCATCCGAGTTTCCAGCTTGCTGTCTGCCCTACAGAATTTGGATTCATGTGTCCCCACAATTGCATGACACAACATTATACAATCTCGTAATATTTACAGCTAGCTCCTGTCGGTTCAGGTTCTCTAGAATATATAATAAATATATAATATATAATGTATAATGTATAATATATAATATATAATGTACTTCATAAGGAAAATAAAACAGTTTGAACTATAAGATTTTTGTAGATAGCAAAATAATTATATGCTTTTAGACAAATAATATAAGTTGTTTCTTAATGGTCTTGAACAGCTTAGATCTCTGGGCACCTATGAGATCTGCTATCCCTTAGGGAAAAAAAAAATATTCTGAATAATTTGTGTCAAGGTTACTGTAATGATTTGAAGCTGTATGGACTCCAGAAAAGTATGTTCTTAAAATTAATCCATAACTGTGGGTGTCAGCCCACTGGAAGTATAATCTTTTGACAAGTAGGATCTTAAGATGAGACACACTTCATTCAGGATGAGTCTTAATCTTTTTACTGGAACCCTTTATAAATGGAGGACTAAAAAGCCACACAAGCAGAAAAAAGCCTCAAAGAGAGGAGAGGCCCCAGAGGCTAGAGGCTGGAATCAATGGGGCACAGAGGCACAGAAAGAGGCCCCCAAGATGCTAGACCCATGGAGCAGCTTGAAGCTGAAGAGATGAGGCCCAGAGGAGAGGGGACAAATGAGCCATAGGCCTACTTACCCACAGCTGAGCTCCAGAGACCATCATAAGTGCCATAATAAGCTGACATGTGCCTGACTGCCCACAGCTGAGCTCAGGCACAAAGGGAGCCTGGAGAGGAAGGCAAAGACCTTGGCAGACACTGTATGCCATCATGCCTAGCCACATGGCAGGAGTCCAGGCTCACTAGCAGCTGAACTTTGGTGGGACATCATCTCTTATGATGCCTTGATTTGGACATTTTCACAGCTTCAGAACTGTAAGCTTTTAATCTAATAAATTCCCATTATAAATGTCTTCCATTGCTAATATCTTCCATTGGCAGCCTTTAGCAAACTAAAAAAGTTATTTTGTTGAAATTACATGAGCTTCCCTATTGTAGAATCAATGATAAAGCAGGTTTGAATGTATTCAATCTTTTGTTACATTGTGTCTTCTAACAAACGATTTTATTCTCTTAAGTATATACAGATAAGAAATCTCATCAAAGAACAAAATGTATATCTTGTTAGCATAATTTCCCCCCAAAAATAATATTCCATTCTCTTCTACTCAGTGTTTTAGTTCGTTAAACAAAAATTTTATATGCCAATTTAATTTCAGTTTTGTTTAGTGAATTTGAAGAGAGAGAGAGTTCAATTTCAATAAAGGGTATCTTCATTACTATTTATGATATCATGGGGAAGCATTTACTACCTAATATAAACCTAAATCCCAGTCACTTTAAAATTAGCTCCTGAATGCTTGTAAATTATTTTTTTCTGCAAAGCACAATGCCAATAAGTATGATCACACACAATATCCATTGCCCTCATACTTTCTGCTTTGCTTTCTTATATTATTTAAATTTTTAAATAAAAGTCATAACATTTTTACCTTTGTAACAATTAAAAATAGTACTATTTACTTAGTTTGTTGGTCAGAACAACTTAAATACATATTTAAAAATACACAAATGTGCAATTATTTTTCTTTTGTATTACCAGTTCAGCCACTGAAATATTTAGTTTAGCCATCTATCAAATTAAATAATATAACTATATTTAAAAGTAACACCACTATCTGTTATAATATTTATAGAGAAAAACACTAAACTTGGCCAAACACTGATGTTTTACATGAATGCTGATGTAAGTTCCAATTGCTATAGAATGATTTACTATCATTAACTTAATATAAATATTTCCTATGAATTTTAATAATTTTTGTTTTAATCAAGATATCCATAATTCATTATTCTCCTTAGTAGTTGTCAGTAAGATATATATATTTGAATTTACATACAAGCTGAACTTTCAGTTTATTATCATAAAAGTAATATATTCATTATTGTATATGTAGTATAAAAATATGGATACTCTCCATAGTTTTGTAATCCACAGCTTCCCCCTGGTTAAGATAATCAAAAACTCAAGACAATATACATATATTTTTGGATGAAACAGGAATTTGTAGCTCTCAGAAAACTGCAAATCAGTTCTATTCTTATGATTTAATATATAATTTAATAAGTCACATATAATAATGTAATGCAGAAAAAATCACACAGGCAGCGTTAAAAGATGCGTGTTTGCAATGTGTGGAGACATGTAGCACCATGGCATCCACTCATACAAGTGTTATTTTTCTCCAAGCAAGTCATAGTGGATAAAATGGTCTATTTAGAATAACCTGAAACAACTCTTTGTTCCAAGTCATAGGACTATCTTTTTTTAAAGTTTTGCAGACTGGATCCAAATTTCCATGTAAAGTTCAAGGAGAAGGCTTCTGGGAGATGTTTTGTCTTTCTTGAATTCTAGGGTATAATATAGGCTAATCTTAGAAAGGATTTGGATTTTGGGAACTAGTCTGCAATAATCTGAAATAGGTTTGAAATTGGGACGTGTGGGCTTTTGATATGGAGGAGTCACTGAGTTGCTTTTCTCTATGACTTCCCAAAACATGAAATTTTTAAAAGTTAACAAAATATAGTAAATCTTAAAAAAAGCAAAGTATTTTGGGCTCAGTGCACATTAATTTATATAATAGATCTGCCCTTTTTGGCAAACTCTACTGGTTATATGAAACCTTTTATCTGTGATTTCTCACTCCATATGGCTTGTTTTATTTAAAAATCGAGATCTCATTAAATATAAGCTTAAAGTAAAATGCAATAAAACTCTTAGCAGAGTTTAGCTTTTCTTCTCAGCCCACACCAGTCCCAGCACTCCTGAGCTCTTTGACATTGCTGTCTTTGATTACTTCATAACTTCATCACTTTTAAACTAATATATACTTTACATATTTGTTACATTTATTTTCCTTGTTTCCTCCCACTAGAATGTAAACTCTGTAAACTCCTTGAGGACAGATATTTTTGTCCATTTTGTTTACTAGTGTGTCTCAAGAGCCTGATTTAACTTCTGTTCAATAAATGTTTTATGTAGTAAAGAAAATAAGAGCATGGATTCCACAAATGTAACTTGAATTTGATTATCAATCAAAATTATAATTGCCCTTCCAACCATTGTCCACTCACACTGAATGTTCTTAGATTTGTTTATTTATTTTTATTGGAAGGTACCTGTTTTAGTTTGCCAGGCAGACAAAACGCAATATACCAGAAATGTGTTGACTTTTACAATGGGGATTTATTAACTTAAAAGCTTACAGTTCTGAGGCTGTGAAAATGTCCAAATCAAGGCTTCACCAGGTGTTGCTTTTCTCCACCAGCTCCTGGTGATTCTGGACTCTTCTGTCATATGGCAAGGCTTAGGTGCCACTAGAAAACACAAGCCAAAGCTATGCCCCAGCTTTTGTGAATACAGCATGTGAGTGCGCTAAAAGTGTGCATGTAGAGACAAGAGGAAAGAGCATGGAGCAAACTGGAGGCAAAGGAGTTCTTAATGGTTTCACTTAACAGTCCATACCCACTATAAAAAGCCAACTTTAGCACTAAATACACCAGGTAAAGTTTGACTAACACACAGTAATAGACTGTAGCCTCCTTTAATTCAACATTATAATTTTGATAATTCAGCCCAAATTTATTCTTTGTTTTTAACAGGCACATGCTTTTATTGGTAAAAAGTAGCTAATGTCAAGCATGAAGACAATACATTCCAATAGATATTTTCATCAGGATTTACCATTAAATCAAGATTCTCTTAGACTGGCCTTGTGCAATTGCATCTTGTTATATATAACCAAAGCCTCTTTTCTTCCCTATTTTATTTTTAGTTGAGCCTATCCTCTTGATTTGTCAAGTACTGTATTTTGATTCTAGCACCAAATATTTTGGGTCTTTCTTCTAGATGTTTGTAATTCATGAACTAAACAGGTATGCCTTCCATATTTTTAAAAAATATTAAAATGATTAAAAGTTGGAATGGATGGAAGCAAGAATGAAAAATCTTGTGATATGTACTGGAGACCTACCTTAGTATAACCATGGCAGGTACTTAGATATGTGCTCATCTTTGGTTATTTTGTTTAATTTCCATATCACAATAAAGTAAATAAAAAGAACACATCTTCAATGAGGTAAGGCAACTCATTCAAAATCATTTGTTCAGTAAGTGATGAAGAAAGAATCAAAACCAGGTTCAAAAACAAATTTAAAAACCTTTATTTTCCTTTACTTTTTATTTAATTTTATTTAATTATTTTGTTTTAGTTATGCTATGTTATTTGTTTTACCCCATTACACCATTTTTAAGGGAAAAAAATTGAATTCAACTTCAATTTTTGAAGATTTGTAGATAAGGATATTGAATAGTACACATAGTGTTTTGACCAACTCTAGATAACTTAGTGAAGGAGAATTGCCCTATGTCAATCTACTTGTCACTGTTCTTGAACTTTGTAATAGGTTATAACAAGCTTTAGTTGACTGAGATATTCAGATCATGGCTTCATTTCCCAGGAACAATTTGTAAAGATTTCTCAAGAATTACTGATGAAAGTTTCTAAATGGTGATTGCTCTTTTGTTTTGTTTTGTTTAACTTCTTGCTTCTCAATCACTGGCCCTGGGGACAAGTTCATTTAAAGCCACAAAATCCCCTTTAACCATTTTCTACTTTTATCCTTAAGTTTAAATGTACTTACTCTACTCTTGAAGTTCATTTTGTTTAATGGAGGAAAAACCCATAGATTAGATTTGTTTCTGTGTCATCTGTTAACATTGCACCATCTGCCCCAAGCCATGGGTCTTTTCCTTACTTGTTTTTCTTGCTCTGAAGTAAGCTTCCCAAATTAACTGACATATAAAAGATTTACGTCACTAAACAGCATTAAGCATCTGCACAGCAAAAGAGTAATTCGATTAAGGCATTCCCTTCATAATCTGCACAGCAAAAGAGTAACTTGGTTAAGGCATTCCCTTCATATTTCCAGTAGAAAAACCATGTCCAAATTGATGAAGCCCTGAGACTGGGCAGTACTCCACATTGCTCAATGTCAATTAAAAGGTAAAATTTGAGTTTAGAATCCAAAATAGAAATATATTGTTCTATAAAAGAGATGAACATGATAAAAAGGATCATATCACTTTTTATAAAACAAAGCGTGATATAATAAAAATTCCCCATATTTATAGGTAATAAAAAGGAATACACATCTTTCTATGTCAATATTTTTAAAAATCCTACATCATCATTTTTAATTGCTGAATTGTATCCTATGATTGGGTTTACAAAAAATTATGTTATTAATAACTTATTGTTAGGCATTTGGAATGTTTCCATTTTGGGAGGAATAAGAATTTTAAAAAATAAAGGTAGTCAGAATGCTTGTTTATAAACTATTGTGGATTTAACTGATGGATTTCCTAAAGATTGATTTTTAAAAGTGGAATATTTTAGTCTCAAGTCTGTATTTAAATTTATTTCCAAATTATAGACAAAGTTTGATATTCCTATTTGAAATTATTCCTATTTAAATCTATTACATGGAAAATAAGTTTACATTTTTCTTTTTAGGCATATTTGATTGCTGATAAGATGAATAATATTTTTCCATATTTTTGTTACTCTGCTTTACAGAATCCAAAATGTTTCAAGTACCTTCATATGCCTCATTTTCCTGAGTTCTATTTGTAATTCTGAGCATAAACTGGGAGAATCATAGATTCATATTTTCTTGAGATAGAAAAAAAATGTGAAAGCAAATATTCAAAACCAAAATGAAATTCCATTAAAAAAAAAACAATGTTGGGTGTTTTTTTTTATTTTTTTTTTTACTTTGACAACTTTTAAAACAAATCAATTCTGCATTGTCAAAAGTAAAATTCAGAAATGAGTATTTCAATTGTATTAGAACTCTATGTAATAAAATTACAAAAATATCAGTAATAAAAGTCATCAAGGAAACTTTCAAAGCAATTTAACTACTCAAAAAAAAAATAATTATTTCAAAAGTTAAATTTATTAAACAGATACAGACAAAGTTCAACTTTATGGGACAAGTATACAAATGCTTTAAAAAATCATCCTGTTCCCTTTGCCTGCTCAGACCTGGTCTAACACTCTCCCAGATATTTTTGAATATCTTATATTCTCTCAAAATGAGAAACCTATGCCAATTCAGATAACTTCCATGCCACTTCTTTTCTGAAGAACATGTTTTACACTGACCACTTGCCCAGACGTCTCCACCCCCTTAGAACAGTCTCAGAAGTGAGACTTGTGTCCATCCAAGACGGACCAAGCAATTTTGTTGCTTTTAACAACAAACCGTTGCAAATCTCATTTCACCACCAAACTTAGGCAAGAAATATGACTTTATTTTACTCTGACTCAATTGCTTATTGCCTTTAAAGAAATAAAAATATTACTATATGAGAAAAATAGCATTACAGGGTAATACCATATTGCCTCAGCTGTGACTTAGCAGTACGACTGAAAGCCTTCTTTCATCGCAGTGCTGCCCTTTGTTATAACAGCCCCAAATCAGAAATCCGAGGTCAAAGCCTCTGTTGGCAAGCTGTCATATTGTCCCTGACCCAGGCAGTAAGCACTGCGATTTTGGTCAGCTTTATGTTTCAGCAGAAATAAAAGGCTGTTATTCAAAATATTCCCTGGCCACTAACCTGTTTGATCAGTCCAGCTGGGTGAGGGTCAGCCCTCCAATCACTACAAAGTACATATTATTTTCATTGTTCTGCCTGGAAGCTGGCAACATTTTTCTCTTTGTCCTTGGCATTCGGTAGCTAGAGCAGGATATGCCTAGAGCTGTCCTTTCTTAACCAGCTACCTGGAACTCTGTGAGCCTTTTCAATTTGCCGACTTAATTCTCTTAGTGCAGGGAAATTTCCTGCTATCAAATATTTTCTCTCCTCCTCTGTCCCTCTATTCTTTTTTTCCCTTTTCTGAACTCCTGTTTTGTGAGACTTCTGCTCCATCTAGGCCCATCACCAGGCACAAATCTGGGGATTACATGCTGTGTGATGCATCAGCACTACCTACTGGACTCTCCAGATTCTTCTTTCCCTTGTGATTTCTAAGTCAGTGTATTTTTGCTTTGAATTTTGTGGTATTTCTTTCACTTGAACATCCAGGTCACCAATCCAAGTCTTATCACTGGCCATCCTTCTCTTCTAATCTTTCACAAAAATATTTGAACACTATTATATTTTAGCTTCACAAATTTTTTTTCTCTGTGCTAAAATGGATTTTTCTTAAGTGCTCTTCTTCTTATTTTTGTTATTGTTGTCCATACCGAAGGTGATAGGTACCTCCACGCATTTGTAATTCTCTAAGAGCAGACTGTTGCTGGGTGACTGCTTGTTCTTTTCTGTGGGTGCCAGGTACACAGCACCTAAGTGTGTTCTCATGGCCCTAAGTTATACACTTGGGGTTCACACCCAGGAGGTGGTGCCTTCAAGGCAGCATCAGTTCCTCCCGGCAGCTGGCTCTGCAGGGGCTTCTGTCCCTGTGGGCCTGCAGTGTCCCGGCCAGCAGGTTGGCAGTGAAGACACCAAGAGAAACCATCCGCGGCCACTTGATCAGCTCAGCTGCAGACGATGGGCCTCTGCCAGCCCTAGGAATAGAGGTTTACTCAATTTCCCCTGCTCTCAGGAACCAAGGAGATCAGCTTGTTCTCTCTGAAACTCTCTCACGGGTGGGGCTGTACTTCCACTTGGAGAGTGTCTGTGGATTTCTTCAGGCTGAAGTTCTGCAGGATCAGGGAGTGTCTGTCTTCATCCCAAGGCTCTCAGCCCCTTGTCGCCTGGGTCATGCCCTCAGGACAGCAGTGTCCTGATCACCCTTTTCATTAGTCTGGACACAGCCTGAGGTCTGGCTTTTCCTCCTCTTGGTCTGTTTCCTCATGGGCACAAGAAGCTGCTTAGCTGGGAGAGAGCATGGGCAGTCAGTAGAAGTGTGGTTCTCAGGGGGCAGCAGGAGGTTTTCACACACCACTGATCACGTATTTCCAAGGCTAAAAGAGGGCTTCTTTTTAGGAAGATCATAGGATTATGTTGACTAATCCCTCCATGGATATTCACCTGATCATTCACTACTGAAAATTCCTCGTAGTACTTAAATGTTGGGCATGGTTTTTTTCTTAGCGTAAGTATTAGTCTGTGAAAAGCAGACTAGCATGAGAAAAATATCAGTATGTACGATTTTTAATTAGAGGTTTTAAACAATGTACATGTCAATTGTTAAGCCTCTTTTTCTAAGTGTTCTCTTATATTTCATTCTTCTAGTGTCTCTAAAATGTAACTGGTTTCTGTAATTTAATGTTTATGTCATTCTATTGGATTTTAGCCATCGTATTTTTTTTTTATTTCTGTGAGCTTTTAAGCATCCTCTTATTGGAATGTCCTCAGTGTAAGAGGAAAATATAGCTTCAATCCCTCTGTGTAAAGTACTTAGAAGTTTTTGGAAGAATTTTTTTTTTTGTGTGTGTGTGTGTGTGTGTGGTTTCTGTTTTCTAAATGTTCTCTGACATTTTACATGAAATATATGGTCATTTTTTTCTGTGTGTTCATATTGGTCTCTTTCTTGCTGCTGGTGTTGCTACTGTGTCTGGCAGGCATATTTTGTCTCTTATTATTTGAAAACAATGGAATGGCTACTCATGCTGCATTCCTCAGCAAGCTCATTATAGGAAGACATTTCCCCGCAAGTCCTCAGATTAGGATGTCTGATGGATCTTTCTTTAAAACAAACTTTTGATGAGTTAAGTTCTGAATTCCAGAATATGATATTTATTTATGGGTACCAAAGTTCCATGGGATTGTTTCCATTTATTAAAAGATGAGCTCTCTATTTTTCCTTAAGTTCCGTGCTAGGCTCCTCTACATGATTCAAGTGAGAAGAAAAGATGTCAAGGAGAATGGATTTGGGGGAATATAATACTCGTTTGAATACAATTTTCAAAGCATTGTTCTGCTACCATGCCCATATACTGATCTTACCTTCGGTATTTCCTTCAACTTGGGTGCCGTTTTAGAGTTCTCTTTGGTAGATTGACTCTTCCTTGAGTTTTGGACAGTATGTTCAACTCTATGACACCTTCGCTTTCTCTTTTCATTTCACTCTGCTACTTTCTTTGAGAACTCATTTGTTCCTGGTGTCCTTCTATTATATTTGTGACTCGGTGTTTATGTCTATATAAATGTCTGTATTTTATTTCAAATGACTTCTTGTAAAACAATAATCCATATTTAGTTTCTAAGATGTTTTAATTGGATGTTTGTATAAAATTGAGCAGATTTGCTCTTTTAGAGATTTGCACCCTGGTAAGACTATATCAAATGGAGTGGGGTTATGTGTTCTAAAAAAGCTGCCAATGTCTCACACCACATCTCCATGCCACACTAAATAAAAATCTTTCATTTTTTCTTAGATGTATGAGTTTCCACATCTGAAAATAAAAGAAATAATAATTTCTTTGCATAATATCAGAAAAGTTATTGTCTATGAAGTTCAAGATGCACAATAGTCACTCAGTAATTCTTTTAGTTCCTTTTAATAAAAAAGTCATAGTTTACCTGAAATACACAAATATGTGAGCTGCATCAGACATTCAAAAATATAAGCATCATTAAAGTCAACTTATTTTACATATCCATTTTACATTTTGCTTATTTATCTCTGCAATTTGCTTTATTTCTATTTTTCTTTTGATAATAGCCAGTTTACAGAAGTTAATCTTCTCCTTTTTTCATAACTTGAGAGTGAGAGAGACATCTGGTATAAAATTATAGCTACACATTAATACTGGCTGAGGGGCAAAATGGAGACCCTCCCTTTAAAGAGTCACACTATTACATGATTGTGGTTATTGATTATTAACCAGGCACTATTACAATCAAGCAACAAACTCCTAGAATTGAGCAAATTCCTAGAATAGAGTATATCATAATGAAATTATTATGGTATATAAAATAATTTAAAGATAAATTTCTACATAAAAAGAAATTCCTATAAGAAAAAAAATATGAATGTACATGTATGTTCTAAGCTTTCTTTTTTGTCTTCCAAATCCAGAGAGATTAGCTACTTCCAAGAGGAAATCAATTTATATTTTATAGGCAATTTGTATTTGCTATAATTCTCTGGGTATACAATAAAAATGAAATACTTTTTTAAGCCTTTAAAACTTGTACTAAATGGTTGAGAAATGATATTAGAATGTCAAAAAGAAAAGAAAAGTCTAGGGCTCTCATCGGGAGAATAACTCTTTGAATTGTTTAACAAGAAATGTTTCTGAATGACATTTCTCTTTTCCAAAATACATAATTTGTAGTAATATATATTATTTTGTAATGTAATTGATTACTAAACATTATTATGAATCTTTTGTTAATAACATACTACTTCTGTAGAGTATTCAGCTTACAAGGTTTCCTGCATTCTGTAATGTAAGGTTTAAAAATGTGTAGGTAGAATTATTTTCTACATATTCACTCTAAAATGTTGCTCTATTGAGAAATATGCTTTTAATAAAATAAAAGTTACATACATTTGTAAAAATCTTATACTTGCATAGATTAAAGTGTAGTTTTTGAACAATGCATCCTCAATTTGTCAAAATTGTATTTCATAAGTGACACATAGGAAAAGAGTAGAACTGATGTCAAGAATATGTTAGGCATCTAGTCATCGGAAAAATAGGGCAGATGCTAAAATAATTAACCTTTTGGGAATCAACAAGCCAAGCTTACTTGTACAGCAAAAATATAAAGTGGTCTTTCCAAAACGTTGTTAGAGAATCCTAATATGAAGTGGGATGTAAGAGAATGACCCTTCAGAGAGAATATAAGTTCATCCAGTTTATTCATAAATTTCACAATTCTGTAGCATGCCAGAACAAATGATTTTCATTTGAATTATGCCTTGAATATTACAGAGCATGTGTGTACACTGTCAGATTGGATCTCATACAATACTGTGCTAATTATATGCTAGTTTCTCTAGGCTGCAAAGTAGTCCCTGTATACTCAGCTGTATGAGAATATTACACAATTTGTGAGACAGAAATTTTCAGTTCTTTTTACCAGCTGACTTCTGACTAGACTTTGCTAATAGGAGGCACAGGAGGAAACTGTAAAGCAGAAGGAGGGAGAATGAGTCGTCTTACTGTATGCATGATATTCTTGTCAAATCCTCATCCGCAATGGCACTTCATGACCACTGCAACCCAAAACCAGCTTCATTGTGCCCACTCAGAGGTACCAGCAGCAACTGAATCTCCCCTTTCTAAGAGGTTTGAATCCAAGTTTCGTGAGGAATCTCCAATGTGCTTCTAATTCTGATAGTAGCAAAACGTCTTTGTTTCCTTAGCTCTAGAGATAGAGCTATATCCTACATTTATTTCTGAGCTACCTCCGTATTCCCTTTTTATTCTTCTGCCTCTCCAATGCTCATGTTACTAATTCCTATATAAAATACACTCTATAAAAGTACCTAGTTGAGTTTATATTCTAACTAAAGTGATCTCTTACACTTTTAATTAAATATCCCTACATCCCCAGGCTAACCGCCACTATCACGCATACAGGTTGGAAAACAAAGTGGCTGCCCAAATGTATTCTGCATTGGTTAATCTATATCTTCTTTCATACAAGACAGAATTAGTTGTTGGAATTCTTTGCCTCTTCCAATGAATTATAATCAGGTGTTTCCATTAAAGAAAATTTCCAAAAATAATGTGTTTTGTTTTTGTTCACTCTTTGGAATAGATTACTTGAGCGATTTAATAATTCATGATTTTGCTGTTCAGAAATAAGATACATTGTCAGTGCCTGAGCTGTAAATTACAGCTACATTTCTTAAACATGTATAAATATAAAAAATAAGATTACTTTAGAGAGAGAAATGCAATGGAAATAGAAACATGGAGACAGAGAGGAAAATTGGATGTAACCCAATTTGGTTGTAGAATAATGCTTAATATTAGAGTAATTTTGACTGATGAAGCTAAGATTGTGAAGTGGTGTCAAATTGTACAGTATCTTTAATGGGTTTAATGGGTTTAAGTTTACCACATTTATTTTGAATGATAAGAAATATTGAATGATTTTGATGCAGGAAAAATTGTTGAAGTATATAGGCATCTCCAACTATCATAGTCAGAAACAATAATATAATAAGTGGAAAATAACATTAAGAGAAAGCCTGCATCTATTGTGAGAACAAAGGAAGTATGCCATTTATAT
The DNA here is from genome assembly GCA_026826555.1 of Tolypeutes matacus. Taxonomy (NCBI): domain Eukaryota; kingdom Metazoa; phylum Chordata; class Mammalia; order Cingulata; family Chlamyphoridae; genus Tolypeutes; species Tolypeutes matacus. The sequence continues at coordinate 14,804,556 of JAKSZT010010858.1, forward strand.
CTATAATAGATGCTTTGACACGCATTCCAGATCTCCCTTTCCAAGATGGAAACATCCATTTCCCTATTTTCAGGGTTGTTTGGTGTTGACACAATGACCTTGATGTTGAGTCCCACACTCAACACACTTTGGGTGGGAACTGCCTCATCCAAAGCTACACAGCCTTCCCTGAGATAACCCACACCAATGATATGGGGGTACAAAGGATAAGCCACAGTGTCTCAGAGATCTTGAAGAGACATCAGAACTCCAGAACTCCATCGGTTATCCACTGATGCTGTAGGTGCATCACACTCAAAATTCTCCATCTACCCCAAATTGTGTCCCAATACTTTTCTTCCACACAAACATTAGTTCACAATGTATTGGAGTAGCTGAATCTGCATGCAAATCTCTGCCTCAGAGTGTATGTTCTAAGAGAGTTTAAGTTAAGAGAGGTACTAAAAAGATCCTAAAGTGTAGCTTTGCAGCTGGCACACCTGCAAGCCAACTGGAAATGAGTATCTCATCGCTGGTTGGAGACAGGACATATGGCACATGCTATGCAGTAGTTGGGGCTACTGTTAAAGCTTTCACTGGCAGACTGCTTTGGTGAAAGTGAAAACAAATGCCTGATGGGTGTGATATCCCAGGCATTTGCCCAGTCAGGAGAAGTGTTAATTATAAGAGCTAAAGAGTCAGATGGCTCTAGGTGGGAGCTGTCAATGCATTGAAGAGAAACAATGAAATGTTCTTGGTTATAATCAAGATTTAAAAGCAAAACTGAAAGTCAGAAGGCCTGCTTGGCAACTTATAAAGAAACTCCCATCTCTTCCCTTGCAGAGTGGAAAGGGCTAATTGTAAAGCATGAAAGAGCTGAGAAGAAGATTGAATAAATCGAAACAAGCAGATTATCTCTGAAAATGTCAGGGCACTAATGCAAAGTTTGATTCTGAGATTTGGAATGGGAACATCTCAACTGTGCCCTTGAAATTATTGAATCCCCAGATTTCCTGTGCCCTCTGGGCCTGGAAACTAGGCCCACTCCTTGCAAAGTTTAGGACTCCCCTTTCTGCATTACAGGATGATATATATTCCCCTCGCCCTTAGCGCTCATCCTGGTCAGGAAACCATTACTTAGAATCACAATATATAACCCCACCATGAAAGTGCTAGATCAGCTAAGGAGAAGGATAACTATTTCTTGAAGGAGCCACTGGACCCAGCCAACATTGACACACAGTTTCTAGCGAAGCATGCCCAGGAAGGGATTCTGTAGTGGACAGAACAAGGGGAGAAGGAAGAGCATAAAGTTGGATAAAGGAAACTTTAATAATATGAGAACCCCCCATTATAAAGAATTTAATTTTATGGCAAAGATCTCAGAGGCTAGTGCAAATATGCTACAAGATAGTTTTGAAAGCTTTGAGAAAATGATGTTCCACACTAAATGAGAGAAATGCCCAAACTACTGTGGTAGAGAATGGAAGAAGTGATCAAAAGGTTGAAGAAAGTGGAACAATACATAAGTCCAGAAAATCCATCCCCCAGCTATGTTCTATGGTAGGACCTGGATGATGACTCACTTACCAAAATAAGGAAAACACTGCTTAGAGGGGCACCAGCATTGCTGACAAGCTCATTAGTGACTATCCTCTGTAGATGGGTGCTGGAGGTACGATATGCTATTGCCTCTTGGACTCCCTGACAGCAATGGATATAATAGATTTCTGAAATAATAAAGGTCAGGAGGTGGTTCTTAATTATCAGAAGTAAGGTGAACAAAATTATTTTAATGACTAGCAATGTTTGATTGACATCCAGAGGTTCCTGACCTGCAGAAAGTTCTGAGAATGATTAAAAAAAACAAAACACAAAAACCATAACATCCCTAGGGCAAGAAACATGGGCACTCAATAAGAGTAGTGCTCCATATAAAGAAAGAAATCAAGGATGCATAGTCAGGAGATTGCAAGCAGCAGCCTGAATTTAAAAAGTATAATGCCTTGGCCAGATAATTGTGATAGTTTTCAGACTCAGAACCCAGTTACTGATAGGGAGTCCAACTGCTAGGGAGAAAGGATGCAGCAGTAACATAACAAGTGAATATGGTAGCAATCCATCTAATTCTTTCCTAAAAAGTAACTGTAAACTGAGAAAGGCAAATAGTCAAGACATTTTGAGGATCACTGGATACAGTGTTCAAGGTGGCATTGTTACCCAAGAAATGAAATATCACTGTGGTGTCCCCCATTAAAGGAGTGTACTAGTTTTCTCTGGCTGCTGTAACAAATTATGATCAACTTAGTGGTTATAACAAGTTAAATTTATTATATTACAGTTCTGGAGGTAAAAAAAAAAAAATAGGTCACACTGCATTAAAATCAAAGTATCAGTAGGGACATGTTCCTTTCTGGAGATTCTAGGGAAGAATATATTTCCTTGATCTTTCTAGCTTCTAGAGACTATCCACATTCCTTGGCTCTGCCCCCTTGCTCAGTCTTTGAAACCAGCAAGATCTGGTCAAATTTTCACATATCACTCTGACTTTGCTCCCATTCTGCCATCAGGTCTCCCTCTCTACTTCCTACTGTCTGTCCATCTCTTCTACTATTAAGGATCATTGTAATCAATTAGGACTCACCCAGACAATCCAGGATGATCTCTCTATCTCAAGGTCAGCTGAGTAGTGAATTCAATTTCATACACAAACTGAATTCCCCTCGTTATGTAACATGACAGAGTCACAAGTTCCAGTGATTAGAGTGTGGACATATTTAGAGTGCCATGTTTCTGTCTACTGTAGAGAGATAATGTATGGGTCCACTATGTTCTGGCAATATGATGAATACAGTGGTTCAACGGAACCACCCAGTGGTCATTTTCCTGCTCTCCAAATACATAACTGGAATGAACATACTTGATGGTTGGCAGAAACACCATGTGGTTCCTTGGTCTTTGGAGAAAGTTTTATTGCAGTGGGAAAGGCCAGCTAGAGGGCTCTGAAACTACCCTGACTACTGTCCAAGAGAGATCACAAATAACATCACATCTATGGAATGACTCTAAATATTACTGCCCTTAAAGAACTACATAATACAAACATGGTGAATTCCATCATAATCCCATGTAATTCATTTTTCTGGCCCATACAAAATCAAATGTGTCCAGGAAAATGATAAGGTACTAAAGAAACTCAACCAAGTTGAAGTCTGAATTGAAATCATTTTGCTTGCCAACATGAATGAAGATATAAGGTGTAAAGTCATTAATCTGGTATGTGTGTTCTTTTCCTTCCCTGTGGGGAAGGAGGACTAGAAGCAGTTAAAAGCAATCTCATGGAAGAGATGGCAAAATACACATATAATATTGTCTCAGAACTATGGTAACTCTCTCACTATATGTAATAATATAGTTCAAGAAGAATACAATTATCTGATAGGTCCACAGAATATCATAGTGATTGTAGGGGCTTGGATAATGCCCCGTACAAAACACATGTTCAAGTCCTAACCTGTGGCCCTGTGGATACAAATACATTTGTAAGTAGGACCTTTGAAGAGGTTATTAATTAAGGTGTGGACTCATTTGTGAATAGGATTGTCAAAGATTTTGTTTGATAAGGTTGAATTGTATCAGAGTGGGCATTAATCTGTATGACTGGTGTCCTTAAAAACAAAGCAAATTCAGATGCAATTTGTCAGAAGATGCCAAAAGTCAGTAAAAGCCAGAAGTCAGAAGAACTCAGAGGAAAAAAACGACTGAGCAGGGAAAGTGGAAGCCATGTGAAGGAAGCAGAGGTGCAAGCCAAGGAACTCAAGGATTGTAGCAAACCAGCAACAGAATGCTACAGATTCTGGGAGAAAGCATGACTGTCCAAGACCTTGGTTTTAGACTTCTAGCCTCCAAAATTATGAGACAAAAGATTCCTGTTGTTAAAACCAACCCATTGTGTGATATTTGCCATAGGAGTTCAGGCAGACTAAGATAGTGTCCACCATCTTAATAATATTGTGTCATTAAGAGGTAGAAGACCTTGGTGAGATACATGTGCTCTAGATAGGTGATCAACGAAGTTTTTACAGGTTCAGTGGGCTGGCGCATGCTGAACTTTTACCTCCAAATAAAACCCAAGTTACTGCATCTCAAATTTCCCTCCACTAAGAAGGAAGGAACATTCTTTGTAGGTCTTTTCAGGTGTTGCAGCAATCTATTGCATACCTGGGAATACTGTTTAAACCCATTTGCCAAGTGAAAAGAAGATTGCCAATTTTGTATACAGAACAAAGGACTCTGCAGCAGGTCCAGTCTAAAACACAAGCAACACTGACTTTTGAAACATACAACTTGATGACTTTATTGTAACTGTGGTATTTGCAGTAGGAAATGACACATCTAGGATTTATGGAGAAAGCCAATAAGAGATTCACATTGAAGATCCCTGGTATTCTGGAGCAAAGTCCTGCCATCTGCATTTCTGAAATATATGTCATTTGGAAAAATATATAGAAAAATTGGGGGGTTGTATTAGTTTCCCACGGCTGCCATAAAGTATGAAAAAAATGGATGTTTTAAAACAACAGATCTTCACTTCCTCACATACCTGGAGGCTAGAATTCTGAAGTCAAGATGTCAGTAGGGCCATGTGCCCTACAAAACCTGTAGAGGAGAATCCTTCCTTGCCTCTTATAGCTTCTGGTGGCTTATCAGCTATCCTTGGCATTCCTTGTCTTTTGGCTGCAGCACTTCAATCTCTATACCCATTGTCACATAGCCATCTTCTCTCTGTGTCTCTTCATATACTCTTCTTATAAGTACTCTGGTCATATTGGATTAAGACACACTCTGATCCAGTCTGGCCACATCTTAACTACTCATATCTTTAAAGATCTTACTTCCAAATAAGATTACATTCACAGGATCAATGGTCAGGACTTAACCATATTTGTGTGTGTGTGTGTGCACAATTCAACTCATAACAGGGATATCACTTCAGAAAAAAGAATAGAGTAAAAAGAATTAGATTTTCCCTTATATTAGAAAATAAACCTATTCTCCAACTGTTATAAGTTCATCTGGGGAGGAAGAATGCTGATAAGGTAGAGAGGGGATGGGAGTTGGCTGGGGACTTATCTCTCTTCACCTTTCTTCTGAGTCCCCTTCTTTCTTGATAATTTCTTAATAACTAATCTGCTCTTTATACTTGGGATGATGATTTTAGTAAGTCAAGAACTTTTTCAATCTGCCTTCCTCAATTGGTTCAATGTTACACTTGATGTATAGATAATGACCAATCTTAAGCCTAAGATTTATGAAATTTTATATACTTAAAAGAAAAATATCAAATAAAAATTATCATAGAATATTTTTCATACAGAATCTTATGCCTGTTCTAACTTTTTCCATCCTAACATAATCACAGGCAGAATTTATAGCTCCCCATTATGCTGATATGGTACAAGGGCCAGGTGACTGCACTTCAACATTTGTACAACAGACAAAAAGTGTTACTCTTCTATTGTGCATGATGTCAATGTCTCTTCAACAGGCTAAAGGAACAAACAAATGTCAATGAATATAGATGAGAGATTACACATCTGTACATTCTCATCAAATCATCCTGAGTTGTTGTTCTTTTTTTTCAACTTCAAAGTTTGATACATGGAAGCAATTCTATAGAGGTGGTTGTGTTTTACTTAGAAGAGTTCAAAAAGAAATGGATGTGCCCTCTACAAATTACAAAAGAAAAACCATAAAAATAGTTAAATTAACAATTTATTAAACAGCATCAGGTTCCTAAAGGTAATAAGGAATTAATTTAGCACCTCAGTCAGTAACAGACTCTGTTAGAATGTATCCACCATTTTTTTTTTACTAAGAAAAGCTCTACTACATTGAATTACAACACTCAAATTGTATCTTTTCAGTTCATCCAAATGTACTAAAATAGTTTTAGAATGAAATGAACTAAGGGATTGTGGAAGTTTGAAATTATTTTATGAATTCCCAAAAGAGAAAGGCTATGTTTGTGAACTCATCCATTCTTGTGGGTGTGAGACCCTTTCAATTGGACTACGTCAGTGAGACTAGATTCAGGTTGAATGTCAACCCTTTTGCTAGGTCTAATAAAAATGTATACACAGAGACATACAGATAAAATAAGCCATCATATGTGATCCTGCAATGTAAGAAAAAGGACTCCAGTTTTGCCCACAGCTGAGCTGCAAGGATAGAAATCCCCAAGAGGCTCAAATAGCTGAGATTCAGGGAGAGATGAGCCATATGCCTGAGAGCTTGCAGATGAAATTGGGAAGAAAGTGGAGCAGCTAAGACTGATAAAGGTTGCTGGAAAGAGACAAGTTCTGTGCCTGGTTGCCCTCAGCTTTGCTCCAAGAGGTGGTAGATTCTGGAGGGGAAGGCAGAGACTTCAGCAGAGATCAGTGGCCATCTTGCTTCACCATGTGGATGCTAACTTTGGTGAAAAGGCATCTCTGCTGATGCCTCGTTTGGCTTTTTCCCACCCTTGGAATGTAAGCTTTTACCCCAAATAAATCGTCATTATAAAATCCAACACTTTTCTAGTACTTTGCATTGGCAGCCCTTTGGCAAACTAAAACAAGGATTATTTAGACAGTATATTTACATAGATAGATTTGATGTAGTGGGATATCTTTTCCAAGAGGCATGGAACTCTCACTAAAATGTCTTTATTTTGAAAAAATTGATGCTATTTATCTTTCTCTTTTGTTACTAAAACAAGACTTTTTGCAGTCAGGTATCAGACATATATACACTTAGAAGATCTCCTTGATCCTATCCAAAAGAGTATTCTTTTTGGAAATATGAAAACATAAGCAGTACTCTAAAAAGAAGAGATATAATTCAAGGAAATTCCTATAAGAGATGTGAACAGTAAGTGTTGACAAGAAAGTATAAGATATTGTGAAGAGTAACAGAAAGAAGACAGGCAGTGGAAGTATCTGTGATGTCTCAAAACATCAAATATAAAATAGCTAAAATATACAAGGAATTCCTGTGTTTCAAAAAATAGGCCATTTAGTAAAACATCAATATTACATTGAATTTGCAATAAAATAAAGATATTAACAATATTTTCATAAAGAGGAAACATACATCCAGCAAGTAATTGGGGAAGGGAAAGACCCAGGCCATTAGACACCAAAATTCACGTTCTCCACAAAAATATGGAGGAGGATGGATTTCTTGGGAATCAAACTTTTTGCATAAATTAGAATTGTTTCATCTGTCACTTAAAGTTTGCCAAAGCTAACTTTATTTCTGTTTGTTTTTAGGAACGTAATAAAGTCATTAGGCAATGTATGTATGTGAAGTTTGAGGATTTGCCAGGACTTTGTTTTCAAGAATCCTTATTGAGCCATTCATTAAGAATACACTAACTTTTTTCTTTGAGTAAACTCAATATTCCCAATGTGAAGAATAAATGTGAATGATATAAATCTCTTGCTTGGGGGGTGAGGGGAATTGAAGAAGTTTTCAAATAGGAGTTGGAAGATGCCCACTAATTTCTTGTAGGCTGATGAGGGAACTTCTATGTGAGTAAAGCATATAAAGCAACCTCAAAGAGCAGAAGTAGCATTTCTAAGGCATGGAAACCTGAGTGAACATGAAATGGTAATTGAAAAATAAAAACATGACATCTAAACTAAAATTATATAAATATATATGGTTTTGAAAGACTCTAGTATAGTAATTTCTTACTGGATAAGAAAGGTTTTGAATAAACTTCTTTGAAAAGTCTCATCAAAATAATAGAACTATATGGACCTTATAAAATCATAATAAAAGCTAGAATACTAGGGAAGAGAGTAGTAAGTGAGGACAGATAATGAAGAAATCTGTAAGATATAGAAGTAATTATAAAATTAAATTGAATAAAGGCCCTTCAATACAATATACACTAAAGAGAACCCCTATATAAATGACTTCTCATTAACACAAGAGAGAAAAAGAAAAATATATGGCAAAAAATATAAGATATTATTATTAAGGCAAAAATACCTTTCAGAGTTAATATGAATTGGTCAAATTCCTCAATAAAAAACAGATTCTTATACAGGGTAATACAATCATCGTGAAAATAAATTCAGCTATTACTTTCAAGGGCTATGGTTAAATTAAAATATCACAGAATGATTGACTATAAGGAATGTTTATATTAGACCATGAAAATGCTAAAAACAGAAGTGACCAAAATGTTTGTTATTTTGTCAAAATATATTTAAAATAAGCAATTTTATTTTATTTCTTAAATGAACAATCTTCCATGGAGTTCTAATAGTCAAGAAATTGCTTATATTTCAGAAATTTTCAAAATGAAGCAAATTCACAAAAAGTAGAAAAATATTTTATAATCCACATCCTACTGGGGAGATAGACTTCAGAAGAAATACCCCACTTATTTAAGTCGTTTCCTTGACCTTTAATGATTGTTTGATATTAAAATTATCATTTTATCATTCTTAATATTATCATATAGTTGATGTACATTTTCTGTCTTTTAACTTATTCTATAATGTGCCAAAATACTGCTTGGATCAAATCCAGCCCCAGTATTTTATATGTCTCTTTCTGTGTTAAATTCAGTAATATATTTAATCTTTCTGAGGTTTTCATAGAGATGTACACAAGGTGCAAAAAAAGCAGAACCACTGGTCTCTTTGGAGATGAAAAAGTGTTAAGGAAAACTCCACAGATGAGGTGACATATAAACTGAGTTTCAAACTTGTTAAACTAAGAAAAAGAGCTTGCTATTATTTGGGCATTCTTTACTTCTTCCCACTTCCACTTTTTTCCATATGCCACTCATTCTTTTGTTAAAATGTCCTTGCAATTATTTTTGATAGAAATGTAAATTTACAAGAAAAAATCTTCATCAGAACATGACCCTTCATAGAAATTTTTCTAAACACATGCCTTTAGAAAGTTTTCACTCATGTTTTTTTTCAGTACTCAATAATACTCAACCCTGATTTTGAGCATACTGGCTGTTCCCAATTTGCATGGTGGTAACAGACCAGAAAGATATCTGTGCAAGCTCTAGTTGTGCAAAACGATCTTGATAATAAATGGGGAGAATACAATTGTTTTAGGAATTTTAAAAATGTTTGCCAACACATTATAAACTCTCACTGTTGTTTATAAAGAAATGAAAACTTATAAAAATTAATATATAGTATACTGTAATCTAAACATTAGAAACCTTGAAAATTAAAGTGTCTTAATTCTTTATAAAATGTATCAAGTAATTTGAACAGGGAATGTGCTCTTCTCATATAATTTACCATTACATCTGAACATCTTTTCCACGCGTTGGTGAATTGTCACATTCCTTTCTATGATCAGATTAGTTGCAAGCATTATCACTTGTTCTTAGAATATTAAGAAATATCCCTGGCTGCATATCTAGAACCTCTCAGATGGTATTAGTGTCAATATTCCCATGGTCAGCTTTTTTCATAACTTAATTTACATCCTATTAGAATTTCATTTCCAGTGTTATCGCTTTTTATTCTTTGCTGCATTTACATCTTCATTGGCCAATTTCCACTTTCAATTATCTATTTTTATAAATATCCTGTGGATTTTCCCCTGGCAGACAAGAAGTTAACACAGCTACTCACTTTGCTGTCTGTGCACAGTTACCAACCACTTAGAGACTTTGTAAGAAGTGATGTGATTGGACACTGACCATGATGTACATTTATTATTTACATAGTTATTTGTGGACCAAAGAGCAGGCAGTGAAGTTTGAACTTTATGGAATTACAGTTTATATACTGTGGTAACTGAAATTCAAATGGTTTTGTAGGGGAAACTGGTGTTATTCATGTAACCGTGGTAATTGAAATCCATACATATCAGAACTGTGCAAAGGGAGGACTGTGCATGCAGTTGAAAGCACCCATTTCCAATATTTTATTGTGAAAATTTTCAAATGCAACAAAGGCGAAAGTATTTTATAGTGAATTTCTATAAGGCTACAATTTATTTCTAAAAATATTTTACTATACTTGTTTTACCCATATCTCTCCTTTATCTATCTATCTATTCACCATTTTTATGCATTTCAAAGTAAATTGCATGCATCAATCAATAAACTCCTCCCTAAATATTTCAACCTGCCAATCATTCAAAACTATTTCCATATTTGTTTACAGTGTTTCTGATATTTTAATGTGAACTTTACACAAGTGAAACACACACTCTAAAATGTATGTTGTCTGAGTTTTGAAAATGCATACACCTGTGGAACTCATATATTTATCAATATATAGAATATTTATATCCCCTAAGAATTCTCCATCATACATTTTCCAGTCAATTCCCACACCCATAAGGAAAGGAAACTCCTATTGATTTTTCCATTAAATATTAGTTGTGAGTATCTTAAAATTCCATATAAATGGAAGCAAATAGTATATTCTTTTTGTGTCAGTCTATTTTTACCCAGTAACATGTTTTTGAGAGTCATCCTTCTTTTTGCTTATATCAGTGGTTCTTTCTTGTTGAGTAGCATTGCATTTTGTGAATATGCCATGATCTATTCAGTCATTTTTCTTCTGGTAGACCATTAGAGTGTTTCCAGCTCTTATCTATTTTGAATAAAATGCAATGAGCATTCTTGTATAAGTCATGTTGTGAGCACATTGTCATTTCTCTTATACTATTCATAGGAGTGGAATTGCTGGGAAGTTGCCTATTTAGTTTTATAAGAAATTTCCACATATTTTTTCCAACATGTTTGAAACATTTTACAAGCCCAGTGTGACAATTTGAAGCTGAGTGGATCCCAGAAAACCCTGTTCTTAAAGCTAATCCATTCCTATGCAAGTAAACCTATTACAGGTGGGACATTTGATTAAATTACTTCAGTCAATGGCCTTCAATTATGATCCAGGGTGGGTCTTTATCCTCTTAGTGGAGTCCTTTATAAATGGAAGTTTATAACGCCACAGACACAGAGAAAAGCCACAGATACCAAGAGGAACCCAGAAACTAAGATGATGACCCCGGGGACCAGAAGCAGGAATCAACAGAATACAGAGTCTGAGAGAAAGCTACTTTAGCCAGAAACTGAAAGAGATAAGGCCTTGGGGAGAAGGGAGAGATGAGCTATATACCTGATTGTGCACAGCTGTAGCTTGTTAAAACAGTATCTCTGATTATACATTGATTAGGACACTTCCATGGCATCAGAACTTTAAACTTTTAGCCTAATAAAATCCTATTATGAAGGCCAGCACATTTCTGGTACATTACTTTGGAAGCCTTTAGCAAACTAAAACACCCACTACAATCATTCAGAATTACAACCATTTTAACACCTTCAACAGCATTTGGTATTGCCTGTCTTTTTATTTTAAGCATTTTAGTGGGTACATTATGGTATCAAATTGTGGTCATAAATTGCATTTCCTTGATGACTGATGATGTTGAGCAAGTATCCTGTGCTTTGGCCTGTATAGATAGATAGACAGATGGAGACATAATATTTTGAAATATTTGAAATATTTACACTATTTGGTTGGGTTTCTTGCATTTCATTATTGAGTTGTAGGTGTAATTTATATATCCAACACAGCAATCTAGGTCAGATATACCTTTTTATAATTTAAATTTCTTCTAGTCTGTGGATTGCCATTTCATTTTTTGATGATGTCATTTGTTGAGTAAAAGTTTCAGATGTTGACTAAGCTATCAATTTTAATTTTTAATTATTACTTTTAATGTCTTGTCTAATAATTCTTGCCTATTCCCAAATATGTGGAAATTGAACAACATACCAATAGGTAAAGAGGAAACCTGAAGTAATATTAGGAAATCTGAAGTGATATTAGGAAATATCTTGAGATGAATGAAAATGAAAACAAATCATGCCAAAACTTATGGGATGTAGTGAATTCAGTGCTGAGAGGGAAATTTATAGCTCAAAATACTTACATTAAAAAAGAAGAAAGATTTCAAAGCAGAGTCCTAACTTCAAAACTGGAAGAACCAGGAAAAGAACACTAAACTAAATCCAAAGTGAGCAGAAGGAAGGACATAACAATGATAAGAGTGGGGATAAATAAAATAGAAAATTTATTGGCTCACGGTTTAAAAAGCTAGAACTCCAAAACTAAGAGGTCAGAAAGGAATGCTTTCTCAAATTCTGTAGCATTCTGGTGCTGACTTGCACAATCTTTGGGGTTCCTTGGCTTGCATCTCTGCCTCATGTCACATGGCAAGCTCTGTTTCCTTGTTTCTGCTCTTCTGGTTTCTACTGACTTCTAGCTTCTGGGTGCTCTCTGTGATTTGCTCTGACTCCTGCCTGGCTCTGGTTTCTTCTCTTTATAAGGCCTTCAGTAATATGGATTAAGACCCCACCCTCGACAAGTTGGCCATACTTAAACTAAAAATAGCATCCCCAAAAGGTCCTTTTTACACATGAGTTCACACACACAGGAATGTAAGAACATGCCTTTCATTGGGGTGCATAACTCCACCTACCTCAACAATGATACAACTAAGTGGGGCTTTCTTTATATTTATCCTGCTTGCATTTGTTAAGATTCCTTTATTGACATTTTTATGTGTTTCATCAAATTTATTTCTTCAAAGCAGTTTCTGCCCCATTTCATCTCTTCTCTCCTTCACAAATAAAATTACAAAAATGTTAGATGCTTTTCAATTCTCTAATAGATTTCTGAGCTCTCAATTTACTTTCAATCTTTTTAAAAATCTTTGGATTTAATAATTGCAATTACTGTATTTTAAGTTTATGAATTTTTTTCCTCTTTATCTTCATTCTGCTCTTAAACCCACCCAGGGATTTTTCTGCAAATTTCAGATACTGTAGCTTTTTAGGTCCAAATTTTTCAATTGATACTTTTTAATAGACTCTACTTCACTGAAGATATTTCTTATGTTTATATTAATTATAAGTATATTGTCTTTACATCATTTTTAAATAATTTTAATAGTTATTTTAAAACACTTTTCTGATCATTTCAATAAGTGGGTCACATTGTGCTTATTCTTTCTTGACCATACTTTTTTAGGGAAACATGAGTTCATATCAAGTAGCACACATTTACTTGGAATCTCATAATGAGAACAAGCAGGGACTAGGTCAGGAAAATATGTGAAGAAAGAATGACTAAAAATAAATGTGTCACATTTGATAGAAACAGAAATTTACAGATATAGGATGCTTAGTAAACACCATACATAATAAACTTGAAGACACTCAGGCCAACTCACATCAGAGTCAAACATTTGAAAATCAAAGGTACAGACCAGATTTCTTACCCATTCACAAATGACAGAGACAACCTTTATTTACCCTTCTCCCAGAAGAAGCATACTTTCATTGGGCCTAAATAGTATATTGGTTTCTACGACAGCCCAGCTTTTCTTTTATAAAAGAGTTTTGAGTCTTTGCACCACAGAAGGAATTTTCTGACCTTTTCTAAATGTTTTTCATGAGCACCATTGGTAGCACAGAGAAAAGAGCTGACTTGTATTTGGTGGATGCTCCAGGCATTCTAAATTTTTACACATCTATACACAACATTTAAAAATTTGAAAGAATTAAAGCTGATTTCTCCTTATCCTCTCTTACAGAAGTCACCTTTGCCTACCCTATTTTGTCAAAGTTTAAATCATTCCTGTGTACCATATCTGCTTAGAAAAGCTTGTCTTCCATAGGAATTAAGTTCACCTGGGTGCCTGAGTCCTCATTCTCTAACACGCTCAAGAAAAATGATGATTTTTAGGTTTCCAAATTGTTTTCATTATTAGGATGGGAATGATGTTTCCCTGAAGTTTCCTATTTTTTTTTTTTTTTTTTTTTTTTTTTTACCGGGAGGTCCCGGGGATAGAACCCGGGTCCCTCCATATGGGAGACGGACGCCCAACCAGTTGAGCCACATCCGACCCCAGAAGTTTCCTATATTATAAACAAAAATAGAAATTTGTTTATAAATAAAAATATTTTTGCTCCTAATGTAAATTGACATTTTTTCTAATTTCATTTTTAATTGTTCACTGATACTCTATAGAAGTAACACTAATTTTTGTATATTGACATTGTATATTGTGACTCTGCTAAATTAATTTATTAGTTCTAGGAAATTTGTAAATGAATCCATAGGATCTTCTACATATATGATCATTTTATCTGAAATAAAGAAAGTGGTACTTCTTTCATTCTAATATCTATAACTTACATTTCCTTATATTGCCAGTTATGATGACACTTCTATAGATTTTTCATAAATGTCTTTTATCATTATAAGGATTTTCCCCTCAATTATTAGTGTTCTGTACATTTTTTGTCATTAATGAGAAATGGATTTTATCCAGTGTTACTTTCTACAACTTTTGAGGAGATCATATGGTGGTTTACATTTGGTCTCTTAAAATGTTGACTTACACTGATATATTTTAAAATGCTAAACAACTTTGTCTTCCTGATAAACCAAATTTTATAATGTTATATTCCTGCTTTTTCATATTGCTACATCCAATTTGTAAATACATTGTTAAGGATTTTTATATCTGTGTCCATTAGGAATACTGAATTTATTTTTCATTACTTTGAATGTCTTTGTCTGGTTTTCTTATCAGGATCATTTTGGCCTCATAAGATGAAAGGAAATACCCTTCTGTTTATGAAATCTTTTATGTAAGGTGGTATTATTTCTTATTTAGTTGTTTGATAGAAATCACCATTAAAGCTATCTCGTTCATCTTCTTATGTCGACTTGGAGTTGCTCTCCCATTTTCATCTCCTTTCTTTCTTTCTATCTGATCTTTAATTTTAGAATTTAATTTTAAAGTTTCAAGATCTGCTACCCATGAGTTAAAAAGCCCTTTTTCAAAAAGTTTTGCCCATTTTAGTTTACTTTTTCCTATTTATCAGCTTAAATTGAAGCAAGTCTTTTTTTTTCTGGAGAAACTTATTGAAGGCCTTAAGATGTAGTCAAAAACCATAAAATTCCATTAATGCTTTATCAACTCTCCTAAAATTAAATTTCTATCAAACACTTTTAAACAACAAGATGTAACACATAGTGCATATTTTTGTATCACTGTAACAAAAGTATACTTAACCCATATCAACATCTAAATCTCACATTTTAGAAACTTTCACTCATAACACATGTCCTGAGAGGCAGATTAATACTAAAGAGGATTTTTTTCAGTTACAAGTGACAGAAACCTACCTCAAAATAGCTGCAGAAAAGTAAGGAAGGGTCATTTACTATAACATATAATAAGGATATGTAGGACTAGATTTAAACATAGCTGACTGCAGTTACCATCTTTCTTTAGTGTGTCCTCCTCTAAGAGCTGGGCCACTGGTCTCTGGCAGTCTCAAACTATTATTATCTCAGGTTAGCCAAGCTGGTAAAAGTGGACTCTTTTCTCCCAAACCCAAATTTCAATAACAAGTATAAGCTTAATTGTACTTTCCTTTTCACACACAGTCATGGTTAATTTTATGTCTCCTTTGCAGACTCTGATGGCCCATTGTTTGGTCCAAGACTGGCATAGATATTGCCTAACAATCGGTCCACTTTAAATAAAGGAGATTGCCCTTCATTATGTGGCTGAGCCTCATGCAATCAGTTGATGGCCTTAAAAGCAGAGAACTGAGGATTCAAGAAGAAGAACAAATATGCTCAAGACAGAACATGAAGATCTCTCTGAGTTTCCAGCCTGCCGGCCTCCATTACAAATTTTGGATTCAAAACTGCAACATCACCTGTTACTGTAATTTCCAGCCTCCAGCCTGTTCTAAAGATTTTGACTTGCCAGTCTCCACTATCAAATGAGACAATTCCTTAAAAGAAATTACATATACATTTACCCTGTTAGTTCTATTTCTCTAGAGAACCTTGGCTGATATATATATATACCTATACTGATCTATTCCCCTAAGATATACATGGCCTGCTGTGACTTACCAGACTGCATCACAGCACAAAGCTAAGTAGAGTAAAGCACTGCCAGAATGTTGTGGATTAGAGGCGTTCTATCTCAAATAATTAGACAACGAAGACTAAGGACATATTTATGTCAGCAAAAATTTAAAGCCATTAAAGTTACCAACTTATGACTGGGAGGCAAAGAAGCTCAAGTATATTTAATTGGCTAGGACAAGTATCCAGAGAATCTAAGATGAGTGTTTAGCTTGAAAATTAGGACAAAATCCAGTGTCCGCTGCAAAATACAATCTGTGTGCACAGAAGTAGATGGAAAAATATACTTCATACAGAATATTTTTAAATGAAAGAGAGAGGTTTTTAAAGATTCTTAATTGGGAAGCGGCTGTGGCTCAATCAGTAGGGCTCCCGTTTACCATATGGGAGGCCCCGGGTTCGGTTCCCGGGGCCTCCTGGTGAAGGCAAGCCCGCCCGCACGGCGTGGTTAGCTGACCCAGCGAGCACAAGCAGCAAGGGGGGGATAAATGAATGAATAAATAAAATCTTTAAAAAAATAAAAAAATAAAAAAAAATAAAAATTCTTAAAAGTGAGTTTATACACCGAATAATAAATATGCATATATCTAGTGAGTGAGTTTGAATCAGAGGTCATGGTAGTTCACATTACTAGAATTTCAGAAAGAAAATGAAGACTATTGTTTAAACAATAAATCCAGAAAAGGAACATTTGAAAGGAATGATCTTTGTATTATATGACATTATAAAATTGCCCATTTAATCTTCATTTTAATGACTTACTATAGTAATTTTTAATTAATTGAATGATTATAGTTTTTCTCTGACAGACTTTGTAAACAATATTTTAGCAACAAATCCGTAACTCATATTTCATTTTTATTGAGTGAGAAAAATTTTGTCATTAATAGTTGGTCAGCAAATCATAGGGTGACTTATATTAAGGTTTATATAATTTAAAATTCAAAAGATGAAATCACTGCCTTTTACAGTTTGACTTAGCTGATTTACATTCAAATTTTTTGTTTCTTCAACAATATTTCTTGTTTTTCTTTTCTCCACTCCATCAGCACATTACTTAAGCTTGCCTTACTCTTTTCAGTTACTTTTCACTGCAGAAATTAAAGCTGTACATGACTTTAAAGATCTCCTTATCAGTGCACACATCAATAAACCCCAACTGCAAGTGTCTGGAACCAAGCTAATCAATATTAATGCATTCATTTAACAGATGGTTACAATGTTATTAAAATGCAAATGGTTGGTTTCTGCTAATTGATCAACATCAGAAACAATTAATCAGGGGATTTTTTTTCATTTTCTAATAGTCTTTGTAGTGTTTATCTCCAGAGATTAACATAAAAGACAAATATGTAAATCTCTCTCACTAACCCCAGGAGATTCAATCAACCTGAAAGAGAAGTAGAATAATGATTATATATTTATAGGAACAGGAAGAATCCTTTTAGTACTGTAATTTGCTCATGAATTGTTTTGTACCCAATTTAACTAGTCTCCATATAATTGTGTTTCCTAGAATAGATATTGAAATGTAATGGGATTTGTTGTCTTGTTTTGAGTCAAAAAAGACAATCTAACTGCTTGAGTAAATAATTTGATCCATCACAGAGGAATGAATGGATTATTTTAGGCCAGCAGAAGTATCAAGGGAATTTGAAATTATTAATTGAGAAGATAACATAACAAAACTTTATTGAGCAATTAGTTTGTGCTGAAACTGATCCAGTTATTTGGACTGCATCAAAATTCAAGCAAGTATCACTGATGTCATAGAGCTTACATTGATAGGCAGAGACACTTAATAAATTAGTATATATAAATTATAGAATTTTAGAATGTCATAGATGTCATGGAATAAGATAAATCTAGAGGAATGTAAGGAATCAGGACTGTTTGAGGTGGTGATTATGTTCAATTTTCACAGGTTGCTCAAAGCTGGCCTCTTTGATAAAGCAAAGACTTTGGTAAAAAAAATGTTAATTGCATTATCCATCTGAATATACAGAGAAAGTTAATTCTACTCTGAAGAAACAGTCAAATTTAAATACATGTGGAGGGAGCAAATCTGACATGTTCCAGGAAGAGCAAGTAGCCTATGGCAACTGAGATGGAGTGACAAATGTGCAGGAGTAGCAGCAGAGAAGGGTTGCAAGAAGGAAGATTATAAAGGATTTTGTAATCTTTTATTTCGACCTTGACTTTTGCTGTGGATAAATTAATTCATCTGATATGCAGAGGCAAAGAAGGAATTAGATGTGCAAGGGATTTATTGGATTAAATGCTAGTGAAAGGGAAAAGGAAAAAGAATGTAGCTAGGCAGGGAGGGCATTCAGGCTCGAATGCAAGACTGAAATCTGAAAGGACAGAGGGAAAGAGGAATCCGCAGGAGGAGCCACACATTGCAGTGAAGCTCTGAGAGTGTCCACGTACTTAGGGGAAACCAGAGCAAAAACTGCCCATCAGAGCTGTGTCAATACAAGCTTTCAAGAATTAGAAAATATATAGTGTAATCAGAGGCAAGCTCCAATCTTTCATTCTCTAGCTTTAACTCTCAGTTCTTGTAACCATTTACTAAAATCGGCGATATATTCATTTAATTTCCTTGTGAAACAATACAGTGTGCCTTAGAGCCATAGTAAAGGGTATTGTTCCCAAATGAACTCTTATGTTCCAGATATATTCAGACCACTGCAGAGGACAGTGGGATGATTACATCTTTGTCTAGAAAACTATTTAGCTCTTGTCTATTTAGTTCGCATTTTTGGGAGGGAGTGTTTCCCAAGGGTGAGGAAAGCATGTATATACCGCTGTGGCTATATTTTGGCTTAATTTAATGCAAACGTACGGATACATGTTGCTAGATTTGGTACTTCCTGATCTATATTAGGACATCTCAGGTTTATGCTTCTTGATAACTAAATAAAATATAGATAACTGAGGGTTTTACAACTGATACTCAAGCATTTAAAATTTCATAGTTAACTATGAAATTATGTCTTCATATGTAAAGAAATATCGGAGTTGTCCTAGTAAAAGGAAAAAAAGACTTGCATAGTTTGGAATATACACGATTTGAAAGTGAAATGGAAATATTTTTATAATTTGGTTTTTCAGAAAGACATGATACCATTTTAAGTGTTCAATAATAAATCATATTGATTAATACACTCAACTTGTTTATATATTAATTTTAGAAAATCATGTCTAATATTTTAGACAAATTTAAGACTTTCAAGTTGATCAGTATACTTCAAAATCAAATATATTATCTGCAAATTGTGATACTGAGCACGTTTTATTTATCATCAAAATAATGAATATTTATCAAGTCTTTCAAATTTCACAAAAAGCTACTCTAATTAAGTTTATATATTGATTTCCCTGAATTTGTATCTTAAAATTTCCCTTAATCTACCTAACTCATCATTTGGTTTCCTTTTCTTAAGCTTTAGTACTCTTTTAAGTCACAATTCTGAGTTTTATTTTTTCATCTGGATCAAAAACAGTAGCTAAAAATGGCTTAAAGATCAAAGAAACTGGCCTTAGAATACAGATAGGAAGATAATTCCTCCTAATAAGGTAGCAAATTCCCACAGAAAAATCTATTCTGAATAATTTTAAAGTCTCTTTAATAGATGCAACAAAAAAGCAAAAAAACATGCTACTTCAAAAAAAAAAAAAGGAAATACTGAAATAAATAGCATCTATTTTATAGAAATGTATGACTGAGTAGTATTCTCAAATCACTACATAGCTCTTCAAAGAGAAACTTTAAATTTTAGAGTAAAATTTTGTTTTATGATTAAAAGTGAAAACTCCATTATATTTCCTCCCCTACTCCAATGTCAGATTCATATCTTTAGATTATTTTATTGTGAATTCACTCTTTTTTTAATATTCACACTACCATTACCTAGGAAATTGTTTATATATTTTACTTTAATAACAAATTTCATAATCCCAAGAAATTAGCAATTGAATATGTTGGGGATTTATATCAAGGTCAAATCATTTTGGGTTAACTATGAAAAGTATTTAGCATACAGTTCAAGTGTTGTGATATAGGGCACATTTAAAAGACTCCTTGGTCACTTTAAATGTTTTCACAGCTTGGATCTTGCCAATTACTAACTTGTTACATTTTACCAAGAGTTACATAGGAAGGTTAAATGTCTTCTTAATAATGTAAAGACAGAACACAAACAAAATGAAAATCGATATGGAGGAAATAGCTAAAAGAAAATAGAAATGAACGGCACTTTTATAATGTTGGTTTTTTATCATTAAAATAAAATTTTTTTAAAAATGAAAAGTGAGCTAAAGTAGAAAGTGGCATACACTACCTGAGACTGTAAATAGAAATGAAAACAAAATTAAGAGGATACTCAATATATTTAAATGTCTATGTGGGTTATTGTTCTCAAAATATGTAAACAATTTTAAAGCAATATATAAATTTGAATATATAAAGTATAGAATAAATAGACCATCCATTTTATCTCATTTTCTCACAACCTTCTACCAACCCTACAAGAAATCTAGGACTTCTGAATTCTCACTTTTCCTAATTTGTAGATAAAATAATGGAAGTTTAAAAAGGATGAGTTTAATATGTACATTAACACAAACAGTAAATTTGTATCTTAACACAGATCTAGAATGTAAACCTAAATTTGACTGCACAGTCAGCAGTTTATTAACTTGTGCTGTTTTCTATTTTTAAATATTTTCTATTTCCTTTATATTAATGAAGGCTAACTTACAATTTAAGTTATAACATATCTATTGTGTTTTTCTCACAAACCTCTAAAAGACATTGATTTTTTTTATGATTGATATAATATTGTACTAAAATTTATGGTGAAAATTGCTTGAGTGAATATACATCTTTACTCTTACAAACTTTTGTCTTAACTTTCCAACTATACTGCAATGGCTATGAGATGTGAAAAGATGAAAAAGAAAAGTTAGTGTTATTGGAGTTGGGCCTAGTACAGTATTTTTATGGGACATATGGACACTTATAATCAACATAGTGTTTTACAATGAATTAGTGCAGATGCACATTGGGTTGGGCATGAACCATGTTTTTTTATTTTCTAGAAAGCTTACACAGGACTCCAAAACCCAATTAAGTGGTGAGTTGTTAGAATGGAATTTAAACAACAGGGTTAGATAAATTAATGTTAAAGCATAATCTAAATACAAGACTGATTCATTCAGCTCACATGAAAAAATCATCTTAACTTAAAAAAATCAAACTTTACTTTTCTGTGTCTATGACACATTTTCTGCTTGGCTTATTCTTTGCCTGGTCCCTTAATATTTCAAAATACATATTCCTCAGGAAATGCCCAAGGATATATTTCAAGAACATTTAAAAGATCTATGTATACATTTTAATTTTGAGTCCCAATTTTTATGCTACTCTTGTCACCTAAACAGAAACACAAATATCACAAAAGTACATATACCTAGGCCTTTTCACCTAGATCATGACTATAAAAGTTTAAATATTTGCATCCTTATTTGAACTCATGGCATGTAATATTGTTTTAATTGGGGATACTTAGAAATGAAATTAAGTGGTTCTATTACATAAAACAGGCATTGTTTCCTAAGAACAACTTCAAGGTTATCTGGTAGTAGTTAGAGCAGAAGTTGCAAACTGGAAGATCACAGGTTAATTGTGATGCCCAACCCTCTTGTTTGATCCTCACAGAATTAACACAAGAAGTATTATTTAGTAGTCATCATATAAATATAAGAAAAACTTCTTATGAACTTCATATGAAATCTAGACTTCTGTTACATCTTGAAAACTGTAAACTGCCTGACAACATATATTCCTCCTTCCTACCTGTTAGAACAGAGGAATGGCTTCTCTCCTTTTATGGTCAAGCACTCTCCAGCTCTCACCTTATGCATCCCTTCATTAATTTAGACAATCATATAGGCATTAAGACTAGTAAGCCATAAAATGAAAATAAGCTTTAGAATATGTAAGTTATATAGCACACTACATTTTAGGCAGGGTGCACTAAAAGTGGATTCATTATATTAAACAATATCATCCATTTATTTTTAAAAATTCCTAAAGTTTAATGTTACTGGTTTTATAGCTTTGTTTGATATTAATATACCCTCTCCAGCTTTTTGAAAATTAATATGTCCTTTCAACTTACCTATGTCATGAAATTTAAAGAGATTTTCTTTTATATAGTATATGGTTTTTTTTTAAATCCATTGTTCCAATCTCTGGCTTTTAAGTGCTGTATTTAGACCATTTACATTTAAGATAATTATTACTGTGTTAGGGCTTAAGTCTGACATTTTATCATTTGTTTTCTGTTTGTTTTCTCTGTTTCTCATTTTTCTATTTCTCTCCCTTGCCTTCCTGTCGGTTACCTGAACATTTCTTTAGACTCTATCATGATTTATTTATAGAATTTTTTAGTAAATTTAAATGTAGAATTTCCTTAGTGGTTGCTTTGGGTATTACATCATGCATATTTGACTTTTCACAGTCTTCTACTATGAAGATTTTACTATTTAAAGTGGAAGGTGGAAAACTGGCCTCCATTTAAATTCCTATACCCTATGCTCTTTAAAATATAATTGAATTGAGTATCAAATCACATTAAAAGTTGTTTTTCAATCATAACATATGATTCAGAAAATTTATGAATAGAAGGATTGTCTATTTTATGTACCCCATTTCTCCTCTCTCCATTGTTTTTTCTTCCCCCTAATGCTGCAAGATTCATTTGTTTACCATTTCCTTTCTACTTGAAGAATTTCCTTAACCATTCTTCAAGGGTAGGTCTACTAAATCAAATTCTATTAGTTTTCCTTCATGTTTTTATTCTCCTTTCATTCTTGAAAGGTAATTTCAGTGGATATAGAATTCATGGTTGACAGTTCTTCACTTTCTACCCTTGAAAAATGATGTGCTACTTCTGTCTGACCTCTTCTGGTTTCAGAAGAGGATATGCTGTAATACAAATACCACTTAAAAAAATTTTTTTTCTCCTTAAATAAGAGTTGTTTTCTTTCTGTCTGTTTTCAAGATTTTTTTCTTTGTCTTTGGTTTTCAGAAATTTATTTATGATGTTTCTTGTGGTGTGTTTGGGTGTTTAACCTATATGGAGATGGCTCAACTTCTTAAAACTGTAGAATTTTATCTTTTGCCAAATTTCAGAAGTTTTCTACCATTTTCTCTTCAAATACTCTTTCTTCCCCACTCTTTTCATCATCTACTTCTGGGATTCCACTGATACAAAGGTTGGATCCTTACTTTTTGTCCCAAAGGTCCCTTAGTTATTTTTACTTTTATTTTAATCTTTTGAAAATAATTTCTGTTATTGTCATTTTTAGTTCAAATAATTTCCATTTTGTGCTTTTTCATGATTTATATTTCTTTCCTTGAATTTCCTTTTTTTTCTTTTTGGTACAGTCTGTACCAACTATAGCCAGTAAAAAAGGGGTAAGAAAGTCTTCAGCCCACAAGGATGAAAAGTTCTTCCTGAGCAGGGTACTTGTTATGGCAGGATTCTCCACTGCCTGTTGGTGATAAAGATCACTTTATGAGCTGGAATTCATTGAAATTAGTTCACCCTGGTCAGTTTCCTGCCCTTACAACCTCAATGGATGAAAGAAGAGAGTCTCAGGCATAGTGGGGAGAAGAATGCTTCCCCTGGCTGCTTATTGTCAACAAAGTTTCCAATCAATCTCTCTTTCTGCTTTTGCCAGGCTTGCCTGGCATTATTGTGAAGATTTCCATTCACTTGGGAGAAGAATGAATCTTTCTGTGCCACCTTCTATTGTTAAATTAGGTGTAAAGTCCAGGCCTGAGTCACCTTCTTATGTCAGGTGAGAGTTTTAAAAAACCTTGCTGCTATTATGTTTCTCCAGTCCTTGGGTCCCTAATCAATTTGCCCTTTTCTTTTCAACTTTCACAGTTAACCTTTGGTTGTCTCTTGCATTTATTCCAGGGTTGATAGTTTTACTTCTTTGAGAGGAACAGGGAGAGATGAGTCTAAGCCCTCTCAGATGGACCAAATATTCAAGCTTTGTTTGAATATCATTTGCAAACTCACTATTTGTCTTCATATCAGTGTTCCCCAGAAAATCAGAATCAACAGAGTATATGTGATGGTTTGAAGCCCAGTAGGCCCCAGAAGATCATGTCCTTAGATCTAATCCATTCCTGCACATGTAAACCTATTGTAGATGAGACATTTTGATAGATTCAATTAAGGGAACTTCCTTTTGATTTGATCACTTCAGTAGGGCATGGCACAGGGTAGGCCTTAATCCTTTTACTAGGGTCCTTTATAAGTGGGAGAAACATGCAGAGATACACAGAGAAAAAGATGCAGACACAGAGAGAGGGAACCCAGGAGCTCAAAGAGGAACCTGGGAGAGAGAAAAATCACTGTTGTAGCAGCCTGAAGCCAATCTAGCAACGAGGCACAGAGGAGAGGGCAGAGATGTTAGCCTATGCTGCCAATATGCTCTACCATGTACGTGATTGCCTACAGCAAAGCTCAGGGAGAAAGTGGGCCTGGAAAAGAATGCAGAGGTCCAGACTGGCAGAGCAGCCATTTTACCTTGTCACATGTCTAGCCTTCGGTAAGACAGCATCTCTGATGATGCCTTGAATTGGACACTTTCACAGCTTCAGAACTTCAAGTTTTTAACCTAAAAAATTCCCATTATAAAATTCAACTCACTTATGGTATCTTGCTCAAAGCAGCTTTTAGCAATCTAAGACAGTATATATATACATAAAAGTATATAAGTACATAAAAATGAGATTTAATAAGCAGAATTGGCTCATGAGACCATGTGACTGGCAAGTCCAAATTCTATACGGCAGACTACAAGCTGGAAACTCTGAAAATGTTGATTCTGATTTCTGGCAGTCCGTAGACCCCATCAGAAGCAGGCTGACTAAAGTTGAGGCAGATCTTCTTCTTTCTAATTTCTGAAAATCTTAGTTCTGGCTTTCAATACCTCCAGCTGTTTGGATGGGGACCCTCCCCACATTGCTGAGGACAATATCCTGTTTTGAGTAGAGAGGCAGTCAGCCATAGATACAATCAACTGGTCACAAATGAAAATCCATCTACAAAAAACTTCACAGTAATAATCAGGCCAGTGTTGACTTGACCAAATAATTGGATTCCATGACCTAGAAAAGTTGACATATGGAACTAAATATCCTAATCCTTTCCCTTTTCTTAGTTTTACTTGTTTGTATGCTTGTTTTATTGTTTTGTGTGAGCCACAGGCATATAAACAATATATCTAAAATTGATACCAATACTCACTAAATGTGTTTGGGAAGGTCTTTTCTTGTTTTGGTTAATTAGGACTTTGAAAGGGGACTAATCTATTACTTAAATGTGAAAAACATTGCATTAGATACATTTGATGTAGTAAACCCTTGTCTTTCTCAATGTATTAAATCATGTTACAATAAGATTTTGCTAACCCGAGGGACATTTAATCCCTTTAAAGTGACTGAACATTTCTTCTCAGTTCTATCATGCATACATTTTCTGATTGAACTCTCAAAGATCAATAATGCTTTCCTCATTTCAAGTGTCTTGCAACTCGTATTTCTGGAACCATCTATTATATATAATACCATATTTAATCTTAATAATCCCTCTATGTCATCGTTTTTGGTATCCATTTTTCACAGAGGTTCAAAGAGTTTAAATACCTTCCTTGTGGTTGAACAGAAATTGGTATAAACATTCCTTTGATTAGATTCCTTATATTTTCTACTACACATTTTAAAAATGCACCTGTTTAGGATTTTTCTTAAACTAATGGCCATTTTTATCTCACCTTGAGAAACTTGGGAAGGAGAATAAATATAAATTTAGTTTGCAAATGCCTAAATGACAAAAAACAAGAGCAATGACTATTACTCTTAACAGATGTCAACTAGCATAAGTAATCTCACTTCTATAAGCAAGATAACATAAAAGCAAGTGATATAGACAGTTTTTTCCTTCACAATTATATAAATAATATCACTTATTTTCAGAGGCTGAAGAGGCTAATATTAATTTTGTATTAAAATATAATTTCAGTGGAAGCTCTTTCTAGCTACTCAATTAGTCAAATCTTAGATTAACTGATATTTTATGTGTTTTTTAAATACATATATATATTGTACTCATCAAGTAATAGTCCCTACCTTGTATACCTATGTTCTTTTTCCAACACTTGTTGAATTGTATGCTTACCAAGTGTTGGTTGTGTTTGTTCCTAAGCTTTGCTATTTAGTTTTATTGCCATTACATATTTTAATAAATACCAGAAAATGCATAAAATATGAATTTAAAAAGAGATTGTTTTGTATATAAAACACTAAGTTAATACTGCAGAAACATTTATAAATTGGGTCAGTAAAATTGTTATAAATCAGGTATCTGTAAGACAATATTAAAATATGGGCAAAAGGAATATATATATAGAGGATTATGCTCCTGGTTGACTTTAGAGGTCTTTAAGATGTGTTTATTAATATTTTAAAGCCACTGAAACTGGAAATCAGACTTTACATTGCTAGTGTGAGTTAATCAAGAAAAAACAATGAACTGCATCTTGAAGAAAACAATTTTGAGATAAATGATAATGTATTTCACATCCTTATTTAAGGTGTCCTATATAACTGTTTTCTTCCATTAATCAATTTCAAAAAATAAGACTTCAACTACATCTTCTTCCCATTATTTTTTCTCTTCTACTTTTTTGTAATATATAATGGACAACTTTTTATTACAAAAAATTTAGATTTACATTTATTCTATATTTAATCATCACACAACAAAACAATATTTGCCAATTATTTGATATAAAATAGTTCCAGAAGTCTTCTATATTTTATTATTTCTAATAGTGACTGAAATATTCATTCTGAAAAAACAGAATAGGTGCACCAAAATGTACATGTACTTTTAAAGTTTTAATAACTATTTCCATACTATCCTTTAGAAAGTAAATATCAATTTGCATTCCTGACAGTAGTTTATAAAGTGGAGATTGGGATTTGGCATCTAATAATTTGATCAACACAATGGGCCTCCGTTTTGGTCTTCTAACTCTCATAAAGACAAGGGATGGTATAAAATTTCAGGACATTCTGTCACAGCCTTCTCCATGCTTCTGTGATACCACCCTAAACCACAAGCTTATGTTTCTCTAGTTCCTGTCTATGTCTTCATGTTTACTAAAATCTATTATATCCAGCCCAACTATTTCCCGTACCTAGTTGTAATAAATATCTTCCACATTTCTGATGTTAGGAATGTCTCCATATCATGAACAAATATCAAACATAGAAACTGATTTCTAATCTAAACAATCAACTCTCTCCCCCAAGAGTATAGGCTTTTATGAGCATTAATGATCACCTAAGCCATGTATGAGTCTACTATTCCTTATGTTGTAGCTTATATCAGTATGTAATGGTTAGGCTAATGTGTCAACTAGGCCAGGTAATTTTGTCCAAATGTTTGGTCAAGCAAGCACTGGGCTAATTGTAACATAAGAATATTTTTGGATTTCAGTCACCAGTGAGTTTACTGCGTGGCTATCTGATTATATCTGCATCAATCAGGGAGATTGCCATCAGCAATGGGTGACGCTTTTATCTAATCAGTTGAATGCCTTAAAAGGGGAAGTGATGTCAACATTCAGAGAGAATTTCGCAGCTCGTCTTTGGACACACATTTGCTCCAGAAACTCATCAAGGACCTACATTGGACTTTCATCGGAGTCCCTGGATTGCAGCCTGCCTGCAGAACCTGGACATGTGCATCCCCACGGTCACGTGAGAGACTCTTTTAAATTCTCATATTATTGACAGATATCTCCTGTTGATTCTGTTTCCCTAGAGAACCCTGACTAATACACAGTACTTCATTCTTTTGTATGGATAAATATTATTCCATTATATAGCTCTACCACATTTTGTTCATCTAGTCATCATTTGGGTTGTTTCTACCTTTTGGCTATTGTGAATAGTGCCGCTATGAACATTCATGTGTAAGTTTTTGTACGAGTCCCTGTTTTCAATTCTTTAAGGAATATACCTAAGAGTGTAATAGCTGGGTCATTTGGTAATACTATGTTTAACTTTTTGAGGAACCACCAAACTTTTTGACTCGGCAACTGTACCATTTTACATTCCCACAAGCAATGTTGAATCACCCCAATGAAAATAAGCAAATTTTCCTTTAAATCATATCTTACTTTAAAAATACTAATTATAATTCCTCTTAGGGAAAATATATATATATTTCCTCCAGATGACTCACAATGACACCTTGCAGATAATTATGATTTACTAATAAGTGTTCAGTGAATGAAATATTTGGGCTATAGTGGCAATAACCTACTGCAGTTGAGAGCTGAAAGTACAACAGAAGGCAGCATGCCTGACCTGCAGAAAGGCACTATTTCCTACTTCCAAAGAACAAATCCATTACTTTGTTGTTCATGCATGAGGTAGGAAAGTGCAGGGTTCTCTTGCAGCACACAGACGAAGAAGCAGAACCAGTAGTTGGAGAAGGGTGGTGCTATAATGTCAGAGAATGTTTAACCCATGGCTGGCTCAAGTGATGTCGCTCATTTCTTTGTCTCTTCTTCTCATCCTTGCTCACTCCACTCCTGTCTGATTATTTTCCTATTTCTCAAATGTGCCAAGCATTCTCAGTGTTTTGAACTGACTGTTCTCACCATGAAATCTGCATATCTGCTCTCCTACCTCATTCAGCTTGTGCTCAAAAGTCATCTCATCAGAATGACCATTCTGATCATGCTGTATGAAATACCTCCCACTCTTTCTCTAATTCCTTATTTTGTTTTGTCTTCATAACATTTGACATATTACATGCTTGCTTGTTTTTTATCTGTTTCTCTACACTAGCATATATATTACTTGGTTTTGTCAATCTCTACAGCAACTAGAACTGAGCAAATGGAAGATTCTTAGTAAATTTGTTGACTGCATGGAGCATAAAGGTGATCTCTGTGTAACATTTCGAAGACTGAATGAAAATTTGGTAAACGTGAATAAGGGAAGAAAGGAAATTCCAAACAGAGTTAGAAGCATCTTCATAGACACATTCAGGGCACTGTACAGAGTTCATTCTGAAAAAATCAGATAATTAAAGGAGGGTCACAATAAGAGATAAAGGTGGATTAGTCTCAGATGAATTAAAACATTAACGTATTTTGATTTCATCTTGAGAATAATCTGATTCATTCAAATATTTGGTACTTTAAAGTGTCATCAGGTTTGCATTTAAGAAAGATCAGTTTGCATCATCGGGAAAGCAGATACATGAATTAAAATGAAAGCAAATTCTGTGGTGATCGGCTCATTCTAATTGTTCATAACAGTGCTGGCACATGGCGACAACTTTTCTCATTTTAATTTCCAAAGATGATATTTCCATCCTCATAAATCACCTTTTAAAGAAAGATTTACAGATGCTTTATCCCTCATTAGAGAAGTATCGCATGCTCAATGGACTTCACATGGTACAGAAACACAATCCACCTTAGAAATATACATGCAAGAAATGATTTGACATGTTCTTATATAAATTTTGAAATTTCCTAAATTTGGGATTATGACTATCATCAAAGATGACCTAATTGCATTAAATAAATGTTTATTTTTTCAGGCAGTTTATTTTCCTTGGTAACATTTATTTCAAAATAAAAGTACAGGGATATACTTGTCATAGATTTTGGTCACGTTATTCTAATGAATGATTATTTCAAGGATATTCCGACAAAGCAAAATTCACTATATTTTCAGATGGAATTAATTTAGATTTTAAAGCATAGATAGGATACAAGGCTGATTTTAAATTTTATTCACTAATTTTATTATGCCTTAACAAATATTTGACATTTTAATAACTTCAATTGAATAACCTTATACAAATTAACCCCCAAATGAATAATTTTATACCAAATAATTTAAAAATAAAGCCATCTATAATTTGGAAAATATTGCATATACTCTTACTAAATTTATTTCATTTTTATATAAATCTGAATTATATTTAATAGAATATAGAAAAACTAACTTGAGGAGAAGAATAGCTACTGAAAAGCAAGTTGAGGTAAATCATGTGCATCAATTTTTTGGTAGTACTATAAAATACTTATCAATCACTGTGCTTTTTAATTTTGAAAAAGTAAGAAAGAGGGGGAAATAAAACAGACTTTTAAGTTAGATATACCAAAAAATTATAACCATCAATGAAATAATATTGTTCCTTTCAAATAAGTATGAAACTTGCAAATTGTAAGAAAAGTAGATTATGTGCTCCAATATTAAGAAAATGAAAGAATATAACATATCATAGTTTTTAAAAGTAGCAAAGAATGAGAACTTGTTACCTCAATATATAATTCAATATTATAATCCTAAAAGTATTTATTTTTATGAATTATAATCTCTACACATATAATTTTAAAACATTATTCAAGCTATGCCCCAGAGTTACAAAAAATAACTTCCTTTCCACATTATGATGCTTCAAGTGTTGAAAGAGTTGTCTTTTTCTTTAAAATTTCCTCGTAGATGCTGTCAACAGAATCATGTGAATTCATTTTCAAATCATTGCCATTCTATTCATCATGTTGATAATTCTGTTAATTGAAAACTGAGAAATATGCACGAGTCATATATCAGCACATAATATGAAAAAACAATTGTTTTTCTTAAAATAAATAATGTTATTTGAATTAATGTCAGATTATATTTTTAGAAGTCAAGTCAATCAGAATTTGCAGTAAATTCAAGCATCTAAATATCTTTCACATAAGGATGTCAAATAAAAGGTGGAGTGTCCAGTTAAAATTTGAATTTCAACTGAATAACCATTTTTGTATAACTATTTCCCACATATTGCATGGGGCATACTTATACTAAACATGTAATTAACTTTTGTAGCCATTGGGCAATTTGATGTAATTATGAATTCCAAAAATATATATTGGATTATGCTTGTAAACTGATCTGTTCATCTGGGCATGATTAAGTTATGATTAAGGCATTGACTGGGCCACATCAGTAGAGTGTTGAGCCCCACCCCTTGGTGGGTGGGGAATAAAATATAAAAGGCATCACAAAGAACGGAGTTGCAGCAGTTTTGAGTAGCAGTTTTGATGTTGGAGTTTTGATGTTAGAGAAGGTCCCAGGAGAAGAGAAGCAAGTCGTTCACCTGATAGTCTACAGCTGACCTTGTTGTGAAAACAGAGGAGCTAAGCTCAGAGAGAAACAAAGCCCCGGGAAGAGAGGAAACCAAGAAGCCTGAACCCTGGCAAACGTTGGCAGTTGTCTTGCTCCAACACGTGGCAATGGACTTTGGTGAGGGAAGAAACTTATGCTTTATGGCCTGGTAACTGTGGACTTCGACCCCAAATAAATACCCTTTATAAAGACCAACCCATTTCTGGTATTTCACATTAGCACCCCTTTGGCTGACTAATACAACTGTTTATCTGAAATTCAAATTTAACTGGGCATTCTATATTTTTATTTTCTAAATCTGACAGCCTTAGTTTCACAGGATTTTCATTAAGATTGTTCTCTTTGTAATCTTGTACTTTATCTGGAATATTTGCCCTATGTACCTAGGTGCTAAATTTTTATGTTTTCCATATTATATTATTCCTATCATTTATTACCACATTACAAATTCCTGGATGGCTGAGGCTGTGTTACACTCACCTTAGTTGAGTGTAATAATAGTTAGTACTCTGATAAATATTTGCTAATTAAAATGAGATAAAAATAACATAAATACAAAATTAAATCCTTCACACATTGACTACACATTTTGTTTCAGATACAGTGATGCTTATAGAAGTTCAGAGGAAGATTGATTCTGAGTGGGTACCAGGTTTGTGCACTTTGGTAGGAGCTGTGTCAGATTATTGCCTTTAGTACAAGGCAAGACAAGTGCTCCAAGGCAGCTTATGATCACATTAAGATTTGCATTTCCCTAATAGGTAGTGATGTTGAACATCTTTTCATGGGCTTTTTAGCCATTTGAATTTCTTCTTTGGAAAAGTGTCTATTCAAATCTCTTGCCCATTTTTTAAAAGGATTCTTTGTCTTTTTATTTTTGAGATATAGGATTTCTTTATATATACTGGATATTGGGCCCTAATTGGATAAATGGTTACCAAATATTTTCTCCCATTGAGTAGTCTGCCTTTTCAATTTTTTTGACAAATCTTTTGAAGTGCAAAAGTTTTATTTTTGAGGAGGTGCCATTTATCTATTTTTTCTTTTGTTGCTTGCACTTTGGGTGTAAAATTAATGAAACCATTTCCTACTACAAGATCTCGTAGATACTTCCCTACGTTACCTTCCAAGATCTTTATTGTCTTGGCTCTTATATTTAGATCTTTTATCCATCTTGAGTTAATTTTTGTATAAGGTGTGAAATGGTGTTCTTCTCTCAATTTTTGGATAAGGATATCCAGTTCTCCAAGCACCGTTTGCTGAAGAGGCCATTCTCTCCCAGTTGAGTAGGATTGGTGGCCTTGTCGAATAAGTTGACCATTTATGTGAAGATCTATATCAGAACTCTCAATTTGGTTCCATTGGTCAATATGTCTATCTTTGTGCCAATACCATGCAGTTTTGACCACTGTAGCTTTGTAGAATGCTTTAAAGACAGGTAGCATGATTCTTCCAATTTTGTTTTTCATTTTCAGTATGTTTTTGGCTATTTGGGCATTCCAAATAAATTCAATAATTAGCTTTTGAATTCAGTAAAAAATGCTGTTGTAATTTTTATTGGGATGTGTTAAGTCTCTAAATCAATTTGGGTAGGACAGACATCTTAATGATGTTTAGTCTTCCAATCCATGAACATGGAACATTCTTCTATTTATTTAGGTCTTCTTTGATTTTCTCTATCAATTTTGTGTAATTTTCTGTGTACAAGGCCTTTACATCTTCAGTTAACTTTATTCCTAGATATTTGATTCTTTTAGTTGCTATTGTAAGTGGAATTTTTTTTCTTGATTTCCTCCTCAGATTGCTCATTATTGGTATACAGAAATGCTACTAATTTTTCCATTTTGATTTTATACCCTGCCACTTTACTGAACTTGTTTATCAGCTCAGAAGCTCCGTTGTAGATTTTTCAGGGCTTTCTACATATAGGATCATATCATCTGCAGATAGTGAGATTTTTACATCTCCCTTTCCAATTTGTATGTCCTTTATATCTTTTTCTTGCCTAAGTGCTCCAATAAGTACTTTTAACACAATGTTAAATGAAAGTGGTGACAGTGTGCATTCTTGTCTTGTTCCAGATATTAGCAGGAAAGCTTTTAGCATTGCATCATTGAAGATGATGTTAGCTGAGGTTTTTCATATATACCCTTTATCATGTTGAGGAAGTTTCCTTCCATTCCTGTTTTTTTGAAGTGTTTTTATCAGGAAAGGCTGCTATATTTTGTCAAATGCTTTTTCTGCATCAATAGAGATGATCATGTGATTTTTTTCTGTTGATCTGTTAATGTGGTGTATTACATTGATTGTGTTTCATATGTTGAACCATCCTTGCATACCAGGGATGAAACCCATTTTATCATGGTGTATAATTCGTTTGATGTCTTGTTGGATACGATTAGCAAGTATTTTATTGAGGATTTTAGTATCCAGATTCTTTAGAGAGACTGGTCTGTAGTTCTTTCTGTGGCATCTTTATGTGACTTTGGTATTAGGGTGAGGCTGGCATCACAAAATGAGTTAGGCAATGTTCCTTCCACTTGTATTTTTTGGAAGAGTTTAAGGTGGTAAACTGTAGACCATGGTTAGTAACAACGCTTCAATATGAGTTTATCAATTGTAACAAATGTACCACACTAATGAAAAATGTTGTCAATGGGGAAAAGTGTGGGAGGGGAAGGTGGTGGGGTATATGGGAAGCCCCCTATATTTTCGATGTATGATATATGTAATCTAAAGCTTTCTTAAAAATAAAAAAAGAAAATCACATAGAGACAAATTGATTTTGCTAGCAGCAACCAGGGAAACCAGAAAGTGGATTGTTATTAATATATAATATATTTTATAGTGGTATATAACAATAATATTCTATACAATTAATTACATATTATAAAATTAATTATATATTTAAATCATATGCAATTAATGTGTTATATATGTCAATATGTAATTATATGTTACATAATCACATATGCAAGTACTATAATCAATATATAAAGTAATATAGACATATATTATATCATTAATATATAATCAATTCTGATGCAATATCTAATAATAGAGTGGTTTGATTATATATTGTTAAGACACCAGATTAGCAATCATTCTGCTGGGTTTTATCATATTTACAGTATTTACTCCACAATGACTTAGGAAACTTCAGTTACAATACATGATCCTTAGATTTCTCTTTTAAAAATAAAAAGAACAGTCAAGATGATCACTCAGGTCCCTTTAATCTCTGTTCTGATTGTCTTCAACCATGAGATAGAAACCACTGGACTCTGAAACACTGACCTAAAAACAAATATTTGGAAAGGATTTCTTATACTTTCAGGGTGTGAAGAAAGCATCGCAGGTGGTTGCTGTAAGAAATCCTGAGAATAAGGGTTTGACTGAAGTAGGGGGTGCATATTTCAGGAAGAATTGAAAATACACTTCAAATTAGAAACCATAGGTTATTTTCTTTTCTCCTGTTTTAACTGCACTATTCAATATAGTAGCTACGTGTGGCCATTTTGCACTTGAAATGTGTTTACTCAGAATTGACAGGTGATGTAAGTGCAAAATACATACCAGATATCAAAATTAATTTAAAAGTATATCATTAATAATTATAGCAAAAGCTACATGTCAAATGAGAATATTTTAGATATATTGTGGTATATATTATTAAAATTCATATGATGGGTTTCTTTTTACCTTTTTTAGGGTGGTTATAAGAAAATTTAAAATTACATATGTGATTTCTGTTAGATTTCTACTGGATACCACTGTTTTAGCAATTTGGAAATTAATTCTTGAAATTGTAACCTTAACTGAAAAAAAAACCATTTTATTTATTTAACTCTTAGTTAGAAAGAATCACTTTTAGTTTTTGTGATTGCTTTGGTTCTTTCTTTTTTTTCTCTGCAGGAATATAAGAACTATGTAGAAATGAATTTATTTGCAGAAATTATTCCTCACATTTGTGAAAAAATTACTTTATAATTTATTTCAATACAGTACTTTTCAGGAGATATATCAAGCTAATAGAGATTCAGGACAAATAAATGTTTCAGCTATTTTAATTCTCCATAATTTGAATTTTAGTACAGTTGTTCTTCTGAGAAAAACATTTACATAATGCAGTTTAAATTATCATGTTAAAATACAATGAGCATTTATTCATGCTTAATTTGTAATGTAGTTGACACATGAACACTCTAAAGAATCCTACCAATAATATTTCTCTTTGTTAATAAGTTTTTTGATTAATCTTTTAAAGATTTCTGTGAAAAATGAGGTTAATTCGTACTTAGTAATTAATGTTTATTTCATTTTCTACAAACTAAACCTCTTCGTGAATCCTGTGATAAAACTGCTAACTGTATCAAGCACTTGAAGGAAAATTTTGTGACTACAATGCTCTGTACAAGAGCATTTACCAACACGGATCAAGAGTCAATCCATCTTGTCTCACCTTCCAGTTAGCTTCAGACATTACGAGAATTTGCAGGTCATTTATTATTTCCTAGACCTTGTGACTGCCCTGAACATCTCATCTGGCATAGTGCTTAGGGATAATAGCTCCAAGGCAACAACTTGGCAATGTTTATCTGAACTCACTCTAACTATAATTTTTTTCTTTTATGTAATTAATAATGTAATACAACATTCCATCAAGTAAGTAGTATTATTGTCATTTTATACAAAATAAACTAAGGCACCAAAAGTTTTAGTAAATTGTTCCATGTTTTATAGTTGTAATCTGCCAAAGTAGAATTTGGACACTTGTGGTTTGCTCTAAATTAGGCTCATAATCTTAACCATTATGCTACAGTGATTCTTTTTTTTTTTCAGGTATTCAGCATTCTTTATTTGGTATTATATATAAACCAACACCAAAATGCCTTTTGTCAATTAAAAGGCAACTTTTCAGATACAGGGAATTGTAATTATATTGACACACTTAAGGCCAAAAAGACAAAGTGGGCATAGCTACTTTATTTTCAGCACATGCTTTTAATCAGGCTGGTGAACACCAATTAAAACACAGGTGAGTATTGTTATGTTCTATGAGACAGTGAAGGTATTTCCCTAGTATTTAAATATATTCATAAAACCAGCTATATAAATCTAAGTATTAAACCAATCTCCTATAGGTTGTGAGTTGACATTCACCATCTTTGTGAAAATTTGAACACTAATTCAACATAGCCTCAAGTCCAATTGTAATTTAGAGGGGGGAAATACTGATAACACTTGCTGAACCAAA
The DNA here is from genome assembly GCA_026826555.1 of Tolypeutes matacus. Classification (NCBI taxonomy): domain Eukaryota; kingdom Metazoa; phylum Chordata; class Mammalia; order Cingulata; family Chlamyphoridae; genus Tolypeutes; species Tolypeutes matacus. The sequence goes on from JAKSZT010010858.1 coordinate 14,841,100, forward strand.
ATTACTATCAAAATTAAAAAAGCTTGATCATATTCATTTAACTATAAGTCAATCTTATTTAACTCAGGACTGTCCAACAAAAATATCCTATTAGCCATTCATAAGCTGAATTCTGGTGTTTGAAATCAATTTAAATATAATACATGTAAAAAAGTCACAAGATATTTCTATTTTGTAGTGGCCAAATATTACTCATTAGTAGCTTTCTGAGATACATATTTCAGTTTTTGTTTATTGTTCATTTTATAGATATTTCATCTAATGATATATAAACAAAGAATCTTTTTGTTTACTGGACACCATATGGGTCAAAGAAATATCAGTATTTCTTACTATACTAAAATGACCCTTGGATGTTTATATCTAATTAACAAAAACATAGGATCACCTTTATCATTCAGAGATTCTTTGGTAATATACTAACAGTGATTGTTATTTTCCAATGTATAGTGTGATGTTACTTAAGTGATTTATGATTGTAATTTGAATTTATGTGCCTGCAATTTATTGGATATTATTTTTCTTTCTTCTATCACCTTTTCCCCTTCTTAGCATGTTAATGTAATTAGAAGTTGTTTTATAGCTCCATCAGGATTGTTAAAATATTTAAAGCTTTAAAATATTAATCAGGAATCATTACATATTCATTTAAAAACTTTCTGGCTATCTGACATCAAGGAAAATGAAAAATGAAATATCTCCTATAAAGCCATTGAAAGAAAATAAAACTGTCTATACAATATCTTACATATGTAAATCCCCAATGTCCTCTGGACTTTAACACATCAGACTTCTTCACCATGAATATTACTTTGTATATTTTTAAGTTAAAAATGTATATAGTTCTTGATTACTGAGTTTTAATTTATATTAAAATTGAAATCACTAATTAATCAACATCAACTGCTAATTTCTGATGCTTTGGAAGTTTTACTTGTCATATCAAAAATATATATGGATAAATCCTGCCATAAAAATTAATCATTTCCCCTGAGATGATGATTTGATTTAAACTCCCACTATATCAGAAGAGAAATCACACTCTATGATTTTTTTCTTGTTACCATGCCCCCAAATTAATTACAAGTACTTTTCGTTGCATGTGATAAAGGATAGTCTAAACATGTTTCCTTTCGTGAATACATTGACTTGCCAGTTCTGAGGTTTTCATTAAAAACAACAACACTAGACAGGAAAAGAGCAAACATTTATTGAGAAGATAATGCTATAGGAATTTTCAACTACATCAAGAATTCAATCCTTACAAATAATCTCATGTAGCTGTAAATGGAGAAATAACGACTTGAAATTAGAACTGGCTTCCTGTGATTTTTCCATTTACCATTTTACTTTTTATAGACACAGCCTACCTTAACTAAGGCCACAGGACCTGCTGCTTGGTTGATTGTTACCTCAAAGAAAAGCTTAAGGTATTCTCATTCTCCTGGAGAAGAAGAACTAATATTCCTCAAGACCAAGACCAAATAAAAAATTGAGCCAGGGAGTAAGAGAGTAGGAATAGGAATTTTTGTATGATGAGTTCTTTTTTTTTTTTTTTCTTTTTTTTAGATTTTATTTATTTATTCATTTATCCCCCCCTTGCTGCTTGTGCTCGCTGGGTCAGCTAACCACACCGTGCGGGCGGTCTTGCCTTCACCAGGAGGCCCCGGGAACCGAACCCGGGGCCTCCCATATGGTAAACGGGAGCACCACTGATTGAGCCACAGCCGCTTCCCATAAGAATGCTCTCTTATTGGATGAGTGTTTTATTTAACGGGAGGTACCGGGGATCGAACCCCGGTCTCTCCATATGGTAGACGGACGCCGAACCTCTTGAGCCACATCCGTTTCCCATGATGAGTTCTTGTTTATGTCAGTCACTATAATTAATAGCCTCACATATTTTCTAATCCATCCCTATCCCTCTCTAATCCCCAATTCCTGAAACGTCTTTATTTTCTCCTCTCTGGATATTCCTTTCTATTTTGCTCTAACAGAAACCTCGCTTTCTCATGAGGACATCGCTTTTCATATGGACGTCTCAAGGGACGACTGTTTTGTTTGTTTTTCTACTTTTTCTCAGTCTAATCTAGGTAAAATGATATGCAATGAACTTCCCATATTTAGTATTCAACCTGATAAATTTTGGTGGTTGTATACACCCCTGAAACCATCACACAGTCATGATAATGAAGGTATCCATCTCCCCCAGAAGGTTCCTCAAGCCATTTCCATTGTAATCCCTTCCTCTCTGACTTGTCTCCAGGCAACCACTGATCTATTTTCTTTCACTTGGTTGCTTTATTTTATTTTATTGTGTTCTCTGTTGCCTTCATATCACTAAACCCAAAAGAGTCATTGCCACTTCCCGACATTTTCTCCACTTTTCTTTCTCTTCTGAATCTATAAAAAGATGTTCCTTTCATTTGTTTTACAGTGTGTTCTCAAATACCTCCTTACATTTTCAAATGAAGGGTGATTGTGGGAGACCCAAAATGTGCCAAAAGAAAACACATAGCTTGTTCTTAAAGCCATTTTCTGAGCACTTGGTGCTGCTTGCCTCTCTGCTCAGTCACAGCTGCACAAACATGGATGTTTTACTAGACTGGTGAAGCGTCTACTCTCCATCACCACCTAGCTCTCAGAGGATGAGTAACCACCCAAAAGTCTAAATTTCACTCTGCACTGTGTATTCCTTTTTCTGGCTTGGCCCATATTTTTTTGTATAAGTATTCCAAAATGCAAAGTGGCATTTTCAGTCTTCACCTATTCTCTGTCCATACATTTGGAATGTATGTCATTCACGGGTCATGAATGTCTTCTTTTTTTTTTTACTTTTATAGGTTTTATCATTAGAGGAAATCCCTGTCAAATTGTAAGATGTTAACTTTCACTCTTTGTTCTTAAGTGATGAATTTCTGACGTATTTTCTATATTCTCCTCCTTACTTTGTATTTAATAGTAGTCAGGAAAGACTGTGACAAGTCCAACAAATGTCATTTGAAACAGTACATCTTTAAAACAACACTGTATACTCTTTTAGATGCATGGATGTGCACAGTTTAATAATTTCTTACTCTTCTAAGAGCAAGGAGGAATGTGTTTGAGATGGATTGCTCTAAACCACAGGTGTTTGTTTCAAAGTGATTTTAGCCCTACATGTTTATACTACATTTAGGTACACATGTTATTTGTTGAGTTTTACCACAGACAGTAACAAGAATTGAGTATATTATATAAACATAACATTTTATAAATATATATGTATATATAAGCACAATCTTAATTTAAAATACATCTATCAATTTTCTAATAATCAACCTTCAAACACTTTCTTGAGGATGTCGATATCTCAATTGCCTCAACTAATACACAGAATGGTCTACTTACATATTAAAACATATTCTAATTTGTAGGTATTTATTAGAAAAGAAACAGTGAAAGTACTCATTGTCAGTCTAAATATTACTTGCATTTCTAAAAGAGAAATTCATTTCATTACATATCCCAAGTAAAAGTTTGTACGAATGTAAGGTTTTAGATACATCTTTGTACATGAAATTAATTGAAATTAATAAAGGAATAATTGCCTCTCTCTGTTGCTATATGTATCACCTAATTAAAGAATGAATAAAATGTCATAGCAAAGAGAGTGACATTTGCTTAACAAGGAATCATTAATATGTCTGTTCCTATTGAGCTCAGGAAAGACTATACAGTTGAATGTGCCAGATAATCTAGCAAATATGTCAGTTCACTTTAGCCCACATACCTTTTTTGAAAGGTCACACATCATTTGTATTAAGATTTTTTCGAAATATAACTGTTTCTATCTTCTAAAAAATAAGTATAAAAATGTCAAGATAAAAATCTCACAAAAATATATTTTGTTCACTTCTCATTTCTACAGAGAGAGCTGGAGAAAGTGGTTTATAAAAAGAAGGTTTGCTTGAAGGTTTTAATTTTAGAAATCCTAATGTATTTGATTGTACTTTTATGGTATAGATTAATTATAAATATTAAATTCTTAGCCATTTCCTTTCATTAGGATCAGTTAATACTTCTAAAATTATCATTATGAGAAAATGTAGTCATTTGTTTTCACTATAAAATTTGAAAACAAAATGACTTAAATTATTTTTTTAAATTGATGGTAACCTTAAATTTCACCTACCCAACATTCTCTGAGATCAAAAGATCATCAGACAAATCTTTATCAAATTATGTATTTTTTAAAGTATTTTTTCAGTGATCTTACAATTCTCTTTTCCAACCTTAAAAAAAAAAATTATCACCTTACCTTGCCTCTTCCTTCATCTTGGAAGCATAGAATCATCAGTTCACTCTAATTCCAAAAGGCTTCCCCTAATGTTTGCTACTTCTATGTTTTCTTTATGATAGTACTTTGTACTTTTTCTGTTACAGGATTCATGACATTCACCAACAAATATATTCTCTCTACTTTTTATTTTATTTTAATTTTTTGCATTTTCTCAGAATCTCCCTAGTCCTTGAATCAATTATCACAACTAAAAATATATGCTTTCAGTATCAGCTAATGTCTAATTCCTTTTTTATACAATTTGTTTGTCTCCTTATTTTCATAGAGTTTAAAAATATGAAGCTAATAAAATAGTTTGTGAGTTTCAGGTACTATACACAACAACATTTTAAAAAATCAGTATATATATATCGGTGCCAGAAATCTTCAGTGGAATTTAAAAATTCAGTGAAAAAATGTAGCTCTAATCCACATTTGCAAACATTAGGATAGATGAGTAACTAATGAGCAGAATAACAAGAGTGCAGGCTTAGCCTCTATTATTAGTGCAGCAAATCTCTTTCTTATGCATTGTACAAGTGTTATTGCAATTGAATGATGATTTCAATATTTCAACTGATTGCAGTCTCATTCAGAAGCCTTCTTCTGAATCTAAGTCCAAGCTGAATCTCCATGTACACATAACTTAAAAATACATCCCTAGCCTTACTAATTTTACCTATTTCCATTGTTCAAGAAATTTAACCAGGTTAACTAAAGATTTAAGCCTATATTATTACTAAATTATTCACTGGCACCACGGGTAAGAGTCAGAAATCTAGACATGGATCTGTCTTAACTAATACTCCCTGTATGAATCTGGAAAAATCACATTTCTCTTTTATAAATGGATAAGTTTAGGTGTAGATATCTCCAAAAGGATACTGCTCTCATGAATTCCACAGTCCTAGTAGAATAAGAAGGATGAGCATAGAGATGGCTAAAATATAATAGAAACTGTGGAAAATGCTGCAAGGGAAGCATAATTGAAGAAAGAGAAGAGTGAAGAAGATAGGGAAATCAATTTTTTTTTTTTTTAATAGATCAATTACACTTTACTGAGCAGGGAACAATATAAATACAAATTCAGCAAAGTATGCCATATGGCAAAATAAATATATTGTTTAGTAGAAGTAACAGCAATAAACTAGAATAATACATAGGATAAAAAAGTGTTATGAGTGAGGCAAGGAAGAGCTCATGAAAAGAAGGTATTTTAGAAAAACAATGAAGTATGTGTACCATTTAAACAGGAAATGTGAAACACAGCAAAACAAATGTCATTGTTTTTAGAGGATTTCTATCAAGTATGCTGTTAAAATTACCCAGATCACAGAAAAATCCCTTAAAGAATGTAATGCAAACAAGGAAGCTATATATAAAATGAATTTTTAAAAAATGTAGTTGTAAACACTAATAGGTTAGGTAACGATAATCAACCTATTAAATGGAGAAGGAAAGTAAGTTGATACTTTACATTTCAATCTGGTGTAAATCATGGCCAAAGTCTTTCAAGACCTGTGTGAATAAACTAAAATTAATTGCTACTTACTCTCAATATATCCTTGTTAATTCTGTGTCAACCTCTCTTGCGGACTTCAGAGAGTGAGAAAGGGTCAGTCACAGGATCTGCCATCTGAAAGGTTATGTCCACATTCCTTGATAACTGTTTATGTAACATAATATGAATACTATTCCTCCCAGTACCTGAACCCAGACTTCCCAAAGTTTCTGGACTCTTTCAATTTATTCCTACATGATTATTTCATCTACTAAAACAGAAATGATAATTGCTACGTAACAAAGTTGTTTTGAACAATATATGATATTTATCTTTGTACTAGTTAGCCAAAGGGGTGCTAATGTGAAATACCACAAATGGGTTGGTCTTTTTAAAGGGTATTTATTTGGGGTAGAAGCCCACAGATACCAGGCCATAAAGCGTTAAGTTTCTTCTCACCAAAGTTCATTGCCACGTGTTGGAGCAAGACAGCTGCCGACGTTTGCCAGCGTTCAGGCTTCTTGTGTTCCTCTCTTCCGGGGGCTGTGTTTCTCTCCCGGCTTAGCTCTTCTGGTTCCTCCACAAGGTCAGCTGTAGACTATCAGGCGAACGGCTCACTTCTCTTCTTCTGGGGCCTCTTCTCCAACATCAAAACTGTTTCTCAAAACACTGCTTCAACTCTGTTCTTGCCCTTGCATTTTATATTCGATTCCCCACCCACCAAAGGGTGGGGCTCAATGCCCTACTGACATGGCCCAGTCAACGCCCTAATCATAACTTAATCATGCCCAGATCAGTTTACAAGCATGATCCAATTATATTTTTGGAATTCATAATTACATCAAACTGCCTAACTGCAACAATCTTGATAATATATTTTAAAATATGCTTTTTCTTAAATATTTAAAAACTTAAGTAGAAGATTTTGGCTTGAATTAGGAAGAGTTACCTCACCTCAGAATTATTCTCTCCATACATGTTCAAATTATAACATGTTCTTTAATTTTGACTTAACTATTCATTATATTTAATAAAAGAAGATATTATCTTCCTTTAAAATTTTATTTCAAAGTACACCTTTAAGAATCTTCTATTTATAATGATCAGAATTTTAAATACAGAGAGGCATGGTATCATATTAGATTATAACAAATTGTAAATTATCAGAACTTATTGGTAAATATGTAGTTACATACCACCACAATCCCATTCTCTTCCCTCCCTTCCCATTCTCTTCCCTCCCTTAGGCCAATTCCAACTGTTACCATGTTTCAATATATTACTGTGTGTTTAACCGTATGAAGTACATGTTCCTTTTAAAATTGTAAATATTATGCTGTATGCACTGTTCTCTAACTAGATGTTATCAAGATCTATCTATGTTGATCTACTTCATGTTCTTACTGTGGGATTGTATTTGGATAGTTTCATCAATTAACCTATATATGAATGAAAAATTATAATATCGTTTTTAAGTTCTGCCAATTATATAATAAATAAATATGTTCAAAGGAGTAAATCATTTCATATTATTATATAACTACCTAGATATAATCCATATTTAAAGACCAAAGATACAATATATAAGCATTTACTTTTGGATTATATCAATGTCAAGAAAGCATTTGAAACTGCTTTCTTTGTTTTCCAAAATATCCTTAATCATCACCAGAAATAAATGCATGGAATTTATGTACAGCACATATTGAAATTAAAACTCATATAGATGTTAAATCACCTATTTAAAAATTTATACTAATATAATCCAATAAAATATTAATTTTTACATTAATTTTTAACTATTTTTATATTTTAAAAATTAACTCTAGATAAAATTATCAGATTTAAAGAGTCAGGAAGAGAATGGCAAATTTATTTTTCTTCTTTAAACCCACTGCCTATGACAATACAAAGGCTTTAGAGCAAATTCATTTCCAACTTTTGCAAAGCATCAACAAACCTAAAAACATTTGTTAATCATTCAGAGTAATCTCTGTTTAAATTATTCACCACTTCATTGAGTTCCTTGATTTCCTTAGTACATATTAACTATTTTCATTTCTTCTTTTTGAACAGCTGATTATTATTCTTTTCAAAGAAACAGATTTGCTTTTAAATTCTAGTAGATTATTTTTAATCTTGTTGTCTAATGGATTAATTTCAATTTTCATCTTTATTGACCTTTGCTTTATTTGTATATTGTTTACTGTTGTTTTACCTGATTTCTAATTCTAAATTTTTAGATCATCCTTTTTTTAATCTGTCTGGTTTAATCACAAAAGCATCTTATTTTTCTCTTATTATGGCTTTGAGCATTTTAGGTTTGTGATTTTTTTTTTTTGTTAATGTCTAAATTATCTGTTTCATAATTTAAACTTGACATATTCTTGGTCCCAACAAGATTTTAGAAATCTTGTATAAATATGGAGTTAATTATTTATATTTTTTGTTTTATTGTTCAATGGTTTTGCATGGGTTACTTTTATTCAACTAAAGTTCAGATGATGTGAGCCCTGAAGTTAATTATTTTAAACATTGATTAAAGTTTACTTAGTGGTCACATGCATGAATAATTTCTGTCATTGTTCCATGAAAAAAATTTAAAAGCTTATTCTGTGATTTATTGATTTATATTCACACACATACATTTGCATTCAAGGAAGATAAGAAGAATCAAGCAACCCCTTTTTCTCGTTTTTGGGACTAAAATGAAATTGCTGGATAACCTTGGAGTCAGCTTATAGTTGAAAGCATAAAAGGTCATATATTTCTGCTTATACCCTGATCTATGTAGCAGCATCTCCCACTCCACATCAAGGTTCAAACAAGTCAGTAAAACGTTTCAGGAGCCTAAGCATGTATTGTGAAGTGGGAACTGGGCAACTCTCCTCTTAAGTCTAGACATGGTTCTGAACACAAAACTGGCATTTTCTTTCCATCGTATATTAAATTAAAGAAAATATCTTCTGAACCTGTGCTGTTGGAAAAATTTGTTGTATTGAACTGAGAGATGATTTATCAATTTCCAGTCTGGTGGAGGTAATTTAGACCCTCTTAATGCAATTCTATGGCTGGTACTACTAACACCACCTACACTTCTAGGACTGCAAATAAATCTGCCACTATAACTATTACTGTATGCACACGTTTCCACACTTAATATTTTTGGTCTATAATTGACTTATATCTTTGTCTCTCTTTTTATATTGAACTTTTTTATTTCTTTTAATAAATTGTATTTTGCTTTATACCTCAATCAGAGAAACTTTGTCTTTTCAATAGTTAAGTTGATCATTCGAATTATTGCTACTACTTTTATGTATAATACAATACAATATATAATATATGATATGATATGATATGATATGATATGATATGATATGATATGTTATGATGTGATATGATGATATAATAATGGCAGTAAACCCCTGCCATAATATGTTAGAAATAATGAAATGAATAAATTAATGAAAACATTTGCCAGTTCTCAAATATGTGTGTATATATATGTAAATTGTAGAGGCCATGCATTTTTATTATACTTGTTTTTTGCTTTCTACACATGAGAGAAAGGTAGGTAATATGATTCTTTAGTACAAGTACCAAGGCTCTAGTGTTATTAAAACCTGTAGACAAGTTTTTGCCCATTTTTTAATTGGGTTGCTTATCTTTTTATCATTGAATTGTATGATCTTTTTATATAACATGGATATCAAACCCTTATCAGATAAATAGTTTCCAAATATTTTCTCCCATTGAGCAGACTGTCTTTTTACTTTCTTGTCAAAGTCTTTTGAAGAACAAAAGTGTTGAATTTTGAAGAGATCCCATATATCTATTTTTCTTGTGTTGCTCATGCTTTGGGTGTAAGGTTTAAGAAACTACCGCCTACCACAAGATCTTGAAGATGTTTTCCTACATTTTCTTCTGGGAGTTTTATGGTTGTTGTTTTTATATTTAAGTCCTTAATCCATTTTGAATTAATTTTTGTGTAAGGTGTGAGATAGGGGTCCTCTTTATTTCTTTTGGCTATTGATACCCAGTTCTCCCAGCACCATTTTTTGAATACACTGTTCTGGCCTGGCTGGGTGGGCTTGACAGCCTTGTCAAAATTCTTTTTATCATATATGTGATTGTCTATTTCTGAGTTCTCAATTCAGATCTATCTTTATGCCAATATCATGCTGTTTTTGCAAATGTTTCTATGTAATATGATTTAAAGATGGAAAGTGAAGTTTTCCAACTTCATTCTTCTTTTTAAAGATATTTTTGGCTCTTTGAAGCCCCTTACCCTTCCAAATAAATTTGATAATTAGCTGTTCCATTTCTGCAAAAAAGGCTGTTGGGATTTTGATTGGGATTGCATTGAATCATTAAATCAATTTGGATAAAAAATGACATCTTAACAATATTTAGTCCATGAACACGGAATGTCCTTCTATTTATTTAGTCTTCATTGGTTACTTTTAGCAATGTTTTGTAGTTTTCTGAATACAGGTCCTTTATGTCCTTGGTAAAGCTTATTCCTAAATATTGTTTCTTTTGGTTGCTATTATAAATAAAACTTTTTTCTGACTTCCTCTTCAGATTCCTCATCAACAGTGTATAGAAATGCTACTGATTTTTGCAAAAAATTCTTGTATCCTTCCACTTGGCTGAATTTGTCTATTAGTTCTAATGGTTTTGTTGTGGATTTTTCAAGATTTTCTAGATATACGATCATATCATTAGCAAATTGTGTAAGTTTTACTTCTTCCTTTCATATTTGGGTAACTTTTATTTCTTTTTCTTGCCTGATTGCATTAGCTAGAATTTCTAGCACAGTATTGAATAACAGTGATGAGAGTGGGCATCGTAGTTTTGTTCCCAATCTCCGTGGGAAAGCTTTCAGTCTTTCAGCATTGAGTACTATGTTGGCTGTGGATTTTTCATATATGCTCTTCACCAAGTTGAGAAAGCTTCCTTCTATTCTGCTCTTTGGAGTGTTTTTCAAAGATGAAATATAAATGGCTAAAAAAGCACCCCAAAAATGCTCAATGTCAATAGCTATTAGGGAAATGTAGATCAAAACTGCAATGAAATATCATTTCACACCTTATAGAATGACCATTATTTTAAAAAATGGAAAACTACAAGTGTTGGAGAGGATGTGGAGAAATAGGAATTCTCCTTCACTGTTGGTGGGAAAATGGAGTGGTGCATCCTTTACAAAAGACTGTTTGGCAGGACCTCAAGAAACTGAATATATAATTGCCATGTGATCCAGCAATCCTGTTACTAGGAATATATTCAGAAGATCTGAAAGCAAGGACACTAACTGACATTTGCACACTGATGTTCATAGCAGCCTTATTCAAAATTGCTAAAATATGGAACCAGTCCAAGTATCCATCAACCAATGAATGGTAAAACAATATGTGGTATATACAAACAATGGAATATTATTGAGCTGTAAGAAGAAATGAAATCATGATGCATTTGACAATATGGATGAAACTTGAGGACATTATGTTGAGTGAAATAAGCCAGAAACAAAAGGACAAATATTGTATGGTTTCACTAATATGAACTAAATATGATGAGTAAGCTCACAGAGGTAAACTCTAGAGTATAGGTTGCCAGGAGCTAGATTATGGGTTGAGAATGGGAGCTAATGCGTAATACATGTAGAAATTTTAATAAGGTTTATTTTTAAAGTGGAAATGAATAGAGTTGATAGTAACACATTATAGTGAGTATAACTAACACTGTTGATTTATAAATGTAACTGTGGCTGAAAGGTGTAGTCTATGGACATAAATATCAATTGAAAGGAAGCTAGAGGATAATCTAGGGAATATAACATTTTGATTTTGGTGGCAGATGAAGATTGTGATTAATAGTATAAATATAAACGTTTTTTTACAAAATGTTAAGAATATGGTGATACATGGGGAAATTACAACTTATGTAATGTACAGATGATGGTTCACAGTAACATTGCAATATTTTTGCACCAATGACAAAAATAACCTGCATAACCACTAATCTTCTTTCATCTTTATAAATTGATTTATATTTGCATTTTATATAAATGGAATCATACAATATGTAGTACTCTCTGTCTGGTCTCCTTCAATTAGTATGAATTTTAAAGGACAACAATAGGGTGGTATAAGGAGGTATAGGATTTTTTTCCTTTTGGAGTAATGAAAACCTTTTAAAATTGCCTGAAGTAATGACAGCACAACTCTGTGATGAAAATGAGAGCCACTGAGTGTACATTTTGAAGGGATTTTACAAGGGACTATACAGGGACTGTAAAACACAGTTAATTGTGTGGTAGAAGATGGACTGTGGTTAACAGAACAAATATGACAACCTTCCCTCATGAGCCATAACAAATATGTTACACTAATATAGAGGGTTAATAATCAGGCATGTTGGGGGAAAAACACAGCAAATGTAAGATACAGGTTATAGTTAATAGTAAAAATTTTTATAACAAATAAATTTTATTAATACATGTTAATAAACATACAATTCATCCAGAGTTTATAATCAATGGTATTTGTATAGTCACATAGTTGTGCCTTCATCACTTCTATCATTATTAGAACATTTTCTTTATTTCAATGATAATAATAAACATAAAACAGACAAACAAACAGGAAAATTCCTCACCTCTCAATCCCTCTGTGCTTCCCCCACTGTACATAGCTACTCTTTCTGGCTATTCTATCCAAAGTGTATAATCAATGGCTTTTAGTATTGTCACAATGTTGTATATTCATCATCTCAAAAATTTTAAAACAATTTCATTACTCCAAAAAGAAAGATTCCATACCACTTAGCATTCCTTCCTCAGACCTGCATAACCACTAATCTTCTTTCATCTTTATAAATTGATTTATATTTGCATTTTATATAAATGGAATCATACAATATGTAGTACTCTCTGTCTGGTCTCCTTCAATTAGTATAATGTCTGTTTGTTTTTTTTTCCTGATAATAACATTTCATACTATTGACTTCCAATTGTTCAGCTTCAAAGAAAAAAGATCTTGTATATGCAATTTAACCCATATTCATATTTTATATAATATATTTATATTTCACATAATATATTATTTAGTTCATAATAGGGCAATCATACAGTATTTGTCCTTCTGGTTCTGGCTTACTTCACTCAACATAATGTCCTCCAGGTTCATCAATGTTGTCATATGTTTCATGACTTCATTTCTTCTTACCACTGCATAATATTCCATCTTGCGTATACTCCTCAGTTTGTTTATCTCTTCATCAGTTGATGGCTTTCTGGGTTGTTTCCAACTTTTGGATATCGTGAATAATGCCGCTATAAACATTGTTGTGCAGATATCTATTTGTGTCACTGCGCTCAGTCTTCTGGGTATATACCTAGCAATGGTATTGTCAGAATCCATGGCAAGTCTATATTCAACTTCCTTAGGAACTGCCAAACAGTCCTCCACAGTGGCTATACCATTCTACATTTCCAACAACAGTGGATAAGCATTCTTATTTCTCCACATCCTCTCCAACATTTACAGTTTTCTGACTTTTTAATAGCAGCCACTCTAATAGGTGTGAAATGGTATCTCATTGTATTTTTGATTTGCATTTCCCTGATCACTAGTGATATTGAACATTTTTTCATGTGTTTCTTCACCATTTGCATTTCTTCTTTGGACAGTTGTCTTTTCAAGTCTTTTGCCAATTTTTTAATCAGATACTTTGTCTTTTTATTGTTGAGTTGTATGATCTCCTTATATATCATGGATATTAAACCAGTATCATATATGTGATTGCCAAATAGTTTCTCCCATTGAGTTGGCTGTCTTTTTACCCTTTTGACAGAGTTGTTTGAGTTGCAAAAATGTTTAATTTTGAGGAGATCCCATTTATCTGTTTTTCCTTTTGTTGCTCGTGCTTTGGGCGTAAAGTTTAAGAAACTACTGCCTACTACAAGATCTTGAAGACGTTTTCCTACATTTACTTTTAGGAGTTTTATGGTTGCTGTTTTTCTATTTAAGTCCTTGATCCATTTTGAGTTAATTTTTGTATAAGGTGTGAGATAGGGGTCTTCTTTCTTTCTTTTGGTATGGCTATCCAGTTCTTCCAGCACCATTTGTTGAATAGACTGTTCTGGCTCTGCTGAGCCGGCTTAACAACCTTGTCAAAAGTCACTTGATTGTAGATGTGAGGGTCAATTTCTGAGTTCTCGATTCAGTTCCGTTGATCAGTCTGTCTGTCTTTATGCCAGTACTATGCTCTTTTTACCACTGTATCTAAGGAATATACTTGAAAGTGAGGAAGGGAGAGTCCTCACTTCTTTTTTCTTTTTAAAGATTTTTTTTGTTATTTGGGGCCCCTTACCCCTTAAAATAAATTTGATCATTGGCTTTTCAATTTCTGCAAAAAGCTGCAAGATTTTTATTGGGATTGCATTGAATCTGTAAATTAGTTTGGCTAGAAATGACATCTTAATAATATTTAGTCTTCCAATCATGAACACAGAATGTCCTTCCATTTATTTAAGTCTTCTTCATTTTCTTTTAACAATGTTTTGTAGTTTTCTGAATACAGGTCTTTTATGTCCTTGGTGAAGTTTATTCCTAAATATTTGACTGTTTTAGTTGCTATTATAAATGGAATTTTTTTCCTCATTTCCTCCTTAGATTGCACATCAGTAATGCATAGAAATGCTATTTATTTTTGCATATTAAGCTTGTACCTACCACTTTGCTGAGTTTTAATTAATTCTAGTAGCTTTCTTGTGGATTTTTTATGATTTTCTAGATATAGGATCATGTGAAAGGTTTAATTCTTTCTTTCCTGTTTGGGTGCCTTTTATTTCTTTGTCTAGTATAATTGCTCTAGCTAAGACTTCTAGCCCAATATTGAATAATAATGAGGACGGTGGGCATTCTTGTCTTGCTTCTGATCTTAGTGAGAAAGCTTTCAATCTTTCACCATTGAGTACAATATTAGCTGTAGGTTTTTCATACATGCACATCACCATATTAAGAAATCTTCCTCCTATTCCTATCTTTTGGAGTGTTTTTTATCAAGAAAGGGTGCTGTGTTTTGTTAAATGCCTTTTCTGCATCAATTGAGAGGTCCGTGTGATTTTTCTTCTTCAATTCATTAATGTGGTTTATTACACTAATTAATTTTCTTGTGTTGAACCACCCTTGAATACCTGGGATAAAGTCCGCTTGATAGTGGTGTATAATTCTCCTAATGTGCTTTTGGGTTCTCTTTGCAAATATTTTGTTGATATCTATATATCTATATTTATTAGAGATATTGGTCAGTAATATTCTTTTTTCATAGGATCTTTATCTGGTTTTGGTATTAGGGTGATGTTGGCTTCATAGAATGAGTTTGGTAGCATTCTTTCCACTTCAAATTTTTTGAAAGAGCTTGAGCAAGATGGGTATTAGGTCATCTTTGAATGATTGGTAGAATTCACGTGTAAAGCCATCTGGTCCTTGGCTTTTCATTTTTGGGAGGTTTTTGGTGACTGTTTCAATCTCGTCACTTGTGATTGGTTTGTTGAGGTCTTCTATTTCTTCTAAAGTCAGTGTCGGTTATTGTAGCAGTTTGGCAGTTTGATATAGTTATGAATTCCAAAAGTAGATAGTAGATTATGCTTGTAATTTGGTCTGTTAATCTGGGCATGATTAAGTTATGATTAAGGCATTGCCTGGGCCATGTCAGTAGGGCCTTGAGCCCCACCCCTTGGTGGGTGGGGTCTCAAACATAAAAGACATGGCAAAGGACAGAGCTGTAGTAGTTCCGATGTTGGAGTCTTGAGATGGAGAGAAGGAGAAGAAGAAGGAGAGAAGGCCCCAGGAAAAGAGACAAGCCATTCACCTGATGGTTCACAGCTGGCCTTGTGGAGAGAGGCAAAGCCTAGGGAGCCTCATGATCTACAGCTGACCTTGTGGAGGAAGCAGAGGAGCTGAGCCCAGAGAGAAACAGAGCCCTGGGAAAAGAGGAACCCAAGAAGCCTGAACCCTGACAAACATTGGCAGCTGTCTTGCTCCAACAAGTGGCAACAGACTTCGGTGAAGGAAGAAACTTATGCTTTATGGCCTGATAACTGTAAGCTTCTACCCCAAATAAATACCCTTTATAAAGACCAACCGATTATTGGTATTTTGCATCAGCACCCCTTTGGCTGACTAATACAGTGATTCATTTGTTTCCAGGAATTTGTCCATCTCGTCTACATTTTCTAGTTTTTTGGCATACAGTTGTTCATGGTAACCTCTTATGAACTCTCTTATTTCTATAGGGTCAGTGGTAATGTCCCCCCTCTCATTTCTGGTTTTATTTATTTGTCTTCTCTCTCTTTTGTTAGTCTAGCTAAGGGTTTGTTGATTTTGTTGATCTTCACAAAGAACCAACTTTTGGTTTTGTTGATTCTCTCTATTCATGTTTTGTTCTCTATATCATTTATTTCTGCTCTGGTCTTTACTATTTCTTACCTTCAGTTTGGTTTGGGATTCGTTTGCTGTTCTTTTTCTAGTTCTTCCAAGTGTGCAGTTAGATCATCAATTTTAGCTCTTTCTTCTTTTTTAATGTAAGCATTGAGGGCTATAAATTTCCCTCTTAGCACTGCTTTTGCCATGTCCCATAGGTTTTGATATGTTGTGTTCTCATTTTCATTCATCTGAAAATATTTGCTGAATTCTCTTGCAATTTCTTCTTTGACACACTGGTTGCTTAGGAGTGTGTTTTTAATCTCCTTATATTTATGACTTTTCCCTCTTTCTGTCCATTGTTGTTTACCGGCTTCTTTCCATTATCTTTAGAGAAAGTGTTTTGAATAATTTCAGTTGTTTTAAATTTATTGAGACTTGTCTTATGACCCAACATATGGTTTATCTTGGAGAAGAATCCATGAGCACTTGAAAAGAAAGTATATCCTGCTGTTTTGTGGTGCAATGCTCTACAGATGTCTTTTAGGTCTAGCTCATTTATCATATTATTCAAGTTCTGTGTTTATTTATCTTCTGTCCAGATGTTCTATCCAGTACTGAGAATGGTGTATTGAAGTCTCCAGCTACTATTGTAGAGACATCTATTTCTCCCTTCAGCTTTGCCAGTGCGTGCCTCATGTATCTTGGGCACTCAGTTTAGGTGCATAAATATTTAGTAGAGTTATTTCTTCTTGGTGATTGTCCCTTTTATTAATACACAATGACCTTCTTCACCCCTTAAAACAGTTTTGCATTTGAAATCTATTTTGTCCAATATTAATATCGCTACTCCAGCTCTTTTTGGTTATTATTTGCATGGAATATCTTTTTCCAACCCTTCACTTTTAACCTGGTTGTGTCCTTACATCTGAGGTCAGTTTCTTTTAGACAACATATAGATGGGTCTTATTTTTTAATCCATTCTATCAGTCTGTGTCTTTTGATTGGAGAGTTCAAGTCTTTAACATTCAATGTTATGACTGTAAAGGCATTATTTATGTCATCCATTTTGGCCTTTGGCTTTCTGTTGTCATATCATACTATAGTTTATCTTTTTACCCTTTCTAATATTCTTCATTTCTACACTGTTCTCCATGTCTCTCACCCTTGATTTTTCCCTTCAGGCTGCAGCACTCCCTTTAGTATATCTTGTAATTCTGGTCTTTTGGTAACATATTCTATCAGTTTATGTTTGTCTGTGAAGACTTTGAATTCTCCTTGATTTTTGAAGGACAGCTTTGCCAGATACAGAATTCTTGGTTGGCAGTATTTCTCTTTCAATACCTTAAATACATCACACCACTTCCTTCTTTCCTCCATAGTTTCTGATGAGAGGTCAGCACTTAATCTTATTGAGTTTCCCTTCTATGTGATGCTTTTCCTTTCTCTTGCTGCTTTCAAAATCTTCTCTTTATCTCTGATATTTGTCATTCAGAATAGTAGGTGCCTCAGGGCAGGTCTTTTTTTCTTTATTCTGTTTGGGGTGGGTTGTCCTTTTTGGATATTAATATTTATGTCTTTCATAAAGGTAAGGAAGTTTTCAGTCATTATTTCCTCAAATATTCTTTCTGCTCCTTTTCCATTCTCTTCTCCTTCTGGGACACCAATGATGTGTATGATTTTGTTTTTCGTGTTGTCATTCAATTCCCTAAGACTGTATTCCATTTTTTCCATTCTCTTCTCTTTCTATTCTCCTGTCTCTTCCAGTTCAGATGTTCTGTCTTAAAAATCACAAATTCTGTCTTCAGTCAGTTCACATCTGCTCCTATGTTCCTTTAATATATTTTTAATCTCATCCATCGTGTCTTTCATTCCCATAAGTTCAGTTACTTTTCTTTGCAGATTTTCAAATAGTTTTTTATGCTCACCCAGTGTCTTCTTAATATCCTTTATCTCTTTAGACATATTTTCTTTCCATTCTTTAAAATGATTTAGGAGAATTGTGTGATTGTCATTGATTAATTGTCTTAAATCCTGAATCTCTTCAGGATATTTGTTTTCTTTCTTCATCTGGGCCATATCTTCCTGTTTCCTAGTATGGCTTGTAATTTTTTGCTGATGTCTAGGCATCTGATATGTTGGTGAATTTACTCTGATAGCCAATTTCTCTCTCTAGCCTATGGTTATTATTTTTCACAGCTCTTTGATATGTGGTTTAACTCATCCTAAGTCTTTAAAATTGCCCAGTTTAAGTTACCAAAATCATGCCAGGGTTTCACGAATGGGTCTCAGACTTTCTCCCAGGGGTTGGGTAAATACAGCTGTAAAAGCAGTTTCTGTCCATGTATTTTCCGAACCAGTCAGCAGATGGCGCTCATTGGTGCACCTTTCTATGAGGCATATCTATCTCTCTTGGTTTTCCTTTGTTTTAGTCTGGCCAGAGCCGAAATTCAAAGTGGGCTCTGCTGGCAGAATTCACTGAAGCAAAGTCCCCCGACTCCCCGTCCCTTTACCCTTGTAACAGCTGACTGGGAGGAAGACCATTTCAGTCAGCTGAAATGTGCAGGGGGTTTACCTCCTGCCCCCCCCCCCCGCCCCCCGCAATATCTCAGGGTTGGGAGAGGGGAGCCATTTCTAGTAGCTGGGAGGTTTAGTAATTCACAGTTTGTTTTTTTGGCTTCTTCTTCGCTCTGTCCCTCAACCAGGTGTTGTGAATCAGTGTCCTGGTCTGTTGACCCTTAAAGCAGGTCCCTGAGGCAGCCTTTGGCTGTTTCTCTGGTATTTTTGTGAGAGCTGCACCTTTTCTACCTAATAAGTCATCACGTTCCCACAATTCCCCCAACAGTAGTATTTTGATGATGCGTTTTTATACTTTGCAAATGTTTCACAACAGTGCAAGGTGTTGGTGGTGGGGTGATGTATGGGAGCACTATATGATGATATGCATGTTTATTTTGTAAGTTCACAACTTTTACTATACAATTAATTATTGTATCTTCATGTATACTTTAATAATTTTTTAAATAAAAAACAACCTGTCGACAAAAGTAGCTTCACTTAGTGGTGTCCTGGATTTTGTTCCTTTTCTTTAGTTACCCTGACACTCTCCACACACCTTGAGACATATACACATCTACCCATTGTCTTGATTTTGAAACAGGAATATTAATATCAATTTAAAGGCTTTTACTGAATAATAAGCATTAATTTGTGAAATATAAACCTACCCATCTTCTCGTGCTCTGTACTATACAACTTTATAGTCCCCCAGCCTATATATAGTTTGAAATTTTCAAGTCATTCCACAGTGGGTTTTGTTTTTTTTTCCAGCTACAATTACTGAGGTCTCGGTAAAAAGGAAGTAAAGTTTATTATTTGTCCACTGCAATCATTAAGTTCACTCATGTTAAGCTTTTTTTTTTTAATTCACTTATTTAAGATAGTTACCAACAAAATGAATCCTGAGTATCATCTCTGGCATATGACACTTTAACAATTATATGGATAAGGTATGCATTTGAAGTGATGCTCACAGCACAATTGCAGTCAGATATGATGCATATTTTTTATTACATCTTCAATATACACCTGGCTATGATTTCTGACTTCTCTTTTGTATCACTTTGTAGCTGTTAGACTTGAAGAAGAAATTTAGTAAGTTATTTAGCCAATGAGAATTCAAGCAGTAGAGCCAAAGTTTGCAACCAATTCTGATTGTCCCAAAGTCTTTGTTCTTTCTTCTGTAACATACTGCTTTACTCTAATTTTGTTTTATTTAATTTTCCTCCACCAAATCCACTCTAATAACTTCCAAAGATAGTATCATAAACTCCAAATCACTTAGCATCATCTATGAGGGCCCACATGATTTTCTCAGCATCTTCCTCCATGGTCTCATGGTATAAAACTCTTCCCATCACTCTCCTTAAAAACACTGCATTGCTTTCTGTTTCTTCCTGGCTCCACATTTTTGTCTGTTTCAGAATCTTGGCACATGCAGCTCCCTTTTAAAGATGTTCTCTATTTCTTGATAGGATCTTCTGCCCTACCTCAACCTCTTAAACTCTTTCCTTTAGATAATGTGTCTTTCAGGTCTATTGTGAATTGAATTATGGCCCAAAAATGACATGTTGAATTCCTAACCCTTGGTAAACTGAATGAGACCTTATATGGAAATAGGGTCTTGACAGATGTAGTCAAGTTCAAATAAGGTCACACTGGGTTAGAGGGGGCCCTAATCAAATGACTAGTGTTCTTAGAAGAGAGTGATTTGGGCACAGACACACTCATAGGGGAAAATGCCATGTGATGATGGAGGCCCAGACAGGAGTGAAGCAGCTACATGCCAAAGAAAGCAACCACCAGAATCTAGAGGACAGGCATGGAACAGGCTTTCCCTCAGAGCCTCCACAAGGAACCACTCCTGCCACTTCCTGAAGTCAGACTTCTGGCCTCCTGACCCATGAAAGAATAAATCTGTGTTGTTTGAAGCTGCCACATTTATAGATCTTTGTTGTTGCAGTCCTAGGAAACCAGTCTAAGGACCCAGATTAAACACGCTGGAAGGCGTCTTTAGTCCCCTGCCCTGTGATATGCTACAACATTTACATGCTTCTACAGTGCTGATTCATTAACATCGAGGTGTTACCTCCAGTACTTAGGAAAGTCCCCAGCTCATTTCTCTAATTCTAAAACAAACATTTCTTTCACATGTAAAAGAGAGCCAATCAGAATGCTATTTACAACCAGTGTGTACATTTATAGAGGTACTAGATTTCACTATAGCGGTGACAATTGCTTTCCTAAAAGCTGCTGGTAGACAGTTATGTCTTACATTTAAGACTTTTAAAAAGAAATAATGTCACGTATTGCAATAATTAGTCTTCATATATCCTATCAGTTTGTAATTAACATTATGAGGCTAAGATACATATAAATATTAAATATATTATTGGGAGCAATAAATAAATCCATCAATCTTTTTATATGCCTCCCCTGTGATTATTAGCTTGTGCTTGCATATGTCAAATAGGTTATTCCAGTGTTTTCTATTCCTTCCAATATCAGTGTCCCTGCTCTTGATGGAGTTTTATTTGCTTATCTGACCCTCTCAGAGAACAATTTACCACTTAGGAGCCTGGCTTTCAGGGCAGCCTATGGAAGCCTTCTGCTGCCCTCTGCTGGTCACAATTAATAGTTGGACATAATTGTGACTCCAAATGTATCTCAAGACCCATCAGGAGAAAGGAAAAGACAAAAAAATAAAAAAATAAAAAGATGATGGGAAACCATTAGGTCAGTCACCATAGTATAAATACTACGTTTGATCAGCAGAAAGGGCATTATATTTGCCATATCAATTCATTATTTTTTAGAATTCCATTTGAACAAACACATTTGTATCCTGCACCTGTTTAGTATGTTGCTAGTATATATAAAAAATTGACACCATTTTAGTTCGGGATGGTTAACGGCCCATTGTTCAGTTTCGCTTATGCTATCCTGACAAAATAAAATTTGTAAATAGGATAATCAAAGTAAAGCTACTCCAACAGTAATAGTACTCTGAAAACTGGATCTTTATTGTGATCTCTGTATTTGGTAAATCATGGCAGTCAGACACACCATTCAGTAAATCATCTTAATATAGCAATAAACAACTGGCACCAATGGATACATGAGATGGGAGAGTTCCTGTTTTTTTCAATGAATGTAACCTGATTCTGCTTTGCCACCCGAATTGGCATATGTTCCTGAAAACTGTCATTGTACACTACAATGGCAATTATCTCTCCAAACTAATGAGAACAGTGATCCTTCTGGTATGCTACTCATCCATTTCACTATTATGTATCCTTGTATCCATATACACATTGGGTGGTTGCAGACATTATTTCTCTCTTTCTCTCTCTCTTTTTTTTTTTTTTTTTTTGTATTTGTTTGGATTTTCTTACTTTTTATTAGCAAAATGTATTACTTTTGTAGAAAGAGAGAACTGAAATTTCCACACCAATACATGCTTGTTCTAATATGTAAACAAACAAACAAATACATTCTTAAAAGAAAACCCATATGAAGTTGGAAGGGTGGATCCCAGATCGGTCACTTACTCACT
Organism: Tolypeutes matacus; assembly: GCA_026826555.1. Taxonomy (NCBI): domain Eukaryota; kingdom Metazoa; phylum Chordata; class Mammalia; order Cingulata; family Chlamyphoridae; genus Tolypeutes; species Tolypeutes matacus. Next base: position 14,863,470 of record JAKSZT010010858.1, read on the forward strand.
ATGGCATGTATGAGAGACAGATCATTTTTTTTCACCTCTGCAAAGGGGATGGAAAAACGTATATGACCACATAAAGTTTGTCATGAGTATATATTTTATGTCTACCTTCCTTATTTTAAAAAAGTTTAAATCACATTCAGAAATATTTACACGTTTTGATGAATAGTTTTAGTTGTGCAAATGCACAGGGTTGTGTAACCACCCAAAATCAAGAAGCAGATCAGTACCATTCCTCCTAGAAGTTCTTTTTGCTACCCCTTTATACTTAACACATGCATCCATCCTTGATCTCTGTCAACAACTGATCTGTCTCTGTATCTGCTGCTTTCCCTTTTCCAGAATCTGATATGAATGGATTTGTAAAGTAAGTAGCTTTTGGAGTCTGGCTTTTTTTTTCAGTTAGGATACTATTGATTCATCCATATTAGTGAATGTATGAATAATTTCTGGATTATGGATTCACTACATATTGTATCACATATTGTCTATCCATTCACAAGGTTGTTTCCAGATTTTTATGATTAAAATAAAGTTGCTGTAAATAAGTACACATTTTGTATGAACATAGCTTTTCATTTCTTTTGGCTAATATATAAAAGTGGGATGGCTTGTTCATATGATGAGTGTATATTTAACTATAGAAAAAACCGCCAAAGCTTTTTATCAACGTATATGTACTTTTTCTCTTTCCCTCCAAAAATGTGAGCGTTTCAATTGCTTTGAATCCTTGCCAGCAATGATAAGTTTTTTAAAATATGTGTTTTCACTATTCTAACAGATATATAGTTGTAGCTAATTGTATTGAGTATATTCTCATGTGTTATTTGCCATCTGGATATTCCCTTTGCTGCAGTGTCTGTTCAAAATATTTTGCCCATTGTTTATGGAATTTTTTAATTTCTTACTGTTAAATTTTGAATATTCCTTATATATATAGATATAAGTACGTGTCTTCTCATTCTCTTAGCATTAACTTTTGCAGAGCAAATACTTTTAACTTTGTTGAAGTGCAATTTGTCATTGTATTCTTTCATGGCTCATGTTTTGAGGATTACACCAAAGTAAACTGTCTAAACCAATGTCACAAAGATTATTCTCCAATATTTTCTTCTAAAAGTTTTATAATTTTACATTTTGCATTTATATCTATGATCCATTTCAAATTATTTATTGTATAAAATATGAAGAATGTATCAAGTTTTCTTTCTTTCTTTTCTTTCTTTGTTCCTTTCTTTTTACTTTTTGGATGCCCAAAAATCCTAGGCAATTTGTAGAAAAGATTATCCTTTCCCAATGAATTTCTTATTTACTTTTGTGAGAAATCAATCTGCCATATTTGTTTGGATCTAGTCACACATTCTCTGTTCTGTTGCATTTGTCTATGACCTGGTCATTGTAGCTTTCCTGTAAATCTTCAAATCAAGTAATATGAGTCCTGCAAGTGCATTCTTTCTTTCCAAATTTGTTCTACTTCCTTTCCCTTTTAATATAAATTTTAGAAACATTTTGTCAAAATCTACAAAAATCCTGCTGAGATTTTAATTAGAATTGCATATAGACAATTTGAGGAGAATTGACATCTTAACAATATTGGCTCTTCTAATCCATGAAGATCATGTAACTCACTGTTCTGGTTTGAAGCTCTATATATCCCAGAAAAACATGTTCTTAAATCTAATCCATTCCTATGGGTATAAACCCATTGTAAGTAATTAAGATACAGCCACTTCATTCAGGATAGGCCTTAATCTTATAAGTAGTCTTTTATAAAGAGTGAAATTCAGACAAAGAGAGAGCTAGGAGCTGAAATCAATGAAACTCGGAAGAAAAGGGAGAAACCAGCAGATGCCACCACGTGCCTTGCTATGCAGAGGAGCCAAGGATCACCCTTCCGCAGGCAATCTTTGGGAAGAAAGCATTGCCTTGATGACGATATGGACATTTCCTGGACTTTTACTGTGAGTGAACAAATTCCCGTTATTAAAATCAACCCATTTCATCATATGTGCTTGGAGCAGCCTAGGAACTAAAACTCTCCATTAATTATGTTACAATCAATATCTTTCATCAGTGCTTTGTAGATTTTAGCACACAAATACTGTACATATTTCATGAGATTTTTACCCAACTGTTTACTTTTTATGGTGCTACCACAAGTGGTTTTGTTTTCATAAAAATTTTGATGTTTTATAATCATTGCTAATACGTGGAAATACAATTAAGTTTTTTTCTATTACCCTTGGCTTCTTCAACATGCTAAATGTGCTTAATAAATTTAGGAAATTTTAGCAGATTCCTTGTGATTTTATACTTAGACAAAGACATCACCTTGGAATGGAGACAGACTTACTTCCCGTCTCCAAAGCATAGGACTTTTCCCCCTGTTTATTGCTTTGTTGTAGGAGGACTTGAAGTACAACATTGAACAAGAGTGGTGAGGGAGGATATACTTGCTTTCCCCTCTATTTAGGGGGAAGCATGCCTCTCACCATTGATTGCCCTTAATGTTAAGGAAATTCTCTTTTAATTCCAAGGCTCCTTAATTTTAAGGAAATTCTCTTTTATTAATAGTTTGCTGAGAGATTTTATGATGAGTGAAGCGTGAGTATTGCCAAAATGCTTTCTCTGCCTCTGTGGAGATCAAATTGTTTTCTACGTAGTCTCTTAATGTGGTGAATTATATTCATTCAGTTTTGAATGTTAAACCAGCCATTTATTTCTGAGATGAACTACACTTGATTGTAATGGTACCCTTTTTATATATTATTGGATTCAATTTGCTAATATTTTATTGAAAATGTTTCCATCTATGTTCATGTTTGATGATATTCTGTAATTTTCTTGCCTGGTATATCTATCCTTAGTATATGGGTAATGCTAGTTTCATTAAATAAGTTTGGCTGTGTTCCCTTTCTTGTATATTTTCTTGTGTATTAGTCTTTGTGTTCTGGAAGGTTTTTAAATAAGCATTTAATTTCTATATAGATATAGAGATATTGGTTTAGTCAGTTTTTAAACGTTATTTTTAGAAAAATATTAGTTTTACAGAAAAATCAGAGGGTCCCCATATAACTCCCTCCACTAAACACACACACATTTCCCCTATTATTAACAACTTGCTTTAGTGTGTTACATTTGTCACAATTGATGGAACAAAATTGACTCAATAATAGTAACAAAGTCAATAGTTTATATTAGGGTTCACTCATTTCATTTTTGTGTTTTTTGTTGCATTTTTTTCCAAAGAACTAATTTTTCATCTAAATTGCTTAATTTATGAGCATAGAATTGTGTATAGTGTCCCCTTAATCATCTGCTAGATGTCTTTGGGTTCTATGATTTGTCCCCGCCTCTATTTCTAATGCTGCTCACTTGTGTCTTCTCTCTTTTTTAGGGGTGCTGGTGGCGACGCAGTCTAGCTGCAGGATGTTAGGAGATAAATTTCCATACCTCTCTTGCATTTCTGCACATCTTCTGTACATAGGCAATGACAGTTCTTCTCTGGACTATCTTGTCCAGAAAAGACAAAAGGACCTGGATCTAACAGCTATTGAGAGCCTCCCAATGACTATAGACATTTGCTTATATTCTAGTATGATAAAACCTAGTGACACCTTTCTGCTCTTATCTGGAAACATTTCCCTACATTCCAAACTAAAGATAAGCTCTATATTTATTTCTCTGTCCAGAGGGTATGGTGTGCAGGTGTATGTTAGTACAGAAGCCTTGGAAGTAAAAGATAGTGTCTCACTCAGGGCAGAAAGCAGATTTGTTTGGTGACCAGTATAATGAGGATAATGTCACTCTCCTAGGAATAGCTTAGCAGGTGTGCTTGCATCTCCTCTGAAATAGTGAGGGCTTCTTAAGCTCAGGGCTTCTGAGCTGTGACATAAATCCATTCCATGAACAACATCCACCTGGGCTGCTCCCCTTCACTCTGTGGGACTTTGGGCAAGGGGCATCCACAATTAGCTGCCTGCTGTGTTATAAATAATAAATCTCTTGGTTGCTGACTCAGAAATCTTGGGTCTTCTGCCAGCGTCTATGAAACCATGGCAGACTAACTTCTTAGCTTGCAAGTAGGATAAAATTTCAGACCATCAGAGTTATACAGAGTTTCCAGAGGATGGGATGTCGTGAGAGACATGGCATTCTGGAAAAGGAAATGGCAAATGCTCTTTGTGGACCAGAGTAGGGAATGTGATCAGGATCCTGGTATCCAGTTGCAAAAACTCTTACCTAAATGTTGGCTGAAGAAGGGGCTACCCCCAATGTCCTACCTGGTAACAAGTCTGAGGGGCAAGAGGTAGGACTGAAACAAGCCACCTGTAGCCATTTGGAAGTTTGATGTAATTATGAATTCGAAAAAAATGATATTGGATTATGCTTGTAAACTGGTCTGTTAATCTGGGCATGATTAAGTTATGATTAGGGCATTGACTGGGCCACATCAGTAAGGCGTTGAGCCCCACCCCTCGGTGGGTAGGGAATCAAATATAAAAGGCAAGGCAAAGGACAAAGGAAGCAGTTTTTGAGAAGCAGTTTTGATGTTGAGTTTTGATGTTGGAGAGAAGGCCCCAGTATCCTGGGGTATCCTCATAGAGATGAGCCATTTGCCTGAGAGTTCACAGCTGTCCTTGTGGAGAGAAGCAAAGCCTAGAGAGCCTAATAGTCTACAGCTGACCTTATGGAGGAAACAGAGGCACTAAGCCCAGAAAGAAACACAGCCCCGGGGAAGAGAGGAACCCAAGAAGCCTGAACCGTGGGTCAGCAGCTGTCTTGCTCCAATACATGGTAATGGACTTTGGTAAGGGAAGAAATTTATTCTTTATGGCCTGGTAACTGTGGACTTCTACCCCAAATAAATACCTTTATAAAGACCAACCAATCTCTGGTATTTTGCATTAGTACCCCTTTGGCTGACTAATACAGAATTTGGTTCCAGGAGTGGGATAGTGCTTTTGCAATTACCAAAGTGTTGGAACAGTTTTATAAATGGGTAAGGGGTATTTTTTGGAGAAATTGTGAAATGTTTGATGGAAAAGGCCTAGATCACTTTGCAGAAACTGTTGATAGTAAAACGGACACTAAAGAGACTTTTTATGATGCCTTAGAAGTAAATGATGAAACTATAATTGGAAACTGGAGGAAAGGCGATCCATGTTTTAAATTTGCAAAGAACTTAGCAAGATTAACTCCTGGTGTTATATGGAAGACAGAATTTGAAAATGGTGAACTGGAGCATTTAGCTGAAGAAATTTCCAAGATAAATTTGGAGAATGTGACATGGCTTCTCCTTGCAGCTTATAGCAAAATAATAGATAAGCAAAATACACTAAGGACTGAACTCTTGGGCACAAAGAAAACAGAAACTGATTCTGGAAATTCCAAGCCTCTGGAAATCAAGTTCCCAGAAAATAGTTCCCCATTTGAAGACTTAACTAAACTTGGAACTTATAAATCAGGATGGAAGATGCAGTTATCTAGGAAAGACTTGTGGAAAGTCTTACTGTCTGATGGCTTGGACCCCTGCTTCTTGCATGCTAAACCAAAAAAGTTTTTGAGAAAGCTGTATGAACAAAACCACTGTCATCTTGGACAAAAGAGAACATGGAAAGGAAAGATTGAAGCTTTAAGAAGAAACCCATGGAAGCTGGGATCTGGAATTAAGACATTGCTTTGGGCCAAGAGAGGAGCCCCACCCATGTGTACAGAGAGAGTGAGTTTGCTCCAGCAGTTGAAGAGGGTGGATGTCCCCACCTGATGTTCTGGGAGAATTTTGACACCCGAGGGTGCAGAGAGGGTGGAGCACATTCCCCAAAGATTAGGGCAGTTAAGGTCAACACCCCATAGGTCTAAAAGAGGTATACCTGTCCCCCATGGATTATAGAAGGCCAGGTGGTCAGCCCATTGCTCTGAGAGGGTTGAACCTGTATTCCAAAGGTTAGGGGGAATGTTATCTTCACCTCACTGTACTAGGGGGCCTAAAACTCTAACCCAAAGATTGGGTAAAGTGTGGCAATCTCCCTAACACTCTTGGAGGGTGAGGTCCAGAGCTTGGTCAACACCCAGATGCTTGAGGAGGGTGGAACCAAGAAAGTGGCCATTGGGCAAACCTGTGGAAAGGGTGGGTCCCCATGTGGCCCCAAGGAGAAGAAACCATTGTCTTAAGAATGACTCTCAGACTTTGAAATCGAATGGAGGATGCCCTGCAGTTTTACTGAACTGTAGAGGATCCATGACTCATGTTTAACATCCCAATTTCTCTTTATGATAATGAAAATGTTTATCCTTTGTCTTTCCATTTGTGTAATTGAAGCAGTTAAATGGTTTTGTAAGTTTCAGAGGTCTACAGCAAATGGGATTTTGCCTGAAGATGAACAGTATTTCTTTAAAATGATTATGATATGATTTTGTACTTGCATTGTTACTGATTTAAGGTTTTTTGAATATTGTAATGTGTTTTTGGAATTCAGAGGGTGGAGTGTAGCTGTTTGGAAGTTTGATGTAATTATGAATTCCAAAAAAATGATATTGGATTACGCTTGAAAACTGGTCTGTTAATCTGGGCATGATTAAGTTATGATTAGGGCGTTGACTGGGCCATGTCAGTAGGGCATTGAGCCCCACCCCTTGGTGGGTGATGGAATCAAATATAAAAGGCAAGGCAAAGGACAAAGGGAGCAGTTTTTGAGAAGCAGTTTTAATGTTGAAGAGAAGGCCCCGGGATAGTGATGAACCATTTGCCTGAGAGTTCACAGTTGTCCTTGTGGAGAGAAGCAAAGCCTAGAGAACCTAATAGTCTACAGCTGACCTTGTGGAGGAACTAGAGGAGCTAAGCCCAGAGAGAAATGCAGCCCTGGGTAAGAGAGGAACCCAGGAAGCCTGAACCGTGGGTCAGCAGCTGTCTTGCTCCAATACATGGCAATGGACTTTGGTGAGGGAAGAAACTTAGGCTTTATGGCCTGGCAACTATGGACTTCTACCCCAAATAAATATCCTTTATAAAGACCAACCAATCTCTGGTATTTTGCATTATCACCCCTTTGGCTGACTAATACACCAACAGATGGTGTTTTGGTTGTTGTCCATTCTCTTCCAGGCAGGAAGAAAAAAAGAACGATGATAGCTGCTGACTCAGTCTACAAAGCTGAAATGAATCATGTCAGCAAAACTTTATAAAGCAGAATTCAGCAAACTGCAAACCACTTGCCAAATCTGGCCATCTACCTATTTTTGTAAGACTCATGATATAAGAATTTTATTTTTAAATATTTTTAAAAGGTTGTAAAAGATGAAGAAGAAAAGGAAGCTGAGATTATTTGTGTACTACAACAACTAAATATTTATATTCTAACACTTTATAGAAAAAGTGTGCAAACACCTTTTGGGTTGACAGAAAATATGAGACATTCATTTGGTTAAGACAAATGTGCCTTGCTTACCGACATGCTCTCCCTTTACTCTGTTAATGAATCAAACACTGTGAAGAGTCTGAGAGGTTACCCTATTTTCGAGCTAAGTTTGAAGTTTGCCTGTCATAGTATTATTTAAAGAAACATCTGAATCAGGGAATCAGACTGTTTATTAATCACAGCACAAACAGCAGCCAAGGTAGCATCTCGGCACTGGTTCCTTACAGCCCAGCTTCCCACAGGACAACTTAATGCAGACCAGTGGTTCACTCAAGCATGCAGTGGGGTGACACCATAGGAGAGGTACCCCAAAATCATAAGACTCAGAGCTTATATAGGTGTGGCTGGAACACCTGCCTACTCTACCCTCCGAACAGAGAAAGAAAGAGATCCTAGGTTGACTTTGAAATGTAAGAAAACGCTTCCAGGTGAGAGCGTAAAGGTGTTACTAGGTTTTATTACACTAGAATATAAGCAAATGTCTTTGGTCATTAGGAAGATCTCCATCACTCCTTTAGATCCAGGTCCTCAAGTCACCACCCTACCCAGTTCCATGAGGGGAAGGGACACTACCCACAAGAGTTGTTCAAAACACTGTGGACTGTGAGGAGGAGTCGCAGCTGTGAGCATGAGCAGAAAAAACAGGGTCCCTGTGCCCGGGGAACTCTCTAGAAATCAGGAAGTACATGGAGGAGGCAGCAATGACCTTGGGCTGAAGTGCCAAAGGAGCAGAGACCCTCCCGGCTGCCTGGCTGTTCCTTACAAGCTAATCGCCCCCTTGCCACTGCACATCCATGATTCTAGCCAGGGGCGGTGTAATCTATCGACATCTATTGCTATGTCTCCTGACATTCATTCATGTGCTAACCTCCTTGGTTAGAGTTGGTCCAGGTGCATAGCTGAGGAAGGAAGTTAATGTGACCTTGTGGGGGGACCCAATGAACCTATTCAATGTAGTACTTGTGTTGCTGCTACATCCGAACATATTGTAGGAATTATATGTCATATGCTTGTACTTCTCTATCTCATAAATGCCAGAGGGTAAGAGTCATATGTAGAGAAGTGGGACAAACTCCACTGTCATTTGTGAAAATTGGATGGGTCAAGATTTAGAGCCCATGTTTCTATCCTCTGAGGTACAACGTTTTCACCATATAGATGATATCCTCCTGTTTGGCAAGTGAGATCCTTGGTAGTAACATCCTTGAGAGTGAAGTTATCACACCTCTGTCAGCAAATGGCAAGGCTGGTAAACCTCAATAAAATTCAGGAGCGTGCTGGCCAAGTAAGTTCTCTTGAATATATTTACATCACTCAATCCTTCTATCAGTCAAGGAAGAAACTGCTGTGTCATTGGCCCTTCCCACCACAAAAAGGAAGGCCACCATATCATTGGATATAGATGTAGAGATATTGATATGTTTATAAAAATATTTTATATTATATATTTTTTCTATTTCTCTGCTAACAAGTCTACTTTTCCATTTATTTCAAGAATTTTCACTTTTACTATGTATAATATGATTGTAATAGCTTCTATTTTAACATATGTGTCAATATGGTGATGGTAACACAATATTGTGACTAATTAATACCACTGAATTGTACATTTAAAAATGGTTAAAATGGGATACTTTGAATTATATATATAATCACAATAAAGAGAAAACAAAAAGTCAAAACAAAAACAAGCAAAAATATCCAAATATAGCCTTCTATTCATATGTTTCAAACAGACAACTCTATGGAGCTACAAGCTAGGAAAGTGGTTTATTGAATGGGAGGAAGCAGCAGTCCTTGCTTCTGGCAATGTTCTTTTGATTGATGTGCAGGTTGGTTGCAAGAGAGTGTTCACTTTGTAAAAATTTATTTAGTAGTATAATTATGATCTGTGCACATTTCTGTATATAAATTTCACTAAAATTCAACTTTAAAAAATCTTCATCAATGTGGGATTTGCAACTTTCATTGGAACATTTTGTTGGGTTTTGGTATGTAAAGTAATTTTGGACACTATGTATCTTGGACATTTTGAATATTAGGTAGGAGACTCTTGATTCTTTTAAAATCCTTTGGAGAATCTTGACTTCTTTTTGTATATTTGTTTGTTTTAGTAACCAATAAATTTAGTTAGGCTCATTTCATAATTCTATCTGACATTCTATAAGAGGTGATTCCCATTTAAGTTCAGTTATTAAAACTTGTGCCATGCTATTTGGCTCCACCCTATGCACATGCCATTTGGGTATTAATCTGGGATTTGGACAGTGGTTTATATCAGGGATCAGCTTTTTCTTTTTCTAGAAATGCTTGGCTAGTAAATATTTTAGGTTTTATGACCATGTACAGTCTCTATTGCAGATTCTTTTTTATTTGCCTGGTTGACTATTTTACAGCCCTTTAAAATTGTAAAAGACATCTTCAGGTCAAGTGCTAGACAAAGTCTGTGCACAGTCTGGATTTATCCTTGGGATGTGGTTTTCCAATCCCTGGTTTATAGAATCCCATTCTCAAAGCCTTTGTAATGTTTCTTTAAGTCTGTTCCGTGAGTTGGAATCTCAAGACTAAGGCAGAAATCTCTTTCAGTCACACATACAAGTAGAGGATTAAGGACACTGAGTTCCCTACTCACTGAAATTTTCCCCATATTCTCTCAACCCCAGGAGCCACTTTTCCTGTTTTTTCTCATCAAATATACAGATTTCTCTGAGTCTAACCCCTGCTCCCAAACAGTTGCACATTTCCTAACCAACTGAATCACATTTGCAAAAAAAAACAGGGAGGGGGACCATAACAAGGCTTCCTCCCACGCACTTTGGATAGCATGGACCCTTCTTCCTGGTTCCTCTGACCAGGAAGTACATACGGGTGTTCTCTTGAGGCTTCAGCAGTACAGTGTGATGAAGGGTGCTGTCGTTTAGCCTAACAGCAAGAAAATATTGTGGTACTGCTAACTCTCCAGTTTGTAGGGGAACCTTTTTCTAGTTCTCTGGCTAGAAAATGGAATTTTTACATCATAATTTTTGTTTTCCAAACCTACTATAGAGTTCCTTAACTTGGGCCACCCTTGGAAGAAGAAAGAAGGGAAAAACAAACATACCAAACTCACTACCATATGGGTCTTTCTACAATTTGGCCTCTCTACCTGCTATTGTTTACTTTGTAGAGTTCAGGGTTTTAGTTGCAATCAGTGGAAGGAGAAGGATGGAGTGGGCTTGCTCCATCTTCACTGACACCAGCTGTCTCCATATACATTTTTGATAATTCTTTTTCCATGTTTCGCATATGCCTGACTCATGGATTTTTATGCTTGCATTTTGAAGGTCCTTCCATTTTGAAATATGTAAAGGATGTGAAAGAACTGAATTAACTAACTATTTTAGGAGCTATGTATTTTTTTAGTTTGTATACAAAATATTTAGTCAATTCAAATCTCTTACATCTTTCTACATAAAAATGGACTTCATGTGGAGATTTTTAAAATTTACCTTACACAATTATAAATGAAAGAAAATTGCAAATATCTCTGCCAATATTTAGAGTCATAATTTACATTTAAAACTGAATCTGTGCCCACTTCTGTCATGAAATACCTGTGCTCTGATCACACACATTTACACACATATATCTTGCCCATTTGATTTCAAAGAACACAGCAAAACAAGAATTTGATCCTGAGAAAATATGACAGCAAAACGTCTGGTTTGGTGGCTTCATTAGCTATTACATTGTCATCCTTTCTAAGAAATGGGTTCATATTACATTCCATCATCAATGGAAGGAATAATTTCTGGCATTAAATTGAATTGGACATGAATAAATATAACTTGGCAGGTATCAGGGAGTCTACAGATGTTAACTTATAGAAGTGCCAACCTGAGTAACAACTTAGGGAGACACATATCTCAAGATTTTACAGCACAGAATTTTGAAATATTTACCAGATAACTGAGGATTTCCATTATCAGTGCAGTCAGCATTTTCAATAATTTGTTTATATGTATGGAATCATAAATTTAAATTTATTTATATTTTGAGGAATTTGATAATTATTTGGTTAATTAATTTAAATAAGGAGGAATAGTTAAACCATCAGTATGTATTAGAACATACACTTAATTAATCAAGGCCTTAGTAAGCATAAAGAGATATGGGTACTAATGCTATATATGAAATGACTTAATTACCCATGAATAAATAATTAATATAAGTGCATTCATTAATATAATAACAAAATATAAATTTTTGTAGATTGGATAAATAACATGAGGAGGTAAAAAGTGGTATAATTAGTGACAGTCAAAATGCCCTTTCTGAAAATTTCCTAACTTCTTACAGTCCTAAAATGGGTTTGTTTTAGTAGCACACTGATGCCTTCTTGCATGTTTTAGAATATTCTTCAGTCACTAACAATTTATAGTTGCTATGTTTGTTTCATAACTGGAGAAAAAATATGGGATGAGAAGTGGATGTGACAAAATTCAAACCATCTACTTATACTCATCTCAAATTTGGCACTTTGCAGAGCTAGGAAATTAAAGCAGAGTTAATTGTCACATTTGTGGAATAGCAGGCATACCAGTGGTGGCAGGGCAGGGAGGGTGAGGAGGCGATGGTTGTATATATGGCCAGAGAGAGAACTGGGGATTAGATCATGTAGGGCTTTTAAGTCTTGTTAAGTATTTTGGGTTTTATTCTGAGTAAGATGAGATGTCATTTGGAAATGTGAAGTAAATGAGTGACACACACTTTATAGTTATCACTCTAGCTTGTCTTTGGACTGAGCATCAGGGAGAAAATGATAGCAGTTTTGCAGGCAAAGATTAGAAAGTTTTATTAACATTGTGTCATTTAGGGTCTTGACACTGATATTGTGACAGATATTTTTACTGTTCACCAATTTTTTTTTTTTTTAAAGATTTTATTTATTTATTCATTTATCGCCCCCTTGCTGCTTGTGCTCGCTGGGTCAGCTAACCACGCCGTGCGGGCGGGCTTGCCTTCACCAGGAGGCTCCGGGAACCGAACCCGGGGCCTCCCATATGGTAAACGGGAGCCTTACTGATTGAGCCACAGCCGCTTCCCACCAATATTTTTGTTTACTCTTTTTTCCTGGTCCTACACATATACTACGTTTTCCAGCCTCCCTTTCAGTTAGCACAGACATGTTACTGATTCTGGCAAATAGAACCTGAGATCTGAGGGTTTCTTATTTTAGCAGTTCATGGATTTTATCCTAACTAATGCAGGCACTGATGCCTTGAAACGGTGTACCACTTTTATAAAAGTATATACACGGAGGAGTAGGTGTACCTCAGTGGTTGGACACCTAGGAGTGGGGTGTAGCTCAGTGGTTGAGCACCTAGGAGTGGG